>OU744340.1:37399302-38081558 GCA_916610165.2 Gymnosoma rotundatum | reverse complement strand
TATTGCAATACCACTGTTAAATATTCTAGTACCTGGTTTTATTTAGGGACATTCCCAAATTTGTGGAATTTTAACAACCACTATTACTAATTACATTATTTTGTACATCCAAATTGGCCTGATTTATCATAATATTTAATTGCTTTTTCAAATTTGTTATTCTAAATAAAACATTTTCCTTTTAATGTTCAATTGAAATTTTTTTATATTTACCTGTTTTTTTTTGGTCTATGGACATTCTCGAATTGGTTTTTTCTAAAACAGATTTTTTAAAACCACAATTATTATCCCTTTTCACACGTAATAAAATCTGGTTTATAAAAGGGCAGTAAGTAATAACAATTTTCGTAAGATAAAGGTAAAAGCATTCATTCGCTTATCACTGAAATATGCTGGACACTGTATGATAATGAAGTGGAATTGCCTAGAGCTAAAAAAAATGTAATTAATGCTATCCACATTGGCTTGAAAACAAAATTCTTAACAAATGCGAAATTAACCCTAAACTCTCTTTTGTTGGGTCTTATTTCTGACTTTGTGGTTGAATTTTCCATTTTGGTGTATTCAGGGACTTATAGTAAAATTTAACGGGTAACATTTTTGTGGAACATTTTAACCCTCTAAAACCCTGTTTAAATAGTGTTTTTTGCTCTTTTTTAAAAGAAGGACAAAAAAGACCCATATTTTGAGGAGTTAGAGGGTTAAAATTTCTACAAAAATGTTCTTCGTAACATTTTACATAAATTTGCTGAACACATTTTATACCTAAAATGTAAGGGTCACATGGTTTTTTAAGCCGTTTAACAATAAGAATGTGCCAGAGCTGGAAAACTTTAACCCCCTCTCAAATGAAATTCAGATGTAAACTTTCAAAACGCCGATACACGTATCTCTTTTTTTTGTCTCCTCTATCAGAATTTATAGCCCGGACCTTGTAATTTTGGAAAAAATTTGATTTTGTTGTACAGTGTAATTAGATTTTTTTTTGTTATTCAACAAAAATAATCTCTAGTTGGTGTTTTTAAAAGAGAATGGCCCATATTCATAGTTATAGAATAAAGTCGCCTCTTGTTACAGTATACTCTAAAATAAAAAGCTCTTATTATCTTTTTTGCTTTCATAGTCAAGAATAAAGTATACTTTAAATTTAGCCGCCTTCCGCTGGGTGTCAACTGTAATTTGATAAATGTTTTCATACTATTTCTAAACAAACATTTGAAAAAAGTAACTTTGTTTTTATTTTGTTCACTTTGGTATAAAAATCAGATATGGAGTATTGTGTTCTTAAACCAAATAAAATAATTTTGGAAAAATGAGTTATAAACAGCTTTGGGTAGTTTTAAATTTAGAGTTGACTTTCTCGCCAAAAGTATATTTTAAATGGTCTATGAATGAATTAGAGTCGACTCTTAAATAAAACCGACTTTAGTTCCCTTTATTTTAACTATGAATACGGGCCAAGGTCTTTATGTATAAAGGCAACACAGATTTATATGGAGTTGAAGGTAATAATTCGATAGTAGGATGGTAGATATCTGCAGGTATTGTTATGGGTAAGGAGTGCCTAATAAAAAAATCAGTAACATTATTAACAACAACTACGTCTAGTAACCTTGAGGAACTATTCATGATGCCATTAAATTGGTATAAGCCCAAATCGTATAAAATATTAAAGAATTCATCACTATTAGAATCCAGCGTAGTTTGATTAAAAAATTTCTCTTCCTGAGTCTTCAGTAAATGCAGACTGAGCAATAGATTTAATGGCTTCGGCATATAGAGTATATATCAGTATTGAAGGAGATGGCGGCACATAAGAACATGTTATAAAAATTCGTTTACCCCTGTTTTTTTTATCAATATAGATATAAATTCAATATCAAAACTTGAATCAATTGCCACCAGTTCAGACGAAAAACTATTTTAAACTACAATAAGTACTCCACTACCACGACGAAAGATGTTTACAAAGTATTTCAGAATTTAAAAAGTTATAGCTTAACCATGTTTCAGTAAATACTAAGACTTAATGATCCAAGTTGAAGCTTTCCATATATAATGATGTTAGTTTTGTTCTCAAGCCGGGAACGTTTGGCAAATAATAGAAATGTAATCAGTAGTTGGATTCAGAACAAGAGTATTGTTTGGCCAGAAACTAAGCTCCAACAAAACATCATAGAGTTTAGGTGGAATCCATACTTTAAAAGATTAAATGGATCTTGGTTAAGAAAATTTAAATTTGTATATTCATATATCTGCCTCATATTCAACTTTATTTTTTCAAAAAGTACTCAACTGCTTCGATAGTGGTATCCCTAGCCAGAGGAGATACAAAAATAGGTCTTCTTGGAGAAACAGCTCGTAACGGGCTGCGAGCTACTAAATTACTATTAGATGTTGTATTGCCATTATCTGGAGAACAAGCATTCTTGTCTTGTGCAGAAATTATATTCAGACTGACAGATGACTCTTGTCGATGATTTCAGAATTATGGGTAGTAGGCACTGTAGTGTCTGTAATTATTGGAACAGTGGGCAATTTATCTGTAGCTCTCTTTTTCTTCGGTGAAGGGTGAGCTTGTACATTTTTAAATGTATCCAAGTTTGGAAAGTCGGTAAATAATTCTCCAAATTTAGACAGTTTAGCTTGCATAGATACAAAGTAATTATTAAGTTGATCAAACTCTTCCTTAAAGCTTTTAATAAATTTAGAGAAGTCTATATTTTTTTGCAGCTAACACAAGTCCAATAAAGGAATTTTAAGGGATAAAATGAAAATTTCCTAAACATAACCAACAAGATACAAAGCGATCATTTCCAGTAACGTTGCAGTTAGAGTTTAAACAATTGTTTGCTGGGTGGTTTTTATTGAATTAAATAACAGATGGCGCACCAAGTATACTACTTTCTTTTTATCAAATTTACAAACCAAAAGGGTTGTACAGTCGAACTTCCCTATAGTGAATCTCCACGGAGACAGATAATTATTTCACTATATAGAAACTTCATTATACAGAATTTTTTTTATTTATTTACAATAATCAGGTATTTTTGTTTGAATATCTTTAGATCAATATCTACATTGATATAGTCTTCAAATGATGCATCGATGTTAGCTACTTTTATAAAAGAAGCCTGTAAATCTGATAGTGGAAGAAAATCTTCTTCATCCCAACTACTCGTTTGAATCTGCATGTTTTCTTTTGAAAATCCTGGCTTTTGGAAGCAGTTTCAACAGTCTCTGGTTTAACATAGATATTCCACACTGTGCTTAAATTTCGAATAGCTTGAAGTAAATCTATGAGTACAACAGGCTTGTTTTTTGCCATTTGTGAAAATATGTTCATAAAAATTTGTTTTTTGTAAAGTTGTTTTATATTGTAGATTATGCCTTGGGCCATTGGTTGAAGAAGAGAAGTCATATTGGGAGGAAAGAAGACAAGTTCAATATTTTGTAGTTTATCTTTTACGTCCTTTGGATGTGCAATGCAGTTGTCTACAAAAAGCAGAACCTTTCTCTTTTGCGAAGCAAATTTTTTGTCCAGCCCTAAGATCCATTTGTGTCATCCACGCTTTTTCGTTGAAATCATAATCCACATCTAGAGATTTTATTCTTTTAAAGCATCTGGGGTTTTTAGCCTTTCCTATAACGAGCAGTTTTAGTTTTTCCATACCAGTCATATTGCTTCCTACTAGGACAGTTATTGTTTCTTTGCTCTGTTTTCCACCAAAGCATTTTTCATTTCTAAATGCTTTTGATTTGTTTGGTAAGCACTTGAAAACCAAACCGGTCTCGTCGGCATTGAAGATGTCATTTACATCATATTTTTCAATTAATCTTGGCAAAACATTACTTATCCATTCATCACGTTCTCCTAAAATTGGCGTCAGCGCTTTTCCCACACAAGGTTTTTCCAACAAAATTATGTCATCTTTTAAATTTATTTAACCATCCAGTACTTGCTGCGAAATCTTCGTGTCCCAAAGAATCAGCGAATTCCTTGGCTTTTGCTTTAATAGTACGCCAGATACGGGAAGATTGTTAGAACGAGCGGCCGTAACCCATTTGAGCATCGCTTCGTCAATGTCTTCAAAAAGACAAGTATCTAACGCTTAATACTTATGTTTTCGTCTTTTACATTCTTTTAAAAAACTGACTTGTTTTTTAAAATGTTGGACAAGGTACTGGGAAGAATTCCAAACTCTTTAGCTATATCTTTTTTCTTTGACATACCTTCCTCAGCTTTATTTATTACTAATAATTTTTTTTCAAGGGAAATACTAGTCCACGGCGTCATCTTCGTTCATTGAACTCGGTCAACTGATGTTAAAAGTCAAATCAGTAACCTTTTTGTTTTCATTTTCATATTTTGGGAACCCCAAATATATTACTTAGTTTGCTTATAAATAGTGTTGCTAACAAGTGTAAAAAAAGGAGGCAAAAAAAAAACGTAAAATGTATTTTTATTTCCAAAATCGTGTTCATTGTAAAGAAAAATTCACTGTATGGAAATTCATTATACGGAGATCAAAATACATTGACAGTGTAACGAAAAATCTGTGTTCTTGACTTTAGTTCCTTTTAGGAAGAACTTCATTGTGTAGAAGTTTACTATAAGGAAGTTCTACTGTATATTATGTAATTAGTTATATAGTTGTATTTCTTTCTACTTAACGAAACAGATGTTTTCACGGTTGTTATTAATGGTTAGAGTTCATAATACACTTAAAAAATAGGATTGTTGTATGGGGACACCCTTTAACTTTTAAGATTATGAACTGTGTTTAAAACGGGACCAATCTGTAAGCATAATCTATTATATTACCAAAAATTTTCAAAATCGGATCAGAAATGACTGAGTTCTGCAGGCACAAACATAAAAAAAACATTCAGCCGAATTGTAAAACCTACTTCTTTTTTTGAAGTCGGTTAAAAATGCACACAATCATGACGTAGGACAAAATTCGTCACACGCGGCGAACTATCCAACAGAATTATTTCTAAATCTTACGCCGGCGAACGACGAACAAATCACTACGAAGTGACCATGTTTGACTTTCGATTCGAAGTATTTTAATAAATAAACTTATTTTACCTAAAAAATGTATGTAGTTTTATTTTGCAGCATTTATAATAAGTGTTCAGATTTTAAGTTAAATATAAAAATAGTTTTTAGTTGTGTTTTTGATAATGTTAAACTTTTTAAATATTATTTTCTTGATGGTCACCTTAGCAGCATACAAAAAGTAAACAACTACAAAAATTATAACAATAACGAGTATTGTGTTTCATAGGACGAATTAACACAATGAATTTTTGACGACGTATTCGTTGTGTTGGACGAAATTCGTCGTTCGTCCCAGTTGTGTTCTTAGCATTAAGTTACCATATGATTTTGATAGCTTTAAAAAAAGTAAATAAAAAAGTTTGTCATTATTTAAACGAAAAATAAAAACATAGTTTGTTTTCCGTTTAAGTAAATTAAACATTTTTTTTTAAACTTAGCACATTTACGCATATTTAAAATTTATTTAAAAAATAAATTTCTTATTAAAAAAGATTGCACATAAACATATGTTTTGATCGTATTTAAGAAGTGGTAATCGCAACCCTACAACCAAAACTATTATTACGCTTTTCCTATTGTCAAACTCCATACATGCATAGAGGAAAATACGTCTTCATGTGTATAAATTGATATCTAAGAAATAAACGCATGCATGTGCCTCGATTGAATTCACATGTTTTGATTATTCTCTTTTGTGTTCTTCGTTTAGTTGTTGACGGAGATGCCACTCAAATGGAACTTGTGTCTATTATAGTTTAGCTGAAGATCGTGAATCGCTTCGTCGTTATTGCAAACAACAATAAATGTTGTCATAAATAACTATTGTCGTGTTGTTTAAAGTTAGTGAATTGCACTACTGGTCGTATTATTAACACTTAAAACATGGTGTCAGGTGGAAAACAGAAAAAGAGACTATTGTTTGATATGGATAAAGAAAAAACTAACAACTTAAGTGAAGAAATAAAACAACCGACAATGAATGCAGATACTAGTGCTGTAGTTATAAGTGGCCCCAAATCTATGCAATTGGAAGATCCTGGGAAATTTTGGCCCATGTGGAAGCAGCGCTTTAATATTTACTTGCTTGCTTCAGGAAAAAAGAATGAAGCGTAGGAGGTAAAGATTGCCTTTTTGTTACACCATATTGGTGAGAAGGTGTTGGACATTTACAACTCCTTTAATTTGCCCAAAAAAGAGGAGACACTTGAAAACGTTCTAAAAAAATTTGACGAATATTGAAATCCTAAGAAAAATATAGCAACAAGGTCAGCCATTTTGTGAATTTGAAACGGCGCTGCGTAAGCAGATTAAATTCTGCGAATTCGTGTGCGGCAGTAACTGTAACAAATTTGAAGAACGCATATCTGCGACAAAGATTTACAGACTAAGCTTTTGGAGGCAAAAGGTAATAATCTGCATGATATGATTAAAATGTGTAAAGTGGCAGAGCTCGCAGCGAAAAATAAAAAAAACTTTAGAAGAATAAGAAATTAACATTGACGCCTTGCAACGTATGGGAAGAACTAAAAATGTGAAGCAGAAGGATAACTTGTGTTATCGGTGTGGTGGTAAATGGAGCTATGAACATCGACAAGTATGCCCTGCAATGAAAGATGGACGAAGATGTAATAAGTGTAAGCAGCCCGGACACTTTGCGTCGATGTGTCGAATGAAAGTGATTGAAAGCGGAATGTATAGCCGTCGTGTGAATGCTGTGGAGGCTTCAATGGAAAGAGAACTGAAAGGAGCTGTTAATACGGAATACTATTGTAACGACACGTTTCCGCTGGTTGCTGGGGCAGAACTCAGCGGCGTCCAGGGTCGTCGTTGTTGTGAATAAAACACGGTATGCTTCACAATACGATAGCGTGCTTTTATACTACTTCACGTTTTAACAAAACCACTACTTAATCAATTGCTGGTGACCAAGGGTCAAGCGTGTGGGCGTCACTTACCGTCGGCAGCCGTTTTTTTTTTTTTTTTTTTTTTTTTTAAAGAGAAGTAGCACTTCAGGCATCAATAAATACCTAAGTAGGTATTCGCAACCGTACTACATTCTTTAGGAAAGGGATAGATGAGAGAGAAGAAAGGTGGTGAAAGGAGATAGATATAGCCATTTTATTAATTATTTTACTTCGCCGGCGAATATGCTATAGAGAAGTACCGACGAAGGAGGCTGCATGTTTTTAATTTTAGATCTGAATATGTATATATACCATTAAACAGAAAAAAAACATTTTTATTTTTTGGCTTACCGCAAGGATTGAACCCAGGGCAGCTGGTTTGTAGTCAACGTGTTTACCACTTAGACTACGGCAGCCGTTGTCGGTTAGCGGATACGAGCGTGTAAACCACTACTCGTACCACTTGGGAAATACACAGGTGCGTGCACCGCAACCGATGTAAACCCCAATATGACAGTCGACTAACTACGTACAAATGATCACTCTCGGACGAGTTGGTAATGAACGTAAGCAGTCACTACCACTTCCTTCTACTGCCTGTGTAGGAGCAGCAGTCTAGCGTGTATGTCACTACTAAACTACCGGTCTTACCCAAAGGCCAGCCGGCAATCAACTGTCTCGATACAGGCAAATTGCTCGCCTTTTATACCCGTCGGCTGGCCACACATACAGGCAGGCTGTGATTGTGGTAGTGTCTGCTTGTAATTCTAAAAATACATTTGCTTACACTACGTAAGCTAAATGGTTGCCCATCAACCAACGCATGCTTGGTTGTTGTCGTGGGTGTTGTTGTAAAAATAAAAACAAACAATAAAGCAGCAATACTTGCTTTTGATCGTCACAACAACAACCCAGCATGAGCAGATCGTTGTTTAACAAAGAAAGGAATGCCTTTTGCTTATAAAATTAAAATAAGAACTTAACAATCAAATAATACAGAATTCATTTTATAAGATCTTAAAGCTAATACTTATGTTAGAGTAAACTATTTTACGATGTGTAGGTAGAAACGACCATCGGGACTTCCACCGTCACACTACCTTCCCTCTCCCCGGGTGCTGTGGGAGCGGCAGCAAGCGGATAACCGTCGGCGTGGTTTTCGACCATGTGACCCGGTAGCGTTGTTTCCCAGCCAGGATGCAGAAACGTGCCCGGGGAATGCCCTTTGCCTTTCTGGCGGCTATTGCCTCTCGCAATATCTGTGGGGCTTGGTGCTCGGGGATGATGTGGAAACTACCGCGTGGGGAGGTTGTCCTATTCACGGCGGGCTTAGGCAAGAGAACGTTGACCGAAGGTGCTGAGGCGGGTGTTGCAATGGTCGGGCTTGTGGTGCTGCGTGAGGGTGTCGTGATCGACGTGACTGTTGTTGGTATTTGCATTGAGTCAGCTATCGGTGCCAACGATGACGCTGATGCTGACGATGGAGATGATGAGGCTGATGATGAAGCTGAGGGAAACGATGTCTTCCGCGGGCGGGGTTGGTACCTCAGCCGGGTCGTTGTGGTTCGTTGTTGGCTTCGACTCGGTACATCGCCTTTATTTAAAAATATGATTCGGCGACCCTTTGCTGATTCCGCCTCCAATTTGTGTCGAAACCTCTGGCTGGTTTCTTGAAACCTCCTGTCTTCGGCCGAGTTGGTAGGTGGAGAGGGTCGCTTTCTTTGAAGCGGTTGCATCGCCCGTCATAGTTGGCGGTGGCAGCTGTAGGTGATCATAGGCTGCGCCAGTGGTGAACAGCTTCTCATGGTCGGCTTGCAGTTCTAAAAGTTGTGCCTCTGGATGATCTGCCGTGATGAACTTGGCGAACCAAAAGTAGTGTTTTTAAGCAAATGGCTTGGGTTAAAGTACAACATGTTAATGTTTTTTTGCGGTCTCGGCAGTTAATGTTCTACGATAAAGATAGGGAAAGCAGGGAAGTTTTTCCGATAGCAAAGATTGAAGAAAATACAAATCAAATACGTACTAATAAACTTTTTATTTTACTTGATATGATGAACGGTTATCATCAAGTCCCAATTAGCAAATCGTGTATGCATTTGACTGGCTATGTCACTCCTAGTGGAAGTTATCAATACAGGGGATACCATTTGGGTTAACGAATGCTCCCGCAGTTTTTATAAGGTTAGTTGTGTTGATGGTATAATAAGTAATGTTAGAGACGAGAATTACAGCTTATCTGGACGATACTGTTATTTTAGAGGAAAGCTTTGATAAACTCTTAAAGAGCCTTAAATAATTTTTGGTTGGCTATTTCTGAAAATTTATCGAAAACTGGGCACGAATTGCCTGCTCTTTGGGTACATTATTTAATAAAATGCAGAACTTGTCTCGGGTGAAAGGGGTCTAGGGTCAGGAAAATTCATTTAAGGATCTAAAAAGTAAAATGTCGGCGAATCCGAATTTGTTAGTCTATGTTCTTGATCATGAGAATGAATTGCACACGGATGGCTGTCAAATTAGACTAGTAGTTCAGAAACGTCTAGTAGTATGCTTTAACAGACAGACTAATAGTATTGTACAAAAATAGGATAGTTGCGAATTATAACACCTTGCTGTTGTAGAAAGTATGGAGCGTTCGATATTATCTTACAGATTTTAAAGTTATAGGGGATTGAAATTCACTCAAGGAAACTGCTAATAAAAAAAATATAATATATAATATTTAAGAAGACTAAGAATAGCTTGAAATTTGTTGGGCCCTGCGTTCCAAAATGTTAAGAAATAAAATCCTTGCACGATGATGTTGATCATAATGGCTTTATAAGGATTAAGATTAAAGCAAATTAACTGGTTTCCAAAGATGAGAAGAGTTGTGGATCTTCTTCGGAATTTGAAAAAGAGAAACCAATACATATGTGTGTCTTCAGTATTGTTGATGCCTTAACAAAATTTTTAGAGCTGCTCCCCGTAAAAATTACCACGTCGAGGGCCGTTGCTCACACACTAGATATATTGCAATTTGTCAGTATGCTATCTCAAATTATAAGTGATCGTGGTACAACCTTTACGTCCAGGACTTTCGTTTTGTAAAGCAAACGCTATTAAACGAATTTATTCTGTAGTTAGAACGCCAGAAAAAATGGCCGGATGGGAAATTATTTTCGGACGGAAAATTAAAAGAGCTAATTTTGGGATCAGCGTTTTACGCGACAAGGTCCGCAGCGATTGCTATTTGCTTTTAATCTATGAATTTTTGGAGAATCAATTAAGTTTTGACCTTAACGGAGATCTTGAAGACGAATCGACTGTGACGAAAGGATGGTTGCAGAAAATTTATTCAGACACACCGATTGCCGAATAAATATTTTAAGGCCGATCAAAGCGGAGCACGCATCTACCAGTCAATCACGGAAACTACTTGCAAGATTAAAAAAGTTTTAGCTAACAACCGCTATTTAATTAGAATTAATTAGAGAATTTGAGTCCGTCCACGCTGCAGACAAGATAAAACCATTGTGTGGTCTCCACGAATTTACCGAAGGATAAGATGTATCTGATGGAGAGACTGATAATAAATAAATTTTTTTTTTTTTTTTTCATTCATTGATTCATCTTTATTTACAGCTTGTATTAATATACATATATACTTATGTTTCGAGATTTTATCTATTGATATTACAACGAATAAAAATACTAAATCACAGATATTGCTTATTATATTTTTAATTTTAACATAACTCAAAGGAAAAATAGGAAAACCTTTATTTAATTTTATATGAGTATCAAAATATACTGGAAAGTGTATATGTATATAATTGCGTTATCAAAAATAACGCTTACATACATATTATTTCCGATTTGGTGATTTTTGTTTTCTTAACTAGTCTAAGCTGACTCTCTGCATTCTCTTATCAGTGGATAAGTAGAATTTTCTAATGAGTCAAAATATTTGCTGTTGAGTATATTTATGAAATCCAATATGTAGTTATACCCAGTTTCATTGTGAAGCAGCTGTGTAGAGTATCTCCAATGTTTTTTATTAATTATTTTTAGACATTTGTTTTGGATTACCTGTAGTTTCTTAATGTGAGTTTTTGCTGCCTTATACCATATTGGACATGCATACGTTAAGGTTGGTCTTATCACACTCTTGAATAGTAAATTTTTATTTTTAATATTAAGATTTGAACGATAACTAAGTAAAGGCCACAAAGCTCTTAATACTTTAAGGGATTTTTTGCAGATTTCTGTTATGTGTTTTGCAAACTTTAATTTCTTGTCTAAATGCATGCCAAGGTATTTGACACTATTTTGGACTGTTATTAGTTCGTTATTGAAACGTAACTGACGGGTTGGTACGCGTTTTGGGGAGTTGTTAAAAGGAAAGATGATGCTCTGTGTTTTGGTGGTGTTGATTTTTATCTTCCATTTGTAAAAATATTTTGCGCAGGCAGCAAATCCTTTTTCCATTTTCTTTAATAGAGCCTTTGTTAGTTTACTGGACGTTATGAGGGCTGTATCATCTGCATAGTATGCGACTTTCATGTAATTGGGTGGAGTAAAGTCCGAGGTATAGATTGAGTAGAGCAAAGGTGATAACACAGAACCTTGTGGTAAACCTGCTGCGACATGTTTAGGAGAAGAAAGAGTATTATTTATGGCTACTACAAATTTTCTGTCGGAAAGAAAATCTGCTATAATTTTACATAAATATCTCGGTATATTAGAACGCATTAATTTGTATATAAGTCCGTTGTGCCAAACGGTGTCGAAAGCCTTTTCTACATCTAGTAGTATGAGGCCCGTAGATTGTTTGTTTCGTTTGTTTTTCTTTATAACGTTTGTGATACGATTAATTTGATGTACAGCACTATGTTCTTTTTTGAAGCCAAATTGTTCGCTAGCTATTAATGATGTATTTTCCGTTACGTCAAGTATTCGGTTTTGAATAATTTTTTCATATAGTTTCCCCAAGTTGCTTAACAGACTTATAGGTCTGTAGCTGGTAGGGTCGTTTTTGGGTTTGTTCGGCTTAGGAATTGCTATAACTTTTGCTTTTTTAAAATGTTTTGGGAAGTAGTTTAATTTCAGACAACTGTTGCATATTATCATCAGCAACTTTACGGCTTTTTGGGGTAAATTTTTTATCATAATGTTAGAAACATCATCTAGCCCAGGTGATTTTGAAGATTTTAGTGACGCTATTAATGAGTTGATCTCGTTTAACGAAACTGCCTTAAGATTGTCAGTGTGAACAGGTAATGAAGTAAGTCTTTTGACATTAGAATTAACGAGTTTGTCGATAGAATGTGCATAAGAAGTTGTGAGACTATTAGAGACCGAGAATGTTTCGGCAAGTATTTGGGCCTTTTCATAATCTGTAATAATTTTTTTGTTTCCTTGTGAGAAGTGTGGAATATTCCTGTTTTGCTTATCTCTCAAACATCTACTGATTTTCCAAAACGACTTATCTCCTGGCCTTAATTTTGATAACATTTTGCGCCATTTTTCGTTACGGTAAGTGTTTATATCTTTGTTAATCATGGTAGTTAGAAACTTCTCACATTGATTATAAAATGTAACTTCTGACACATTTGAAGTGCGTTGGCTATTTCTTTTAAATGTTCTTCTTAGTTTTATTAAATTTAAAATATTTGTTGGTAAATAAGTTTTCATGGAGTAACCTGCCGTTGGAGTACAGTAATTTCTAGCTTCTATTGTTATTTTTACGAATTTGTCGATCTCTGAGTCTATTGCTGCTTTAGAACCATAGAGGAATGAATTTATGTGTATTCTATTATTAATTATGTTTCGAAATGTTGTCCAATCGGTTAGTTTGTAGTTGTAGTGAACGAGAACTGATCCTTCCGTAGATGCATTTTCAAGCTCACATATAATAGGTCTGTGGTCAGAAGGAATCTCATATTCAAGTACATTCAAGCTGATATTCATCGTTGTGTTGCTTAATACCAGGT
The DNA here is from genome assembly GCA_916610165.2 of Gymnosoma rotundatum. NCBI lineage: Eukaryota > Metazoa > Arthropoda > Insecta > Diptera > Tachinidae > Gymnosoma > Gymnosoma rotundatum. The sequence goes on along the minus strand of OU744340.1, from coordinate 38,068,611 downwards.
CAATAGTTGAGGAATTTCTATTTGCTTGAGAGGGATAGAAAGTTGGGCTATTGGGATAGCGTATAAAAAAATTGTTTGATTGTTCAAGACCAAAAAGAATATTCCCTGCGGCGTTGTTGTTGATACAATCCCAGGCCGTGTGTTTTGCATTTAAGTCGCCTAGTAAAATAAAATCTTTATTTGATGTGATTAACTTCATTACGTCATTCGAAAAGCTTTTTTTGTATTTAGGTGAATATGCAGAAGTGATAACAAACTTTCTGTTATTAATTTTTATTTCGATTGAAATATTCTCTATTCCTGACGTATCTACAATAGGGATTAATTTATGTTGGACTGATCTGTGGACTAATAGAGCTACTCCACCTCCTCTTGACATTTGCCTATCGTTGCGATAAATTAAATAATTTTTAAAATATGTTTTGTGGTTTTCTTTGAGATGTGTTTCATTCAAAGATGCGATATGAATATTTTCTCTCTCAATTAAAGATTCAAATTGAAAGAGGTGAGAAAAGTTTGTAATGCCGTTGGCATTCCAATGAAGTATTCTTAATGCATTGTGATTATCGGAGACCATATGCATATTTGACCATCGACATAACTACTTGAATTTGTTGTATTTTTGATGTACATTTTTGAAGATCACTTATTGCTGTTGTAAAAATATTAAATAACTCATCTACGCTAAACAGACTATTATTTGTTTTAATGCAGTCAGCGTATGATACAGTATTACGAAAACTGTTGTTATTGTTTTGATTTATTGTCGACAAGTCTGCATTAAAGTACTGTGGTAAACTTTGGTTGTTTTTATTGTATGTATGACTGCTTCTTTTTTTAGTTGCTTTGGCTCTCGTTTCTAGGTAAAGTGAACGTAGAGGACAATTGAGGTCATTAGCAGCGTGGTCAGTTCGTTCTTTATTATATTTTTTGCAGTTAAAGCATGCAAATGCAGCTGGAATTTTATCTTGTGTCCGAAATGGGCAATCGTTGGTGTGATGTTGGTTTGCACATATCATGCATGCTGGCAGACGGTTACAGTGTTCTCCGCCGTGACCGTACATTAAACAGTTCCAGCATTGCGTTGGATTGTCATGTTTTTTTGGTTTATGTTTTTTCCATGATACAATTATATTGCAAATTGCAGTAATATTGTTTAGCGATTTAGGATTAAAATTTTTTCTAATGAATTGAACCTTGTACACAGCATTATTTATTGTACTATACTTTGTGTTTACTTCTGTAATAGAAGAGGGGATTAAGTTGTAACTTCGGATATCTTCTTTGATGTCCTCTGTGCTAATTTTGGGGAGTCCATAAAGAAACACTGTATAAGGTCGATTCTCTTTAGAACTGAAGGTATGAAATTCAATTTTTTTTTCCAATAATATTGTTTTGTATTTTTCGTGGTATTCGGAGTTCGGTGGAAAGACCTTAGTCCCAATAGATGTACGCTTATAGAAAGAGTCTTTACCTAGTAAAACTTGTAGGTCCTTGAGTGGAATGTTGCCATCGACAACTAATGGTGGTGGCTTTATACTTTTTTCTTCATTTATATTAGAAGTTGCATCTAATTCCATATCATTAAGATTTGCTAGGGCACTGAACCGATTTTTTGACGAGGAAGGTAAGTCAGAAAGCATACCTAGTGGAAGAATACGAGATCTTTTTTGTCTCTTGATATTTGTCTTTTTTAAGTTTGTGGAGGTTAGTTTGGCCCCCGGGGCCATTGCTGTTATGCTACCTCTGAGTGCGTTATGTAATTATTTTCGTTAAAGAGTTCAAGAAAACAACTACAAAAATTTATATTTTTTTTTTTTAATAGTACACAACGTTAATTTGCTTGTTTTTAAACAACTATCCGCTACTTATTGACAGATGAACGTTCTCTCCGGAGTTAAGTATCGAACTGATAATAAATAAATAAAATTACATGGATAACATTATTATACCTATAAATGTTTGTGAAATAATAGATATATGGTCTGGTCCGTTAATAAGAGGTGTGCTGACAGATTTTTGAATGGGTTTTAAAAATGTTAATTGTTACTATCATGTTGAGCATTTTGTTTAGTTTCATGATAATTGTTTTTATCATGTTGAGCGTTCTGTTGTTTGGTTCCATGATAATTGTTTTTATCATGTTGAGACTTTTGTTGTTTGGTTCCATGGTAATTGTTTTTATCATGTTGAGCGTTTTGCTTGGTTTCCTGATAATTGTTTTTATCATGTTGAGCGGTTTCATGATAATTGTTTTTATCATGTTGAGCGTTTTGTTGTTTGGTTCCATGGTAATTGTTTTTATCATGTTGAGCGTTTTGTTGGTTCCATGATAACGGTTTTTATTATGTTAAGCATTTTGTTTGGTTTCATGATAATTGTTTTTATCATGTTGAGCGTTTTGCTTAGTTCCATGATAATTGTTTTTATCATGTTGAGCGGTTTGTTTGGTTCTATGATCATTGTTTTTATCATGTAGAGCGGTTTGTTTGCTTCCATGATAGTTGTTTTTATCATGTTGAGCGGTATGTTTGGTTTCATGATAATTGTTTTTATAATGTTAAGCGGTTTGTTTGGTTCCGTGATAAATGTTTTTATCATGTGGAGCATTCTGATGTTCGCCACGTGGTGATTTTATTCGGCTACATCAGTTATCACTGGGACAGTGATAAACAGGAAGGCCGAGTTGTAAAATAAGTTCAGAATTCACTTGCTGTAAATCTACTCTAATAAAAGCCATGAGAAAAATCCCATCTCAGTATGCCATGAAAACAAATACTACAATACGTAGCTTGTCGATACGGTTATCATTGATTGTTGCGTCAGTTGAAAAATAGAAAAAGCGGGAAGTTATTTGTTAAGGAAATAGATATTGTCAAAACTATGTTTGCAATAGTCAGTCTAACCCTCTTCGATCTAGTTTAACGGTGACTCATGCTATTTAGTATTGTTCGCTCGCTTAATGTTCCTTACTGGCGAGCAGGTCTTGACGCTTTCTTTGTGGATCTGTAATTGCGCTGGAAATGTCCAACCTTACCACAATTAAGAAATTTAGCGCAAGACTTACTCCTTCCCTTCTCCATTATTTGTTTGACATTTTTCTTTATCTCGCTCCTTTTGTCCCCGTGGTTATATATATCAGTATTAAGACATCGCACATTGTAGACCTGTGGCTTCAAAATTACTTCTGCGGTCTCCTTGGCTTTCGCGTACAAGATGGTTTCCGCAGAAGATGATTCTATATAGCACAAGCCACATATTTAACAGAAGAAACCGTTGATTTTCGCCTTGATAAGTCAGCTACAACCACCGTTTGATTTCCAGGGTGAAGTTTTGCAGCGCCTCTTGCCTTCCTGCCTTGTAACTCCATTCTGTAGAGTTCACTTTTGTGCTAGACTCCGTACTTGCATTGTAAGGCTAACATTGTGTTCTTATAATTATTTGTGCGACTCTGCTGCTGCTCCCTTTAAGGCCAGAACTAGCACTATAGATTGTCCTTCATTTTCAAATATATTTTTGCTGGCAACTGTTTTGAACTACATTTTAAAAACATTAAAAGGTGCACTACCGTCAAAGCTCGGTATATTTATCTTGCTAGCAAGCTCATAGATAACACTCACCAGTCCCTCTCACATTTGAAGATCGCCCATTTTCATTTTTAATTCTTCTGATATTTCTTGAAATTTTTGTTTACCTCCGCTCAAAAAATTTCCCCGTTTACACTAGAGCTTTCTCGCATTGCTTTAAAGCTGTGTTAAAATGCTTCTTTGAAGCTTCTGGTTGTTTCTTATATTTTCTTCATCTGGTTTTATTGATTCTGGTTGTTTTCTTCCATTTGCTTCTGTTTTTTTTCCATTTTCTTCATCTGGTTCACCTGCTTTCGGCTCTTTTCTTCCAATTTCTTCACTATAGCGGTAAACATTGAATTCAATCTATTCTTTTCCTTCTTTTTCTCCAAATTCTTATGTTCCAATATCGATACTACGCTGCATGAATTCATCTATTGACCGCTTTGTAATTCAGCTTTATTGCCCCTGTCAGCAGATCCAACTTACTCATCTCCATTTTTAGTTGCTCTAAGCTCGTCAAATTTCATTGTAATTACTTGTTTATTCTTTTGCAATCCCACTTCAAAGTTAGTTTATTATTATACAGACTACAACAATTAGAATTTATAGGGCATTCTATTAGTTAACGGTATAACATCTTGAATGTGTGCTGTATCTTAGAACAACTAGAAGCAAACTATTGAAATTTTCAAAAATCTCAATGTCCGGTATAATACCATCGGGACCCGCTGATTTTAACGGATCAAAACTATTCAGACCCCATATGAGTCTCTCCCTATTTATAAGTTAGGTGTCTGATGCATGGCAATCCAGGATGCCAGAACATACTCCACTGAAAGGAGTACAGCCTGGAAAATGAGTGTCCATGAGAACCTCTAGGGTCTCTTATGCACTCAAAGTCCAATTGTCTCATGGTTTCTTAATAACACTTGGGACAATAGGCAACGCTTCTCCAGGACTTCTCCTTCACATTTCTTACCAGGTTTTTAAATCTGTTTACTGAGGACTTGTAGGCTGAGAAGTTACCCGATCTCTTTGCATAACAAAAACTTAGCATGAGGTTAGCATAAGTAACGAAGTTAAGCAGAGTCTCTGCAAGGGTCTCCACACAATTTGATACAGAAATAGTCATAATATATAGTTATTGGTCACGGCAACAATCCGCAATAATTTTAAGTGCCAGATCGTACGACAAAACGCACTGGGAGCCTTATCAATTTCTTCACTCATTCTTAATTTTTGTTATGCATACGATTAAAATAGATTTGAAATGTATTATAGGACAAACTTGTAAGGAAATTTTGTATGAATATGGCAGTAGGTGTTTATATAGTACATTATTGAAATAAAGCAAAATTTAAAATAAACATAAACTGATAGAACAACCTTAACCGAATATAGCACCCTTACTTCCTATTCCATTCACCACAAAAAGTGAAATAAGGGTATAACTAAATTTTTCATTTCGTTTATAATTTCAATACTATCCATTTCCGACACCATAAAGTACATATATTCTGAGTTCCTATGCATAGCGAAGTCAATTGGGCGATGTCCCTCTGTCCATCCGTGTTAGTGGTGAAATTTAGTCTGCAAAGGCGCACTTGATTTCAATAAAAATTTAAATACGCAAATCGATCAAGCATAGCATCGAAAGAGGTGCGATTTGAAATCAGCAAGATCGGTCCATGTCCTTCATCTAATTTGTCCATATTATTTGGAACAATGATGTAACTCCCATAAAAAAAAAACAAAAATATGGGGGGATAGAGAATTAAACAAGTAAGAGTGCTATATTCTGCTATGCCGAATCTTATATACCCTTCAACATCTATGAAAATCTAGTTTAGTGAGTAACTCCAATCAAAAAAGCATATATTGGGGTGACAGAGAATTTAAAAATAAAAAATTGGTACTGCAAATATACATATAATTTCAAGCATTTTTAAAAATTTTACGAGGGCTGCTCTATATATTTCTGGCCTTATAGTTAAAATGCGAATATTTATAATCAAAAGTGGTTTTATTGTTTTTGAAAGTATTCTCCAGCATGATTTATTTATACACTTTTGCATGCGCTCAAACCAGTTGTCGAATCACTTTATCCACTCCGATTGAGACACCTCTAAAACGTGGTTTTTGAACACTTCAACAGCTTCTTCTGGCGATGAAAATCGTTGACCACGCATTTTTTTCTTGATGTGCGGAAACAAGAAGAAGTTATTAGGTGCCAAGTCAGGGCTGTACGGCGGATGACCCACTAATTCGACGTTTTGGCCGGTCAAAAACGCTCTGGTTTGAGCCGATGTGTGAGAGCTCGCATTGTCATGGTGAACAATGATTCGTCTTCTCTTGTTGGTTTTTCTAATTTATCCGATGACTTCAGGCAAACAAATTGTAGTGTACCACTCACAAGTGACCGTCCTACGTTGCTCAAGCGGAACAGTCGCCACATGACCAGTTTTGCCGAAGAAATAGGCGACCATTTGCTTCGAAGTGCTGCTTCCACGAACAACTTTCGTTGGATTTTGCTCCTCTTTGAAGACCCACACGGTCGATTGTTGTTTCGCTTCGGGCTCATACGCATAGATCCATGATTCGTCACCTGTGACGATCTTATTAACGTCTTTTGAAGCACCGCAATCGTATTTTTGCAACATTTCTTTGCACCAATCGACACAAGCCTTTTTTTGAGCGACTTTAAAATTGTGCGGGATCCAACGAGGACAAACCTTTTTTACGGCCAGGTGTTCATGCAGTATCGAATGTATGCTGGTGGAAGAAATGTCCAAGGATGTCTCTATCTCTCGGTATGTCGCATGTCGATCTTGCATTATGAGTTCACGCACGGCATCAATGTTCTCTGGCACAACAGCCGTTTTTGGACGACCTTCACGGAATTCGTCTTTGAGCGAGCTTCGGCCACGATTAAATTCATTATACCAATTTTTCACAGTGCTATAGAATGGTGCTTCATCGCCATACAAAGATTTAAGTTCATCAATGCACTCTTGTCGTGATAATCCACGTCGAAAGTTGTGAAAAATGATGGCACGAAAATGTTCACGAGTTGATTCCATTTTTTTCTATATTAATTTTTTCAAGTCACTGTAAACAACAAAAAAATAATGGTCGTACGTCAAAACGTTTTGAGTATGATTATGTTTAAAAATGACAAACTTTCCAATGGAAATGTCAGATTGCACTTGGCAGCACTCAGTGTTGCCAGGCCAGAAATATATATAGCAGCCCTCGTAGTATTTCCTTAAAGATCTCTTCAAATGCTTAAAAATTATACCCATATTGATACTAAGTATGAAAAAAATATGAAAATTTCAGAGCCCTGTAACTCGGAAAATATGGCCAAGTGCCAATATTTTCATTTGCTGTTTTGTTTTATTTTAAAATTTTTTTGGTTGGAGTTACTTTATTGTTCCAAATGACATTGGAAAATTAGAGGCGGGCGTGGTGTTTTGACTGCTGCCTCGAAGGACATGGTTCGATCATGCTGATCTTCGAGGAAAACTTGATTTAAACACTAACACGGACGGACAGACGTACACACAAAATCAAAAACTGAGCTCTTAGAAGTGACTAAAAGTAAATATGAAAGCAGTGTTAATACGTATGCTCGGTTTATGAAGACGATGAAAGTGAAAAGTGATGAATTTGGTGCTGATTCCTTCTCAAAGTGTACGATTAGGTAGTAGTGATGCTTGGGTATAGGTACTTGTCATAAATTATCCTTTCAACTATGTGACACAGCCATCTTCAATGGTGAATATCTTTCGTGGCCAACATTTCGGGATTCTTTCACGGCCTGTATATTAGTAATAGTTGTATTTTTAATATCGAGAGATTATTTATAAAGTAAAGATTACAGCAAAGGAAGTTTAGAAATATGTATCAAAATATCCGCTGATGTTTTCCATGTTTTTACTCTTAAAACAGATCGAATTATAGACTCTTGCAGTTATGTTGCTATCAATTCTTTGTATGCAGTACCAATTTTTATTTTTTTTTTTTTTTTGTTTTTAATTCTCTGTCATCTTAATATTTGCTTTTTTAATTGGAGTTACTTTACTAAAATTGATTTATATAGATGGTGAAGAGTATATAAGATTCGGCATAGCTACATTCGACATACGAATTTTGTACCGCCCCATATATTTCTTTTTTACTGGAGTTACCTCATTGTCCTAAATAATATGGACAAATTAGAGGTAGGCGCCATATTTTTCATCAGCTTCTTCGCATCTATTTACCTTACGTTACGTACGTCGTAAAAATCATCTATTTAACCAAATAATTATTCATACTGGTTTGATCACAACATTATAGATGCTGTTCCAGTGTCATATTTACAGTTATGAGTTAAGTATGAATGTAAACGCGTCGTGCCTTGCGTTTGTTTTAATTTAATACTAAAAATTTTTTAAATCCTTAACCCAATAAGAACCGATAGATTTTTTATATCTATCCGCCCGTGTTACTGTTGAAATCAATTTTACCTAGGCACTCGATCAGTTAGAAAAAGAAAAAAACAAATAAGTCAATCGATCAGACAAAATAAGTATATGGGGCATTAGAGAATTAAAAAACATAAAAAAGTAGGTGCTCGCCAATATACTAACATTTTTTAAAAATGCTTAACCCGTTAATAGGCGATGGCATTTTTATGTCTTTCTGCCGTGTTAGTGTGGTTTGAAATACTTAAGTTTAAGCGAACTGTTCCTAGCGTAGATATTGCATTTGGTGTTATGCCGGTGATACTGATAATTTAATTTTTGATTTGTGTGGAAATTATGGTTACTACCCCTTTGATAGTGATTACCACGAAAATTTCCTCGGTTGTTTCTTCTATATTGTCATTTCTATTGTCAAATCTACGAAGCGCCAGAACTTGTTTTTCTTTACTCTTATTTGTATGTTCAAGTACAAGCTTCGCTATTACCTCTTTCGGATCTGCTAAAGCAGATGAAGCTAGTATTGACTTGACTAAGTCCGATCTGGCGTTCAGTCGACAAACTGCAACGGTCTGTTAAATGGCCATTTCGTAGGCTTTGTTTCTAGTTATACCTTCAATAATCGAAGATCGTTTTAAAACAACAGCAAGCTCTTCTGCTTGTTTAGTAAATTCGACGTAATTATTATTTTGAACGTTGACAGCTGTTATTCTATCCGCTACAATCTTTAAATTGTCTGGCTTAATTACATATATTAACGCTATCTTAATGTTTTGTATTGTACAAACGTTATCAGGTCACGCCTTTCTAACCTTAGCTTTCAACTTTGATTTAATGAAGTTCAAAAAGGCAGTCTGTAAGTTTGGATCGGTGAGGTCTTTAATAAGTTCTATTTTGTCTAAAAATTAAGGGATTTCCGTCGTAGTTTTCGCGAATTATCGAAGCGCACATAATGATGTAAGATCTGTTTTGCTCGATAGTTTCCATTGTAGTTTCCGTTTCTATAAAATTTTTTGTAATAATGTTAGATATGTTAGGTAATGTGTACTGTTTGGAATCTTCTTCGTTTCATATCATAGTTTTTGATCAATAAGAACTATTGAGTCGATATTTTCCGGCACTTTTATTTTACATTCTAGTCTGGAAAAACATTTTATTAAATTATACCTACATTGGCCAATTCTCACTAGGAATTAGTCTTCGCAAAATTTAAAATTAAGTTATAGTGTTCCATTAGCTGCGTTTGTTGACACTTTTCTATTTTATAATTTTCTATAAAACAAAAAGAAACAGAATGGAAAAAAAATCATCAATAAACTAACTGGCACTCCCGACCTTCGCTAATTGTAAATAAACGCCAAGTTTTTTGTAATTTTCACATTGCTTTTTTTGCAAAAAAAAAAAAAAAAACTTATTACAACACTGACTATTAGAAATTTAGTTAACTCTTTAAAATCGTGGTTTTAAAAGAGTTTTTATTTTTAAAATTTATTCATTATTTAAAGCGGCTATTAGACGATTAAACTTCGGCTGTGAGCCCGGCCTGATGACAAGCCATAAAAATCGTGTAATAGGGTAAATTTCGTGTTTGCCAGCGGCGCTGGATAAAAATCAAAAGTTTTTGATATTTTGTGTTTGCCATCATGCCATCATACTCGTTTAATAGCTTGTGTGTCAAACACGGTGTAAATTTCATTTGTGTTTTTTGACGGCGAACAGTAAAGATGGCTTGGCTGGAGCGTACGAGTTAAGTATAAAGCGAATAAAGATAATATGTATTGATGTATTGTATTTTTTGTTAAGTTTATTTAACCTATGTGCATATACCGATTAATATGTATATAAACCTCAATATGAATTTGATAGCTAAATTTATAAATTAAAATTGCCAAACAAAATAGATTACTGGCGCTTTAAAATTCCGACTTTTCCAGTACTTGTTACTTTGCACTCATGTGTCTTTCATGATCAATGCTTTCTTAGCAACATAAGTATAAGCAAATTGGGAATTTCGAACCTGTTTTTGGGACAAGCGTTATTCTAGTCAAACCATACATAATAATTAAGTATACTATGCACATTGCTCCCTAATATATTTTTTATGTTTTTAGATACTCTGGTTTTACAAAACAGTATTTATAAGACTTTTATGTGTGTTTTTATACTTCTTAAAATGGATATACGTTTCTGATGGATTTGTCAGAATTTTGTGAAGGTTTAATTATATCTATTATTCTGCATTAATAGCAAGATAATCGTTGCGCTATGCAACCAATGAAATATCGACTTAAAGTAAGTTCAATTGGCACATTCGTAAAGTTGAAACAATCGGCACTTTCATCAAAAATTCTTACTTTTCTTGGTACATATCTATTGTGTGTATCATAGTGTTAGAAGCGCTATACCTTATACCAGTCATTTACTTCCGAAATATGTATATTGAAACTCCAGCGGCAAAAATATTACGTCGCCTGTTGCACAATTTGTAAGTATGCTAAACTGATTCATTTTTAAATAAAATAGTTTATCCATGGCGATATTAAATTTAGGGAAAGAAACGTTTTTACAATGTCCACTTTTGGCGCGCATATGAAAACACATTTTCTAATGAATCCTGATTGAATCGACTTGTTAAAAGGAATATTAAGTTCGGACTTTCCTGTAGCATTTCATTAGCTAACGATAATATACCCATAGTTGTTTGTATAAGACCGCTGTGCAAAATATTTTATTCAAAAAAATATTCGTCTAACCACGCTTTATGCAATGTTGGAAAACGAAAAATTTTTAAATTTAGAACACTTCTTTTCGATTTGGCACAATGCGGCAAACAACACTTTCTACCTGATAAAGACGACAATTTCTTTTTGTTGCCGGTAATAACTTCGACTCTTGTTTCACTAATTTCATTTATTATGAATTTATTAAGGTAATAATTTAATTTTTTTTCTATTTTATATCATATTCAAGCACTGTGTTCACTATTACTGAGACACTAAACTAGTATTCTTCTAAGAATAGTGATTAAAATTAAAAGAAAGTAAATGTTAACGTTTATTTAAACAAATTAATTAATGTTAATAATTTTGTATTCCGTGTAAATCGATGCAATTTCTTTTGCACGACAACAAAACACATTTTGTTACCATACAAATACACAATCAGTAACATTGATTTACGTTGGTTATTTGGTAGTGTAAATGTATAAACACTCGTATGCACGCTTATACGAATGAATTAATGTGAGATGAGAATAACAAGTTTGCTGAGAGTAATAATATCTCTTTGTGATTTTACTCTTAAAGTGGCAGTAGCAGTCAGCGTGCCCATTTTAGCACTTTCAGTGCTAGATTCAGCACTTCTTTTGTTGATTTAGCTGTAAAATTACCGATTTAGCACTAAGCACTAATTACAAAATGTTGCAAAAAATAATTAATGCACTTTTCTGCCAAACACTACTTTTCGCTTACTTTATTTTTAACCTCTTTAAGCACTTTTTGATATCTCTGAAGTAAGAAGTGATATATTAAAATTTTTCTGCGGATACCTAGAATAAATTTGCCTAAGTACATAATATACGCGTATGTATGTATGTATGTACATTTATTTTGAAAACATTTGCTGTTGCTTAGGCTGTTGCTTTTTAAGCAAAAAAAAAAAAACACCATTTAATGGTGTAATAAAAACAACCTTTTTAAAATGTATTTTCTTATGTACTGTAAGTAATAAATACATTTCCAATGTTAAAGGGGATGAAAAGCAGCGAGTTCCAGCAAGTAACAGCAAGAAAAAGCAATCGTAGTTAGCCATAACTTCATAGTAAAGAGTTAGGCAATAGCAAAAATAAAAATTAAGCAGAAAGAAATACATAATCAGCTAAAGCAAATGCGTTTCCTTTTTTTTGTATTTGCTTTTTGCTTTTGCTGAACATTTTTCACACAAACAGTTAAGCAACTACATATGCATTGAAAATAGTCATATTTAATTTAAAGACTGAAGTATTAAGTTGTACTTTTATTGTAATGAATTATATTGTATTTTTAAGACTTTTTATGTTTAATAAATGATTTATTGTTTTAAGAAATTTGGCTTTTTTCAATGGAAATAAATATTTCTAAGGCAACATAAGCATAAATGATAAAATTATGAACTTTCCAAGGAAATATTTGCTTAAAACATTTAAATTTTAGCACTGTGTTTTAGCCCTTAAAATTTTTTTATAGCATTTTTAGCACTTTTTTGGTGCCCATTGAGCTCCAAAATTTTTTTGGATCTGGTCACACTGGTAGCAGTACCTTCATCGACTAAATATGAACTGGCTGTAGAATGTACGGCAGTGAAACATCTTAGTATATTTATAGTCTTTGCTGTAACTGTTGTTGTCTTTTATAACTCTTTATAACGGGTTTAAAATATTCACAGGATTTTGGTAAATTGTTTTACATTTACTTTTTAACACATTTTAGCTATTTTATATAGTTTTATAGCAGTTTCCAACATTTTCAGGGTTTTGTTGTTATTCTTAGTTTTTTCCTGGTTTTATTTAAAATTTAAGCTTTATTTCCTTTGAAATTATTAAAATTATTTGCACAAAAGTTTCACACACGTTTTTTATGCTATTCATTTAAGTATGCTTTTTTTAGCTTTTATTTTTTTATTGCTGACCTATTTTTATTTAAATTAAACAATTGAAGATTAAATTACTGCTAAAGTTACTTCTTTTCGTTTTTTTCACGGTCGCCATCTAACGCCACCAATTCAATAAAGATACGACTGCTCTTATTCACGTTAAAACACATAATGTTGTTTTATTTAAGACCTTTGATACATTTATACAAATACTCGTAACTAAAGGCCCCGATTATGGTTCACAACACTTAAATGTTGTGTTGTCTCCGCTACAACACAACATTTTTATTTGTTTCGATTATGGCTTACAACATCTTCATGTTGAGTATGTCACAGGGTTGTTTTTTATTGCAGTAAACAATATTCACAAAATTACATCTCTTCGTATGGAAAACTGTCAACAATAAAATAATTACACGCACATATTTAAAATTATTTTAAAATAAGTGTCGATTTTTTAGATGATGATGAGGGTAATATGTTTAAAAAACTTAACCAACTTTATTGCAATTTACAATAAATAATACTTTTTTATTAAAAACCAAAAATATTTATTTAACGAGTAATTTTACGAATACAAATCAAGGGAGTATATCACATGACTCTAAAACCTATAAATAAAATTTGGCTTTATCAATTGCATTTGTAAACTGCTCTACACCGGACTCTTTTAAAGCTTGCATGTCCAATGCAGACCCACTTGGGTCAACCTGCGACTGCATTGACACCAATTCAATAGTCGTCTGCTTATTTCAGTGCGTGAACCACTGCCCGTGGCTTGGATGCTCCTTTTCTTTTTATTGTTTTCTATATTCACAGCCTGTAATTCATTTTAGTAAAATTATAAAAATCGCAATATATTTTAAAAATAGCTAAGTTAAAAATAATTCATTTTTATTTTAAAACTAAAAAACCAATATTAATTTTTAAAATAAAAAATAAAATAAAACGTAAAAGGATAAAAATCGCAATATATTTTAAAAATAGCTAAGTTAAAAATAATTCATTTTTATTTTAAAACTAAAAAACCAATATTAATTTTTAAAATAAAAAATAAAATAAAACGTATGTACATAAATGAAATGCCGATTACCGATTAATTCGATTTTTGCTTTTAATAAGTTATTTGCAGATTTACTTTTTTAATTTTTAAATCATAATCTTTTTTTTATTTATTTTGTAGTTTTTGTGCGATTTTGTTTTCGAGGAGAGGTTTTTTGCTTGTTCTCTTATAATTTTTAACCGCTCGTCTTCTATATTCGCATGATTTTTTTATGTTACGGCTTCTGGGCAATAGCAACTCGTCATTTTTGTTGTACCTGGTGATGGCTCGACCTCAGTGGTTGATTTCTTCGCATCCGAATTTTCTTGTGATTGTAAGCCCATTACAAATCTATATGGATTTATTTGCGTCTGCATAAACACAAGCTCAACTGTATCCACCAGTGGCTTGGAAATTTCTCTTTATTGTTGCTTATTTCCTTTTTAAATTGGCTTTATAGTGAGTCCATACCTAAAAACAAAAAAAAAAAAAAACAACTAAATTCATTCGAAAGCAAAAAAGAAAACATTTTACTCGATTATTTTCTGGCTTGAATATCTCTGGAATGTGGAGGGTTTTAAAGGGCTTCGGCTTTACCGAAAATGGGATGGGTTCTAGTAATTTTGATGTTGACGAAATAAATAATTATTTTGCTAATACTCAGTCATCTGTTTCTAACAACGTTCTTTCGATGCTGTTGACGGGACTTTCTCTTTTGCTCGCATAAATGAAAATTAATTGTTTGAGGCCATTTCCAAAATTAAATCCAAATCATTGGGTGTTGATAAAATTCCAATCCGTTTAGTAAAATTAATTTATCCCTATGTATCTATTATCCTTACTCATCACGTCAACACTATTTTGCATTCTTCAACTTTTCCATATTCCTGGAAGATTGCACGTGTGGTACCTATACCTAAATCCCGATGTATTAGAAGTGTCGATGACCTGAGGCCAATTTCAATTCTCCCGGCTCTTTCGAAAGCTATTGAGGGTATAATGAAAGATCAGATTATTTCTTTTGTCGACAATTCAATAAACCCATCGCAATATGCTTTTCGTCGTGGTCATAATACTTCAGCCTTATTGCTGGACTTGACTGATGATATTAGGTCCCTTTTGATTAAGGACAGGGCTGCGGTATTAATTTCGCTTGATCTGACAAAAGCTTTCAACTCTGTGAATTTTTGTATTTTAATAAGAAAGTTGAGGGAGAATTAAAATTTTTCAACAACCGCGTGTAAATTGATTTATTCTTACTTATGTGATCGTCAGCAATTTGTTGATGTGCATAACAACTTTTCGAACTTAGTTAGCCTTAACTCAGGGGTTCCTCAGGGATCAGTTTTAGGTCCACTTCTTTTTGTTCTCTACGTCAATGATTTTTCACTTCATATTGAAAATAGATATTGTAGGTCATACATTTTTGCTGACGATATATTTCTTCTTTTTACCGGTATTCGATCTAATATAAATGCCCTACAGTTAAATATTAATGAAAACTTGCAACGAGTTTACTATTAGTTGAATGAAAACTCACTTTCCATAAATGCTTCGAAAACAAAAATGCTGATTCTTGGAAACACTACTCAGCTTTCGCCTTCTCTAAACATATTTTTGGGTCAATCTTGTGTTTAAGTTTTGGATAAACTCAAGTGTCTTGGGGTTTTCCTTGATCACAGGTTATCTTTTGAGGACCATATGGACTATCTCTGCAGTAAGCTGTCAGGGCTCTTGCGACGACTTTATTCTACTAATATATACGTCCCTTTTCGTGTCAAGTTAACCTTGGCTCATGCTATTCTGATCAGCGTTGCCGCTTTGGTCCAATCGGACCAAACTTGGTAGTTTTTCGTTTTTAAAAAACAGTTTGGTATTTTGGTTGGTTTGTTGCATTTTTTTTAATTTTTGGTAGGTTTTCCTCCTCTAGCAATTTTTAGCAATAGTAAATTTTTCACCTTAAAATTTCAGAACATAAAATTAAAAGAAATGTAACTTTGAATTAAATAAACAATAACTTTGAAAAGTGTTATTACTGTTTTCAAAAACTGTTTTAGGTGTAATAAAAAACTTATCTGCTTTTTTGCATAGAGATGATTAAAGCTATAACCATCTCTTGTTTAAGAAACGCAAACGATATTATGAAATTGGAATTAACATAATTTTTGAGTGAAGTTTTATTTTCAAGTGGAAAAGAAAGTAAACTTTTTTAATTGTAAATATGTACCTATTTATTACATAAATATTTACTAATATTGCATGTAAAGAAACATTAAAAAAAAAATAGAACCGAATGGTTGAGCGAATTTGATTGGCTCCAGGAAAGAGATGGGTGCTCGTTCTGCTTAGTATGCTCTAAAACTGTTTTAAATCATAACACCCATCTCAAAAATCACCAAAGGACAAACTACCATCTTAACAGCTACGGGGGAAAAAAACCAAGTGAGTATAACAGAGTTTATGTGCAAGAAATGCATTTTTAAATTTTTGGTAGGCTGTGAACGATTTTGGTAGGATTTTTGAAAATTATTGGTAGAAAGTAAATTTCTTGTGTGGTAACGCTGATTCTGATGCCGCAGATTCTATATGGTATACAAGTTTTCTCCGGAGCTGGCATACTTGTTGATAGTTAGGTATGTATATGGCGTTGCTAGAAGGAATCATATATCGGATTATGTAAAACAGTTTCTGGGCTTCTCATTTCATAATTTTCTTGTATTGCGCAATTTACAATTTTTCTACAGGGTCATAAAAAGTGGTATTCCTGCTAAACTTTGCTCTAAATTTCTCTTTTCGCATTCTACTAGAAACCCTCAGCTTTTCATTCCAAGAATCTATAACTCCCAGTTTGAGAAGTCTTTTATAGTGAGAATAGCTCGTCATTAGAATTCTTTACATCTTATACTTCGACTTTTTTCTCACTCCAATAATGTGTTTCGACGCAAGCTACTTTTCCATCTAAACAACTTATAGTTTTAAAGACCGTCTTATTTATGAATTAATTTTTCTGAATTCTAAAGCTTTTTAACACTTCATACTTTTATATGTTTTGTATTCTTGCAGTTGTATTAATCACTTGCGATGTGTTTTTGGGATTTTTTATTGACATGTGCTTCTTTAAAATCTTGTTTTTAGGGGGGAACCAATGATATTCATGGTATTTGTATGATTTAAATCCTATGTTATAAATATATAAATACAGTTCAAAACCATGTTCATTCTAAGTTAAGTTTATTTGGAAATTAAAATTTAAAAATTGTGTATTCATACATAAGTACTTCTTAAGGCTTTAATTTTACTGTGTAATATAAATGAATTGGCCAGTAGGGCTTTTATATTACATTTTGAATAAATAAATAAATTTAAAAAAAGAAATAAATAATACATTTACTACATACACTTTGACATTCTTTTGCGACTCTAATCGGTGGTCCCTAAGAATTGAACTCAACAGAAAACTTTTTCTATTTTTACTCCCTCCACTAACCTCAGGATTTTTTTTTTTTTCAATAAGTCTATTAGTTTTTACGTTTGTTTTTATTAGATATTTTTCTAAAAAACGTTTCTAATTATTAAAGCCTTACAAAATAAAGTAAAAAAATATTTAAAAATTTTCTCAATGTTATGTTTTTAAATTTACACTTTAAAACAACAAGTAATTAGCAGTTGTAAGTTTTTGACAGTACTGACAACACATAAATACACATGTTGTAAACCGTAATCAGTGAAAATTTACATAGACAACTCTTTATACAACAGAGCTGACAACAGTTGTAAACCATAATCGCGTTTTCAAAAATACAACACTTAAATTACAACTGTTGTAAACCGTAATGGGGCCCAAAGTTAAAATAGGGGGTGCAAACAAGGCATATTTATTTTATATATTTAAATGTGCCTTGGCAGTAAGGTATAATTCAAAGCATTTAATGTTATAATTTAATTTTTATTTAATTAGGATTTTTGAACTGTGAATATTATAAATGATTTGAAATTATTTTGGCTTTAGTTCATTTTTATTTTTAAAAATATTTTTAGAAAGAAAACTTATTTTACAAATGTATGCGGAGGTTTTCTAAATTATAAGCACGCACAGCACAGCGCGAGTTAATTTCCAATTATAGGAAATGAGTAAAAAAAATATTTTCTTTTTTCTGCACCAAAAAATTTGCGTTTCTTTATTAAATATATTCTTAAGACTATCTATCCTATTTTTCTTAGCATCTATTTATATTAATAATTATGTTTAATGTTTCTTTGTCCTAACTCAAAATATGTTTTTCTTTGTTTAGGTTACTAGTACCTTTTTTATCAGTTTTTTGTTTTGAGTTATTTGTATTAAGTTAGAAAAGAAAGAATGTGTTTCTTATCGTTACAATAGTTGTATTTATGACGTTTGTCTTATCTCTAGCTTAGAATAGTTATATTTGAGTTTATGGATTTATCATCTTTTATTACTATCTTAGTTATATTTGAATTTATGCATTTGTTATTACTATCTTAAAATAAGAGATGTTAACTCTCCTCCTTCTTAAAAAAAACGTCCTCGTTTTAAACTGTATATTGTCTCTGTCGGAGCTTGAGAAGTTCTATTTCATATAATTCGTCGATTTTTTTCCTTTGTGTTTCTATTTTCTTTATCCTGTAGCATTCGCAGAATTTAATCATACCATAAGTTAGTAATGCTAATGTACATAGTCCCAATACGAAATAAAATGTGTATTTGACTGGATGTTCTTCGATGGGTATCAGGAAGGTTGATATTTCTTGGATATTGTTAAATTTGTAATTACCATTAGATTCTAAGATGCGCATTATTTGTAATTGTTCGTCGTGTAGGTTATGTATGGCATCTTTGAGTGCTTGTTGGTGGTTGTAGTATGTTTTCCATCTAGATTTGTTGAGTAATTGAATTGTATTAGTTTAGGTCCATTTATTTTTACGTTATTCCAGGTGTGTTCGTAATCTGTAATGATGTTTCCACTTTCGAGTACTTGTAGCGTTGCGTTATTTTCATGTATTACTTCGCATTTGGCTGGCCTGTTTTTTAATACATTAATAGTACAGTTGTCCGGTTTCTTAATTTTGCATATAAAGTTTCCTAGATAATTTTTACATTTTTTGATACTTGTAAATTTATAATTGCATTTTGCTATTCTAGAGTCTAGTAATAGTTTTCCGTGCTTAAATGCTAGTGGATACAAATTAAATAGCTTACATTTCGTTTTTAATAATGGGTATTTATAGGTGTTTACAATTGTGTGATGAAAATAAAAAACATTAATATCGGCATATTCTAATATATATATTAAAGGTAGATCTAACGCTTCATTAGACTCTATTTGTTGAATATCTTTTAAATTTAAAGTTCCGGAATAAAAGTTTCCGTCTTTTGCGAAATTAATCATTGTAGCGATAGAATGTAGTTCGTTGTATACTTCGGTAAGTATTAAATGTTCTGAAATAGATTCGGGACTAATTCTTTCTAATATTTTTTCAAATTCAGTGTTTATTTTCTTTTGTTTATTATTATTTTCTATTAGCATATTCAATCCTGTCTTGATTTCTATTAGGTCAACGTGGTCAGGTGTTCCTGTAATAAGTTTGAGGGCTGATCCTAGAAAATTAAGTGAACGTTTAGTTCTGGATATTCTAGGAAGTAGTTGTGACTTCAGATTTTCTATTTTAGTTATCAACAAATATTCTGCAGAGTTTTGTTCTAAGTTATATGCAAATCGTACTATATTTTCGTAGGGTGTCAAGATTCTAGAAAGGTTTGTCATATGGTATAAGAACGCTGTGTCCTGAAAAACGTATACAGGGTCAGTCTCTATCATTATATATTTTTTGTCTTTTAAGTCTATTAGTCTGTTACCGAATGCGACGGATATATATAATAATATTATTATTCTTTGCATGTTTGTACTCGTATATTATCCTTATGTATAACAATATTTTTGTTTGTAATTATTGTGTTACCTTTATCTTCCTTTACAATGTGTTTTGAGTATTTCCTTACGTTTTTATTGCGTCGGTGCGTTTTGGAGTATATAACGTCCCGGTATGTGATGTTCTTACGATTTTTGTTGTGATATAGAAGTATTTTCTGTTGGTTTATTTCGATTTTTTCTTTAATATCAGGATGTGGTCCCCGGTTAAAAAACACGTCCTCGGGTTTCTCTCCAATGACTGAGTGTATGGTTTTGTTGTATTGTCGAACGGCATTAAAGATTTCGTCTCCTGGTGAAGAATTGTGTTCTTGAGCTAGGACTCTAGTGAGTTCGATCAGCGTGCTATGAGTGCGTTCCACTTGACCGTTTGTTGTTGAATGGTATGTTGGCGTTAGCGTGTGCTCAATATGTAGTTTTTCATAAACCTGTTTTACGCATATACTTGATAATGCTGCTTCGTTGTCAGTCATTATGAATCTAGCATTTGGATAGATTTGCGATAGTATTTCTTCGATGTATTTGTGTATGTTTTTCTTATTTGGAATTTCTCGTATATAGCAATATTTTGAGTACTTATCAGTTGTGGTGATGTATGTGTTTCCGTTCATATAAAATAAATCTAAGTGTATGTGTTCTCCCACGTGATTTGGAATCGGTGTTGCTCCAATTGGTTGTTTATTTGGTCTTCTTTCGTATTTGTTTGTAAGACAGATTTCACAGTCTTGTGCTTCTTTTTTACACATGGTGCATGTGCTTGGCCAAAAATACGTTGTCTGTATTTCTTGAGGGTTATTTTTGTAATTTCTGTGTGCTCGTCTATGTGCTAGTACTACGATTTCTTTTTGTCTATCTATGTTTTCTATATCTTCTGTCATTTTCTGAGCTACTACAATTTTTACATTTGGAAAACAAGAAATGATATTATCTTCGACGTGGAATAGAGTTTCTTCCTCTATTTTTATAGCATTTGTTACTTTTGGGTTTATTATTTGTTCTAATCTGTCTAATAATTCGTCAAAAAGTGTGTGTCGTTCATATGAGAAAATATTTTGTGAAGATATTTGCACTAAGTTATCTGTGTTATAGTGAATAATTATTTGATTCTTAAATGCATTTAATGGTTGTTTCACGCATTTCAATTTTTCGATTGGCGAACTTTGTGCTGAATGTTGTGAACAACTCGAAGTATTATTAATCTGTTGACGTGACAATGCGTCAGCGACGATGTTTTGATTTCCTGGTTTATATACTAATTTAGCGCCATATTCTTCGATGAAATTTTTCCATCGTTTCAATTTTGTGTTGGGATTTCTATCAGATATAGAAAAAATGAGTGACTGGTGGTCCGTGTAAATGGTTAAGTCTGCTATACCGTAAAGGTAATTTCTTAATTTTTGAAGTGACCAAACGATCGCAAGAAGCTCTTTTTCGTTTGTGCTATAGTTTTGTTCGGTTTGGTTAAGGGTTCTAGATATAAATGAAATAGGTTTCTTATTATGAGAAAGTACAGCTCCTATTGCAAAGTTGCTTGCATCAGTTGTTAGTTCGAAGGGCTTTTTAAAATCTGGTTGAAATAATTCGACTTGTGCTTGTAACATATCTTTAATTTTCTCTACCGCTTCGAGTGCTGGTTTATCTAGATTAATTAATACTTTTGTGCTTTGCTTTTTGTTTACACCGCCATTGTCTCCGCGTAAGAATGTAGTAAAGGGTTTTACTATTGAAGCGAAGTTTTGTACAAATTTCCTATAATAACTAGCTAGTCCTAAAAATGACCTTAATTCTTTTAAATTTTTAGGTATTGGGTAATCCTTTATTGTTTGGATCTTACTAGGATCTACAGTTATTTTATTGTGTTTGATTACCTGACCAAGATATTCTACTGAGTCTTGGAAAAAATGTGATTTCTCGTCAGAAATTTTCATATTTGCATTATGTAATGCGTTTATTATTATTCGAATGTGCTCGATGTGTTCTTCAGGCGAAGAAGAATATATAAGCACGTCGTCGATATAAACGTAAGCGAACTTACCAATATATGGGCGCAGAATATCATCTATACATCGCTGAAATATAGAAGGTGCGTTCTTTAAGCCGAATGGCATTCTAAGAAATTCGTATTTTGCTCCATTCACACTGAATGCAGTCTTTTCTCTGTCTGATTTTTTTATCAAGATTTGGTGAAATCCTGACTCTAAGTCTAGTGTTGTAAAGACTTTTGCTTTTCCTAAATTTTGAATAGTCATTGCTACATCTGGGATAGGGTACCTGTCGGTTATAGTCTGAGCATTAAGCTTTTGAAAATCTATTACCATACGTTTTTTTGGTTTCCCTTCCTCATCTGTGCCTTTTTTCGCAACGGTCCATACTGGAGAGTTGTATGGGCTTTTGCTAGGTTGTATTATTTGGTTGTCTAATAATGTTTGAATTTCTTTATTTATAAATTCATTGTCTGCTATTGGATCTGGGTTCTGTTTCACCTAAATAGGATCTTCTGATTTTTTCCTAATTGTAGCATGTACAGAGGTTGTAAAGGGCAGAATTTCATTGGTTTCGTCATTTATTCTCATTATATTTTCAATTTCATTTTTATATTTGTCATTATTGACTGTGTAATTCACTTTTTGTTCGCTAATTTCTTCTTTTCTTTTAAATTTATACGTGATTTTATACTCAAATAAGTTAATTTCTGCTTTTATGGCTCTGAGACCATATTCCCCGAGAAGCATATCGAACTCTTCTAAGGCTTCAGTTTCGAAAAATACTAAATTGTGGCATAATAGTGTAATAATTTTTTTTTGCTTTCGTTAAAGAGTATCCGTGAAGCGTTTTTACCTTAACTGGTTTTATTGGAATAGATTTTTCTATGTTGCACTTAGAACTAATATAATTGTTTGTCGCACCTGTGTCGATTAATATATTAACGGATTTACCTGTTGTTTGGCAGTGCCTCTGTAGACATGGCAATCCGTTTATTCGCCTAAAGAAGCGCTGCCGGTTTCGTAAGTATCTTCGGTGTGTGGTACAAGTGATTGTATTATCTTCATCTCTCGTCTGGTTTACTCGTTGAACTTTATTCGCATTATAATTTTTTGATGAAGGCATTCTATCCCTTTTTGTTGGTTGTTGCTCCCTTCTGAGTGGGTTGTATTGCTGCTGTGGAGAATATTGTGTTGAACGTCTAAATTGTTGCGAACTATCCACTTCCATGGGTTCCTGCCGTGGTTGATGATTAAATTGAGCTTGTACATTGGGATTGTACCTCCTTCTATCTTCGTATCGTTATTGTCCGAAGTTTGTTTTTTGGTTGTATAATTGTGTTGTAGCCAGTGTGTCGAACTGCATATTTGCGTTGTCATGGTATATGGTGCTTGCGATTGCAAATACAGTTTCTAGGCCCTTTGGATGATGGCTATATAATGTACCGCTTGTGTTGAGTCCTGTGATGAATGTACGGACTGCTTCCTGATTTGCATATTCCGCCATGGATGCAGATCCCTTATCACCTGACATGACTATTTTCGAAAGTGCGAGGTTCAGTGCTTTGCTGATTTTGCTGTGGAATTCTGAGAGTGTTTGTCTTCCCTGTTT
Organism: Gymnosoma rotundatum; assembly: GCA_916610165.2. Lineage (NCBI taxonomy): Eukaryota > Metazoa > Arthropoda > Insecta > Diptera > Tachinidae > Gymnosoma > Gymnosoma rotundatum. Next base: position 38,045,363 of record OU744340.1, on the reverse strand, counting down.
ATGTTTCTTCATTTCCTCGAGAAGTACGTATAATGGTCGTTGCCAAGCCTGTTAATTATAGAATAAAAGTTCATCTTGGTGTTGTGGTTGATGAGGATGTCTGGTGCTTCTCCAACAATTTTTGAATGCAGTATCGTGAATGCTGTGTAGTAATTTGGGTGGTTGGAAAATTTTTTGATATTTTCCATAAATGTCCATGCCTTTTCCGCCAGGATCTATATTGGTTTTTATCCCCACTGAAGCACGGTATAGCTTCGAATGTTTTTAAATTTATCTGAGTTGCATCCTTTATATTTGGTGTGAAGTCACTATGTTGTTCCTGCGTAGTGATTGTATGGGGAGATCGTTCCGCCTCCAGTGTATTTACCTTCAATTGAGTATTCTGTAGAGTTTGTGTGAGTACCTCTATTTGTGCTCGTAAAGTTGCGATATCTTGATTCATTGTGTCGTTGTCTTTTCCTATAGATCGTAGGGAATTGAATATTTTCTGCCGTTTCTGACGTTGGTCCAGCGTGGTAATTTCCCACTTTTTCAGAGATTGGTTTGCTTTTCTTCAAAGCCGTGGAATTTTTATTTAAATATCTTGAATGTTAAGAATATTTGGCTGTGGTCAAGAGCTTAGACCGGCTTGAGCCCTCAGTTAATTTCCAATTATAGGAAATGAGTAAAAAAATATATTTTCTTTTTTCTGCACCATAAAATGTGCGTTTCTTTATTAAATATATTCTTAAGACTATCTATCCTATTTTTCTTAGCATCTATTTATATTAATAATTATGTTTAATGTTTCTTTGTCCTAACTCAAAATATGTTTTTCTTTGTTTAGGTTACTAGTACCTTTTTTATCAGTAAAACATGTTTTGAGTTATTTGTATTAAGTTAGAAAAGAAAGAATGTGTTTCTTATCGTTACAATAGTTGTATTTATGATGTTTGTCTTATCGTTACAATAGTTGTATTTATGATGTTTGTCTTATCTCTAGCTTAGAATAGTTATATTTGAGTTTATGGATTTATCATCTTTTATTACTATCTTAGTTATATTTGAATTTATGGATTTGTTATTACTATCTTAAAATAAGAGATGTTAACTCGAGCGCATCCTTCGAAAAAAGAAGAGAGACCTCGACGCATCGCAAATCATGGCCCCCCACCAGAGACATAAAACGACGAGCCAATAGCATGATGCTGGCTACAAAAATGGTGATCCCAGACGTAGGAGAGTAGAAAACTGATGCTTTTCTAGGATGTTGTTCTGGGCCTTTCCCAAGGTAATGCAGAAGGCGGTTCCGGGAAGGGAGTTTCCCCAGGAGAGGAGGAGGGATTGTTTTAGTGTAGTGAACACCACATGACGCAGCTGACGACGGTCGCTGTATATGCGAAGGATTTTAAACCCTACCTCGCCCACCAAAAAAAAAAAAATAATAATAATAACAATAATAATTAATAATAATAATAATTTTAATAATAATAATAATAATAATAATAATAATAATAATAATAAATAATAATAATAAATAACGTGCGGAGTTTTCCCAGTCTCCCATCGGACGCGTTCCCAGGTGGCGGATAGGTGAACTCTCGGCTAGTCATTCTGGACCAGCGGAAATGAGGAGAATGGAGGAGGATGTGACATCCCAATGCAGATTGGTGATAGACAGCATACAGCGGGCGTTCAACTGCCAAAAAAATATCAGCAGCGATGTAAAGGCTGATGTATCCAAAAGAGGAGAGTTGCTGGATGTTACGCTGAGTTACACGGGAGCAGGTACGGGCTTTCGTCACGCTATCCGCGGAGAGTGCCGCGAGGCACAAGAAAGTTGGTCAAATAAAAATCGGATGGATCCGAGCCAGTGCTATCGCTGCCTTGAAGTAGGACACACCCAGGCAAACTGCACTGGCCCTGACAGAAAGGACACGTGCATTAGATGTGGTGAATCGAGGCATAAAATGAAGGACTGCAAAGCAGCCGCTAGGTGCATTCACTGCCACGACGCCAAACGTGGCCGGACTGATCACCTGCCCGGCTCAAGAAGTTTCCCACTGGTCGGAAAACAATGAATGTAATCCAGGCGAATATGCGCAGAAACTGGACGGCGGATGCTCTACTCGGGCAGGTAGCTGCCGTGAAGGGAGCAGATGTCATTATCAGCGAGCAGTACGGGCGAATATCCCGAGGCGCCTGGTTCGAGGATGAAACAGGTATAGCTACACTTGGGTTGCCGAGCAATAGTAGGCTCGCGGTCACGCAGTACGGAGCCTGTTGTTGCCATAAGTACGTGCGAACCAGGAATTTTACGCTGATGAGCTGCTACCTCACCCTTAGTGACAGTATAGAACAGTTTAAAATGAAGCTGGACTTTATTGAGGATAGGGTACATGAAATGGGTGGATCCTTTATAGTGGCTGGGGACTTTAACGCCAAGGCGGTTGAATGGGGTTCCCCAACAAATAACACACGGGGAAGGTACATCCTGGACATGTCCACCAGGATTGGTCTGGACGTGGCGAACACTGGGAACGTCACTACCTTCAGAAGACCGGGGTATCAACATATCACGCCGGATATCACTCTGGTGTACGAGAGCCTTACCGGGGCAATTGTTGGATGGAAGGTACTGGAGGAATTTAGTGGGAGTGATTACCAGTATATTAACTTCCAGATCCCTGCGAGAGCCAATCCTGCTCTGACACCGAGTATGGGAGGTACACGCAAGTGGTACGTGTCTAGACTTGATCCTGGAGCATTTCTGGCTGGTTTCGACTCTGCCCCAATCGCACACGCCACTGATGATGCTAGTTCCCGTGCAAATGCGATAATGCGGCGAATAATTCGGGGCTGTAACTCATCGATGTCGCGTATAACGCGCCACTCTAGGAGACGACCTGTTTACTGGTGGACACCAGAGATTGCTGAACTCAAGAGGGTCTGCCTCCGCAGATACACCAGGGCTAGGCAGAACGGTGAGGCACCTTTGGAAGCTGAAAAGTTTAGACGATCGCGAAAGACCCTGAAAGTGGCAATTTTAACGGCCAAAAATCGAAATGGAAGGAACTTCCGAGTTATCTGAATAGCAACCCTTGGGGCCTCGGCTATAGGATCGTTACTGGGAGGCTAGGTGGGAACTCCAAAGTCCCACACTTGGGCGGCAAGGAGGTTGGCAACATCGTGGAAACTCTGTTCCCAATGCACCCTCCGCTACGCGAGTAACGGGAACCTCAGGTTGGTGAAATGCCTACTTCCTTTACAGAAGAGGAGCTCAAGGCTGCGGCGCGATGCCTTAAAAGGGGCAAGGCCCCTGGACCGGATGGAGTACCAGCTGAGGTAATAGGACTACTGGTTGAGAATCGACCACGTGCAATGCTGGGAGTTTACAATTCCTGTATAGCCCAGGGTATCTTTCCCAAACAGTGGAAGATACAGAAGCTTGCGTTGATCAGCAAGGGTAGAGGCGATCCGGCACAGCCTTCAGCATATTGCCCCCTCTGCATGCTGGACACCGCCGGTAAACTACTGGAGAAACTGCTTCAACGCAGGTTATTAGATTCCGTCAGGATTGCTGGAGGACTGTCGGAAAGGCAACACGGTTTCCGACCGGGTAGATCAACTCTTGGCGCAATTGAAGACGAAGTAAGACATTTTGAGAGCGCTCAGGGCCGACGCTATTATCCGAAGCGCATAATTGTCTTGGCTATTCTAGATGTACGGAATGCTTTTAACAGCTTACGGTGGGCGGGCACTACGGGAGAGTTTTCCCGTCCCCGGATACCTACTGGAGATTCTCCGAAGTTATCTGAACGACCGTGTGCTCCTTTACGACATACCAGAGGGTCAACGAGCTAGGGCGATCACGTCTGGAGCAGCGCAGGGATCTATCTTGAGTCCAGATCTGTGGAATCTGAGTTACGACGAGATCCTCGTGGGGTACGCAGATGATATAGCGGGAGAAAGTTAAACCAAGTCATGATAAGGACTCGGATGTGGCTTAAAGACCACGGTCTGGAGCTTGCCACGAACAAGACCTAGGTTATACTGATGACACGAGGCCACATTCCACTTGAGGTTGGCATGCGGATGGGCGATGTTTTCCTGGTAACACAGGAGGTGGTGAAATACTTGGGCTTGGGACTGGACTGTAGGCTCAATTACTGGGCCCAGATACAGTACGTGGCCAACAAAGCAGCAAGGGTGACGGGTATGCTGAGCAGACTGATGGCGAATATTGGCGGCCCCACGCAGAGTAAAAGAAAGTTCATCATGGCGACAACGAACTCCATACTGTTGTATAACAGTGAAATTCGGGGAGATGCGCTAAGATCGTAGGGCAAGCGCAAGGCACTGGAAGCAGTACAGCGCACAGCCGCACTCAGGGTTGCATCGGCCTAACGCACTGTCTCGGGAGCTGCAGTCTTCGTAATTAGTGAGGAAATACCCGTCGACCTCCTGGCCCGTGAGCGAAAGGAGACATGGGACACAAGGGGGGACAGTGCTGGAAGTAGAGGGCGAAGATTGCGGACAATCCAGCGATGGCAGGACAGATGGACTGCGGAGACGGTCGGAAGATGGACGGCGACCCTCATTCCGGACGTAGGAAGATGGAGTGAGAGGAATTTTGGGGAAGTTAACTACTTCCTAACCCAGTTCCTCTCGGGTCATGGATACTTTCGAAAGTATCTACACCGAATGGGAAAGGTAGATGACCCTGGTTGCATCTACTGCAAAGCGCCGAACGATAACGCTGAGCACACTTTCTTCAGCTGCATCAGATGGCACGCTGAGAGGGACACCTTAGAAAGGCAGATTGGGGAATTTACCCCCACCAACGTAGTTGGTAAAATGTTAGAGTGTGAGAACGGATGGAACGCTGTGAAAAGGTACTGCGAATGCATCCTTCGGAAAAAGAAGAGAGACCTCGACGCATCGCAAATCGAGGCCACCCCACCAGAGACAAAAAGACGAGCCAATATCATGATGCTGGCTACAAATATGGTGGTCCCAGACGTGGGAGAGTAGAAAACTGATCCGGGAAAGGAGTTTGCCCAGGAGAGGAGGGATTTTTTTAGTGGAGTGAACACCACATGACGTAGATGACGACGGTCGCTGTATATGCGAAGGCATTTTAAACCCTGCCTCGCCCACCAAAAAAAAAAAATAATAATAACAATAAGGATAACTAATAATAATAAATAATAACAAGTACTCTTACTTTATATTCGGCTAGGCCGAATTTTATATACCCTTCACCATCTATGTAAATCTAGTTTAGTACAGTAATTTAAAAATAGCAAATACCGGGATGACAGAGAATTAAAAAAAAATTGGTATTGCATATATATCATTTTAGATTAAAATTTTTGTATTTCTTGAAAAATCTCTTCAAAAGCTTTAAAATAATATCCATCTTGGTATTTCCAAAAATTTGAAAATTTCTGATCCGCGTTACTCGGAAAATATGGGTGAGCGACAATCTTTCCACTTGATGATTTTTTCTTATTTTTTAATTCTCTATCGCCACATATATATTTTTTTCTTCATTTGAGTTTATTGTTCTAAATAACTAGAGGTATGCATTAGAGGTATGCGTAGGGTTTTGCCTGCTGCCTCGAACGGCAAAGACGGACATTGCTCAATCGACTTCGCTATGCATAAGAAGTCAGAATATATACACTTTATGGGGTCAGAAATAAATATTGTAGAAATTACACACGGAATGACAAACTTATATTTACCCTTTTTCCACTTTTTGTGGTGAAGGGTAAAATGGAAAATGAATTTTATATTTATAATACCTTAAACTAATACGGCATTTACACTATGCAATTTTTCATGAAACTAGCATGAAATTTTTGTTTGTTTTTAAAGCAGGAAGAGTAAGCAATATAGTATTGCTTGAGTTTTGAGGGAATGTTACTGTTGCTAATGTTTACTTTTAGATAATGCATAAAGCTGTAACTTAAATAAAAAACTGAGGAAAAAATGCCTAAAAAAATTGCATAGTGTAAATCTGGTCTAATACTACAACCAACCTAGAATAATACTTACCTCTAATACTTACCTTACTTTTAAGTTTTTTTATATTAAAATGTTAAAAGTAACTGATATGCTGAAAACTACTGGAGTATCAGTATACATAACAATTAATCACTTGTTAAGTAATTTTGAAGTTAAGTTTTATCACTATTAAGAAAAAATATTTTAGCGCCGGAGCATGGAATAGTGCAAAATAAAACAAACAAATGATAAATTATTTTATTTAAAAAAGAGTATATAAGTTTTATAATTTACATTTTTAGAAAGAAAAATTATTTAATTATTCTTGTTTTCTTTGGAAAACGTCCGCATACATTTGTAAATAATTTTTCTTTCTAAAAATGTTTAGAAAATTAATTAAAAAGAACCAAAAGCCGAAAATTTCATTAATTTGTAAAATCGATGGTTCGAATCCTGGTCAGGGTGAAAATTAAAAGTTTTATAATTTACTTAAAACTTAGATTTAAATAATAAACAGTTTAATAGTATGTTCATACATACGTTTGGTTTGTGTCTGATGTCTAAATTTCGAAATTTTGCTTCAAACACATCTTCTGAAATTACACACGGAATGACAAACTTGTACCCTTTTACAATTTTTGTAGTGAAGGGTATAAAAAATCATACCAATTCGTCCGCAATTGTGACTACAAAAAATTTTAATTAAAAAGAAGTAAGAGTGCTACATTCGGCTATGCCGAGTCTTATATACCCTTCACCATCTATGTAAATCTAGTTTAGAGAAGTAACTCTAATTGAAAAAGCAAATATTTGGGTGACGGAGATTTAAAAAAAAAATTGTTACTGCATATATACAATTTTACATAAAAATTACATCGGCTCTTAATGGATTAAGCACTTTTTAAAAATTTTAGTATTTCCTTAAAGAAATAATATTGGGTTGCATTTTTATTGGAGTTACTGCAGTAAACTGGATTTACATAGATGGTGAAGGGTATATAAAATTCGGCATAGACGAATATATCACTCATATGTTTTTATCTAAATATATTTTTTAATATCTTAATTTTCTACGTCTACGTTTTAATCGCAGTTTACCAGACAAATTTTCTTATCTGTGGAATTATTCCCCGGAGTTTTTTACTTAAAATCGATAAAACCACTTACAATACATGAAAATATAGCCTAGATACGTTATATTCATTATGTTAATGTCAACAGGCATGGACAACAATCAAACAAACGCTGATTGGAACGTCAACTACTTTTCCTACAAAATACGTTAAGAGTTATTAACACAAAATTAAAGAAGTTTTTTTTAGGGAACGAAAAACTAATATTGGACGAACCTTGAACATCAAAGTCTAAAAGATAATTTAAACAATAGTATTCATACAATAGAATGCACAAAAGTAATGCAAGAATATCATAACATCAATATACATATGTAATTGCATCCCCACAATAGCACACATCAAAGTCATGGAGAAGGCCTTCTGCAGTTATTTGATTGGTAAGTGGCAAAATTATTATTTTATTATGTTATCCTTGCATTATTAGTAAAAAAAACCAAACAAAAACCCCATTTTTTTTTAAAAAAACTTTTAAATTCAAAACGTAAGCTATTTTAAGTCAAAACAACGAGTTAAAATTAGCATTTTTTGTAACATTAAAATACTTTTTTTTTCTAAGATCAAGTGTTTCACTTGTTTACCCGTTAAGAGTTTTTGAACAAGCTTCACTTTATTTTTAAAGTGCACTAATTTTGCCATCCCTGGTTTTAATTTAAGTAATGGCATAAGTTCGACTCGATCTAAGTTCGTTACAACCACATACAAATGGAAAGCCATCATGTTGTCACCTACTTATTTTGCAATTTAGGTACAAGAACAGCTGTTCAAACCAAAGTTCCAAGACAATATTAGTTTTTTTTTCTCTTTTGCCTTGAAAATTACATAATAAAGAAAAATACCTTAGAGTTTTAAATAGGCAAAATATAATAATACAGTTAATATTATGTAATAAGATTTAACGATGTTAAGAATTCTATCGTTCTATAAGTTTATAAAGTATTTTTTTTTGAACCCTGTGCTTTTTTAAAGTTATTTTATATATATGCATATTTTAAATAATAAAATGAGAAACGTGGCTGAGTGAATAAACATTTTTGGGTCTTCTTATTGCGGGATAGTGTGAGAATCAAAATATACGAATTGAACTACGGGGTTCTAGTAAAAATTTTTATGGTGCCACTAGAACAATGGAAGGAGAGGGTTAAGAGGCATTCGCATCAATCAACATCCTGATTGTAGACATATCGACGTACATAATGTGTTTATATTTTTTTTCATATGTGACTAGATAAGGTGCTTGTTTTTTTGTTGTTGTTTAAATCTAGTTATCGTAAAGTAATCGTAAAGTAAAGTTTTTTAGGGAGCTGTAACAAATAAACCGAAAGTAAGGTAATGGGACACGAACCCCCCGCACCCGGCTGTTTGCTAGCATTTTCTTTGGCTCCCAAAGTTCATATTACCTAATATATGTAAATATATTTTTTTGCCTGACCACCCAATAAACTGCACTACCACTTGGCTAAGGTTAACCTAACTAGAGGGTAAAACATCAATGTTTTTTAGCAACAGGGTGATGGTCGTGGCTTATGAAGACAAATTTATTAAATATTTCTTTTCAAGAAATATTTATACAAATAAGTTGTTTGATTCGTTACAGTCTGGAGAAGCGCAGGAATCTATCTTGGGTCCAGATTTATGGAATCTGAGTTACGACGAGACCCTGGGCATAGATATGCCGGAGGATACACAACTCGTGGGGTACGCAGATGATATAGCGGCGGTCATCTCAGCACCTGACATGGACGATGTCAGGAGAAAGTTAAACCAAGTCATGATAAGGACTTGGATGTGGCTTGAAGACCACGGTCTGAAGCTTGCCACGAATGAGACCGAGGTTATACTGATGACACAGAAGGTGGTGAAATACTTGGGCTTAAAACTGGACTGTAGGCTCAATTACTGGGCCCAGCAGGCAGCAAGGGTGACGGGTATGCTGAGCAGACCGCTGGCGAATATTGCTGGCCCCACGCAGAGTAGAAGTAAGTTGATCATGGCACCAACAAACTTCATACTGTTGTGTGGCAGTTGCATCGGCCTACCGCAGTGTCTCGGGAGCGGCAGTCTTCGTAATTAGTGGGGAAATACCCGTCGACCTCCTGGCCCGTGAGCGGAAGAAGGCATGCGATACAAGGGGGGACAGTGCTGGAAGTAGTAGGCGAAGATTGCGGACAATCCAGCGAGGGCAGGACAGATGGACTGCGGAGACGGTCGGAAGATGAACGGCGACCCTCATCCCGGACGTAGAGTGTGAGAACGGATGAAACGCTGTGAGAGGGAACTGCGAGTGCATCCTTCGGAAAAAGAAGAGAGACCTCGACGCATCGCAAATCGAGGGCCCCCCACCAGAGACATAAAACGACGAGTCAATAGCATGATGCTGGCTACAAAAATGGGGATCCCAGACGTGGGAGAGTAGAAAACTGATGCTTTTCTAGGATTTTGTTCTGGGCCCTTCTCGAGGTAATGCAGAAGGCGGTTCCGGGAAGGGAGTTTCCCCAGGAGAGGAGTTCCACCCGTGGACCAAAATTCTGGGCAGCTTATCACCATGCCTGGTGGAGCTGACGGTAATGGGCACGGAGCCGTTATGGCATAAAGCACTGATTCATGGATTTTGACTTGATGCCACGAGCTGACGACTGCAGTATTCCATCACCTAAGTAGGCAAGAGTGACATCTTGCTTAAACAGCTGATGGGCTAATTCTACAGGCGCCTCCGTCCTGTTAAAACTTTGGCAAGCCTTCAGGTACGTTCCCCATACGTCTCCATTAGGTTGGTGGGGCAGGTTCAGTTGAGGAATCCCGATTAGTTCCCCTTTGAACTCCGTTGCCCATGAAGCGCGGAGTGAACCCTCGCATGGCCTCCCTGATTTCATAGATAACCATGGGGACTTATAGAGAAACTGTACTTCCGTATGGGGATAGCGGCCTGAAGTCGGGACACAATAAAATCCAGCCGGGCGCGGCTGGAAGTGGAGCGGCTCATGTTGGGAGCATGAATGCCGACCGTGCAGCGCACTCCCACTGGCACCAGCGCGACGAGGGAACAGCTTGCTACTCCTACCTCTGCAAGCAGTAACGCGGCCTGTCTAGTAACGGCTCCCAATGCGGATGGCGAGTCAGGCGTGAAAACAGGGTGTTCTCCTCGGCTCGGGCTGATCCGGGAAATGAGGAGAATGGATAAGGATGCGATATCCCAATGCAGCTTGGTGCTAGACAGCATACAGTGGGCGTTCAACCGCCAAAAGAACATTAGCAGCGATGTAAAGTCTGGTGTATCCAAAATGGCAGAGCTGCTGGATGTCACGCTAAGTTACAGGCGCGCGTGGAAGACGGCAGAAGAGGAAAAGTACCTCATGGACTTGAGAAGGAAGGCTGCTGCACAGCTCAGTTCGGATACTCCGACTACGGTGACCGCAAAGCCGAAACGAGCGGCCACTAGCTCGGCTGTGTCCGAGAGCTCAAAAAAAGCCAGGGCAAAAGAGCCCGAAGGGAGCTTAACTGGGCCTCCAGAAAAGATCGAAGGAACCTGGCGGACTTTCACCAAGAAGGGCAGTAGGAAAAAGCCATCAGAAAGGCCATCAGAGCCTAAAAAGAGGAATAATCCCCGCCCGCTGCGGTTAAAACCAGAGGCGATGATGATCAGTCTTACAGAGGGTCATAGTTACACAGAGGTGCTTAAAGACCTGCGTAGCAAAATGGCGACCGATGAATCGGTCAGGGTGAATTCCGTCAGGAAGACTAAAACGGGAGCCATCCTCTTGGAACTTGGGAGAGGGGAGAAAGTTAAAGCGGAGTTCGTCCAATAGTTGAGGAATACTGTCCGGGAAACGGCCTCAATTTCGGAGGTTAGGCCAAGTGCTACAGTAGAGATACGGGACCTTGATTCCCTGACACTTAAAGAGGAAGTGGAAGCGGCCATCCAGAAGCTGCTCCCTGACCCAGGGGAGCAGGTAGGGGCTTTTGTCACGCTATCCGCGGAAGGTGCCGCGAGGCACAAGAAAGTTGGTCAAATAAAAATCAAATGGATCCGAGCCAAGATACGAGCTTGCGAGGACATCAGAAGGTGCTATCGCTGCCTTGGAGAAGGACACACCCAGGCAAACTGCACTGGCCCTGACAGAAAGGACACGTGCATTAGATGTGGTGAATCGGGGCACAAAATGAAGCACTGCAAAGCAGTTGCCAGGTGCATTCACTGCCACGACGCCAAACGTGGCCGGACTGATCACCTGCCCGGCTAAAGAAGTTGCTCACTGGTCAGAAAACAATGAATGTGATCCAGGCGAATATGCACAGAAGCTGGACGGCGGATGCACTACTCAGAAAGGTAGCTGCTGAGAAGGGAGCAGATGTGGTCATTATCAGCGAACAGTACGGGCGAATATCCCGAGACGCCTGGTTTGAGGATGAAACAGGTACAGCTGCACTTTGGCTGCCAGGCAACAGTAGGCTCGCGGTCATGCAATACGGAGCCGGTTGTTGCGATACGTACGTGCGAACCAGGAATTTTACGCTGATGAGCTGCTACCTCACCCCTATTGATAGTATAGAACAGTTTAAAACGAAGCTGGACTATATTGAGGATAGGGTACATGAAATGGGTGGACCCTTTATAGTGGCTGGGGACTTCAACGCCAAGGCGGTTGAATGGGGTTCCCTAACAACTAACACAAGGGGAAGGTACATCCAGGACATGTCCACCAACGTCCCACACTTAGGCGGCGAGGAGGTTGGCAACATCGTGGAAACTCTGTTCCCAATGCACCATCCGCTACGCGAAGATCGGGAATCTCAGGTTGGTGAAATGCCTACTCCCTTCACAGAAGAGGAGCTCAAGGCTGCGCCACGATGTCTTAAAAGAGGCAATGCACCTGGACCGGATGGAGTACCAGCTAAGGTAATAGGACTACTGGCTGAGAATCTACCAGGTGCAATGCTGGGAGTTTACAATTCCTGTATAGCCCAGGGTATCTTTCCCAAACAGTGGAAGATACAGAAGCTTGCCTTGATCAGCAAGGGTAGAGGCGATCCGGCACAGCCTTCAGCATACCGCCCCCTCTACATGCTTGACACTGCCGGTAAACTACTGGAGAAACTGCTTCAACGCAGGTTATCAGATTCCGTCAGGTTTGCTGGAGGACTGTCGGAAAGGCAACACAGTTTCCGACCCGGTAGACCAACTCTTGGCGCAATTGAGGACATAGTAAGACATTTTGAGAGCGCTCAGGGCCGACGATATTATCCGAAGCGCATAATTGTCTTGGCTACTCTGGATGTACGGAATGCTTTTAACAGCTTACGGTGGGCGGATTTAATAAGGGCGCTACGGGAGAGAGTTCGCGTCCCCGGATACCTACTGGAGATTCTCCGGAGTTATCTTAACGACCGTGTGCTCCTTTACGACATACCAGAGGTTCAACAGGCAAGGGCGATCACGTCTGGAGCAGCGCGGGGATCTATCTTGGGTCCAGATCTACGGAATCTGAGTTATGACGAGATCGTGGGCATAGATATGCAGGAGGATACACACCTCGTGGGGTACGCAGATGATATAGCGGGAGAAAGTTAAACCAAGTCATGATAAGGACCCGGATGTGGCTTGAAGACCACGGTCTGGAGCTTGCCACGAACAAGACCTAGGTTATACTGATGACACGAAGCCACAGGCCACTTGAGGTTGAAATGCTGATGGGCGATGTTTTCCTGGTAACGCAGAAGGTGGTGAAATACTTGGACTTGAGACTGGACTGTAGGCTCAATTACTGGGCCCAGATACAGTACGTGGCCAACAAAGCAGCAAGGGTGACGGGTATGCTGAGCAGACTGATGGCGAATATTGGCGGCCCCACGCAGAGTAAAAGAAAGTTGATCATGGCGACAACGAACTTCATACTGTTGGATGGCAGTGAAATTTGGGGAGATGTGCTTAGATCGAAGGGCAAGCGCAAGGCACTGGAAGCAGTACAGCGCACAGCCGCACTCAGGGTTGCATAGGCCTACCGCACTGTCTCGGGAGCGGCGGTCTTCGTAATTAGTGGAGAAATACCCGTCGACCTCCTGGCCCGTGAGCGGAAGGAGACATGGGACACAAGGGGGGACAGTGCTTGAAGTAGCGGGTGAAGATTGCGGATATTCCAGCGATGGCAGGACAGATGGACTGCGGAGACGGTCGGAAGATGGACGGCGACCTTCATCTCGGACGTAGGGAGATGGAGTCAGAGGAATTTTGGGAAAGTTAACTATTTCTTAACCCAGTTCCTCATGGGTCACGCACACATTCGAAAGTATCTTCACCGCGTGGGAAAGGTAGATGACCCTGGTTGCATCTACTGCGAGTGCATTCTTCGGAAAAAGAAGAGACCTCGACGCATGGCAATCGAGGCCCCCCCACCAGAGACATAAAAAGACGAGACAATAGCATGATGCTGGCTACAAATATGGTGGTCCCAGACGTGGGAGAGTAGAAAACTGATCCTTTTCTAGGATGTTATTCTGGGCCCTTCCCGAAGTAATGCAGAAAGCGGTTCCGGGAAAGGAGTTTCCCCAGAGAGGAGGAGCGATTGTTTTAGTGGAGTGAACACCACATGACGCAGCTGACGACTGTATATGCGACGGCATTTTGATTAAATAAAATAATAATAATTATTATTATTATTATTATAATTAAATTAATTATTATTATAATTAAAAAAATTAATTATTATTATAATAAAAATAATAATAATAATAAGGATAAATAATAATAATAAATAATAACAAGTGCTCTTACTTTATATTCGGCTATGCCGAATTTTATATACCCTTCACCATCTATGTAAATCTAGTTTAGTAATGTAACTTAAAAAAGCAAATATCGGGGTGACAGAGAATTAAAAAAAAAATTTTGGTATTGCATATATATTATTTTAGATTAAAATTTTTGTATTTCTGGAAAAATCTCTTCAAAAGCTTTAAAATAATATCCATCTTGGTATTTCCAAAAATTTGAAAATTTCAGATCCCCGTTACTCGGAAAATATGGGTGAGCGCCAATTTTTCCACTTGATGGTTTTTTCTTATTTTTTAATTCTCTATCGCCACATATCTATTTTTTTCTTCATTGGAGTTACTTTATTGTTCTAAATAACTAGAAAAAATTAGAGGTATTGCCTGCTGCCTCGAACGGCACTGACGGACATTGCTCAATCGACTTCGCTATGCATAAGAAGTCAGAATATTTACACTTTATGGGGTCAGAAATGAATATTGTAGAAATTACACACGGAATGACAAACTTATATTTACCCTTTTTCCACTTTTGTGGTGAAGGGTAAAATGGCAAATGAATTTTATAATAACTTAAACTAATACGGCATTTACACTATGCAATTTTTCATAAAACTAGCATGAAATTTTTGTTTGTTTTTAAAGCAGGAGGAGTAAGCAATATAGTATTGCTTGAGTTTTGAAGGAATGTTACTGTTGCTAATGTTTACTTTTAGATAATGCATAAAGCTGTAACTTAAATAAAAAATTGAGGAAAAAAATGCCTCAAAAAATTGCATAGTGTAAATCTGGTCTAATACTAAAACCAACCTAGAATAATACTTACCTCTAATACTTACCTTACTTTAAAGTTTTTTTGTATTAAAATGTTAAAAGTAACTGATATGCTGAAAACTACTGGAGTATCAGTATACATAATAATTAATCACTTGTAAAGTAATTTTGAAGTTAAGTTTTATCACTATTAAGAAAAACTATTTTAGCGCCGGAGCATGGAATAGTGAAAAATAAAACAAACAAATGATAAATTATTTTATTTAAAAAAGAGTATATAAGTTTTATAATTTACTTAAAACTTAGATTTAAATAATAAACGGTTTAATAGTATGTTCATACATAAACTTTTATTGGGTCAATATTCTGTTTAATGACAAAATATAATAGTGTATTCATACATGCACTTTTATTGAGTCAATATTCTATGTATTGACAAAACTAGTTTGATTTAGACATAATTGGTTTGTGTCTGAGGATAAATATTAAAATGTAACTTAGTTTAGACGCAATTGTTTTTGTCAAAATTTTTAAATTATAAAATTTAGCTTAGTTTACACGCAATTGGTTTGTGTCTGATGTCTAAATTTCGAAATTTTGCTTCAAACACATCTTCTGAAATTACACACGGAATGACAAACTTGTACCCTTTTACACTTTTTGTAGTGAATAGTAATAAAAATTATACCAATTCGTCCGCAATTATGACTACAAAAAATTTTAATAATTTTAATTCGGCTATGCTGAATCTTATATACCCTTCACCATCTATGTAAATCTAGTTTAGTGAAGTAACTCCAATTAAAACAGCAAATATTTGGGTGACGTAGATTTAAAAAAAAAATGTTACTGCATATATACAATTTTACATAAAAATTACATCGGCTCTTAATGGATTAAACATTTTTTAAAAATTTTAGTATTTCCTTAAAGAAATAATATTGGGTTGAATATTTGCATTTTTATTGGAGTTACTTCAGTAAACTGGATTTACATAGATGGTGAAGGGTATATAAAATTCGGCATAGACGAATATATCACTCTTACTTGTTTTTATCTAAATATATTTTTTAATATCTTAATTTTTTTTTGCATGAAATTTTTACAAAATTGTAAAATTTTAATTAATAATCTAATTTTTAGAAGTGGAACGTGTTTTAAATCTTATCCTGAAGTTATATCCCTTAACACTGAAAAACGGGCCCTGTGCAGATTTTACAGGAGTCTACGAAAAATAAATATATCAAAGTATGTAATTTAAATATCTCATACATATATATGTGCAACGTGAATTAATATAAAATTTTCTTTTTAGCTCTACTTTAGTCCAGGGTTTTAAAAATGTACAAACATATCAATCTGAGTTAAATAGACATTGCAAACAACTTGATATTACCGTTGAAAGTCCGTTTATCGATGGCACCTACTCTCTTAATTCTTTATCTTGCATTAGAAATATCTTAAATGATTTACTTCATCACTTTTATACTAACTTATGCAAAATGAAATGTTGGGCTCAACTTTTAGATCCCGGTGATTCTGTTTCTGTAGAGGATTACATGAATTTAATAACATATCAACAGAAAAATGATGCCGTAGGAACACTAAGGGACTGTTATTGTTTGCGAGGAAAAATAAAAGATTGTTTCGCACATGATAAGATATGTTAGATTAAATTAAACATCAATAAATTGTTATAGTACTTATATTTGATTGTTGTTTTTTAAATTTATACTATGAATAATCTTTTTCTTAAAAACGTTAAAGCATTTCAATAAAAGAATTTGTTTATTATACAAAGTTCTAAAGTTAATTAAAATATGTTTTCTTATAATTTAATTTCACCCTTCACAACAAAAAGTGGAACAAGGGTATAACTAATACTGCATTTCACTATGCAATTGTCACGTTTCACCAATAAAAACCCTTGCTGAGATTTTTGCTTAAAATTCAAAATGACCAAACGAGATGCCAAATGCTGGAAAATTGCTCTTATTTACCTCCATGTTACCCACGGGTTCATAGCCAGCTTCTATTGGCTGTCCCTTCCAATCGCCCGGCACACTGGCAACTTTTATATGTGCACGACTAAGCTCGCGGGCTTGGGTGGTGGTTCGTTGCGAGCTATGGCAGGACAACGGTGTGACAAAATTGTACCAGTGCCTTAGAAGACACCCTACTTGTGATTAATCCGACCCTGATGTTATGGGCCGTTGCGGTACCCTCCCCATGACTGTGGTAGCCGACCAAGAAATTAAGCTACCCCTAATGACAACTTCACTCGATACCTTACCTGGATCCCGTGTTATTCACTCTTAAATAGCCATTCTTTTGAAATTTCAATTTATATTCAATATAGGTATATTACAAAAGGAATTTTACAAAAATATGATTTTTAACTAACGAGGTAATATTAAGTTAATGCCACTACGTTCGAACGGAGTTTACAATTTCTATAAAATTATATTTCACAAATTTGCTTATCATATCCATATTCTTTTATATTTATAACCTTTTACTTATTTACAGAAAGGATTTTTACGTTTACGTAAGGAAATTTCATCGAACTTATAATTAAACCCTGAACAAGTGATTGTGTTATGGTATTTAATTCTTTAAGTTCGAATTTCAAATATTTACATATATTTAATTAATTTTCAACTTAAATTCAAAACTATAATTTTTTTTTTATAACTCAAAGAGATTGTTTTGCTATCTCATTTTCATTAAGGTTCAATTAATCCTGATCAAATTCCAAATCTAAAATTTTTATCGCTTTTCCATTTTTATTGAATAGTTTTGATAACTTCTATTGAATTAAATTTTTGAATAAATTTAGAATCTACAAAAAGTTAGATTGTTAAATTTTGATTAGGATTAGTATCCAGAACTTGTGTTTCTT
The DNA here is from genome assembly GCA_916610165.2 of Gymnosoma rotundatum. Lineage (NCBI taxonomy): Eukaryota > Metazoa > Arthropoda > Insecta > Diptera > Tachinidae > Gymnosoma > Gymnosoma rotundatum. The sequence goes on along the minus strand of OU744340.1, from coordinate 38,027,798 downwards.
TTTAATTTTTATTGCATCAAATTTAGATTGTATTTAGAATCTATAATTATGTAGCTTTTTTTTTTTTTTTGTTTTGATTTTCATCGAATTAAATTTTGGTTAAATTTGAAATCTAAAAAAATTCAGTAGCTTTTTATTTTTTTATTAACTTAAATTTTGGATAAACTTAGAATTTTAAAATTTAGCAGATTTTTAATTTTTACTGAATTACATTTTTGGATTAAATTTAAAATTTCAAAGACTACGTAGTGATTTAATTTTTATGGAATAAAATTTGATTAAATTTAGAACCCCAAAAAAATTAAGTTGTTTTTTTAATTTTTATTGGATTAAATTTTGCATTTCAAAAATTTTTATCACTTTTTCATTTTTATTGAATAATTTTGATAATTTCTATTGCCTTGAATTTTGAATAAATTTAGAATTTAAAAAAATTAGGTTGTTAAATTTTAGTAAATCAAATTTTTAATCAAATTTCGAAAATTCCAACAATTATCACTTTCCATTTCTGTTGACTAATTTTGATAATTTCTATTGAATTGAAATTTGAAAAAAAAATTTAGGATCTAAAAAAATTAGATTGTTAAAATTTTTTTTTTTTTATCAAATTTTAATTAAACTTTGAAAATTTCAAAAATGTTTGGGCCTATTGTAATGACTATTAACCGGGCTATTGTGTGCTCCAAATCGAGCGTGCCTTAAAAGACACCGAAGGGGTGCCGTTGATTTGCCTAGTGGTACTACTGGGTGATTAAGAACTTGGGGTTTTGTAGGGCCCAAGCTCAAAATCTCCTGCCTCTCACTAGTTTCCTCAACGGCGCGACCGCCGCAACGATCGCAAATAAAACAAATGAAGTGGTCGGTTTTCTTTTTAATAAGGCACAGAAAACCGCCAAAAAAAAACTTAAAAACGCTCGAAAGAGACTTACGCGAACCGAGTTTTATGCTTATACCTAAACTACCGAACAATGCAGATCTACACTACACAAAAATTAACTATACTTATCTGTGGTCTTGATATGGTGTTGTTGCGACCGTTGTAGATGATTTCGCTGACTGTTGGTGTCTCCAGGTGGTGTAGTTTCTGGCTGATGTAGATTATGACTGAGGTGGTGGCTGAGTTAATCTTGAATTTTGTCCTGATGTGATGAAGAACTTCCGACACAGATGGGTTGCGTGTGCTGATGTGAGGGTTGCTGGTTGCTGTTCAGGCTCCCTCCGGATAGTGTGGTGATGCAGACTGGAACTGTTGATGTTGGGCTATTGCAGTGGTGGTTGGATTCTGATCTGTGGTTGTGATGTCGGTTGACTGGGTGTTTAAATCTGGCTATTGTGGACTGGGTTGGGGGATGATGTTGGCCTAGCCCTTTTTATCCTGGGCTGAATTCGGATCCGCTGTCGTGGACGTGAGTGGGGTTTTCTCCAATCCGATAATGACGATGTTGACGTTTCTTCACTTGTGGCTACTTGGCGAGATTTTGGGTGTATCCTTTTTTAAATTTCATTAGTTGTTGTCTCTATCCCTTATTTCTCCAACTTCTTGATGATTTCAGGTTATAGGGATTCGCATTTATTTAAATGAAACAGTTTATATAACCATAAATTTTGTTATGTTCATTTAACAACATTTTAGTGTAAGTTGCGGAATAAAATTGCACTGTGTATTTGCCAAATGGTTCCGAAGTATGCTGCCACTGTAGATTTGGTTGTTCTAATCCGGTTTTATAGGTACTTTTTTTTTTTTTGTTTTCCGTAAAACTTTAAGATTGCTTGCAGTTGTAAAACAAAATGGCGAATTCCCTTTAAATTTTCTTAATTTTTTTTGAATTTGCTCCGAAATACCGGGCTTTCTAGTTTAAGCACTCTAATACACGCGATCTTTCTTTAGTGTATATATATATATATATATATATAAATTTTTAATAACGTATACCAATAGTTTTGAGAAAACACCTTTCTTATTTTTCACAGTCTTGCTGTCAAAGATTATTCCTTAATGCCGCTAGGAAAAACACTCCGGATTAAAAGTACACAATCAGTGGTGCTCGTCGGGATATTTTCTATTCCCATCGTTACAACGTGATCCCCTAATATGTACAGCCTTCCAAAATTTCGCTTCTAAACTTTTTCCCTGTTCTTCTCTCTTCGCCACTGAATTGGTTTACGGAAGATGACGCAGGCAAGCGCCAGCCTGTTATTTTCCCACAAACTCTTTTTACAAGATGCCGATGATTTTTCCAGCTTTCTAAAATTTTGCCTCCACTTTGCTCACGGTCCAAACAGAAAAGACCGGAAACAAGCCAGCGCCTACTTAAGTTGGCGGCTTGTCAAATTTGTCAATCAGTACTGCAACCAACTTTGCTTGACAGTGCTGTCTTTTATGCCACTACGATACAACACTGCGCTGGTGTTGCCATAGTGCTGTACGCATGCGCGCCAGTGAAATATTACACAATTTTTCAGGAAACTAGCATGAAACTGGACTACGTTTGTCATTCCGTTTATAATTTCCAAAATACCCATTTCCGACCCTGTAAAGTAGATATATTCTGTCTTCTTATGCATAGCGAAGTCGATTGAGCGATGACCGTCTGGCCGTCCGTGTAAGTGTTGAAATCAAGTTTGCCGAGGCACTGATCAGCTTGAAAAAAAATAAATATGTCAATCGATCAGACATAGTGTCGAAAGAGTTGATATTGGAAACAAGCATGATCGGTCCATGTCCTTCGAGGCAGCAGGCAAAACACCAGGCCTACCTCTAATTTTTTCATATCATTGGAAACAATAAAGTAACTTTTTTCAGAAGCGGAATAATAAAAATTATAGCCGTGGATGGTACAATCTTCAACATCATAGTCAAAATCCTAGTCGCAGGATTTATAATAAGTATTCCGGAAACAGTAGCAAAAAAACAAAAAAAATCGGGATCAAAACATCTCTCAAAATAACTATAAGCGACGAAAAAGCATTAGGTTAATGGCTAGTGAACAACAAGAGCCGGAAAACTTGAAAAACTAACTCCAAACGTATATGAGACCCGGTCTAAGAAAAGGCTTATAACTCAAAAACTAAATTGCGAAAAAATAGCTGTTAAAGATAATGCATTTCGTCAGTTTCTTAGTAGCTTTTTTTTTTTTGCATTATGAACAGTCATGCCCAAAAGTCAACCAACCAAAAAATGCAAAAGAGCATAAATGAGGTAAGTTCGTGTGTGTACATAAAGATTCTAGATTTTAAATAAAATTCTGTTTTTCTTTCATTTGTGCTCTTATTTCTCTACATTTTTAGTACACTTCTAACCAAAATAGGACTTTCTAGTTTTCAGCACGTGAAAGAGCGTCTCAAAAACTACCGAAACCAGAAACCTTTTCATAGGCCGGGTCACATATATTGTTACAAAGATGCTTTATTGAAATCATAAAAAGAAGTAAAAATATTTTGGCCATGAAAATGAAATGGCCAATTGTGTCTGTTTTCAAAGCTAGAAGTTTCTACAAAAACTTCTTGATTACAACAAAAAAAAAAAAAAACTAACACAAAGCGAGAAATAAACAAACACAATACACAACCATCCACATACCAGTATTGTATAACAACTAAATGAAAATACACAACATGTATAATAAATTCGAAATAATAATTGAAGGTTCTAGAAGCAAATAACAATGCATGTGTCTAAAATGAAAATGACAACACAGCATGTTCTACTACGCAGCAGATGGAAGTAGAAATTCTCGAATGTTCAAGATCGCCTAAAAATAGGGTATATAAAAGCAACGCAAATACGTACTGAGGCATTCTGATTGTGAGCGTCATGTAGTTAACATCTAGTGTAGTGTTGCAATCGTGTATTTTTTGTTTTAATCGCGAATATTTAAATCGTCAATAAATAACACATTTATAATTTAAATAAACGTTACAACTGGTGTCAAAAGTGGGGTTCAAAAATAATAAATAAATAATTACAATGAAATTTGACGAGCTAAAAGTTGAGCAGCTAAAAGTGGAGCTGAGTAAGTTAGATCTGTCGTCAGCAGGCAATAAAGCGGAATTGCAAAAGCGGTTAATAGATGAATTCAAGCAGCGTGGTATCGATATTGGGACATACAAATGTGGAGAGAAAGAGGAAAAAGAAAAGATTGAACTATGTATCCCAGCAACAAACAGCGTTAGAGACTTGAATTCAATGTTTGCCGCTGTAATGAAAAAATAGAAGAAAAAAACCAGAAGCTTCAAGAAACATTTCAATACAGCTTTAAAGTAATGCAAGAAAGCTCTAGCGTCAACGGGGAAAGGCTTTTAGCGAAATTAAATGATAAATTCGAAGAAATATCAGAAGTCTTTGACAAACGACTGAACATCGTAGAACAAAGAGTACTAAAGAGAAAAGTAGACGAAGAATTACATGAATTAAAAGTGCAAAGGGGCGATCTTAAAATTCGAGAGGACGGGTGATAGTTATCTCTGAGCACGCTAGCAAGATTAACACTCCGACCATTGACGGCAGCACACCTTTTAATGTTTTTAAGTTCTAGTTCGAAACAGTGGCCAGAAAATATAGATGGGACAATGAAGAAAAAGCTATAGAGCTTATTCTGGCCTTAAAGAGAGCAGCAGCACAGATACCCGAATGCTTGCCAGCTGGTTGCAGAAACAATTATGAGGACGTAATAATAGCCTTACAACGTACGTATGGAAGCGAGCAAAAAGAGTACTCTACAGAACGGAGTTACGAGGTAGGGTTCAGAAGACAAACGAGACGCTGCAAGACTTCGCTATTATCCGAAGCGCCTTTGTTGATGTTCGGAATACTTTCAACAGCATACGATGGGCTGATATCAGGAGGGCACTACGGGAAAGATTCCGCGAACCCGGATACCCACTGAGAATTGTTCAAAGTTATCTGAAGGACCCTGTACTCCCTGACAATACACCAGAGGACCAACGAGTTAAAGACATCACGTCAGGCGCAGCGCAGGGATCTATCTTAGGTGCGGATCTCTGAATCCTGAGTTACGATGAGATTCTGAGCAAGGATATGTCGAATGATACACACTTCGTGGGGATAAGGACTCAGACATAGCTTAAGGACCACGGTCTGGAACTCGCCAGAAACAAGAGCAAGGTTATACTGATGATGCTAGGTCACATGCCCCTTGAGATAACGCAAAAGACGGTGAAATACCTGGGCTTGAATCTGGCCAACAAGGCAGCAAGAGTGACGAGTATGCTAAGCAGACTGATGACAAATATCCTCGTGATTAGCTGGGCAATACCAGTCGACCTCTTGGCCCGTGAGCGGAAGGAGGCATGGGACACAAGAGAGGACAGTGCTGGTACTAGCGAGCGGAGATGGCAAGCTTTCCAGCGATGGCGGAGAAGATTGAACGCTTAGACGGTCGGCAGATGGATGGCAAGAATCATCACTAAAGTGGAAAGATGGACTCGGAGGAGTTTTGGGAAGGTAAGCTACTTCCTGACCCAGTTCGTCTCGGGTCACGAATACTTCCGAAGGTATCCACACGACGCTGAACACTCGTTTTTCAACTGCATTAGATGAATCGCTGAGAGGGACACCTTGAAGGAGCAGATTGGTAAATTTACTCCCACCAACATAGTTGGGATAATACTCGAGTGTGCGAACGGATTAAACACTGTGAACAGATACAGCAAGAATAGGAAACCCTTTAATTTCCAAACTCAAATTATATTCTTGCTCTTGTAATAGCAATCAGGTTCTGTGTAAATTTCGACCTTCTGTCTACAACGGTTTTACAGATTATATCAACTATTGTAAAACCCTTTAATTTAAAATTTGAAATTTTCTACTTCTTATTATACCAAACAAAGCAGCGGATATTTTGTCTAAAACTCAGGTGTTTGTATATAACGGTTTAAAAAAATACGTCCATATCACATTAATTTTGGGAACAGAGTGTTTCTGAACTCAAATTATAAGCTTCTTGTTATAGAGGAGTTAATAATACAGGTTCTTTGTAAATTTCAATCGTCTGTCTACAACTGTTCAAAAGTATGGTCATATACATCAAATTAAATGGGCAATTGGGGCACCCTTTAAATTATAATTTATACTTGTTATTATACCGGTCATAATAATCAACGTTTTGAAAAATTTCCAAGCTGTAGTGCATGTGCACTTATGCGCAATACTGTTATAGTAAGTATATGCTCCTATACATATGAGCAAGACTGTATGCAACATAAAACCAAAAATACAAATTGTTCTATAAAAATTAAGTAAAAGAAATTTATGTGTAGTCAGCAGAAAATGCAAGTTCAATGTTTAAGAATATTTTTTTGATCATGAAAATTTGGATTGTAACCAAATATCATTTTTGTTTATAAATTATTTTTCAGCAATATTGTATCAATTCTTTTAATTTTATGAAAATGCTGACCACTAGATAATTGTACTATATATGCAGCTATTTTTTCCAATAAAATCAGAATTAATTTAGAAACTGAATAAATCACTTCTCTTTTGATTCTCAAAAAGGGCATTTTAATGCTCGGATAATGCGGCAGCAGTGCTAAGAAAATACTGAAACTTTAGGGAACCAATTCTTTTAAACTATATAAATATACACATTCCATGGCGATCCTGCCGAATTTAAAAAAAAATAAGAAGTGCTGCAAATTTATCTTAACTACCACATTTTTAAAAGAGGTCCTGCAAAACTAATTTGACACTGCCAAAATTATTTCTCTTGTTATCCTGCCTAATTAATTACAATTCCTTGAATTAAATACTAGATTTTAAATCCTAATCCTGCTTAGAATCTAAACAAAATTTTAAATGACAACCAAGGAATAAATAGTCGAAATATTTTGAAAGTGGGAAGAATAACAGAAGAAACGAAACAACCTCCACATTACATACCAACTCCCAAAGAACCGGGTCCAAAACCCATCACAATTTAGGAATATAAGAGGCGACGGGAATTAAAGAATTTTGAACAAAAACAAGTGTCCCACATACCAAAAAAGGAAGGCGGCAAAAAACGAAAATTTGAAAAAGCTAGTGCCGAATTGCAAAGAGTCATTAATATAAGCCAGGGCAAACAAAAGAAAAAACTAAAAGAAGAGCTAAAAAACTTAAAACTAAAAGGTTGGAAAAACAAATGTTAGAAACCTTTGAAATCACGGAAGAAGATAGAACAAAACAAATAATAGAGAACATAAAAATTGGTATAGCACACACTAAACTTGAGCAGACATCAAACACCTATGCAGCAAACGATATAAAAAAGGAAGTTACTACTAATGTGGTGACAAATTAAAAATGTAAAAAAAACAAAAAAAAAAAATATATGATAAAAATATGCATATGGACCAAATCATTAAAGAACTCCAAAAATTAATAATAAACGCAAAAAAATCAAAGGGTAGAAAATATACAAAAGAAACGATACAAGAAAAATATTATATAGTTGATGAATACGGTAGGCAATTTGGAAAACTTATAGGCAATTTATCAATACAGAGTGGAATCATTTCTTTCAATAACTTTGAGTTCACTTCAAAACGAGATAACGCGTCTGCGTTAGTATTATTTGTTCCCTTTTTATATATAATATCAAAGTCATAGTCTGATAATTCAAGTCGTATTCGGGTCAGCTTAGAGAATGGATTCTTAAAGAGTCTATGATCTGTTGTTATTAGTGTTAAAATCTGGTCTTCTTTGGTTGTTATATCTATTTGTTCTTTGATTGTTGTATCTATTTATTTTTTGATTGTTGTATCTATTTGTTCTTTGGTTGTTGTCTCTATTATTGTTACTGTTGTAATTATTATTATTGTTGTAATTGCGTCGATTATTGTTACTTATATGAAAAATTTCTAACCTATTTGTTGTCTGTAATAATCGTACCTGCGTACTAGCTATTTCATATGCCTGTATTAATGATTTGGGTTGTGCTGCTACTACTACTATTCTTATATTTTCTTGTAAACCTTCTTGGAATGTTTCGAGTGCTAATTTTTCGTTCATTATTCTGATTGTAGAACGTGCTACTTCGTTCGAACTATCTTCTAGGTCACTGAATTGCACTATAGTTAATTCTGAGATCAGTGCGTTTAGTTTTCTCTGAAATTTAATACATTGCCTCTTTGTTTAATATTTCTGATTTCGGAATGAAGACTACCGGCTGTCTTTGTTGATTTGAAATATTTGGATAGTGTTGCTTTCATTTCTACCATTGATAGAAATATATCGAGGTGTGCACGTTTTCCGTCAAATATCGAAATTGTATCCGAGGCTTTTTGCTGTCAAAATTCGACATGCTTGAACTGTTGATATTTGCGTGTTCTTTCAAAAGTTCGATTGCAGTTTTCTTTAATGTTCTAAATTCTTCAATTTTTTCCTGTTTAAGTGGATTTGATAAATTGCCTACAAGTTTTTCAAATTGCCTACCGTATTCATTAACTATGTATATGATATTTTTCTTGTATTTTTTCTTTTGTATATTTTCTACCTTTTGATTTTTTTGCGTTTATTATTAATTTTTGGAGTTCTTTAATTATTTGGTCCATATGCATATTTTTATCATATATTTTTTTTTTTTGTTTTTTTTACATTCGTAATTTGTCACCACATTAGTAGTAATTTCCTTTTTTATATAGTTTTTTAATAATTTCCAAACTGTTATCATTAATACTATTATTACTAAAACTATTACTATGGCTAAACTTAAGGATACCCTATTATCGTTTACTGCATAGGTGTTTGATGTCTGCTTAAGTTTAGTGTCTGCTATAGCCATTTTTATGTTCTCTATTATTTGTTTTGTTCTATCTTCTTCCGTGATTTTAAAGGTTTCTAACATTTGTTTTTCCAACCTTTTAGTTTTAAGTTTTTTAGCTCTTCTATTAGTTTTTTCTTTTGTTTGCCCTGGCTTATATTAATGACTCTTTGCAATTCAGCACAAGCTATTTCAAATTTTCGTTTTTTGCCGCCTTCCTTTTTTGGTATGTGGGCCACTTGTTTTTGTTCAAAATTCTTTAATCCCCGTCGCCTCTTATAATCCTAAATTGTGATGGGTTTTGGATCCGCTTCCTTGGGAGTTGGTATGTAATGCGGAGGTTGTTCCGTTTCTTCTGTTATTGGCTGTCGAATATATTCTTCCCACTTTCTAAATATTTCGTCTATTTATTCCTTGGTTGTCATTTAAAATTTTGTTTAGATTCTAAGCAGGATTAGGTTTTAAAATCTAGTATTTAATTCAAGGAATTGAAATTAATTAGGCAGGATAACAAGAGAAATAATTTTGGCAGTGTCAAATTAGTTTTGCAGGACCTCTTTTAAAAATGTGGTAGTTAAGATAAATTTGCAGCACTTCTTATTTTTTTTAAATTCGACAGGATCGCCATGTAATGTGTATATTTATAAAGTTTAAAAGAATTGGTTCCCTAAAGTTTCAGTATTTTCTTAGCACTGCTGCCGCATTATCCGAGCATTAAAATGCCCTTTTTGATTTATTCAGTTTCTAAATTAATTCTGATTTTATTGGACAAAAATAGCTGCTTATATAGTACAATTATCTAGTGGTCAGCATTTTCATAAAATTAAAAGAATTGATACAATATTGCTGAAAAATAATTTATAAACAAATATGATATTTGGTTACAATCCAAATTTTCATGATCAAAAAAATATTCTTAAACATTGAACTTGCATTTTCTGCTGACTACACATAAATTTCTTTTACTTAATTTTTATAGAACAATTTGTATTTTTGGTTTTATGTTGCATACAGTCTTGCTCATATGTATACGAGCATAAGTGCACATACTCTACAGCCTGGAAATTTGTCAAAACGTTGATTATTATGACCGATATAATAACAAGTATAAATTGTAATTTAAAGGGTGCCCCAATTGCCCATTTAATTTGATGTATTGTAATGTTTGTCATATATTGCTATTATTCAACTCATATATATATACATTCATCTATATATATACACATATATATACATATATATATATATATAAATTAATTCGCAGAAATATATGAAATTTTGTAAAAGAATAGGAGGAAAAAACCCACAGCCAAGATAAAAAAACTACACAATAATAAAATGACTGCACCGCATCGACCGAAACGACAAACTGCACGCGTCAACTCCTATCCTTCCAGCAAAACCCACCCCTTCAATCCACTCTGCACACTGGCAACTTCTTAATTTGGGCACAACTTAGGCTCGCGGGCATGGGCGGTGGTCCGTTGCAGAGTAGGCATATTGGGTGCAAATAAGGTTGTGCCAGTGCATGTAGTCCAAGTAGACACTAGGGCCCAGATGGAATAGCCCTCACTTTACCCTCCCCTAACCGTGGTATTCCTGCGTGAGTTATATGAAATACCCCTAAAACGCACATCACCTTTGTTCAATTACCTCGTTGTTCTTCTCTGCTGTTGTAACGACACGTTCTACGCTGGTTGCTGGGATAGCTGCAGCGGAGTCCAGGGTCGTTGCAATTTTGATTTATCGTCCTAAGACGAAGATAAAATGAAACAATTCTTGTTCTGAAAACGTTATAAAACTTCAAGTTACGTTTTATTCTTCTATTTCTTAAGACTATAGCGTCGGTTAATCAACGGTCGGGAAGGAAGCCACAAATGACAACAGCGGTTGGAGTAAGCGAGCTGCGGCAAACAGTCAGCGACAACGGAATTCAGCTGGTGAATGGCGCTGGATGTGAAGCTGGCAGTTCTGCTAATGGTAGCGTGGCGTAGTTGGTGCTAGGGGAAGCGGGCGACGCTACCGGGCGGCAACGGCACGGGCAGCGGCCAAACAAACAGCGCGGATAGCGCAGGAGTGGTAGAGCTTAAAAAAGGCGGCGCAAACAGCGATGGCGTGGATAGCGCTCAAACGGGCGGCGCAAGCAGTGATGACGTAGGCAGCGTTCAAACAGCGGAGCAAAACAACGATGGCGCAGGTAGCGCTTGAGCAAGCAGCGGCGCTGCCGGGCGACAATAGCACGGGCAGCGGCCAAACAGTGATGGCGCAGGTAGCGCTTCAACAGCGATGGCGCAGGTAGCGCTCAAACAGGCAGCGGCACAACTGAGCGGCAATGGCACAGGCGGCAGCCAAACAGCGATGGCGCAGGTAGCGCTCAGACAGCGATGGCGCAGGTAGCGCTTAAGCAGCGATGGCGCAGGTAGCGCTCAAACAGGCAGCGGCACAACTGGGCGACAATGGCACAGGCGGCAGCCAAACAGGCAGCGGCAAAACAGCGCTCAGACAGCGATGGCGCAGGTAGCGCTCAAACAGGCAGCGGCACAACTGGGCGGCAATGGCACAGGCGGCAGCCAAACAGCGATGGCGCAGGTAGCGCTCTGACAGCGATGGCGCAGGTAGCGCTTGAGCAGCGATGGCGCAGGTAGCGCTCAAACAGGCAGCGGCACAACTGGGCGACAATGGCACAGGCGGCAGCCAAACAGGCAGCGGCAAAACAGCGGCGCAGACAGCGATGGCGCAGGTAGCGCTCAAACAGGCAGCGGCACAACTGGGCGGCAATGGCACAGGCGGCAGCCAAACAGCGATGGCGCAGGTAGCGCTCTGACAGCGATGGCGCAGGTAGCGCTTGAGCAGCGATGGCGCAGGTAGCGCTCAAACAGGCAGCGGCACAACTGGGCGACAATGGCACAGGCGGCAGCCAAACAGGCAGCGGCAAAACAGCGGCGCAGACAGCGATGGCGCAGTTAGCGCTCAAACAGGCAGCGGCACAACTGGGCGGCAATGGCACAGGCAGCAGCCAAACAGCGATGGCGCAGGTAGCGCTCTGACAGCGATGGCGCAGGTAGCGCTCAGACAGCGATGGCGCAACGACGTTGAGAAAAACGCGGTACTTGGGTGGGCGCAACAATTGTTGGGGCCACTCGACCGTGTGGAATAGTACTGGGGAATTTACAATTCCTCACCAGCACTAGCCACAGGCTTGTGCCAACACCAGTAGAAGTTTAACTTCTGAAGGGTGTTTTTACCAAACAATTTCAGTCGTTCTGTCGATAAGAAATATATTGGGGAATTTACAATTCCTCACCAACTGATCTCTTACCTGCAGGCGAGCTGCTTGCTAACTCGTTTTTGAAAATGTTCGGCCTTTTATACTTGTGCGTGGGCACACACACTCACACACACAAACGATTGTTTGTTTTCGTTGTTTGACAGCCATCAGCGGTGTATTTACTTGTAGGTAACAGCTGACTGTTTGGTTGGTTTGTTTGTGCTCGACTCCTAGGTGGCGCTGAATTGCCCGACCATTAATTTAAATTTACTTAAACTTAAAATAGCAAAACAATTCAATTTTAATTAAACATGAAAAAATAATAATAAAAGAAAAATTAGTATAATTCATAACCTAACTATAACATACTGTGTAGGGGAAAACAAGGGCACGACTTTCGCCGTTACAAATTCATACTGTATTAATTTAAAATAGAAACGTTACAATATATTTTTCCTTTCATTTATCTTAAAAATCTTGTTATTATATAATAAGGTAATCCTAAGCTGTACAAAAATTTCTTAATGTGTAATTGAGTTCTGATACCTTTCATCAAGATTGGCTTAGTTGGACTAGGCTTTTAGTACCTTTTGTTGTTGTAAATTAATTTCATAATATTCAAGAGTTAGCACCTTGCCTTTCTCCATGTAAACTAACCTTTTGTTTAATTGGCATCTTTCTTATATTAAAATTTTATTTCAGAAGAATTCTAGGCTTAAAATCTTAAGGTAAGTATGTTATCTATGTTTCTCACTACCGGTAGGTAAACTAATATTTTCTTATAATCTTATTTACAATCATTTGGAATCAATTTTTGAACGGAAGGTAAGTATGGATTTTATTTTTGGTGTTTTAATGTATTTTAATCCTAGGTAATGTAATTTATTTCCTATTTTAAATTTCAGTAAAGTTTGGTTTCATTTTTATTTACCGGGAAGAATTTGAAATGCGTTTGTATTTAACGGTAAGAAAAAGTATTCCTTATTTCTTTTGCTTGTCAATATTTTCAAATTTCATGAAAGCGTTTTGTTTTACATTTCAGGAAATTAGATATACAATTTTTTTTTTTATTATTAATAACTCTTAGAAAATTATTTCCTTTTTTTATTTTTTTGAAGGAATGGTTTTTCTTAAGTTCAAAACAAATAAGCGGTTTCTATTTCAAGATTCTTAATTTTTAAATTTTCAGGTAAGTATTTCAATTTTCCCGGTAAGTATTATAAATTTCAGTTGGGTATTGTAAATTTTAGGTAAGGATTGTACATTTCAGGAAAGTGTTGTAAATTGCAGGTAAGTGTTTTCCTTTTTTTTTTTTAGGAAATTGTTTTAAATTTTCAGAAATTTTATTTAAAATTTTCAGGAATTGGTTTTGAAATTTGACAGGGATTGTATTTTAAATTTTCAGGAAATTATTGTTAAAACTTTCAAAAATTATTTTGTTTTTTTAAACTTTCAGGAAATAATTTTTTTATAACTTTCAGAAATCATTTTTTTAAAATTGCAGGAATTTGTTTTGAATCTGCAAGAATTTGTTTTAAAATTTCAGGAATTTGTTTTGAATCTGCAAGAATTTGTTTTAAAAATTTCAGGAATTTGTTTTGAAATTTTCAGAAAATTGTCTTGACATTTGTAATTGTAATTTGTAATTGTTTCTTTTTCAAGGATTTGTATTTTTTTTTCAAATTTACAGAAAATTGTTAAAGAAATTTTCCGGGAATTATCCTAAAACTTTCAGGAAATTATTCGATAATTTTCAGGAAATTATTATAAGACTTTTATGAAATTATTTAAAAATTTTAGGAAATTACTTGAAGTTTTTCAGGAATTTATTATAAGAATTTCATGAAACTATTTAAAAATTTTAGGAATTTATTTGAAAAATTCCAGAAAGGACCACCAGACAAATTTTCAATACGAATTCTAGATAAACAAATATTTGGAAGATTGGTATTTTAAATTTTGAACAAAAACTAAATTTCGGGGATTTTTTGAATTGTTTTCGAGTATGGAAAAACTTGGTCTATTGTTGTGCTCCAAATCGAGCTAAGCTTGTTGCTTGCTAAAAAAAGTTGTTTGCCCAAAACACACGTGGTCAAGTATAAGGGAACGTTTTCTGTTTTAATAAGGCAAAGAAAACGTACAAAAGAAACTTAAAAACATCGAATACACGAGGGGAAACAATGGAATCTGATTCAGCCGAATAACTATATTAGACTGAATGACTGGTCGAAATTTGAAATTTTAATAAAAAGGTTACTGAATTTTGGCAAAAAAAAAACAAATTTTGATTTCTGACAATTTAAACAGTATACTAACGAATAAAGTGAAAATTAATATAAGATTCTAAATTTGGAAAAACTTTTATTGTTTAAAAAAACTTATTTGAACTTGTACCTCAAATCGAGTGAAATTTACGGATATTTGAAACCGGGCTATTGTCTTGCTCCAAATTGAGCGAAGCGCGATGCTTGCTAAGGGGGGTTTGTGTGCCCAAGACACACGAGGTCAAATGTAAATGTAGAGTTTTCTGTTTTATTAGGCAAAGAAAACTCTCAAAAGAAACTAAAAAACCCGATCAGAATGGAGGAATCTAACTAACCCGGGGAATTCACACGATTTTATACTAGCGCGCTTTTATATTTGCACCGAATTAAAATTTATGCGAAACACTACATTTAATTTAACATATTTCAAATACTACATACGGGTACTTATCTTTGCCTATCTTGATGATGTTGATGTTATTGATGGTCCAAAATGGCGGGATGATGCTGATGTTGTTGTTGACCGTTGTTGTTGTTGGCGATGGTCCAAAATGGTGGGATGATGCTGATGGTGTTGTTGACTTCTATTTGCTGCAGTTTTGCATGTGGTTTTTATGTAGTTTTAAATGTTGTTTTTTCCTGTAATTTTATATGTTGTTTTTTTTGTTTTTGCTGTTGTTTTTTAATGTTGTTTTTTTTTGCTGCAGTTTTAGATGTGTTTTTCAAGCCGTTGTTGTTATTGGTCCCAAGCAGGTGGGAATATGGTAATGTTGTTGTTTTAAATGTGGTGGTAAGAAGTGGCGTTGGACGTTGGTGCTTTTACTGGGCTGGCAAGCGGGACTAGCTGTGCGAACGTTTTTTTTTTTTTGGTTGTGGTATAAATAGCCGTTAGGTTTTGCCGTTATTGCGGCTGTTGCACGTTTGACGCTATTTTGGAAGTTGCCGTGATTGCTAATATGATGCTCGGTCATCGCATTGGTTTTGGACAGATTTTGGCTGTGTTGACCAGCTGCCTCCGCGCCTTTTCGCTTCTGCCTCGAGCGATTAACTTTCGCCGAGCTCGGCAGTGCTAAAACTTCGCCGCACTTACAACCCCGCTATGCCTGCACAAGTGGCTATCCGCTTAATAGATTTATGCTTCTTCTAGTTTTTTTTTCTTCACTGTTAAAATCTTTCCATCCAATTTTACTTTAGCTTCTCACTTCCTTTACCACCACCTTTCTTCCAGTTCCATGCTTGGGCACTTTCTATTCGCACAGACTACCAACTTTTTCTCTTCCTGCGGTTTTCTTATGCAACAGGATTGCCCTATAAACGACACCGGTTTTACAAAACTTTCTTTCTATTTCACGGCACATTTCTCACAATATCACAATTGAACTACTTTTAATTTTTTTCATCACTCTACTTACAAGTCAGATTTTTCAGCATCCAGCACTTTGATTTTTTTTCTTTTATCCTCCGTAGTTTGACTCTTCGGCTTTGTGGTTTTCATCAAATAGGCCGGAAATCGCCATTTCATTTGGTATATCAAAGTTGCAAAATTTTAGGTGTGGTCAAGGAATAGAGTTGTATTTTAAACGTTGTATTTTTTTGTCGATGGTTGCCGTACTTTCTATATTAACCTATGTGTTCCCACGGAAAAACACTGTGTTGCCACGAAAAAACCCTGTGTTGCCACGGGCGACACAGTACACACCCCCTGACTTAGTTTTGGGAAAATTTTATCATATTAGCATCATATTTGCTAATATGATAAAAATTTAATTTGCTAACTCCAGTTATGCGGCTCACGCTTTTATGTCCTTAGCATGGTATATTCCTAGGGGCTTCCCTTGCAGAGTCTCCAGCTCATACAAATTGTTTCCTACGCTCTTGGCAACACGACACTTCAGAAATTTTTTTCCTAGTTTGGCGGACAGTTGTTTTGAAAAATCGGATGGCTGGAAGTTGCGGCGAAAAACTTCTTGACCAATTTTAAATTTCGTTTCCCGGCAACGGTGATTATAGCGTCGGGCATTTGTTTCATAGCTTTGGTGCAGCGTTTTTCTAACCTTGTCCCTGACAAGTTCTAGAAATTCGTGACGGTTCTCTATACGGTTCTCTGAATCATCTAACAAATCCAATTGGCGCGCTAGTTTGTACGCGGATGCATGGGTAATCATGTTTGTTCCAAATAGTAAGAAGTACGGTGTTACGCCCGTTGCTACATGAACCGCGGACCTTAACGCGCACTCGATTTCAGCTAAGTGAATATCCCATTCGTTGTGGTTATCTGCTAGGTATGTCCGAATAGCCGCCAAAACCGACTGGTTCACCCGCTCCGATGCGTTGGCTTGGGGTGCATAATAAGCGGTTCGCATATGTCTAATTCCAAAACTATTTACCATTTCCGCGAAGTCCTTGCTTATAAACTGCTGGCCATTGTCTGATACAATTGTCTCCGGACATCCAAATTTATAAAATACCTCCTGGATAAGAAAATTTATCACATTCCTCGAATTTGCCTTCGACATTGCCTTGAGTAATACAAATTTTGAAAAGTAATCTAATACAATGAAAATGAAACAATTCCCCTTCTTGGATCTTACGTATGGGCCGAGAAAATCAATATAAATTCTTTGGAACGGTCCGCCCACATCGGGTTCCTTTCCCATAGGTGGTCGTAGGATTTTATTTGCTGGTTTATTTTCCTTGCATGCATCGCATCTGCTAATATATTCATTGATTTGGGCATTCATATGTGGCCAGTAATACCACTCTCGTAATCTCCTTATCGTTTTTCCCACTCCGCCGTGTGAAGAAGTAGTCGACTGATGTGCTTTGGCGATTATTTCCTCCGTTAGACCCGCTGGGACCCACAGCTTCCACGAGTGTTCCTCTTTCGCGACGTTTCCGGAATAGAAGTGAGTTCTTTTACATACCTTCCCGTCAACGACTTTGAGATCTGGTAAGTTTGCCTCGTTTTCTTTGACTGCCTCTTGTAACGTCCGATATTCCTCCTCCTGAAACTGTGGTGCCTCTAAGTCTAAACTTGGTCCTGCTTCTATTTCGTCTACTGCATATCTAGACAGGGTGTCTGGTACTATATTCTGCGTTCCTTTCCTATGTTTGATGGCGAATGAATATGTTTGTAACTGCAGACTCCATCTCGCTAGCCTTCCACTCAGGTCACGATGCGACATCAACCATTTAAGACTAGAGTGATCGGTAATAATCGCGAATTGCATCAGTTCGATGTATGGGCGAAAACGCTTAACCGCTGACACTACGGCCAGGCACTCTCTCTCCGTTACGGAATAGTTCCGCTGCGTGGTTGAAAATTTTTGGGAGAAGTAGGCTATAGGGTGTTCACCTTCCTCGTCTTCCTGAAACAGTACCGCCCGTATCCGATTAAAATCCGGGTGTGATAGTACTGGGCTAGCTGTTAATTTCTCCTTCAGCTTATCAAAGGCTGCTTTGGTTGCATCCGTGAAATTAAATTGTTTTGCTTTCTTCAGCGTTTCTGTGATTGGTGCTGTGATAGTAGAATAGTCCATAATGAATCGTCGGTACCATCCAGTAGTACCCATAAAACTGCGCACCTGTTTAGCTGTTGTCGGATACTTCAGGTTAAGTATAGCCCGTACTTTCTCTGGGTCTGGTCTCAATTTCCCTTCTCCCACGATATAGCCTAAGTATTTCAGCTCCTTGCAACAAAATTTCGACTTGCTCACGTTTATTGTTAGATTTGCCCTTTCCAGACACTGCGCTACCTCAGTCAAGACTACCAAATGTTCCTCGAAGTCTGGCGATACCACTAACAGATCGTCCAGGTAGACAAACACCCTCTCCCTCAAACGCGCTGGAACAACCTTGTCCATTAGCCGGCAAAGTCTTTGGGCTGCATTGCACAACCAAAAAGGCATCACCGTAAAATGGTACAAGGGCCTTCCAGGTACCGTAAAGGCTGTCTTCTCCCTGCTTGATTCTGCCAGCGGTATCTGCCGAAAGGCATCCTTTAAATCTATGCTTGAAATGATATGGGTGTCACCCAAACGGCTTAGCAGACCCTCTATATGGGGAAGTGGATATGCGTCTTTTATCGTCAGTTCATTGAGCCGACGTGCATCTAAATAAATACGCACTTTCTCCCCTTTTTGTACGAAGGTCACTCGATTGTTCCACGGGCTTTCACTCGGCTCAATGACTCCTAGGGACAACATCCTATCCAGCTCCCCATACATAAGTTTCTGCACCGCCGGTGAAACGGGATAGTGTTTTTCCTTCACAGGAACTGAAGTGCCTGTGTCTATGTGATGTATTTCCAAAGAAGTTTTACCTAAGCCTTTGCGAGTGAAGCACGGGAATGTCTCTATGACATCTTCTAACCGTTGTTGCTGCCGTGAATTTAATATGTGCATTAGGGGAAATAAAGTTTCTGTGGGTGCTCCTTGCGTCGCTAACGAGTTTATTTCAAATCTTAGCAGATTGAACGCTCTCATAAAATCTACTCCTAAAAAAAGTTGCAACTTAAGTGATGGAACCAGAAAAAATCGATTGCTTTGGTAATTTTGTTGAAGGTGATATCAGCTCTCACCCGTCCTATTATAGGGTTCAGTCGACCATCGGCTGTTTTTATCTCTCCTTGGTAGGGATAAATTACCATTTTAGCTTTTTCAACGAAGTCCAGGCAGTGTTGACCGAGACATGTCACAGTTGCTCCACTGTCCAGAAGTCCCTGAATTGGTATTCCTTTGATTTCGATCTTCGCATAAATTCTTGTGTCTGGCCCTTCGTAAATGCTTGCCTTGGAGATTTCCCACCTAATTTGCTTTCTTCCCTCATATCGTTGTCGGGTTTTTATAATCTTTCTAGAAGGTCCAAAAATTCGCTGTTTTGTTTCGTTATATTCTTGGATACGTATATGAAACGGCTTACATTGCTGCTCATTACTGGTTGTCGGTGTTTTGAAAAAAATTCCTCTTCATGATTGTTTTTACCGGTGATATCAGTTGTTCTTCACTTGGTTTCTCTCTAATTTCGGTGTCGATAAAGGGTCTCCTCGTTACTGTGTTTTGGGATTCGGGTACATCGAACGAGCCTCCATCCCTATCCGAGACACGTTCGGTTTCCGGTTTCCCTGGCAATTAGACCACACTTATAGCAAAATAGTTTCCTCTTTTCCTCCATACAGTCAAAAAAGGTGTGCCCCTCTACTCGGCAATTCCAGCATATCAGTTTCTTAGCGGCCTTAAAAGCGTCTATTTCCTCCATATCCGGTTGTTCCTTTTTCATATGTTCGAGTTCATAAATATTCCTAGGCGGTGGACGCCCACTACTTTGTCTCTGACTATTAAGCAGGTTCTCGGCTCGTCGACATGCCCTCACAAACTGAGCTAGACTATTCACCTGTACCGAAAATAACAGTTGGGCCATCGGAGCTCTAAGATTTCCTCGCATGATACTGACCAAGTCTTTCTCACCGATCGGGCTTCGTAGCTGGTTTCTTAATTTTATGATCGCATTATAGAAGTCGTCAAAAGATTCCATGTGTTGCTGCCGTCTGTCTAAGATTTTGCATTGTATCTCGAAATCACTGTCGTAGCGATGGAATTGGCTTATCAAGGCAGCTTTTAAATCTTGCCATCGTGTAATGTTGTTAAACCTCCGATAATCCCAAAACCAGTCTCTCGCCTGCCCATTAAGAAGATGATGGAAGGACCGAAGTATCTCGTTCCATCCGCATCCGTAATCGGCTTGCAATGTCTCTACTTGGAACACAAAATCCTCGATACTCGTCGTCTTGCCTGTACCGTCGAAGGCTATCCCCCATTTATCTATTCGCAGACTGTGTTGATAACTTGCTTGGTTTCGATTTTCCGACACTTGATCATCCTGTCTAAAACCTGGACGAAACGCGAACCCTGAATATCCGTTTCCTATTGGTACCTCTCCGTTATTTCCTGCCGTATGGTAATTCTGTTCCTGAAAATTATTGCTTGCTGAGCTATTTATATTGCCTCTGCCATTTCTGTTTTGACCCGTTGCCTCCTGCCATCTTTAAACTTGTAAAAGTTGATAATTGTTGCTCGCAAACGATGGTGGTGGCTGTGAAAAATCTGGTACTGTATTCCTGTTGAACACCGGCGCAGTATTAATATCGGGCTGTCTCGGCTGTACATTGGTATTCTTCTGAATCAGTCTTAATAATCTCTCCTCAAAGTTTTTAAGATCTTCGTGCGTTACTGCTCTATCCTGGCAGTGTTGTTCTCGAGCGTCTTCTATCGCTGTCTTCCTCAATGGCACGTTTGCCTGCCTAAAAGCGTCTGCTACTCCTTGTACGCTGATGCTGCTATACGGCGGTGTCACAATCGTACTATTACCTGACATACTTTCGCCACTAATCTCGGAATCGTCATTTATTTGCCTCCTCATTAGGGTGGCGTTAGGGCTGGGATTCTTCGGCATTGCTCCTGTGTTTACTGACGTAGTTGCTGTCGTCGCCGTAGTTGTTGTTGTCGTAGACGTTGTCGTGGTTGTAGTAGTAGTTGTGGTTGTCACTGGAACTTCCCCTTCCATCCTGCTTTTAGACCTCGTCCCGAACATTTTTGAATTAAACTATTCTCCCTAAAGACCTTTGCTTTCAACCGAAACCTATCAAAACTTATTCTCACGCCCTTAATACAATCGCGTCTATATTGAAACGAACTAGTTGGGTTTAAAACAATTTACTGAAATCCAAAAAAAAATCTGAAACACTTACCAAAACCTTTTAAAAATTTTCCCACCTGAAACAAAATACTGATAAAAATCTGAAAATTAAATGGTAGCAATGGATCGTGGTATAGTTTTATACCAGACCATTAGTTAGATTCATAAATACAAATAATTACTGTATCCGTAAAAATTGGCGGATAAAGTATGGTAAACGAATGACAAAAAATTAAAAAAAAAAGATACAAGAACATAAGGTGGAAACGGTGGTGATGTGATTAAAACGTGACTACTTGACTACTTGATTAGCCTAAAATTGAATCGATTTATCTTAGCTTCAGCTGATCAGAACGTTCTCTATATTTCGCATCTATTGACCAGTGGCAACAGAAGTGCTCTTTGAACCCTGTCTGGACTCACTTGATCATTCTATGCTCCGCTGGATTAACCCTTCAATGTCGCAATTAGTGCACTTATCTCATACGTCACTAAGACTTACATTGAGTTGCTAGAACAGCTCATCTGCTCAAAGCCAGTCGCAAACAGATGAAACCTTAAACGTTTCTTTCTGTGACTTACTACGCTTTGAACTAGACTACATTAATTTTGCTCCACTTAACCGACAACTTTCTTTTTCCGCAAAAGCTTTCTGACGTTATTTGTTGACATCATTTTTAAAATCAATCATTATTAAAACCGATGATGTTTATTCGTGCCCCACGTTGGGCGCCATTTTGTAATGTTTGTCATATATTGCTATTATTCAACTCATATATATATACATTCATCTATATATATACACATATATATACATATATATATATATATATATATATATATAAATTAATTCGTAGAAATATATGAAATTTTGTAAAAGAATAGGAGGAAAAAAACCCACAGCCAAGATAAAAAAAACTACACAATAATAAAATGACTGCACCGCATCGACCGAAACGACAAACTGCACGCGTCAACTCCTATCCTTCCAGCAAAACCCACCCCTTCAATCCACTCTGCACACTGGCAACTTTTTAATTTGGGCACAACTTAGGCTCGCGGGCATGGGCGGTGGTCCGTTGCAGAGTAGGCATATTGGGTGCAAATAAGGTTGTGCCAGTGCATGTAGTCCAAGTAGACACTAGGGCTCAGATGGAATAGTCCTCACTTTACCCTCCCCTAACCGTGGTATTCCTTCGTGAGTTATATGAAATACCCCTAAAACGCACATCACCTTTGTTCACTTACCTCGTTGTTCTTCTCTGCTGTTTAATGAAAATTCATACTGTATTAATTTAAAATAGAAACGTTACAATATATTTTTCCTTTCATTTATCTTAAAAATCTTGTTATTATATAATAAGGTAATCCTAAGCTGTACAAAAATTTCTTAATGTGTAATTGAGTTCTGATACCTTTCATCAAGATTGGCTTAGTTGGACTAGGCTTTTAGTACCTTTTGTTGTTGTAAATTAATTTCATAATATTCAAGAGTTAGCACCTTGCCTTTCTCCATGTAAACTAACCTTTTGTTTAATTGGCATCTTTCTTATATTAAAATTTTATTTCAGAAGAATTCTAGGCTTAAAATCTTAAGGTAAGTATGTTATCTATGTTTCTCACTACCGGTAGGTAAACTAATATTTTCTTATAATCTTATTTACAATCATTTGGAATCAATTTTTGAACGGAAGGTAAGTATGGATTTTATTACAAGGTAAGTATCTTGACATTTTCTCTTTATTTATTTCTTTTTGGTGTTTTAATGTATTTTAATCCTAGGTAATGTAATTTATTTCCTATTTTAAATTTCAGTAAAGTATGGTTTCATTTTTATTTACCGGGAAGAATTTGAAATGCGTTTGTATTTAACGGTAAGAAAAAGTATTCCTTGTTTCTTTTGCTTGTCAATATTTTCAAATTTCATGAAAGCGTTTCGTTTTACATTTCAGGAAATTAGATATACAAAATTTTTTTTTTTTTTTTTATTATTAATAACTCTTAGGAAATTATTTCCTTTTTTTATTTTTTTGAAGGAATGGTTTTTCTTAAGTTCAAAACAAATAAGCGGTTTCTATTTCAAGATTCTTAATTTTTAAATTTTCAGGTAAGTATTTCAATTTTCCCGGTAAGTATTATAAATTTCAGTTGGGTATTGTAAATTTTAGGTAAGGATTGTACATTTCAGGAAAGTGTTGTAAATTGCCTTTTTTTTTTTGGGAAATTGTTTTAAAATTTCAGAAATTTTATTTAAAATTTTCAGGAATTGGTTTTGAAATTTGACAGGGATTGTATTTTAAATTTTCAGGAAATTATTTTTAAAACTTTCAAAAATTATTTTTTTTTTAAACTTTCAGGAAATAATTTTTTTATAACTTTCAGAAATTATTTTTTTAAAATTGCAGGAATTTGTTTTGAATCTGCAAGAATTTGTTTTAAAATTTCAGGAATTTGTTTTGAATCTGCAAGAATTTGTTTTAAAAATTTCAGGAATTTGTTTTGAAATTTTCATAAAATTGTCTTGACATTTGCCAGTAATTGTTTCTTTTTCAAGGATTTGTATTTTTTTTTCAAATTTACAGAAAATTGTTAAAGAAATTTTCCGGGAATTATCCTAAAACTTTCAGGAAATTATTCGATAATTTTCAGGAAATTATTATAAGACTTTTATGAAATTATTTAAAAATTTTAGGAATTTATTTAAAAATTTTCAGGAATTTCTTTAAGAACTTTCATGAAATTATTTAAAAATTTTAGGAAATTACTTGAAGTTTTTCAGGAATTTATTATAAGAATTTCATGAAACTATTTAAAAATTTTAGGAATTTATTTGAAAAATTCCAGAAAGGACCACCAGACAAATTTTCAATACGAATTCTAGATAAACAAATATTTGGAAGATTGGTATTTTAAATTTTGAACAAAAACTAAATTTCGGGGATTTTTTGAATTGTTTTCGAGTATGGAAAAACTTGGTCTATTGTTGTGCTCCAAATCGAGCTAAGCTTGTTGCTTGCTAAAAAAAGTTGTGTGCCCAAAACACACGTGGTCAAGTATAAGGGAACGTTTTCTGTTTTAATAAGGCAAAGAAAACGTACAAAAGAAACTTAAAAACATCGAATACACGAGGGGAAACAATGGAATCTGATTCAGCCGAATAACTATATTAGACTGAATGACTGGTCGAAATTTGAAATTTTAATAAAAAGGTTACTGAATTTTGGCAAAAAAAAAACAAATTTTGATTTCTGACAATTTAAACAGTATACTAACGAATAAAGTGAAAATTAATATAAGATTCTAAATTTGGAAAAACTTTTATTGTTTAAAAAAACTTATTTGAACTTGTACCTCAAATCAAGTGAAATTTACGGATATTTGAAACCGGGCTATTGTCTTGCTCCAAATTGAGCGAAGCGCGATGCTTGCTAAGGGGGGTTTGTGTGCCCAAGACACACGAGGTCAAATGTAAATGTAGAGTTTTCTGTTTTATTAGGCAAAGAAAACTCTCAAAAGAAACTAAAAACCCCGATCAGAATGGAGGAATCTAACTAACCCGGGAAATTCACACGATTTTATACTAGCGCGCTTTTATATTTGCACCGAATTAAAATTTATGCGAAATACTACATTTAATTTAACATATTTCAAATACTACATACGGGTACTTATCTTTGGCTATCTTGATGATGTTGATGTTATTGATGGTCCAAAATGGTGGGATGATGCTGATGTTGTTGTTGACTTCTATTTGCTGCAGTTTTGCATGTGGTTTTTATGTAGTTTTAAATGTTGTTTTTTTTCTGTAATTTTATATGTTGTTTTTTTGTTTTTGCTGTTGTTTTTTAATGTTGTTTTTTTTTGCTGCAGTTTTAGATGTGTTTTTCAAGCCGTTGTTGTTATTGGTCCCAAGCAGGTGTGAATATGGTAATGTTGTTGTACATCCAAAAAGGGCGAGAAAATGCTGATGTTGTTGTTTAAACCATGGCTGTTTTTAAATGTGGTGGTAAGAAGTGGCGTTGGACGTTGGTGCTTTTACTGGGCTGGCAAGCGGGACTAGCTGTGCGAACGTTTTTTTTTTTGGTTGTGGTATAAATAGCCGTTAGGTTTTGCCGTTATTGCGGCTGTTGCACGTTTGACGCTATTTTGGAAGTTGCCGTGATTGCTAATATGATGCTCGGTCATCGCATTGGTTTTGGCCAGATTTTGGCTGTGTTGACCAGCTGCCTCCGCGCCTTTTCGCTTCTGCCTCGAGCGATAAACTTTCGCCGAGCTCGGCAGTGCTAAAACTTCGCCGCACTTACAACCCCGCTATGCCTGCACACGTGGCTATCCGCTTAATAGATTTATGCTTCTTCTAGTTTTTTTTTCTTCACTGTTAAAATCTTTCCATCCAATTTTACTTTAGCTTCTCACTTCCTTTACCACCACCTTTCTTCCAGTTCCATGCTTGGGCACTTTCTATTCGCACAGACTACCAACTTTTTCTCTTCCTGCGGTTTTCTTATGCAACAGGATTGCCCTATAAACGACACCGGTTTTACAAAACTTTCTTTCTATTTCACGGCACATTTCTCACAATATCACAATTGAACTACTCTTAATTTTTTTCATCACTCTACTTACAAGTCAGATTTTTCAGCATCCAGCACTTTAATTTTTTTTTTTTTCTTTTATCCTCCGTAGTTTGACTCTTCGGCTTCGTGGTTTTCATCAAATAGGCCGGAAATCGCCATTTCATTTGGTATATCAAAGTTGCAAAATTTTAGGTGTGGTCAAGGAATAGAGTTGTATTTTAAACGTAGAATTTTTTTTTCGATGGTTGCCGTACTTTCTATATTAACCTATGTGTTCCTACGAAAAAACGCTGTGTTGCCACGGGCGACACAGTACAGTATATGACCATACTTTTGAACAGTTGTAGACAGACGATTGAAATTTACAAAGAACCTGTATGATTAACTCCTCTATAACAAGAAGCTTATAATTTGAGTTTAGAAACACTCTGTCCCCAAAATAAATGTGATATGGACGTATTTTTTGAACCGTTATATACAAACACCTGAGTTTTAGACAAAATATCCGCTGCTTTGTTTGGTATAATAAGAAGTAGAAAATTTCAAATTTTAAATTAAAGGGTTTACAATAGTTGATATAATCGGATAAATATGGCCAAACTGTAAAACCGTTGTAGACAGAAGGTCGAAATTTACACATCAGGTTCTGATTGCTATTACAAGAGCAAGAATAAAATTTGAGTTTGGAAATTAAAGGGTTCCCCTATTCTTGCTGGGCCATAAACGTTGCGTTCTGCTGCTAATCTAGTGGGTGCTTTGTATACAAAATATACAACTTGTGTACAAAAACACACAGTACAACTTTATTTCATAAAGATGTCATTGAAGTAAAGATATTATCGAATATTATTGCGAAAGCTTTTATTTTTATAATATTTATTTTTTCAGTTCCAAAATTCAAAACACATTTCTAAAATTCTATAAAAGTACGCATTTAATCTGAATCTTAAGTACACTTCTTAAAATATGTTTTCTCTATATAAGTAAATGATTTTTGCGTTGCGCTTTGCTATGTTGTCGCTACGAAAATAAAGGGTAAAACTGTACAACTTCTCAAAATATAAAAACTGTTTGACCAGTCGTGCAACGAATATACAGCATTATGTAACGACCTCACTAACATTGTAAATTTTTCTACAAACTTCTCAAGTGGTACAATAGTTCAAAACATGTTTGGCTTGCATTATAATATATACCTTCCATACATAAATTTTCTTACAAATTAAATGAATTTCCTTCAATGCCTTAATAAAAAAGCCATTTTTAATTTTAAAAGGTGAATAAAACAAAATTGAAAACAAAATTGATTTTTAATACGCAAATACTTTATAAAGATCACCGTAACTGTATTCATTTGATGTTTTGGCTATTTAAAGACAAAGTAAAAAGTTGTCAACACTATTAGATCAAATCTGCAAACATGTTACCATGGCGAATAAATTTGCCTTGCATTTTACAAACAGTGTTGCCAGAACTGTAGTAGGTAAAATTTGCGAAATCCAACAAAATTTCGCGAAAAAAAACTGCAAAATCTGCACCTTGTTTTAAAAATCTTCAAATGCATTTTTCAGTTTATTTCTATACAATATATCCGAATATTTATTACTTAAAAGGAATTGTATTTGCTTACGGAATAAATAAATTGTGTTAATGTTATATACTTACATATGTAAAAGTTCTATAAGATGTTATAAACTTTATATAAAAATTAACTAAAATTTGCTGTCTCAGTTTTGTTCATGAATATCACATGACATCTTTTTTAGCAAATCTTTATTTGGAATACTTTTTTCCAGAAATTAACTACAGTCATTTCTATTTCATTTAGTATATCTCTAAAATCTAATATTTTTAACTCTCTAAACTTTAAGTCCTGTTTTTTATTTTCTTTAAAAAATCTTTGGAAAATTTTCAAACTGATTTTGTTTTTATTAAATTTGTGCTTATTCATTATATTAGAAATCAATAATTCAGTATAAAATTTTATACAATCGTCAACTATTTTGTTTTAATCAAAATGTTTCAAAGCGTAGAGACAGAGATTCACATTTTTTATTACCAGATGGCAAAACTATTAAAAATTGTAATGAGTAACTTATTAAAACAACATTTAGTAAAAATTACGGAAATTTTTGCTGTAGATTATAAGAGCCCTTAAAAATTTTCTTTATTATGAAAGCGCATATCTAGGCATTCATGCAGCTGAAATAGTTTACAGCACAAATCTTGACCAGTTTGATATAAACAAAAGGTGTGATGATTTTATTAAATTTTATATTAATTTATTGAACAATGAATTATGAGGCGTATTAGCCCAAATTTAATAATAAATGGTAACACAAAATCAGTTAGGGACTAGGCTAAAAATTGTTCACGAGTTTTTAAAGAAAATACGAAACAGGACTTGGATCTGGAGTTTAGATAAATAAAATTATTAGATTTTAAAGATATACTAAACGAATACGAAACGAATTTAGTTAATTTCTGGAAAACAGTATTTCAATTAAAACCTACTGGTTTCTGGTACTGCATATATATAATTTTACATAAATGACATGTTTGAACACTTATCTACTTATATCTATAGATTTGCTAAAATTGATATCATCTGATATGAACAAAACTAAAAAAATAATAATTTTTAACTTTTCTAATTTATTAAGCACTAGGTCAGTTTTATAAATAATAAAAATTTTTATTTATATTTTCAATATTTCGCCACCCAAAGGTGTGGCGAAATATTGAAAATATAAATACAAATTTTTATTATTTATAAAACTGACCTAGTGCTTAATAAATTAGAAAAGAAAAACTATTAAAAAGGTCAAAAAAACATTTATATATAATAATTTTTAACTATAAAATTTATAACATTTAATAAAACTTTTACATATGTAAGAATGCAACTTTAACAAAATTTATATATTTTGTAAGCAAATAAAATTCCTTTTAAGTAATAAATGTAATTGTTTTTATTATTTTCATAAATACTCGGATATATTATAGTAAGTTTAGAAATAAATTGTCATTCTTAAAATAAAGGAAAAATGCTTTTGAATATTTATTAAAGGTTTTTAATAAAAGGTGCAGATTTTTTCGCGAAATATTGTAAAATTACTCAAATTGTACAAATTAAAGTTCTGGCAACACTGAAAATAACGTGAATGTTTTGCATGTTCATTGAAAGCAGGCCTGCCATATTTGCCGGCTTATCAGCATTTTGCCGATTTTTTGCCTCAAAATAATCAATGTGCCGATTTGGCGATTTTTGTTCTACAAATGCCGATTTTTTGATAAGCTTTTAAAACACAGAAATTTTTTGATATAATAAGTTCATTCTTTTCTACAAAGTTGTATTCTTAATAATAAAAGGGATGTAAGTCAAAATAAAAGAAGCAGTTCAATTCCTTCACACAACATTGCTTTAAACCAAATAAGTTTAGTGTGATTTTAATGATATTTTCAAAAATAAACCATTTGTGAAAATCGTCAAATGATATGGAAATGATAGATAATAAATTTTTTGTATCTGACATAGTTTTCTACCTAAGTATCTTGATTATGCATTAATAAAAGTTGAACTAAAAAAAGTAAAATTGCTTATGTTATCCTGAATATTATTATAAATTGATTGAACAGTGCAGCGAAGAAATATATTTTTCGTAAACTAATTTCTCAGAAGAATTTTGTTCCAATAAAAGAAGAGGGAAAATACCGCTGGTGAATTTGTCTCCAAATCCAATTAGAGAGAGTTCAGAAAAATTAACCTAATAATTTGTTTTATAAAACTGCTCTAAGCATTTCTAATGGGCGCAACAAATAGAAATGCAGGAATTCCCCGATAAGTACGGTTATTCGGCTCCACCAGTTTATCGAACTATTCGAAATGGAATCGTTGTTATTTTTCTTCAATTAGCTGCATAAACTTAATATCACACGTTAAACTTATCGGATGCATTAGCTAGCGCATGCCATATGTATATATATTAACGTTTTCACTATAAAAGAAATATATCAAAAATTTAATATTTTCATAATCAAGGGAAAATACAGAAAATATCATGTTTTTAAAACAAAGGGTAAAGCCAAAAATTGTATGTTTCCATAATAAAGTGGAAAGACCAAAAATTATATTAAAAAACATTTTTAAACTATATGATTTACTTTAATTGTGCTTGATTCCTTCAAATATAAAAATTTCATGATATTTTCATGAAATATGTATTATTTTAAACCAGAAAAAAATGTATTACTACTAAGTTACATAAAAATAAAAATACAGGAAAAGTGACCAAAATTCTTTTGTACCACTAGTTTGCCCAAATCAGATGCATCGTTCCATTCTTGCACGTTGACCATTTGAAGACTAACATAATCTTCCACAAAAAAACCAAGAAATTATAAATGTGTTAACAATAATTGCACTATCTTTTTACGCATATTTTGATTATACACATCAGGAACTGCAAGTACGGTTCCATGTTATTGTAGTTTTCTCTACGAATTTCAATAGTTTGTTTTCTTTTAGCACTCAAAAAAAATTAAATTATTTATTTTTGACAACTGCAATGTATACAGCTGATGGGCTTTTTCGCCCGTGCGTTCAACTGTATCATGGCGAAATAATACAGGTGAACGCACGGGCGAAAATCCCATCAGCTGTATACATTACAGTTGTCAAAAAAATTTGTCAAATATAAATAATTTGTTAAATGTTTTCAATTTAATTTTTTTTTGGTTGCTAATAGAAAACAAACAATTGAAATTCCTAGAGAAAACTACCACAACATTGAACCGTATTGCACCGTATTTGCAGTTCCTGATGTGTATAATCAAAATATGCGTAAAAAGATACTGAAATTATTGTTAACACATTTATAATTTCTTGGTTTTTTTTGTGGAAGAATATGTTAGTCTTCAAATGGTCAACGTGCAAGAATGGAACGATGCATGTGATTTGGGAACACTAGTGGTACAAAAGAATTTTGGTCACTTTTCCTGTATTTTTTTTTATGTAACTTAATTTTTATAATTTTTTTATTCTGAAAATTACAACCAATTTTTTTCATCAAACATTTTTTTTTATTTTGCTTGTTTTTATACAATATTTTTTTGACAACATACATAATTTTGTAGCAACAAGTTGCCTGTTGTTTTTTGTGTTGTTGGATTGTTGTAGCCGTGCGGTCACCTGTATTACTTCGCCTTGAACTGTATTATTTCGCCATGGATCAAGGCAAATTAATATTATGAATTTGCTGTCGATGATTTATTTTGCAAGCATAAAAGCAAATTCATTTACTTTGGTGTCAAACTCTATATATAAAAAATCTGAGTATAATTTTTTATATATAAAGTTTGAAAGTACTTTTTACCAGCAAAAAATAATGAATTCGTCTATGTTGCCACCTGGTAATTGATTCGCCTTGGTGTCAGTGGTGCCGGAAAGATCTGCATTCAGTGGAAAAAAATCTTAATTTTGAGAAAAAAAACTTCACATAAAACAAAAATATACATGCAACTGCAAATCAAATTTAACAAGTAAACATAAAGATAAACTGCCGTATTCATAGAAAATCAAAATAGATTTGAAAATATTTTAGGACAAATTTTTATGAAAAATTTGTCAAAAAACAAAATAATTGAATATAAAATTTTATACAATCATCAACTAGTTTTTTTTATATATCACTGGTCAAGATTTGTGCTTAAAACTATTTCAGCTGCATGAATGCCTAGATATGAGCTTTCATAATAATGAAGATTTTAAGGGCTCTTGTAATCTACAGCAAAAATTTCAGTAATTTTTATTAAATGTTGTTTAAATAAGTTACTCATTACAATTTTAAATAGTTTTATCATCTAGTTATATAAAATGCGAATCTCTGTCTCTGCGATTTGAAACATTTTATTAAAACTATTAATAATACAATGAATGTACTTTAAAAATATATTTAATATAAACTATGCATTGTCTATTTGATTAATATTAACAGCAAATGAAAAAAAATTGTAAGCACTCACATAATTCCGACTCAACGGAAATCCAACGCGACTGAGATGGGCATAAAACCTTTTTGGGCTTTATATTAAAAGAAATATATAGCGTCTCCACAGCAGATAAAAATTTGAGTTATGCATACTACGAATATTATACTAGCGTGTGACATATTTATGAATTTTATAATAAATAAATCTGGTATTTGACTTTTTTAAAATGTAGGCAACGGAATTTATTTGCCTATCACGACAGCAGCTTCATCTGCAAATCTAACAATATTTTCTTCATAGTCAAAGTCATTGTCGACAAAATTTTGAAAAATAAAAGCTAAAAGTGTCGCATTGGACTACTTTTACCAAGCAAAAAACAGATTTGAAAATCTATGCACACCAGAACTGTCATCTATAAGGATTTTTTATTTGAAAGTTCGTTTTTTTTATTTAATTTTTATTAAAAAGAGGAGTTGACCTGTGGCTATTAAAAATACTGAAAATAGATTTTGGATTACATTAATTTTTTTAGTTTCTAAAAACTTTTTTAGGATGACGTTTTTCAAAGAAAACAAGAAAAATTAGTGAACGTAATAAAAGTTTAAAAAATCTTCGATTTTAGACCAAAAATCTTAAAATCTGGTTTTTGGCAATTTGAGAGGCAATGCAGAAAAAGAAGTCTTAACTTCTGGCAACAGTGGATACAAACAATAATAATCAGTGTTGTCAGTTATGGCGATTTGTCGTAAAACGCGGCAATAAAAAATTCTTTGTAGCGATAAAAATTTTGAAATGACGAGAGGCGAGCTGCTCGGCGTTTTTTAAGATACTTGGCGAGATTTTTGGCTATTTTTTCCACATTTTTTCTAGGATAACATTGTATTTAACAAAATATAAAGAAATTTAATTAAAAGTTGCTTAAAAATGTATGTATTCGCTTTGACTTTATTATTTGTATGTACGTTGGTTGCAGTGCCGAACTTATACATTTTCGCCATTACAGGAAGTGCCAAACTTCATAAAAAAATTTGATGCTGTAATGTATATAATGGGTTTGACATTTCATCTGTGGTTTGACTGCCACCACCTAGTGCATGTAAATTAAATTGGGAAATAAAATAATATGAACTTCTAAATTCTTTACTGATAGTATTATCATAGATGAAAGTAAACAACATATTTTGTAATACATTAATTTTTACGGAAGATAAAATCAATACAAATAAAATGTTTTTTTTTTTCAATAATTAATACCTATCAGGGGTGTCATAGAAACCAATATTGGTTTTGGTAATTGTCGGTTTTGAAAACCAATATTGGTTTCATTTGGTGTCACGAAACCAAGTTGGTTTTGTTAATTTCGAATGTAAATAAAACCAATATCGAAACAGCTGTTGTTTACTAGAAAATTGACAAAATATTATATTTTTTCATTAAAATATCAGTTTAAAGTGTTTTTTGTAAAAATTATTAATATCAAATAATTAAACGGTGATAAGTGCTTATAAATAAAATAAAATGACATCAGCAGTTGTAGCATTTTTGTTGTTGGAAGATGAACGCTCAGAAATTCGATTTCTTAGAGATCACAGCAATCCACTTGAACTGCCGGAGACATCGTAAGTACATTTTTTTTTACTGTGCGCTAATATTAAAAACTGCTTTAAAGTTTTATAGCTAATTATCGTTTAAACAAGGAATCTTTTCGTATAGTGCTTGACAGTATTGAAGGACACTTGACGCGTTGTAAAATTCTTCCGGTTTTACAACTTGCTGCTTCTTTGCGATTTTTAGCAGAGGGATCTTATCAGAGATCAGTCGGAAACAATTTAAGCATAAGCCTAGGTAGAAGCACTATATCACTATATCGTGAAGCCTTTTGCTAAGTCCGGATATTTTTCCATAAATTCCATGATTATGGTATTTTTTGTATTATTCGGGGTTGTCATGAAATCCAAGTCGGATTTGATAATTATCGCTTTTGAAATCCGATATTGGATTCATTTGGTGTCATGAAAACATGTCGGTTTTGTTATTTTCGATTGGAAATAAAACCAATATTCGAATCAGGTGTTTTCTGTTTTTGCTCTTTTGTTTACAATTTTAAGTGCATTTTTTTTACAAAATTTTCCAAATTGTACTTAAATATTGCTAAAAGTTGTGTTTTTTAACCGACTTCAAAAAAAGAAGGAGTTTATACAATTCGGCTTAATGTTGCTTTTTTTATATTTGTGCCTCCAGAACTCAGTCATTTCTGATCCGATTTTGAAAATTATTGGTGATATGATAGATTATGCTTACAGATTGGTCTCGTTTTAAAAACAGTTCATAAAATTATAAATTAAAGGGTGCACCAATAGTTGATTTAATTTGGTATATGGTAAACAGTTGTAGACAGACAATTGAAATTTACAAAGAACCTGTATTACTAACTCCTCTATAACAACAAGTATAAAATTTTAATTTGGAAATAAACGGGTGTCCCATTAGTTGATATAATATGGTGGATGTGGCCGGACTTTTGAACCATTGTAGACAGACAACTGAAATTTACAAGGGACATGTTTTGCTAAGTCCGCTATAACAAGAAGCTTTGGATGTTCCCAAAATTAATGTAAATTGTTCTATATGGCCGTATTTTTTGAACCGTTGTATACAAACACCTTAATTTTAGACAGAATGTCCACTACTTTATTTGGTATAATTATATTATAAATTAAATAGTTGATGTAATTTGATGTATATGGGCAAACTGTTGAACCGTTACAGACATATATATATATATATATATATATATATATATATATATATATATATATATATATATACCACACAGGTGGTATGGTATTAAGAACTTCTCGAAAAGCCTCTTTGTTTAAACGATAAGAGGCTTAATACTAATAATAATAATACTATTGAAGGACTTTTGCAACGTTCAAATATACCACCTGTGTTGCAGTTAGCAGCCACGTTACGCTTTTTAGTTGAAGGATCTTATCAGAGGTCTGTTGGCAAGGAATCCAGTATAAGTTTTGGTAGAAGCACTGTATCAACAGTGTTGCACGCTTTGCTCGTGGCTACCGAGCATTACGTTTGCCCGCAGTGGGTAAAAAGTAAAATTAATACCCGTATGTTACTTTTAACTTTTTTATTTACTTACATTTTTGCAAATTATTTAACTGTAATAAATAAAAACAATTTATTAATTAATTCCGTCAGCTATTAACCTCTTGTTTTACTTCCAATAAAAAAAACGATAATATTGGATTCTATGACACCTAAAACCAATAAAATTTCAAGTTCGAACACAAAACCGATAACTTGGATTTCATGACACCAAAGCGATTTTTTTGTCTGTTTTAAATCCAATTCCAATAAAATTGGATTCCATGACAACCCTGATTATTATGTTTTCCCCTAGAAAATAAAAAGATAAATGCAAAAATTTTTGTTTTCATAAAGCAAATATTAAATTAATTTACTTACATTTCTAAAAAATATCCCGCTGCAAAAAAATAAAAACGAAAGTGCGCCAAAATGAATGAATGAAAACTGACAGCTGTTAGCTGCTTTTTTTATTTCCAATAAAAAACCGATAACATTGGTTTCTGTTACACCTAAAACCGACACTAATTCTAGTTCGAATATAAAACCAATAACATTGGTTTCTATGACACCAAAGCATTTTTTCTTGTCGGTTTTAAAACCAATTCTGACAATATTGGTTTCTATGACAACCCTGTATGTGTTGTTAAATAAAGTTTTTCATTTTCAAAAAATCTTCTAGAAGTGTTTCCATCTCTTAATTTGTAGAATCGTTTAAATTACCAAAGTTCTTCTGACTCTTTTTGCAAATCGGGCATGACATTGTTGATTTTGTTCCTGTCAGTTCGTTTAAGACTTTTCCGTCAACCATAGTCAGGTGGAACTCGTAATTGCATTCAATATATTTTCCTTCTCCAATTTGCAGCTTTGTAGGCTTAATCTTGCTTATTTGTTCTTTAATGTCCTTCACCGTGGTCTTTATGAGTTCTACCGATTCCCTTGCAAACTGAAACATTATTGGTCGGCAATAATACACTGATGACGGACGTGGATTTCTCCAGTGTAGGGAAAAATCAGATTTTAGCCGCAAAGGAACAACATAAACATATTTCCGTCCGATATTGTAGCGTCATCGGAAGATATCCTTTGCTTATAAACGCTTTGTCCGGATGATCCATCGCAGCCCAATTTGCTGATCAATGTCAACTTCTCAGGAAGAATTTTCACCTCATTTTCAGGAAGACTCTCCAACAACCGTTTCACAGTATGGCCCATCAGATCCTCCAGATTGGCTTTCGCAGAGACTTCCGTAAACTCCGTATGCAGTGGTCGAGAATTTATTTTGGCTTGCGTAATATGCTTGTATCTGGGTAAAACGTCAGCGCCGTGTCGCGTTAAAGATGCCCGTAGTTTCTCATATTTTTCTTTTGAAAGTTTTAAGTCTATAAACAAGGCCAAGGCTTCTTCGGAACCATATTTTTTAATGTGTGCGTTTGTGGGCGTGGGAATGCTTTCCCTAATCCTTTTTAGTTGCAGTGGTTTTGCATCACCAACAGATTTGGTTATCTGAGACCTTACTCTTTCACTATCCTTTGTTTATTTAATAGCTAGCGCGTCCGATAAATGCTTCGTGGTCAAGTCATTGGTGGCATCGACAAGTTTCTTCTTTCTTGTGAAAATTGAACACTCCTCAATACTTTTTTTCGCCTTCCTTTTGCTACTCTGGTTGATATGGTGGGTTTATCTACTGCCATTATAGCCAGGATAGTGTCTTCATTAAGCCAGTCCTCGTATTTGGAGTTGAAGTTCTGAATGGTTCGATTAGATTTAACCCATTTTGCCTTAATATTTGCGTATATCAGTTAAAAATTATTTTTTATAATTTCACTTCTCTCAATATTTCCATATAAGCTATCAAGTTCTTCTAAAGCAGCTTCCGTGAAAAACTTTGGTGTGGTTGACTTTCTAAACAGTTCAAATAATTTTAAATTGTTCAACGCCATGTTTTCAGTACTTAAATTCTTTAATGGTTTCAGTAATTGTTGCGCCAACTTTGAGTCGTAGACTAATCCAGGCATTGTGCTTATATTGCAATATATAGGCTTATGCTACCATGCCTAAAATTTACTACTACAAAAAAAAAATTTAAACAAAAATTTACTACTAAAAAAAAAACTACTGTCAGTCAAAACATATAAGGGATGGACGCCATACAATTTCTGCAACCATGTCTAGAGGTAAAAAAGCTCTAGAAGCCAAACGGGCACGTACGGGCAGATAAAACCTTTTGAATTATGTAAAGAAATAATCAAAGAACAGGTTTTGTAATTATGGCAAATATAGAAAAATATAGATTTGTTTTATTTTCCGTCAAAGTTGAAAAATAGTGAAAAAACGGATAGTTTTTAAATATTGATTTACCAGGAGAAACACAAAGCAAACAGGTAATTTTTTTTTATCATTATACATTTAATAAATACATCAATCAATACAAACAAAAAATAGGGCGATTCGTTACCTCTTTTTCGTGATATGATACCTGAAATCGCAACAAATTGACTAACAATTGTGTGTTTTTTTGAAAAACGAAAGTCGTTCACCTTTGAACGGTTATATCTTCTAAACTAAAAATGTGATATTATTAAGAGTGGCATATTTGAAATCGCTGAAAAGTTTCCTATAACATGGGTTTATTCAAAACTTCGTGGGTGCTCATAAAAATTTTAGTTTTTGCAACCTCGTTTGCTCTACGGGCGCCACTGTGCAACGTATGATATTCTAGGGTTAATCGACCTCGCTGTGCATAAGAAATCAGAATATATATACTTTATGGGGTCGGAAATAGATATTCTAGAAATTGCGGAATGACAAACTTTTCTTTTTTTTTTTTTCTATGTAACTGTTTTCCTGTACGCTGGCGACAAAAAGGCGCCGACACTTTGAATTAATAATAATAAACATAACAACAACAATGCTAAAAATAACTTTACTTTCTTTGAATGGTGTAAAAAAAATGTTTTCAAAAAACCAAAAGCACATTTATTGAATGTAAGTTCCTTTTAAGCATGGTAAGTATTGTGGGTAGCATTTATTCTTGAAATTTCTCCTGTACAAGCAACAAGTAATCACACAGTTAAAAATACACAATGCCAGGAAAACGACTGAGGAAAGATATTACACAGCTAGTGTATTTCAATTACTATAAAGGAAAGACTCACAAAGAAATTGCGGAAATGTTCTCCCTTAATCTAAGGACAGTATATAATGTTATAAACCGTGCAGAAAAAGAAGGAAGACTTGAACCACAACCAATACCAGGCAGACCAAGAAAAGTAGATCGGCGCATTGAACGAAAAATTTTGAAAATTATTGACGACAATCCACATTCCAGCACTAGGGGAATTGCACTTCAGATCAATCGTGAATGTGATATAAGTATATCCCATCAGACGGTTCGAAACGTTCTGCAGAGCCATAAATACTCTTCAAGAGTCGCCAGGAAAAAACCTCTGCTCTCCACGCTAAATATTGAAAAACGATATAAATTTGCCATTGAGCATATTTCTTTTCCTCCGGAGTACTGGGATGATGTAATTTTTTGCGACGAGACTAAAATGATGCTTTACTATCATGATGGACCTCAAAAAGTTTGGCGCAAACCCCTGGCGACTTTAGAAAACAAAAATATAATACCCACGGTAAAATTTGGTAAATTATCTGTAATGGTGTGGGGTTGCATTTCATCCAAGGGTGTTGGCGAACTAAAGATTTTAGAAGATGTGATGACGAAGGAAGTCTATCTGGACATTTTAAGAAACGAGTTGACTGCCAGTGCTCAAAAATTCGGCTTTGTTGATCCAGAAAATCCCGCAAAATTAAAATATAAATTTTACCAAGATAATGACCCAAAACATAAATCGTACGTTTGCAGATCCTGGTTGCTATATAATTGCAGGAAAGTAATTGATACCCCGACACAAAGCCCCGACCTAAACCCAATAGAAAATTTGTGGGTCCACCTAAAGAAAAAAGTCGGAAAAAGGTCCCCGAAAAACAAAGCAGAATTAATAAGATTTATAAAAGAAGAGTGGGAAAAAATACCCGATGATTACGACATACCAAAACTGATCCATTCAATGTGTAAACGATTAGGAGCTGTAATTGATGCTAAAGGAGGACATACAAAGTATTAGCAGCAAAAAATCTTTTTTTTAGGCATATAGAAACAATTTTTTTATTTAAGATATAATTTTGAAAACATTTATTTTACAGCGTGCAAAGTGAAGTATTTTTTTTAGTTACAATTTTTTTTTTGTTATTGAAATAAATTTAGTTTTTTCTTGTGAAATGTGTTTAGAAACATCTAAAACAATGTAAATAAAAAAAAACTAATAATAAATGTTATATATTTTACCTAAAAACAAAGGTTTATCTTAAAGTTTTTAATTTTCTTTAGTTTTGAAAACACTTTTTTTACAAACTGTATGTAAGAAAGCAACTTAAACAAAATTTATTTATATATTTTGTAAGAAAATAAAATTCCTTTTAAGTAATAAATGTAATTGTATTGTTTTTGTTTTCTTTATTATTTTCAAAATGCTCGGATATATTGTAGTAAGTTTAGAAAAAAAATTGTCATTTTAAAAATAAAGGAAAATTGCCTTCGAAGATTTTTTTAAATGTTTTTAAAATAAGTGGCAGATTTTTTCGCGAAATATTGTCGAATTTCGCAAATTGTACACACTTAAGCTCTGGCAACACTGAAAACAACGTGAATGTTTTGCATGTTCATTGAGAGTTCAATATAAGCAGGGGGTTTCCCTAATTATGACGATGATTTTAAAGCAAATTAATCAAGGCAAATTGATAACAGGTATACTCACGGCGAAAATTTTTTTCCTTCTTCGAGTGTCAAAAGTTAAAATCTCCTTTGATTTTGACAGCCGAAAACTATTTGTACAAAAACAAAATGTACATGTTTCTATCGCAGTGTTGTATTTATTTTCGCCGTGAGTATACCTGTTATCAATTTGCCTTGAAATTAATGTTATGAATTTGCCGTGGATGATTTTATTGCAAGCATTAAAGCAAATTCATTTATCTTGGTCTCAGTGGTGCCAGAAATTTTCATAGAAAAAACTGAATTCGTCGAAGAAATCTTTATTTTGTGTCGTTATTTTTAATGAGGTTACCATAAACACATAGTACAAAAATATAGATGCAACTGCAAATCTAAATTAACAAGTAAACATAAAGATAAAAAATTTTAACCAAACATTTTTTTGATAATAAAATTAAAAATACTTAGTTGTAACTATACATTGTACTTTTGAATTGAATAAAGTTTTTTGTAATTCTCAAATACTAATTAAGAAGTATAGAATCCTACTCAATAGAAAAAGTATCACATTTTTATATTATAACTCGTTAGTCGTAATGATAGGTATCGGGAGAAATTGAATAAACATTTGTAAAAATAGTGGTTACGCTTTTTTTGTTTAATTTTTTGACTAATCTGACATCACTTTAATACAGAAATATGTATGCTCTGGTTTTGAACCAACAAGTAAAAAAATACTATTTTATAAGAGTATTCAAAATTCAATTATTAATTGAAAATATTTCACACATTTCTAATTATAATACTGTGAAGGTTTAAAATTCTTTTAAATATTAGTACCAATTTATAATTATGGCACGCACATTTATTTTGAAAGTGGTTTAAATTACTTTGAAAAAATAAATGTTAAGAGCGCCTACGATTTGTGGTGATACTGTGCATATTTCTACTTTAGAAATAAGATTTTAAAATAATCAAACATTCATTTTTTTGTATTTTTATTTTATGTCATTGTTTTGAAAAGTAAGTTTAGTTTTTGAGTTTTAGTTTTGTAATAAAGACTACAACATTGGTGACCCGCGACAATTATTAAATTCACGATGTCAACTTCAGAAGAATTCGGTTCAGCTTCATCGCTTATTTCACCTGAAATATCGCGAGTAACTGTACGCGTTCCACCATTTTGGCGTCAAAACCCAAGATTGTGGTTTCGCCAGTTGGAATCCCAATTTGTTACTTCTGCTATAACTTCTGATACAACAAAGTATCATACTCTGGTTGGATCAATTGAAAGCAGCATCTTGAACTATGTTGGTCATATTGTTGAAGACCTTCCGGCAGAAAACAAATATGAAACTTTGAAACTGGCATTGTTGAATGAGTTTGTAGAATCCGAAGAAAAAAGACTTCGTCGCCTTTTAGAAAACGTTACTCTTGCTGATAAAAAGCCATCCGCTCTATTAAGAGAAATGCGTGAATTAGCTGGCGGAAAAGTTTCTGAAGATTTACTTAAAACATTATGGATTCAGCGACTCCCGAATACAACAAAAGCCATATTATCTGTTAGTGAAGATACAGTAGACAAACTGTCTCTTATAGCTGATAAGATACATGACCATTCTGACGAGTCAACTAGTGTCACTGCCGTCTCTACGAGAAGTGATGAACGAATCGCTGCTATCGAAGACAAAATTGCCGAAGTAATATCGAAAATAGCCGCTTTATCTACTAAAACTTATCGTCGAAATAGAAGCACAAATAGAAATTTCCCAAGCAGAAGAACTCGTTCGCCATCTGCTAAAACATTTTGTTGGTATCACAAAAAGTTTGGTTCCAAAGCAACCAAATGCCGTTTACCATGTTCGTTCAAGACTTCGGAAAACAATTAGGCACTTCACTTACGGTGACGGGTGAAGATAGCCAAGAAGTAAGTCGCCTGTTCATTCAAGATGCTGAATTGAAGTCCAGGTACCTTATTGACACCGGCGCAGATTTATCTGTATTTCCCGCCACAGAAAAAGAAAAATTAAAACCTCCGAATAAATTTGTCCTTTATGCTGCCAATAATTCAAAGATACTAACATATGGTAAAAAAGTTATCAATTGCCAAATCGGTCTGCGAAGAAAATTTCTCTGGCCCTTCATTATTGCAGATGTTTCACGGCCAATAATAGGATCAGATTTTCTTAAGCATTATGGGCTCGTAGTCGACATAAAAAATAATTGCTTGGTTGATTCATTAACCAACCTTAAAACATTTGGAACTTGTTCAACAAGTGAAAGTTTAACTATTAAGTGCATTTCGGAAGATGCTGATAAATTTCAATCAATTTTGAAGGAGTTTTCTGATGTCACAATACCATCTGATAAACTACCTCCAGTAAAACATTCAGTGTCACATCGCATTGAAACAAATGGTTTGAAAGTATTTGCAAAACCACGAAGACTTTCTCCTGAGAAGTTAAAAATAGCTAAACAAGAGTTCGAGTATATGCTCAATCTCGGTATTTGTCGCCCATCAAAAAGCTGTTGGGCGAGCCCGCTTCACATGGTAACAAAGGGTAATGATATGTGGAGACCATGTGGAGATTATAGGAATCTTAACAAAATAACAGTACCCGACCGTTATCCTGTACCACACATCCACGATTTCGCATATATGCTTTCGGGTAAAAAGATTTTTTCAAAAATCGATTTGGTTAAAGCATACTTTCAGATACCAGTTGCGGAGGATGACATTCCAAAGACTGCCATTATTACTCCATTCGGGTTATTTGAGTTTACCCGGATGACATTTGGACTATGTAATGCAGCGCAAACATTTCAGCGTTTCATTAATGAAGTTCTTCACGGCTTAAATTTCTGTTTTGCTTACATCGATGACATTCTTGTAGCATCCGAAAATGATGAGGAGCATAAGAAACATTTACGACAAATCTTCTTAAGATTACGGGAGTACGGAGTTACAATAAATTGTGACAAATGTGTTTTTGGTAAAAGCTCTATTAAGTTTTTGGGATATTTAATTACTCAAGAAGGACTTAGACCTGACCCAGAACGTGTAGCTGCTATTCAAAAATTTAGTTTACCCAAAACTATAAATGATTTAAGTCGATTTCTCGGAACGTTGAATTTTTATCGCCGCTTTATACCAAAAGCAGCAATGGCTCAAGCAACCTTAAATTCTCTTAAAGCTGGTCAAAAGAAAAATGATAAAAGACCTATTATGTGGACAAATGAGCTCCGAATCGCTTTTGATGAGTGTAAGAATCAATTAGCAAATGCTGCTCTTCTTGCATATCCAAGCGAATTTGAAGAAATTTCTTTGTGGGTTGACGCATCGGATATTGGGATGGGTGCTGTTCTTCAACAACGTAGAGATGGAGCATGGCAACCTCTAGGTTTTTATTCGAAGAAGTTGTCTGAAACACAGAAGCGATATAGTGCATACGATCGTGAATTGCTGGCTGCTTATTCCGGTCTTAAATATTTTCAACATTTTTTGGAAGGTCGTCAGTTCTGCATCTATACAGATCACAAGCCACTAATTTTTGCCTTCCAACAACGACCAGAGAAAGCATCACCACGCCAACTACGACACCTAGACTATATTAGCCAACATACAGTAGATATTCGTCACGTATCTGGAAAAGACAATGTACCTGCGGATGCTTTATCACGTGTGGAGGTTATTTCAATGCCAACAATTTTAGACTATGCTCTCCTTGCTCAAGATCAAAAAGAAGATGCCGAACTTAAATCCTTTCAAAACTCTTCAACATCTGGATTAGTGTTAAAACTGTTTG
The DNA here is from genome assembly GCA_916610165.2 of Gymnosoma rotundatum. NCBI lineage: Eukaryota > Metazoa > Arthropoda > Insecta > Diptera > Tachinidae > Gymnosoma > Gymnosoma rotundatum. The sequence goes on along the minus strand of OU744340.1, from coordinate 37,984,552 downwards.
CAATGCCACAACTGCCAAATAATAATATGCAAATTTTCTGCGATGTTTCGACCTCAAGGATAAGACCTTTTATAACAAAACGCTTTCGTAAAAATGTTTTTGATATTTTAAACAATATATCTCATCCCGGCTCAAAAGCTTCCATCAAGTTAATTGCTAATAGATTCGTTTGGCCAAGTATGCGCAAAGATATTTCAACTTGGTGTAAGTCCTGCATCAAATGTCAACAATGCAAAGTTCAACGTCACACTAAAAGCTTAATTGGTGAATTTGTTGTCCCCGATCAAAGATTTAAAGTCGTAAGCATAGATTTAATTGGACCTCTTCCCTTGTCAGATGAATATAGGTACTGCCTTACCTGCATTGATAGATTCACCCGTTGGCCAGAAGCAATACCATTGAAGGATATCACAGCCGAATCTGTCGCCAAAGCATTTCTTAGCGGTTGGATATCGAGATTTGGATTACCAGCTCAAGTGGTTACTGACCAAGGTCGGCAATTCGAATCTTCTCTGTTTAGAGAATTTGCTAAACTTCTTGGAGTTAACGTTACACATACAACACCCTATCATCCTCAAGCGAACGGGCAAGTGGAACGGTGGCATCGAACGCTTAAGACAGCAATAATGTGTCATTCAAACTCTCGTTGGTTGGATGTTTTACCAATTGTTATGTTAGGCTTGAGATCTTCTATTAACCACGATTTAGAAGTATCCCCAGCTGTATCGGTTTATGGTATGGAATTGACATTACCAGGTGAATTTTTTAGTAATATCAAAGTGAAGAACATTAGTTCTGAATGGGTTAAGCAACTTAAGGAAAACATGGAGACTGTGAAAGCTAAAAAGGTAACAAGACACGGTCAAGCTCAGGTATATATTCCGAAAGAACTGCAACAAGCAACTTTTGGTTTTGTTCGCGATGATACTGTTCGTCCGCCTCTTCAACCACCTTATAAAGGACCATATCACATTATATCAAAAAGTGAGAAAACATACGTTGTTAATTTTAATGGTAAACATAAAAAGATATCAATAGATCGATTAAAGCCTGCTATAATTTTAAATGATGATAATGATTATTCCAACACCGATTTAACTTCTAATCCTCCAGCACACCAACGTACACTCCCATCTGGTAAAACTGTAAACATCAAAATATGACGTTATCACTGGAGGAGGAGTGATGTGGTGATACTGTGCATATTTCTACTTTAGAAATAAGATTTTAAAATAATCAAACATTCATTTTTTTGTATTTTTATTTTATGTCATTGTTTTGAAAAGTAAGTTTAGTTTTTGAGTTTTAGTTTTGTAATAAAGACTACAACAGATTTTATGTTAGCTAACGTTTTTTTGAGGAAAAATTAGCTCCTGTGGTAAAAGTGCAAGTAAGTTTCTTGAGATTTAGCCTTTATACTTTTAAAAAGTTTTGAAACACATGCTTTTAATATGTGTGTCTGCTTAAAAACAAAATTATATTGCCACTTTCAGAATAAACGGTTCAAATGTTTGTTAACAAATAATCTTAAGTATATGTATTTAATACCCTCTAATGTGGCGTTGACTCATTTTTATTTCGTTTTATTTTATTTTTGAAAATATCTGTTCAACCTTTGTAGATGTACAAGAAAGACATATTAAATTTAATGCAAGCTTCAACAAATTTGGAAACAACCGCTCTGTTTGAATTTTAAATCAAATTAGAAACGACACGCTGACGAAGTCGTAAGCACTGCTAGTACATACATACATATATACCTTGTAGAAATACATATTATAAAACGTATGTTAATACTTAAATTAAATTTACATAAAAAATATTTAAAAAGTTTTATTTATAGTCGGGATTTTTGGGGCAGTTAAATTTTTTTTGTGGTATGTTGGGAATAAAATTCATATAATTCGGGATACGACTTAAAATTAATCTGGGAACCCTGATTTCAAACTGCAAACAAAGTACATTTATTTTACTATTTAGAAGCAGCTCTGCTCAAATACAACATTGAAAATAACATTGCTTTTTATTATTGCTTTTTCCGTTGGAAATGTCAAAAACAGAATAATAAAATTACTGCAAATCAGGGTGTAAATTGCTTGCTTAAAAAATAGCAACAGCGCTACAATCTTTGCTTTGCCTAAATTTTCCTCAGCAAATAAAAAAATAAATGTCTTAGCATTTACAAAACATTTCATTATCAACGAAGCAACTGCAAAAAGCAAATGCAAAAAAAGAGAAAATAACGCATATGCTTAAGCTAACAATGTGTTTCTTTCTGCAGCAAAGCAATCAGCAAATCATTTACTTTGAATACCTATGCTGTTGCGTGAACAATAAGTTGATGTTTGTTTCTTCTTTTGCGAAGTTCGGAAACTCCAACTTATACTGTTTTTGATATATTGGACTTTAAAGCAGAAAATTATCCCACATGCAAACGGCCACCGATCCTGTGGAACCTTGTGTAAAGTTTACAAGTCTTACAATTTCAGTTTTTTAAATATTGGACTAAAATATCTCACAGACTGATAGGAAATTAAAAAATAAGAAGAAAAAATAAAATTAAAAACCGAAAAACAAACAATACTATGTAGATATATTATTTCAGAACAGTTCTGAACAGAAAGTAACCGAGAGTTAAAACTTATAAGGCTTCAGACGCTTAAACTTCATAAATGTTATTTTATTTCCGAAAACTAATTTGTGAAAAATTATATTCTTTTATCTTAATTTAAAAACCGAAAATTTCTACAAATAAAAAAAATCATCAAAATATGTTGCATTACGAGTATTATAAAAAGCATTTTATTCCAGAGAGAAGGACGCAATTTTATTTAAATTTTATTTTAAAGCGTGGGTATGACAGCACGATAACAGTACATTTGCTTTGCAAATGCTTGTCGTTGTAATTTTTAACTTTTTCAACTACAAATCAGCTTGGCGGACAACACTTTCTAATGAAATAAATGTACCGTGTAAGCAAATTTGCCTTGAAACAGTGCCACTGTTGCCACAATTGCAGATTTGTCTGCATTTTGCAGATTTTAGCCTCTCAAATTGCCAAAAACCAGATTTGAAGATGTTTGGGTTAAAATAGAAGATTTTTTAAAATCTGTGTGGTAGCTTTTATTACGGTGACTAATTTTTCTTATTTTCTTTGGAAAACGTCGGCATACATTTGTAAAATAATTTTTATTTCTAAAAATTTGTTTTTAGATATACAAAAATGAACTTTAACCGTTATCAATTTCAATTCTTTTAAAAAAATCCACAGTTCAACTGCTAATTTTCATTAAGTATTAAATTAAAAAATGACTTACTTACTTCCACAAAAGACGTACTGGCTCTGCTGCTGCTTTTCTAAATTTTTCACCGTTCGTCCAGAATTTAACGATTTTACTCACCGATAAATGTCAAGAGAATAATTAGTCAGGTAAATTTAAATACAAAAACACTTCCCAATCGCTTAGAAAATGCATCTTTAGTAGGAATGTTGTTTAAAAAAGATTATTTAAACTTAAAACATTCATGTTTTGACACACATATCTACAAATTTGTTAAAAATTATATCAACTGACAATAATGAAGGAAACTTAAAAAATTTTAACAATTTTTTAACATATAATATTTAATAGAACTTTTGCATATGAATATAAGAATGTAACTTTAACATAAATTATTTATTCTGTAAGCATTATATTGTTTTTGGTTTTTTATTATTTTCATATACTTACGAGTATATTCGGATGTATTGAATAGAAATAAATTGTTATTTTTTAAATAAGGAAAAAATGCATTTGTGGATTTATTGAAGGTTTTTGAAATAATGTGAGATTTTGCAGTTTTTTTGTGAAATATTGTTGGATTTCACAAATTTTACACATAAAAATTCTGGCAACACTGAAAAAAATGAATGTTTTGACTGTTCCAAGGCGAATCAAATACCAGGTGGCAGCGTTAGAGAAATTAATATTTTTTGCTGGTAGAAACGAATGTCAAACATCATATATAAAAAAGAATACACAGATTTTTTATAAATGGAGTTCACGGCAAAAATTATTGAATTCACTTACGCTGCTACCTGGTAATTGATTCGCCTTGGACTGTTTATTGAGAGTTCAATGTAAGCAGGGGGTTTCCCTTAACATGACGATTTCACGGATAATTAATATTATGAATTTGCCGTGGTTTGGTTGCCTTGGTCCCAGTGCTGGCAGAAATTTTTATAGAAAAATTTCATTCTTCAAAAAGAAATCTTAATTTTGGGAAAAAATTTTTAATATTTGTTGTGTTGTTATTATTAATAAGGTAACCATAAATACATAAAACAAAAATATACATGCAACTGCAAACAAAAATTATCAAGTAAACATTAAAATATCAAATATTTTATCCAAACAATTTTTTTTTAATAAAATTAAAAATAGTTGTAAATGTGCATTGCACCTTTAAGACCTATAGGTACGGTCAGACTAGTCAAATTTTTTACCAAAAAGATGCAACCACTTAATTTTGGATAATATTTTTTGTAATTCTCAAATACTGATTAAGAAATGTAAAGTCCTACTCAATAGAAAAGGTATCTCATTTATTATAAGTCGTAATTCGTAATGATAGGTGGAAGGACAGATACCTATGGTTAGATATGTGACTAATCTGACCTCATCTTAATACATATGTATGCTTCTGCTTTTGAACCAACAAGTGAAAAAATTACTTATTTTATAAAATTAATTGCTATAGCAAACCAATTAAATATTAATAAATCAATAGTTTCCCGAAAAGTATAAAGCTACTAGAAAAGTAGAGAAGGCCAATAGCGGTGGGCGACCTCGAAAAACAGAGCGAACACACCAGAAAATTTTCCGTCTAGTTAAAAAATCCATTTATTTCTTCGAAAGGCATAGTGAATGAGCTTCAGATTAGTTTTTCCACAGTAAGAAAACGTTCATTGGAACAAAACTTAAGGAGCTTCATGCCATCTAAAAAGCCTATGCTGACTAAGAAGAATCTAAAAAAGAGGTTTGTTTGATTGATTGCAACGTAGTCTCTGATTTTCTCAGCTTTTCGGTAGTTTTAGGTTGGATTTTGCTAGAGCACATGTAGTTTGGACTATATCCAAATGGAGAACTGTTTTGTTTAGTGATGAATCTAAATTTAACTTAAATGCAGATAGAGTTTGCTACGTGAGAATACCAAAAGGAAAGCGGCTATATCCCCGGTACTCAAAAGCCACAATAAAGCACGGGGGGGGGGGGGGGGGGGGGAAATGTGATGGCTTGGACTTGTTTTTCGGCAAGTGGTGTTGGTCCCTTTGTAGAAATTCAAAAAAATGGACCCTTTTATTTACAGAGACATTTTAGCAACTCACATGCTTAACTATGCTAAAAGGGAAATGCCACTTCGATGGGTGTTTCAACATAACAATGACCCAAAACACTCATCGAAGTTAGTCAAGAATTGGTTATTAGCTAATGGGGTTCAAGTTTTGGATTGGTCATCTCAATCGCCAGACTTGAATCCCATAGAGAACCTCTTTGAAATTTTAAAACGGAGAGTTGGAACTCGAAGCTTTAAAAATAAACAGGAGCTGATGAACTGTCTAAAATCGGAGTGGGAAGCTATAACAACATCTATGTTATCGAATTTTATTGAATCTATGCCCAAAAGATGCGCTGAGGTCGTAAGAAATAAAGGATATCATACCAAATATTAAAAGTTGCTTAGGTTTTGAACAGCCAATTTTTAAGTTAATTTTGTTTTTATTTTATCATAACTTCCAAAGAAATGCATTTTCATTTTTGTTGTTATTTTTAGATTATAGACACATTGTGTAGTAGGAAATAAAAAAATATTTTCTATAAATTTATTTAAAGAAAATTTATGAGTCTATTGTTACTTAGTGGGAAAAAGTTGCTTAGGTTTCGAACAGTACTGTATTTCCTCATTCAATATACCATTTAAAAAGGCGGTTCTTACATCCATATGATGTACCTTTAAATTATATTGGTTAGAAATCGACATGAAAAGTCTAAAGCTAACAATTCTGGCAACTGCAGCAAATGTTTCATTATAATCAATTAAATCCTGAGTGAAACCCCGTGTAACAAGTCGTGCTTTATATTTAACTGGACATCCACTTTCGTCATGCTTAATGTAAATATCCATTTACAATCCACTATATTCTTATCCTCCGGTATTTCAGTAAGTGACCACGTTCCGTTAAAAGAATGTGAATTTAGCTCCTCTTTAATAGCTCTTCTCACTGTATTCTATCATTCCTATACTTTATCTAATCAAATGATATCGGGATACTACCTACGAAAGACTGAGCATTCATCACACAATTATCCAGAAAATCGCTATTTGAAATTTTCGGCATATTTTTTAATCTCTCATTTTTTCTAATATTTACCTGCGAGCGAATTCTTTCAGTTTGTTCATTTATATTACTTGAATAAATTTCACCAGATATATCTGGATCGGCACTCTCATTTTGAACTACCAACTCACTAGGCTGTTTATCTGATGACTCTTCACAATTTTTGTCATCTTTTGGACAGGATTCACGAACATTTACCGTTTCCAAGTTGGAATTTTTTTTTTCATATTCATTATGAACCTCAATGTTCGCTGTTTCAACCTCAGCTCTAGTGTTAGACATATTTTTTTCATCAATAACCACGTCCCTTGCAATTGCAAATCTTCCAGTTTGTACATTCCAAACTTTATAACCATTCGGTTCATTCCCGACCAGTATACCCTTCCAAGATTTTTCATCAAATTTTCTCTTTCTTATTTTCATATGAACATATACGGTCGAACCGAAAACTTTTAAATATTTCAGACTTGGTCGCTTTTTATGCCACGTTTAATGTGGTCTTTTCTTGCATTCTTTCAATGCATTACTTGGGCTTCTGTTTATCAAATATGTGGCTGTTAATACAGCCTCACCCCAGAAATATTTTTGCAATACTGCACCTATAATCAAAGCACGAGCTTTTTCTGTAATAGCTCTTATTATCCCTTCGGAAATCCATTCAACTGTGGAGTGTTAGGGACTGTTAAGTGGTAGCTAATGCCTTTTTCAACACAAAATTCTCGCATTTCGTTTGATAAATATTCCCTGCCATTATCGATGTATAAATTCACAATTTTCTATCAATATGATCCTTGTTATTAAATTTCCCAAAACTAAGTCTAGCCTATTTTCCTTTCACGCACGCTTCACATAACTGACAGTCCGGTTGTACATTTGTTAGTATATCAGTATCCTCAAACATATTCTTTGTTTTAATTTCTAAAAATTTCTCTTTACCTATATGTCCTAACCAAGAATGATAGAATACAAGATTACGCCATGCGCACGATTTCCCGTTAGATGACGTAGTTTAACCCATACAAGGGTTGCCTATTCTATGTATTTCCAAATGATTTAGGGCTGTGTTTGTATTGAAAATACAAATTAATATTAACAAATTATTAATTAGAATATTTTACATTTGAATGATCAATATGAATGTAATAATCTGTAGTGTGCTGAATTTGAAGGATCTATAGATATAAAGGATAGAATAAATTTGGAATCAATCAACAATATATTGAGCTTTCAGATTTTTTCACCAGACATAAAATTTATAATGTATTTACAAAACAAAGAAATGCACTGACCTAATCTCTCGTTTTTATCCCTCTCCCTTTTTCTTGTTCGTATATGTTTGTGTGTGTTTCTTCCTTTACCTGCTACCTCTCCTATAAGTCTGTTTGGGTGATTAGCTGTTGAGCATTCCATCTCTAGGAATATAGTAATCTATAATTGTACGTATTTCTGTATCTTTGGTAAAAACCATTTAAAAATTAATAAATTCTAGATTAATTCCTAATTTACTTTTTAAAAGTTTATGTGTTATGTGCGTTTTGGTAACCCTGCAAGAAAAATCACTTTGACAGTTCTCAAAAAATTAATTTATCGGATTTCGTTATAAATCAAGAATTTTGAGTTTAAATTTACAAAATATACTGTAAAAAAATAATTAATATTATAAAAACCGAGTGTGAAGTGTATTTAAAAGCTATAAGTGCAAAAAAGTGATTTGAAAATTTGAAGCAAATTGTAAACATGAAATGCGCAGTGGGCAAATGCATGCAAAACGATGGAAAAAAAAAAATCAAGTGAGAAATTGTGTTAAAAACTATTGTTGTGCGTTTTTTTAATAAATCTTAATTTAGCTTTGGATAAAATTTTGCAATCGGCCGGATATAATTAAGGTACATAGGGAAAGAATTTTCTTATTTCTTATTTATTTATTACAAATAGGACGATTTTGAAATAAATTTAAAGTATGAAATGGGTAAGTACGAAGTATTTTAATTTGTAGAGTTCTTTATTTTAAAATAACGCATAGGATTTAGTAATAGAGCAACTCTAAAATTAAAACCGGGAGCAGTCCCGACTATAGAAGCCATTGGTATCACAACTGAAACGGAAACACTATCATATGAAGAGCAAACGAAAGAAACCAACTCTGACGCAAAAGAAGGAAGGAACTTTACATAAAAAATTTAGAAGTATAAATGTACGTATTGCACTTGATGAACAAGAGTGTAATTTTGAGTAGAGGTCACAAACTGTTTGTAATTAGATTTTAAGACAATTTGAAAGGTCGAATACATCATAATAAGCAAATTTAGTTCGGAAATATATTTAAATGGTTTTTTGAGTTAATGCACCCTTCTTAATCGACATACCAGTAATTTTTTAAAAAGTTCACAAAAATTGACTTATAATCGTTTTTAGAGATACATTGCGCCAGAAGAATTTGATGCTAAAAATGCAAAAAAGCAAAAAGTTTTGATGGAACGAAGGTAAAAAAAGTACTGCTATGACAAACCAACAGACTCTTTGCCAGGTGGCTATGTTGAGAGGTGATTTAGATACATCCACAATTAAGTTACTTTTACAAAAGTTTTTCTATTCCATTAATAGGTTTAGTGGCAAAATGGAAGCAACCAATATTTTATGGTTATGATTGTCAAATGACAAAAATAATATTATTTGATATAATGAAAACAATAAAACCGTGTGGTTTAATGATTGTGGCAATAGTTTGTGAATTAGGTGGTGGAAACAGAAAACTATATATAACGAGCTTTAAGTTAATTTTAACAAGGCTTAGTGCGTTTTATATAAGTAAGCCTGTATTATATAGTAACTATTATTCTTTTAAACAGGTTTATGTATGACGACACAAAAATATTTGTGTTCAGTGATATCCCACACATGATCAAACTGTTAAGAAACCATTTTGTTGACAGTGGGTTCATCATTAACAACAAAGAAGTTAAAAAAGATATAATTTTAAATCTTTTATCACTTCAAAGCAATGACTTAAAGATAACTCATAAAATATCAACACAGAATTTAAATGTTGCTGGAGCTGAAAGGCAGAAGGTTAAACTGGCTACCAAACTTTTTTCACATACAGTTGCTCAATCTATTACTCGAGCAGCCAGTTTAGGATATTTGAGTAATGATAATTGGAGTGAATGTAGCCAATTTTTTAAACTAGTGAGGTTTTTTTCATTTTTAACATAAATAACAAAATAATTATTATTTCATTCCTTTAATAGACAGATGACTGGTTTGATATCATGAATTCAAAAGTGCCAAGACAAGATACAAGGGAACGATTACACGCATACGGTCTGTCACCAGAAATACAAAACGAAATATTAAATAATATGTCAAAAATGATGTCTGGTATGCGTGTGATTGGTAGGATTACATTTGCCATTTCAAAAAGGGATACAATTTAATTTAAAATTTTTGATAAGAATGTAATCTATTTACTTAACAGGCATTGTTCAATCAAATAATGCTTTAAAACTGATGTGCAATGAACTGAAGAATCGTTATAATATTGAGTATATTTTAACGTATCATCTAAATCAAGATCTTAGAAAATTTTTTTGGAATAATTAGATCTAAGGGGGGCCTTCACGACCATCCCGATCCTCAAGAATTTAAATATAGACTTCGATGTTATCTTCTGGGGTACAACGAAGGGATCTTGAGCACTAATGCAAATGTAGAAGTACATAATACTCCTGATTTAGAAGATGTGCATTATTCTTTAACAGGTAAGTTTAAATTAAAAGTTTTATATAACAGAGCTTAATTTTTCTTCTAATTTTTGCAGGTAAAATACATGCTGGGGATTAACCCAGCATAGAAGGCGAATTGCAAAAAAATATTACGAAAATCAGCTGGAATGCGGTAATTAATAAAAATATAAATAGTCGAAAAAGAAAATTTAGTAAAATAACAAATTAATATTATATTTTAAATGGTATAAATATGTGTTTTAAGTGTTATTTAATTTTATATATTTTTTGAATATTTGACTATAACAAATAAAAATTAGCAATATAACAAATAAAAGTTTATCTTAAAATTATTTAAGGGAAAAAATAAGAAATTGCTCCACTGTTATGTTTACAGAAATATTGTATGTCAGACTGTTTCGTGACGTCATTTGACCAATATGGGCAAAATATTCAATTTTTGTTTTCAGGATGGCGTAATCTTGTATTCTATCATTCTTGTGTCCTAACTACTTGTGCCACAAACTATACTCATTCATTCTATTTGCATTTGATGCATATGCCCTTTCAGGTATATTAAATCTAACAACAGGGACATTATCAAAATATTGCCCTTCCATTATAATTTTATTATTTTTACTTACTGTAACACCTCCTGGATAAAGTACGACCGTAAGACCAGCATCCTGTATCTTCTTAACTGATATCAAAAACACATCTCTTTACAAAATCGCTGTCTGAGAATCACTGTACAGTTCTATTGTGCCTTTCTTTGTTGCATAAATGATTAATTTTGATTCTAAATAATAGGTGATTCTAAAAAAGCAACTTTGAAAAAAAGGTTTTCATCATTAATCAAATGATCAGATGCTCCAGAGTCCAGAAGAAAAGAAATTCTGTTTTCATTGTAGCTAACACGTTTCAACATAAACGCAAAACCCGACTGCAGTATTTCAGGTGGACCTGTTGCCATTTATGCTCGTTTATTCTTCTCTTGATTGCTATCGTTTTCCCCTTCCTTCTTTCTTTTATATAGAAAACAGTCTTTTTTTTATATGGCCAACCTTACCACAATGAACGCATTTCAATCTAATATGTAATTTTCTTCCTGGTTTGAATTTAATTTTGTTCCGATATTTGTAATTTTTATTTTGAAAATTTGACGCTTTGTTTTTTTCGTCCACTGCTTGCAACACTTTAAAACTAGTGTCCTTGCTGATATGTTTCAGTTTTATTTCTTGGTCCAAAAGTCTATTTTTAACAAACGCTAGAGTCAAATTACCTTCTGACAAAGTTTCAATTGCTGTTATTACGCCATCATATGTTGACGGCAAAGTAAAAAATAAATGAGACACTTTGTCCATTTCTTGTATTTGTGCACCAGACGCGAGCAGCTCGGTAATCAAATCGTCAAATATTTTAAAAAGGTTTAACAACGAAGTATCACCTTTAAGTTTTAAAGACAATAGTTGCTTATGTACGCACAGTTGTGTAGCAAGACTTTTCCTTTCATAAATGGCGTGAAAATTTTAAAAAATTTGTTTGGGAGTGCACTCATTGCAAGCAAATACAAGAAAAGAGTCACTCAAGTATTCAATTATTATGTCCTTTGCAGTTCTCTCCAACATTAAGTTTTCCTCCAAGTCATTCCCAAGATTTTTTTTCAATCACATCAAGTAAACCCATTTCGTTTAACAGAGCCCTTACACTAAATTTCCATATTGAGTATTTTTCACCATCAAAGGGCCTTGTTCCTCTTTCCTTTATCCATCTTCAATAATTTTTTATTTTATGTATATATTTTCTCTTCTCTTCTTTGTAACATTATACGTACATATGTATGTGCGTGCATAATGTGTTTTTGCATACGAAGTAGTCATAGTAGGCCTTGCAAAATGCCTACTGCGTTATTCAACACCTAACAACACCTAAATCCACAACGACAATATTAACGGCAATTCGAGACAATATCAACGTCACATTGCCTTTCAAAATACCCAATTCACCTTGCATTGCCGACGCCATACAGAATAAGGGTGATAAAAATTATCTTTTCAATGATTCCTATATTACCTCGTTCTACCAAAAAATACTCGATATATTCCATATTGTACAATCTTTGGAGGCCCGTAACTCGGAACCAAGGGTCAGCCTCTAATTTGTCACATTTTTTGCTTTTTTTTTTAAATTCAATTCTTTATTCATGATTATTGTTTTACAATATGTAGTGCCTCTGCGTCTTGAAGACATTGTTGAAGCGAGTTGGCAAATAAAAAAAATATTTATCATTAGGATTTATATCAAATTTTCTAATAAAAAAAAAACAATAACAAATTTTAAAATAAATACTTTAAGATAAAACTGAGATCAACTAATAATCACAATAGAAGCATTTCTAAATTTTGTAAAAGATGCTCTTTAACATTTTTTTTTTTAAATGGAAATTCGAACAATATTTCTAATGTTTTGAAAAATTTATTAAACTCTTAACTACCAATGTGTTCTACTCGTTGTTTTGTTTTTTCTAATCGACATAGAGCTACTCTTAAATTCGTATTATTTCTTGTGTTGAAAGCTGTTTGATTTCTTGAAAACGTAATTGTATGATATCCAATGTTGTTCAGTGATTTGAAGACAAAGTAAAAGTTGCATTTTTGGTAAGCCGTGTACAGGAAGAATGGTTAAAGCTATGTTCTTGTACAAAAGAATTGTTGAAAACATCAGAGGCAAAAAAACAGTTTTCAATGCTCTATTTTGAACTCTTTGTAATGATTTAAGTTTATTGGTTTTTTTATGACCATATATTATAGGCAAATAGTTTAAATGGCTGTGTATTAAAGCCTGATACATAACCAATTTTGTTTTCGTGTTGAATTTATTTTTAAACTTATATAGTAGACCAACTGCATACAACACTTTAGATTTTAATTTCTGAATATGTGTATCCCATGAGAGATTGCTTTGCAAGTGCACACCCAAAAAAAATTTTTTTTTTTTTTGTTTCGATAATTTTTGAGACGCTCTTTCACGTGCTGAAACTAGAAAGTCCTAACTTGGTTAGAAGTTCTCAAAAATGTAGAGAAGTAAGAGCATAAATGAAAGAAAAACAGAATTTTATTGAAAATCCAGAATCTTTATGTACACATACGAACTTACCTCATTTATGCTCTTTTGCATTTTTTGGTTGCTTTTTGGGCATGACTGTTCATAATGCAAGAAAAAACTACTAAGAAACTGACGAAATGCATTATCTTTAACAGCTAATTTTTCGAAATTTTGTTTTTGAGTTATAAGCCACCTTTTCATAGACCGGGTCTCATATACGTTTAGAGTTAGTTTTTTAAGTTTTCCGGCTCTTGTTGTTCACTAGCCATTAACTTAATGCTTTTTCGTCGCTTATAGTTATTTTAAGAGATGTTTTGATCCCGATTTTTTTTTGTTTTTTCGCTACTGTTTCCGGAATACCTATTCTTACCGTTATTATAAATCCTGCGACTACGATTTTGACTATGATGTTGAAGATTGTACCATCCACGGCTATAATTTTTATTATTCCGCTTTTGAAAAAAGTTACTTTATTGTTCCAAATGATATGAAAAAATTAGAGGTAGGCCTGGTGTTTTGCCTGCTGCCTCGAAGGACATGGACCGATCATGCTTATTTCCAACTCTTTCGACACTATGCCTGATCGATTGACATATTTATTTTTTTCAAGCTGATCAGTGCCTCGGCTAACTTGATTTCAACACATACACGGACGGCCAGACGGACATCGCTCAATCGACTTCGCTATGCATAAGAAGGCAGAATATATCTACTTACAGGGTCGGAAATGGGTATTTTGGAAATTATAAACGGAATGACAAACTTAGTCCAGTTTCATGCTAGTTTCCTGAAAAATTGCATAGTGAAATGCAGTATTAGTTATACCCTTGCTCCACTTTTTGTTGTGAAGGGTAAAATTAAATTATAAGAAAACATATTTTAATTAACTTTAGAACTTTGTATAATAAACAAATGCTTTTATTAAAAAACAACATTTAAATATAAGTACTATAACAATTTATTGATGTGTAATTAAATCTAACATATCTTATCATGTGAGAAACAATCTTCTATTTTTCCTTGCAAACAATAACAGTCCCTTAGTGTTCCTACGACATCATTTTTCTGTTGATATGTTATTAAATTCATGTAATCCTCTACAGAAACAGAATCACCGGGATCTAAAAGTTGAGCCCAACATTTCATTTTGCATAAGTTACTATAAAAGTGATGAAGTAAATCATTTAAGATATTTCTAATGGAAGATAAAGAATTAAGAGAGTAGGTGCCATCGATAAACAGACTTTCAACGGTAATATCAAGTTGTTTGCAATGTCTATTTAACTCAGATTTATATGTTTGTACATTTTTAAAACCCTGGACTAAAGTAGAGCTAAAAAGAAAATTTTATATTAATTCACGTTGCACATACAGTATTGGGCAAAACCCAATTTGCTTTCGTCGCTAAAGAGCACACTTTTCCACTTTTTAACTGGCCAATCAAGATATTTTTTTGCAAATTCGAGCCTAAATAATCAGGCATTAATGGTTGAAAGCAAATTGAATTTGTTCAACTCGGATGGCATATGTCGTGTGAGACGCAATACTGGTGAAGGCTTAAACCCCGATATTGTAAAAAAACTGTCAAGCATGGGGGTGGCAATGTGATGGTGTGGACGTGTTTTTCAGGTCATGGTCTAGGGCCGTTCCACAGAATTTCTACCAAAATGGACAGATTTGTGTATAGGGACATTTTAGAAAATAAGATGTTGCCATATGCCGAGTGGAATATGCCACTTCGATGGGTGCTTCAACATGATAACGATCCGAAACACTCATCGAAGTTGGTAAAGGACTGGATACAATCGAAAGGGATTCAATTGCTTGATTGGCCGGCCCAATCGCCCGATTTGAACCCAATCGAAAATTTATTTTCCATATTGAAGAGGAATGTTGGATCGAAACGATTCTCCAACAGAGACGATTTATTTTCGTGTCTGGAAGATGAATGGATACGCATAGATCCAAAAATAATTGATAATTTAATCAAATCTATGCCGCGTCGGTGCGCCGCAGTAATAAAAAATAAGGGTTATTATACAAAATATTAAAAGTTTCTTAGGTTTTGCCCAATGAATTTTTGAGTAATTTTTGTTGTTGTACTAAAAGAACCGTTAGGTGAGAGATAATTACAAATTTTTTTTTTTGTAATATTGTATGACACAGAAACTAATAAAACTGCATTAAAACATTGAATTGAAATATGTTCGTTTAAACATAATTTGACTCAGAAGCTAATATTGGACAACGTTTCTTAGGTTTTGCCCAATACTGTATGTATGTATGAGATATTTAAATTACATACTTTGATATATTTATTTTTCGTAGACTCCTGTAAAATCTGCACAGGGCCCGTTTTTCAGTGTAAAGGGGTATAACTTCAGGATAAGATTTTAAACAAGTTCCACTTCTAAAAATTAAATTATTAATTAAAATACGATATTTACAATTTTGTAAAAATTTCATGGAAAAAAAATTAAGATATTAAAAAATATATTTAGATAAAAACATATGAGTGATATATTCGTCTATGCCGAATTTTATATACCCTTCACCATCTATGTAAATCCAGTTTACTGAAGTAACTCCAATAAAAATGCAACCCAATATTATTTCTTTAAGGAAATACTAAAATTTTTAAAAAGTGCTTAATCCATTAAGAGCCGATGTAATTTTTATGTAAAATTGTATATATGCAGTAACAATTTTTTTTTAAATCTCCGTCACCCAAATATTTGCTTTTTCAATTAGAGTTACTTCACTAAACTAGATTTACATAGATGGTGAAGGGTATATAAGACTCGGCATAGCCGAATGTAGCACTCTTACTTCTTTTTAATTAAAATTTTTTGTAGTCATAATTGCGGACGAATTGGTATGATTTTTTATACCCTTCACTACAAAAATTGTAAAAGGGTACAAGTTTGTCATTCCGTGTGTAATTTCAGAAGATGTGTTTGAAGCAAAATTTCGAAATTTAGACATCAGACACAAACCAATTGCGTGTAAACTAAGCAAAATTTTATAATTTAAAAATTTTGACAAAAACAATTGCGTCTAAATTAAGTTAAATTTTGATATTTATCCTCAGACACAAACCAATTGCGTCTAAATCAAACTAGTTTTGTCAATACATAGAATATTGACTCAATAAAAGTGCATGTATGAATACACTATTATATTTTGTCATTAAACAGAATATTGACTCAATAAAAGTTTATGTATGAACATACTATTAAACTTTTTATTATTTAAATCTAATAGCGTTTTCTTTTTTGAAAATAAATGTTACCAAAAAATCACATAAAATGTTTTGAATGTTGCCAAACCCTGAAAAATTGCTACACATTTTATAGCCACAATAGAACAAAAACTGTTATTGAATTTTTCTAACTACCTTTACATGTCAGTAATGTAAAGTAATATAACACTGGGTTTAGCAACAAAAGCAAACTTCACCTATCAAGAGTAAAAAAACACTAAAAAAAAGTGTAGCATACTTACCCTTACATAAAATTTAAGGTAAAATATGTAACATATCTTACACTTTTTCATGCAACATATTTTCAAAAGAACATAATTTTAATTTACATTAACATATTTTTTAGAAAAGAACACAAAGGTGTAAAAAGTGCTAAACATATGCAACATTTTTGTCAGAAAAGAAAACTTATATACTCTTTTTTAAATGAAATAATTTATCATTTGTTTGTTTTATTTTTCACTATTCCCTGCTCCGGCGCAAAAATAGTTTTTCTTAATAGTTTATAAGGAAATTTAAATTAATTAGCTAAAAAATGATAAAACTTAACTTCAAAATTACTTAACAAGTGATTAATTGTTATGTATACTGATACTCCAGTAGTTTTCAGCATATCAGTTACTTTTAACATTTTAATACAAAAAAACTTAAAAGTAAGGTAAGTATTAGAGGTAAGTATTATTCTAGGTTGGTTGTAGTATTAGACCAGATTTACACTATGCAATTTTTTTAGGCATTTTTTCCTCTGTTTTTTATTTAAGTTACAGCTTTATGCATTATCTAAAAGTAAACATTAGCAACAGTAACATTCCCTCAAAACACAAGCAATACTATATTGCTTACTCTTCCTGCTTTAAAAACAAACAAAAATTTCATGCTAGTTTCATGAAAAATTGCATAGTGTAAATGCCGTATTAGTTTAAGGTATTATAAATATAAAATTCATTTTCCATTTTACCCTTCACCACAAAAAGTGGAAAATGGGTAAATATAAGTTTGTCATTCCGTGTGTAATTTCTACAATATTTATTTCTGACCCCATAAAGTGTATATATTCTGACTTCTTATGCATAGCGAAGTCGATTGAGCAATGTCCGTCTTTGCCGTTCGAGGCAGCAGGCAAAACCCTACGCATACCTCTAATGCATACCTCTAGTTATTTAGAACAATAAACTCAAATGAAGAAAAAAATATATATGTGGCGATAGAGAATTAAAAAATAAGAAAAAATCATCAAGTGGAAAAATTGTCGCTCACCCATATTTTCCGAGTAACGCGGATCAGAAATTTTCAAATTTTTGGAAATACCAAGATGGATATTATTTTAAAGCTTTTGAAGAGATTTTTCAAGAAATACAAAAATTTTAATCTAAAATGATATATATGCAATACCAATTTTTTTTAATTCTCTGTCATCCCGGTATTTGCTATTTTTAAATTACTGTACTAAACTAGATTTACATAGATGGTGAAGGGTATATAAAATTCGGCCTAGCCGAATATAAAGTAAGAGTACTTGTTATTATTTATTATTATTAGTTATCCTTATTGTTATTATTATTTTTTTTTTTTGGTGGGCGAGGCAGGGTTTAAAATGCCTTCGCATATACAGCGACCGTCGTCATCTACGTCATGTGGTGTTCACTCCACTAAAAAAATCCCTCCTCTCCTGGGCAAACTCCTTTCCCGGATCAGTTTTCTACTCTCCCACGTCTGGGACCACCATATTTGTAGCCAGCATCATGCTATTGGCTCGTCTTTTTGTGTCTCTGGTGGGGTGGCCTCGATTTGCGATGCGTCGAGGTCTCTCTTCTTTTTCCGAAGGATGCATTCGCAGTACCTTTTCACAGCGTTCCATCCGTTCTCACACTCTAACATTTTACCAACTACGTTGGTGGGGGTAAATTCCCCAATCTGCCTTTCTAAGGTGTCCCTCTCAGCGTGCCATCTGATGCAGCTGAAGAAAGTGTGCTCAGCGTTATCGTTCGGCGCTTTGCAGTAGATGCAACCAGGGTCATCTACCTTTCCCATTCGGTGTAGATACTTTCGAAAGTATCCATGACCCGAGAGGAACTGGGTTAGGAAGTAGTTAACTTCCCCAAAATTCCTCTCACTCCATCTTCCTACGTCCGGAATGAGGGTCGCCGTCCATCTTCCGACCGTCTCCGCAGTCCATCTGTCCTGCCATCGCTGGATTGTCCGCAATCTTCGCCCTCTACTTCCAGCACTGTCCCCCCTTGTGTCCCATGTCTCCTTTCGCTCACGGGCCAGGAGGTCGACGGGTATTTCCTCACTAATTAAGAAGACTGCAGCTCCCGAGACAGTGCGTTAGGCCGATGCAACCCTGAGTGCGGCTGTGCGCTGTACTGCTTCCAGTGCCTTGCGCTTGCCCTACGATCTTAGCGCATCTCCCCGAATTTCAGTGTTATACAACAGTATGGAGTTCGTTGTCGCCATAATGAACTTTCTTTTACTCTGCGTGGGGCCGCTAATATTCGCCATCAGTCTGCTCAGCATACCCGTCACCCTTGCTGCTTTGTTGGCCACGTACTGTATCTGGGCCCAGTAATTGAGCCTACAGTCCAGTCCCAAGCCCAAGTATTTCACCACCTCCTGTGTTACCAGGAAAACATCGCCCATCCGCATGCCAACCTCAAGTGGAATGTGGCCTCGTGTCATCAGTATAACCTAGGTCTTGTTCGTGGCAAGCTCCAGACCGTGGTCTTTAAGCCACGTCCGAGTCCTTATCATGAATTGGTTTAACTTTCTCCCGCTATATCATCTGCGTAGCCCACGAGGATCTCGTCGTAACTCAGATTCCACAGATCTGGACTCAAGATAGATCCCTGCGCTGCTCCAGACGTGATCGCCCTAGCTCGTTGACCCTCTGGTATGTCGTAAAGGAGCACACGGTCGTTCAGATAACTTCGGAGAATCTCCAGTAGGTATCCGGGGACGGGAAAACTCTCCCGTAGTGCCCGCCCACCGTAAGCTGTTAAAAGCATTCCGTACATCCAGAATAGCCAAGACAATTATGCGCTTCGGATAATAGCGTCGGCCCTGAGCGCTCTCAAAATGTCTTACTTCGTCTTCAATTGCGCCAAGAGTTGATCTACCCGGTCGGAAACCGTGTTGCCTTTCCGACAGTCCTCCAGCAATCCTGACGGAATCTAATAACCTGCGTTGAAGCAGTTTCTCCAGTAGTTTACCGGCGGTGTCCAGCATGCAGAGGGGGCAATATGCTGAAGGCCGTGCCGGATCGCCTCTACCCTTGCTGATCAACGCAAGCTTCTGTATCTTCCACTGTTTGGGAAAGATACCCTGGGCTATACAGGAATTGTAAACTCCCAGCATTGCACGTGGTCGATTCTCAACCAGTAGTCCTATTACCTCAGCTGGTACTCCATCCGGTCCAGGGGCCTTGCCCCTTTTAAGGCATCGCGCCGCAGCCTTGAGCTCCTCTTCTGTAAAGGGAGTAGGCATTTCACCAACCTGAGGTTCCCGTTACTCGCGTAGCGGAGGGTGCATTGGGAACAGAGTTTCCACGATGTTGCCAACCTCCTTGCCGCCCAAGTGTGGGACTTTGGAGTTCCCACCTAGCCTCCTAGTAACGATCCTATAGCCGAGGCCCCAAGGGTTGCTATTCAGATAACTCGGAAGTTCCTTCCATTTCGATTTTTTGGCCGTTAAAATTGCCACTTTCAGGGCCTTTCGCGATCGTCTAAACTTTTCAACCTCCAAAGGTGCCTCACCGTTCTGCCTAGCCCTGGTGTATCTGCGGAGGCAGACCCTCCTGAGTTCAGCAATCTCTGGTGTCCACCAGTAAACAGGTCGTCTCCTAGAGTGGCGCGTTATACGCGACATCGATGAGTTACAGCCCCGAATTATTCGCCGCATTATCGCATTTGCAGGGGAACTAGCATCATCAGTGGCGTGTGCGATTGGGGCAGAGTCGAAACCAGCCAGAAATGCTCCAGGATTCAGTCTAGACACGTTCCACTTGCGTGTACCTCCCATACTCGATATCAGGGCAGGATTGGCTCTCGCTGCGATCTGGAAGTTAATATACTGGTGATCACTCCCACTAAAGTCCTCCAGTACCTTCCATCCAACAATTGCCCCGGCCAGGCTCTCGTACACCAGAGTGATATCCGGCGTGATGTGTTGACACCCCGGTCTTCTGAAGGTAGTGACGTTCCCAGTGTTCGCCACGTCCAGACCAATCCTGGTGGACATGTCCTGGATGTACCTTCCCCTTGTGTTAGTTGTTAGGGAACCCCATTCAACCACCTTGGCGTTGAAGTCCCCAGCCACTTAAAGGGTCCACCCATTTCATGTACCCTATCCTCAATATAGTCCAGCTTCGTTTTAAACTGTTCTATACTATCAATAGGGGTGAGGTAGCAGCTCATCAGCGTAAAATTCCTGGTTCGCACGTACGTATCGCAACAACCGGCTCCGTATTGCGTGACCGCGAGCCTACTGTTGCCTGGCAGCCAAAGTGCAGCTGTACCTGTTTCATCCTCAAACCAGGCGTCTCGGGATATTCGCCCGTACTGTTCGCTGATAATGACCACATCTGCTCCCTTCTCAGCAGCTGCCTTTCTGAGTAGTGCATCCGCCGTCCAGCTTCTGTGCATATTCGCCTGGATCACATTCATTGTTTTCTGACCAGTGAGCAACTTCTTTAGCCGGGCAGGTGATCAGTCCGGCCACGTTTGGCGTCGTGGCAGTGAATGCACCTGGCAACTGCTTTGCAGTGCTTCATTTTGTGCCCCGATTCACCACATCTAATGCACGTGTCCTTTCTGTCAGGGCCAGTGCAGTTTGCCTGGGTGTGTCCTTCTCCAAGGCAGCGATAGCACCTTCTGATGTCCTCGCAAGCTCGTATCTTGGCTCGGATCCATTTGATTTTTATTTGACCAACTTTCTTGTGCCTCGTGGCACCTTCCGCGGATAGCGTGACAAAAGCCCCTACCTGCTCCCCTGGGTCAGGGAGCAGCTTCTGGATGGCCGCTTCCACTTCCTCTTTAAGTGTCAGGGAATCAAGGTCCCGTATCTCTACTGTAGCACTTGGCCTAACCTCCGAAATTGAGGCCGTTTCCCGGACAGTATTCCTCAACTATTGGACGAACTCCGCTTTAACTTTCTCCCCTCTCCCAAGTTCCAAGAGGATGGCTCCCGTTTTAGTCTTCCTGACGGAATTCACCCTGACCGATTCATCGGTCGCCATTTTGCTACGCAGGTCTTTAAGCACCTCTGTGTAACTATGACCCTCTGTAAGACTGATCATCATCGCCTCTGGTTTTAACCGCAACGGGGGGGGTTTATTCCTCTTTTTAGGCTCTGATGGCCTTTCTGATGGCTTTTTCCTACTGCCCTTCTTGGTGAAAGTCCGCCAGGTTCCTTCGATCTTTTCTGGAGGCCCAGTTAAGCTCCCTTTGGGCTCTTTTGCCCTGGCTTTTTTTGAGCTCTGGGACACAGCCGAGCTAGTGGCCGCTCGTTTCGGCTTTGCGGTCACCGTAGTCGGAGTATCCGAACTGAGCTGTGCAGCAGCCTTCCTTCTCAAGTTCATGAGGTACTTTTCCTCTTGGACTTCTTCCACGCGCGCCTGTAACTTAGCGTGACATCCAGCAGCTCTGCCATTTTGGATACACCAGACTTTACTTCGCTGCTAATGTTCTTTTGGCGGTTGAACGCCCACTGTATGCTGTCTAGCACCAAGCTGCATTGGGATATCGCATTCTTATCCATTCTCCTCATTTCCCGGATCAGCCCGAGCCGAGGAGAACACCCTGTTTTCACGCCTGACTCGCCATCCGCATTGGGAGCCGTTACTAGACAGGCCGCGTTACTGCTTGCAGAGGTAGGAGTAGCAAGCTGTTCCCTCGTCGCGCTGGTGCCAGTGGGAGTGCGCTGCACGGTCGGCATTCATGCTCCCAACATGAGCCGCTCCACTTCCAGCCGCGCCCGGTGTCGGTACGCGCCTTGCCTTTGGCGACCTTTGCAGCAAGCTGCTCCTTCTAAAGGCCCCTCTTATAGCAGCCGCATCATCCTCATCTCTCTTTGCTCTCTCATCGTCTCTGATATTCCTCTCAGGTTTTTTAAAAATTGTCTCCATTTCGATTTTATTGTGTCCCGACTTCAGGCCGCTATCCCCATACGGAAGTACAGTTTCTCTATAAGTCCCCATGGTTATCTATGAAATCAGGGAGGCCATGCGAGGGTTCACTCCGCGCTTCATGGGCAACGGAGTTCAAAGGGGAACTAATCGGGATTCCTCAACTGAACCTGCCCCACCAACCTAATGGAGACGTATGGGGAACGTACCTGAAGGCTTGCCAAAGTTTTAACAGGACGGAGGCGCCTGTAGAATTAGCCCATCAGCTGTTTAAGCAAGATGTCACTCTTGCCTACTTAGGTGATGGAATACTGCAGTCGTCAGCTCGTGGCATCAAGTCAAAATCCATGAATCAGTGCTTTATGCCATAACGGCTCCGTGCCCATTACCGTCAGCTCCACCAGGCATGGTGATAAGCTGCCCAGTATTTTGGTCCACGGGTGGAACTCCTCTCCTGGGGAAACTCCCTTCCCGGAACCGCCTTCTGCATTACCTCGAGAAGGGCCCAGAACAAAATCCTAGAAAAGCATCAGTTTTCTACTCTCCCACGTCTGGGATCCCCATTTTTGTAGCCAGCATCATGCTATTGACTCGTCGTTTTATGTCTCTGGTGGGGGGCCCTCGATTTACGATGCGTCGAGGTCTCTTTTCTTTTTCCGAAGGATGCACTCGCAGTTCCCTCTCACAGCGTTTCATCCGTTCTCACACTCTACGTCCGGGAAGAGGGTCGCCGTTCATCTTCCGACCGTCTCCGCAGTCCATCTGTCCTGCCCTCGCTGGATTGTCCGCAATCTTCGCCTACTACTTCCAGCACTGTCCCCCCTTGTATCGCATGCCTTCTTCCGCTCACGGGCCAGGAGGTCGACGGGTATTTCCCCACTAATTACGAAGACTGCCGCTCCCGAGACACTGCGGTAGGCCGATGCAACTGCCACACAACAGTATGAAGTTTGTTGGTGCCATGATCAACTTACTTTTACTCTGCGTGGGGCCAGCAATATTCGCCAGCGGTCTGCTCAGCATACCCGTCACCCTTGCTGCCTGCTGGGCACAGTAATTGAGCCTACAGTCCAGTTTTAAGCCCAAGTATTTCACCACCTTCTGTGTCGTCAGTATAACCTCGGTCTCGTTCGTGGCAAGCTTCAGACCGTGGTCTTCAAGCCACATCCAAGTCCTTATCATGACTTGGTTTAACTTTCTCCTGGCATCGTCCATGTCAGGTGCTGAGATGACCGCCGCTATATCATCTGCGTACCCCACGAGTTGTGTATCCTCCGGCATATCTATGCCCAGGGTCTCGTCGTAACTCAGATTCCATAAATCTGGACCCAAGATAGATTCCTGCGCTTCTCCAGACTGTAACGAATCAAACAACTTATTTGTATAAATATTTCTTGAAAAGAAATATTTAATAAATTTGTCTTCATAAGCCACGACCATCACCCTGTTGCTAAAAAACATTGATGTTTTACCCTCTAGTTAGGTTAACCTTAGCCAAGTGGTAGTGCAGTTTATTGGGTGGTCAGGCAAAAAAATATATTTACATATATTAGGTAATATGAACTTTGGGAGCCAAAGAAAATGCTAGCAAACAGCCGTTTGTCCCATTACCTTACTTTCGGTTTATTTGTTACAGCTCCCTAAAAAACTTTACTTTACGATTACTTTACGATAACTAGATTTAAACAACAACAAAAAAACAAGCACCTTATCTAGTCACATATGAAAAAAAATATAAACACATTATGTACGTCGATATGTCTACAATCAGGATGTTGATTGATGCGAATGCCTCTTAACCCTCTCCTTCCATTGTTCTAGTGGCACCATAAAAATTTTTACTAGAACCCCGTAGTTCAATTCGTATTATTGATTCTCACACTATCCCGCAATAAGAAGACCCAAAAATGTTTATTCACTCAGCCACGTTTCTCATTTTATTATTTAAAATATGCATATATATAAAATAACTTTAAAAAAGCACAGGGTTCAAAAAAAATACTTTATAAACTTATAGAACGATAGAATTCTTAACATCGTTAAATCTTATTACATAATATTAACTGTATTATTATATTTTGCCTATTTAAAACTCTAAGGTATTTTTCTTTATTATGTAATTTTCAAGGCAAAAGAGAAAAAAAAACTAATATTGTCTTGGAACTTTGGTTTGAACAGCTGTTCTTGTACCTAAATTGCAAAATAAGTAGGTGACAACATGATGGCTTTCCATTTGTATGTGGTTGTAACGAACTTAGATCGCGTCGAACTTATGCCATTACTTAAATTAAAACCAGGGATGGCAAAATTAGTGCACTTTAAAAATAAAATGAAGCTTGTTCAAAAACTCTTACCGGGTAAACAAGTGAAACACTTGATCTTAGAAAAAAAAAGTATTTTAATGTTACAAAAAATGCTAATTTTAACTCGTTGTTTTGACTTAAAATAGCTTACGTTTTGAATTTAAAAGTTTTTTTAAAAAAAATGGGGTTTTTGTTTGGTTTTTTTTACTAATAATGCAAGGATAACATAATAAAATAATAATTTTGCCACTTACCAATCAAATAACTGCAGAAGGCCTTCTCCATGACTTTGATGTGTGCTATTGTGGGGATGCAATTAAATATGTATATTGATGTTATGATATTCTTGCATTACTTTTGTGCATTCTATTGTATGAATACTATTGTTTAAATTATCTTTTAGACT
Organism: Gymnosoma rotundatum; assembly: GCA_916610165.2. Taxonomy (NCBI): domain Eukaryota; kingdom Metazoa; phylum Arthropoda; class Insecta; order Diptera; family Tachinidae; genus Gymnosoma; species Gymnosoma rotundatum. The sequence continues at coordinate 37,959,254 of OU744340.1, read as the reverse complement.
TTGATGTTCAAGGTTCGTCCAATATTAGTTTTTCGTTCCCTAAAAAAAACTTCTTTAATTTTGTGTTAATAACTCTTAATGTATTTTGTAGGAAAAGTAGTTGACGTTCCAATCAGCGTTTGTTTGATTGTTGTCCATGCCTGTTGACATTAACATAATGAATATAACGTATCTAGGCTATATTTTCATGTATTGTAAGTGGTTTTATCGATTTTAAGTAAAAAACTCCGGGGAATAATTCCACAGATAAGAAAATTTGTCTGGTAAACTGCGATTAAAACGTAGACTCGCTGTTGTTTATTGGGCGCTTTGTTTACCGGGCAGTCAAGTAAAATTCCTGAAAAGGTCACCTTCGCAAGTTCGCTCCGAATTTTTAATTATTCCCGTTTTCACAGTTGCAAACCTTATACAGGGTTTATCTCTTATGTAAATTGCAACCTTTTACCAAAAGCTGTGCCAAATATTTTCCTTTGGAAGAGATAAAAAATCAATATGTCAGCCACCGAGTTAGATCACCCATTTATCATATCTTTTAAAGCTTAAATGTCAAAACTTAATTTAAATGTCGTATATCATCTGCTATAAAATTTCGATATATAAATCTATATATATATAAAAATGAATGTCTGTCTGTCTGTTTATTTGTGCTTTATAGGAGGCCAAACCCTTGGACCGATCTTCCTGAAATTTTCACAGCATGTTACTGTGACTCTGGAAGGAATAATAGGCTATATGAAGTTTTAATTGGACAAAGGGGCGTGGCACCGCCCATATAACCCAAAAATTTAAATCGCCATATTTTGGCCATTTTTTGACCTACGTCGACGATATTTGGTACATATGGTATTGGCATAATTAGGAATACGTACCAGGAGAAAAGTGGGTGGGACCCCGCCCCTTTTTAGAAAAATTAAAAATCGTAATATAGTCTTAACTACTGGACCAATCGTCATTAAATTTTCGCAATAGGATGTTCTTGACTATATAAAGTTAGGAGTAGACAAAGGGGCGTGGCCTCGCCCATATAACCCAAAATTTAATATCGTCATATCTTGAGCATTTTTTGAAGTAAATATATAAATACTTTAATTTTATTTACTAACGAGGGGGGTAGCGAAGCACACCGGGTTCAGCTAGTATATATATAAAAGGTATCGCTTATGAAAAGCTTATTTACTATCTTAGCATTTAGCATGTGTCTACACTGAGAAATTTGTGCGTACTTAGATACGTTTCGCGATTTATATGACGTTAGTAGAATTAGCAAACTATTATTATAACAATAAAATTTAAAGTCTGTTATTATTAATACTGCCTGATAGGAGCTGATAACCCCTACTTGGTTGGCTCAGACAACGCTTTTAAAAGATAGACACTAAATGATCATAACTAGCCGTGAAAACAAAACAGCAAGTTATGTTTTGGGAAATAAAAATAAAATAACGTGTACAGATTCCGCTTTTAAAATCCCATACCTATGCGAACGAAATTACCTTAACATTAGCTTGAAATTTAAAGTTTATTATTAAGGAAATAAGTATCTTTTACAGCGAAGGAATAAACGTCCATTACAAGACGTGATTGCCCTAGCCCGTTGTCCCTCTGGTGTGTCGTAAAGGAGCACACGGCCGTTCAGATAACTCCGGAGAATCCCCAGTAGGTATCCGGGGACGCGAAATCTCTCCCGTAGTGCCCTTATGATATCCGTCCACCGTAAGCTGTTAAAAGCATTCCGTACATCCAGAGTAGCCAAGATAATTGTGCTCTTCGGATAATAGCGTCGGCTCTGAGCGCTCTCAAGATGCCTTACTAAGTCCTCAATTGCGCCAAGTGGTGATCTACCGGGTCGGAAACCGTGTTGCCTTTCCGACAGTCCTCCAGCAATCCTGACGGAATCTGATAACTTGCGTTGAAGCAGTTTCTCCAGTAGTTTCCCGGCAGTGTCCAGCATGCAGAGGGGGCGATATGCTGAAGGCTGTGCCGGATCGCCTCTACCCTAGCTGATCAACACAAGCTTCTGTATCTTCCACTGTTTGGGAAAGATACCCTGGGATATACAGGAATTGTAAACTCCCAGCATTGCACCTGGTCGATTCTCAGCCAGTAGTCCTATTACCTCAGCTGGTACTCTATAAGGTCGAATGGCCTTGCCCCTTTTAAGGCATCGCGCGCAGCCTTGAGCTCCTCTTCTGTGAATGGAGTATTATTAATTATTATTATTATTAGTATTATTATTATTATTAATATTATTATTATTATTATAATTATTATATATTATTATTATTATTAAAAATATTATTATTATTAATAATTATTATTATTATTATTTTAATTATTATGACCCGACTGAATGTTGATTCCCACCTTTGCGCTACCACTCCTTAATGGAGTGGAGCTTGACTTATCTGATAGGGCGAAATATTAGGGCAACTTCCTAGACTCCAAATTGGAAACCTAATGTCCGATTTAGGGCGGACAGGGCTTCCGTACTTTTTATGTATGTAGAAAGGCTATACCCCAGGAAACTGGGGTATCAACCATGGCACAGTGAACTAGCTATTCAACACAATGAGTAAATCTTTACTAAGGTATGGAGTTCTTGTTTGGTGACCCGCACTGGGCAAACAGACCACCTATAATATACTGAACAGGATTCTGCGTACTTCGGCCTTCATGATCACTGCTGCTATACGCAACACACCATTGAGGGACCTCTTTAACTCTTTTTAAGTTCAACACCTTATATTAGGTCAAAGCATGAAAAATATTGAACCCTGCCGAGTTGGTCGAGAATGACATCCATTCTAGGCAAGGGAAATTTATCTTCAATCAATTTTTTGATATGAAGTTTTTTTTTTCTTATTATTTAATTCTCTATCGCCCTTTGTTTTTATTTTTATGATTACTCCAATACTTTATTGTTCCAAATGACCTGAAAAATTAGAGGTAGGCGTGGTGTTTTGCCTGCTGCCTCGAAGGACATGGACCGATCATGCGGATATCCGATAGCACCTCTTTCAATACTACACCTGATCGATTGACATAGATATGTATTTTTTTTGCTTTGGCAAACTTGATTTCAACACTAACACGGACGGACAGACGAACATCGCTCAATCGACTTTGCTATGCATAAGAAGTTGAAGAAGGGATCGGAAATGGTTATTGTAGAAATAACACATGGAATGATAACCTTAGATATACCCTTTTTCCACCTTTTGGGGTGAAGGGTATAAAAATAAGGTACTACAATCAATCCCATAATTCGGACAATTTAAAATTATCACCTCTACAATCCGGATAAATTTTTTAAGCAAGAAAACATATTAAAATTCTGGGATTTCCCGTTGTTTACTCGCATGTTTTGTTATTCATAGTTCGATTTACATCTTGCACTATTACTGCTTTAGTTTCAGTTCAGGGATTTCGACGAAGAAATAATGCGACACGCTAACCAGTATGTAGTAATGGATGCAAAAACAGAGATATCTAATGCTGCTGCAAAGAAATCATTTTCAGTTCGCGCTCAGCGAGATTAATCTGAATATGCAGGATATTCCATTGTGAATGAGACTAGAGCAAAAAGCGCAAATCAATCACCTCAACAGAATTAGTCAGCATGTTAATAAATAATAGTTTGTATGTTCACATGTCAAATATTTGATCAAAACGACGTAACCACTAAATTATAGAAAATTTTTGTCCTTCTCAAATACTTATTAGAAAATATCTTACTCTTTATATTGAGTAGAATCAATATAAAAAGTAAGATATAACATTTACTATATGTATTATAAATCATCATTCGTGTCAGGAAAGATGGAATAAACTTTTTAGTGGTTTTGCTTTTTTTTATTAAATATTTGACTAATATGACTGCACCTTTAGATAACATATTTTAACAATTTAATATAATATTAAATGAATTGTAATTATTTTGGCTTTAGTTCATTTTAATTTCTACAAATCTTTTTAGAAAGAAAATTTATTTTACAAATGTATGCGGACGTTTTCTAAAGAAAATAAGAAAAGTTAGACTTTGTAAATAAGAAAACGAGATATATTCATATCAATATTAATATGATTAGACGAAATTTTACACACAAGCCAAAGTATTTCTTCACTGTTCTCTCTGAATTTTCGTCTTTTATATTTGTTTTTGTTCCAATCATCGATTGAACACGAATGCAATTTTTGTTTTTAAGTCATTCTTGTTTACTCACAACATTATAGATGCTGTTTCAGTACTATATTGATTGTTATGAGGTAAGCATGAATGCGCGCTGTGCTGTGCGTGCTTATAATTTAGAAAACCTACGCATACATTTGTAAAATAAGTTTTCTTTCTAAAAAGATTTTTAGAAATAAAAATGAACTAAAGCCAAAATAATTTCAATTCATTTATAATATTGACAGTTCAAAAATCCTAATAAAATAAAAATTAAATTATAATATTAAATGCTTTGAATTATACCTTACTGCCAAGGCACATTTCAATATATTAAATAAATATGCCTTGTTTACTGCAAACCCTATTTTAACTTTAGTTACGAGTATTTGTATAAATGTATCAAAGGTCTTAAATAAAAGAACATTATAGGTGTGTTCATTTACTTTACTAGTAAAAATTAGCAACGAGAGAGTATCAAGAAATTTTCCAAAATTACTCTCAAAAATGTGAAAAAGTAAATGAACACTTTACTAGCTAAAATTTGCAAGTTAAAATAGTGTTGTAATGTATAGATACATATAAGTACTCAATAACTACCCCTATATTTTTTGGAAAAATTATACATATATTTATATTATTATAAAAATGATGTGATTATGGTCATTTATATTTAGCATTGTCTTGACTGGTGTTTTTCGAGTACGGCTTGTAATAGAATAATAATAAGTTTTGCAATTTTATTTAATCTAGTACCTGATGTAGTCGAAATACGCTATACATATACGATAAAGGTGATTAACTACTTTTGAATAAAATATCTATTTTTAATTAGTTTATACGTTATAACAGCCTGCCTACACATAGAATTTTTATTTCAAATATCGGAAATAACGATAAGGTCGCAGAAATGTTTATTTCCAACTTTGTGATTTATTTTCCAAGCGATTTTCATAAAATGGTGTTTTTAATCCTTGGTAGAATAAGCATGCGTTAATAGATATTATTATTTTGACACCTATTGTGTTATCATTATTATAATTATATAATATTAAGTATTTTGTAATGTGATTTTATAAGAACTATTTATGTAAATAAACACTAATAAGAAACTACATTAAGACACAAACAAATGTGAGTTGAAAAGGAGAAGTTTTGTTCATTATTGTCTAACGTTAATGCTCCGCCTTTGCAATCGTTTCCAAATTATAATAATAATAATAAACAGCCGGCAAAAAATGGGTTAAATATATTTTTTAAAGAAAACAAGTTTAAGCAATTTTTATTTCCATTGCACTAAAAAGCTTTATCCAAAATAAAATAAAAAAAGCAGTAGAAAAGTAATTTAATAAATTACGAGGGCTGCTATATATATTTCTGGCCTGGCAACACTGAGTGCTGCCAAGTGCAATCTGACATTTCCATTGAAAAGTTTGTCGTTTGTAAGCATAATCGTACTCAAAACGTTTTGACGTACGACCATTATTTGTGTTGTTTACAGTGACTTGAAAAAATTAATATAGAAAAAAATGGAATTAACTCGTGAACATTTTCGTGCCATCATTTTTCACAACTTTCGTCGTGGATTATCACGACAAGAGTGCATTGATGAACTTAAATCTTTGTATGGCGATGAAGCACCATCCGATAGCAATGTGAAAAATTGGTATAATGAATTTAATCGTGGCCGAAGCTCGCTCAAAGACGAATTCCGTGAAGGTCGTCCAAAAACGGCTGTTATGCCAGAGAACATTGATGCCGTGCGTGAACTCATAATGCAAAATCCAACGAAAGTTGTTCGTGGAAGAAGCACTTCGAAGCAAATAGTCGCCTGTTTCTTCGGCAAAACTGGTCATGTAGCGTTGCTCAAGCGGAACAGTCCGCTTGAGCAACGTAGGACGGTCACTTCTGAGTGGTACACTACAATTTGTTTGCCTGAAGTCATCGGAGAAATTCGAAAAACCAATAAAAGAAGACGAATCATTGTTCACCATGACAATGCAAGCTCTCACACATCGGCTCAAACCAGAGCGTTTTTGACCGGCCAAAACGTCGAATTAATGGGTCATCCGCCGTACAGTCCTGACTTGGCACCTAAGGACTTCTTCTTGTTTCCGCACATCAAGAAAAAAATGCGTGGTCAACGATTTTCGTCGCCAGAGGAAGCTGTTGAAGTGTTCAAAAACCATGTTTTAGAGGTGTCTCAATCGGAGTGGAAAAAGTGCTTCGACAACTGGTTTGAGCGCATTCAAAAGTGTATAAATCATGCTGGAGAATACTTTGAAAAACAATAAAACCATTTTTGATTATAAATATTCGCATTTTCACTATTAGGCCAGAAATATATAGAGCAGCCCTCGTATGTGTTTATTTAAAATTATTTGCAAATATATATTTGAACTAATTGAATTATTTGCCTGCTTAGTGTAAATTACCGAGTAGCTACCTACTCGTAATATTTACAACACTAAGATTAACACCTGGTCTGTGAAAATTAAAGAAAAACAAAAAACATTTGAGAGGAGCATCCTTTGCCACTGATATACTAGATACTGTGTTGCTTTGTTCAAATTCATTAGACATCTTATTTTGCTTCTGTTGTTCCTTAGTTACACAAAAATAAATTTTTCTTTTTAATACTTTTTATCGTTTTAAAAGTTTACATTTACTTACAATTTCTTAAATTTTCCAAAATATTTTTATTTTTAACCTAATTTTGAAATATTTTTTTGTAAACACAAACGCAAAACAGCCGTTTGAATAATTATTTCAAGTAAAAATTTTACTTGTAAAAACTTGCAAGAATTTGTCTGTCTCTCAATTTTTTACACTCTTTCGACGCTCTCTCGTTGCAAATTTTTTGGGTTAATGAATGCTTTCTAGTAACAATTGTTACAAATTTGTACAAATTTTTAGTAAATGAACACACCTTATGTGTTTATTTAATTGGTGGCGTTAGATGGCGACCGTGAAAAAAACGAAAAGAAGTAACTTTAGCAGTAATTTAATCTTCGATTGTTTAATTTAAATAAAAATAGGTCAGCAATAAAAAAATAAAAGCTAAAAAAAGCATACTTGTATGAATAGCATAAAAAACGTGTGTTAAACTTTTGTGCAAATAATTTTAATAATTTCAAAGGAAATAAAGCTTAAATTTTAAATAAAACCAGGAAAAAACTAAGAACAACAACAAAACCCTGAAAGTGTTGGAAACTGCTATAAAACTATATACAATAGCAAAAATGTGTTAAAAAGTAAATGTAAAACAATTTACCAAAATCCTGTGAATATTTTATAAAGAGTTGTAAAAGACAACAACAGTTACAGCAAAGACTATAAATGTACTAAGATGTTTCACTGCCGTACATTCTACAGCCAGTTCATATTTAGTCGATGGACGTACTGCTACCAGTGTGACCAGATCCAAAAAATTTTTGGAGCTCAATGGGCACCAAAAAAGTGCTAAAGATGCTAAAAAATTTTTAACGGATAAAATTTAAATGTTTTAAGCAAATATTTCCTTGGAAAGTTCATAATTTTATCATTTATGCTTATGTTGCCTTAGAAATATTTATTTTCATTGAAAAAAGCCAAATTTCTTAAAACAATAAATCATTTATTAAACATAAAAAGTCTTAAAAATACAATATAATTCAATACAATAAAAATACAACTTAATAATTCAGTCTTTAAATTAAATATGACTATTTTCAATGCATATGTAGTTGCTTAACTGTTGCAGCAAAAGCAAAAAGCAACTACAAAAAAAAAAAGAAAACGCATTTGCTTTAGCTGATTATGTATTTCTTTCTGCAGCAAAGCAATTACTTTGAAAAGCTTTGCTGTTGCTTAAGCAGTCAGTTGTTCTTAATTTTTATTTTTGCTATTGCCTAACTCTTTACAATGAAGTTATGGCTAACTACGATTGCTTTTTCTTACTGTTACTTGCTGGAACTCGCTGCTTTTCATCCCCTTTAACATTGGTAATGTATTTATTACTTATAGTACATAAGAAAATACATTTTAAAAAGGTTGTTTTTATTACACCATTAAATGGTGTTTTGCTTAAAAAGCAACAGCAAATGTTTTCAAAATAAATGTACATACATACGCGTATATTATGTACTTAGGCAAATTTATTCTAGGTATCCGCAGTTAGATTTCAATATATAACTTTTTACTTCAGAGATATCAAAAAGTGCTTAAAGAGGTTAAAAATAAAGTAAGCGAAAAGTAGTGTTTGGCAGAAAAGTGCATTAATTATTTTTGAAACATTTTGTAAATAATATTATTTAAAAGTGCTAAAAAATGCTAAGTGAAGAGTTGGAAAGTGCTAAAAATAGTGCTTAGTGCTAAATCAGTAATTTTGCAGCTAAATCAACAAAAGAAGTGCTGAATCTAGCACTGAAAGTGCTAAAATGGGCACTCTGACTGCTACTGTCACTTTAAGAGTAAAATCACAAAGAGATATTATTCTCAGCAAACTTGTTATTCTCATCTCACATAAATTCATTCGTATAAGCGTGCATACGAGTGTATACATTTACACTACCAAATAACCAACGTAAACCAATGTTAAAAATTGTGTGTTTGTATGGTAACCAAATATGTTTTGTTGTTGTACAAAAGGAATTGAATCGATTTAGACGGAATACAAAATCATTAACATTAATTAATTTGTTTAAATAAATGTTAACATTTACTTTCTTTTAATTTTATTCACTATTCTTAGAAGAATACTAGTTTAGTGTCTCAGTAATAGTGAACATAGTGCTTGAATATGATATAAAATACAAAAAAAATTAAAATTATTACCTTAATAAATTCATGAAATTAGTGAAACAAGAGTCGAAGTTATTACCGGCAATAAAAAGAAATTGTCGTCTTTATCAGGTAGAAAGTGCTGTTTGCCGCATTGTGCCAAATCGAAAAGAAGTGTTCCAAATTTAAAAGTTTTTCGTTTTCCAACATTGCATAAAGCGTGGTTAAGAAAGTGCAACTTCGACTAATATTTTTTTGAATAAAATATTTTGCACAGCGGTCTTATGCAAACAACTATGGGTATATTATCCTTAGCTAATGAAATGCTACAGGAAAGTCCGAACTTAATTTTCCTTTTAACTAGTCGATTCAATCAGGATTCGTTAGAAAATGTGTTTTCATATGTGCGCGATAAAGTTGGACATTGTAAAAACGTTTCTGTCCCTGAATTTAATATCGCAATGGATAAACTCTTACATTTAAAAATTAATCAATTTAGCACACTTACAAATTGTGCAACAGGCGATGTAATATTTTTGCCAAAACTTATGATATGAAGCGAAGAAGCGAATTATCGAAGCGCACATAATGATATAAGATCTGTTTTGCTCGATAGTTTCCATTATAGTTTCTGTTTCTATAAAATTTTTTGTAATAATGTTTGATATGTTAGGTAATGTGTACTGTTTGGAATAAAATTATTACAAAAAATTTTATAGAAACGGAAACTACAATGGAAACTATCGAGCAAAACAGATCTTATATCATTATGTGCGCTTCGATAATTCGCGAAAACTACGACGGAAGTCCCTTAATTTTTAGACAAAATAGAACTTATTAAAGACCTCACCGAACCAAACTTACAGACTACCTTTTTGAACTTCATTAAATCAAAGTTGAAAGCTAAGGCTAGAAAGGCGTTACCTGATAACGTTTGTACGATACAAAACATTAAGATAGCGTTAAAATGTAATTAAGCCAGATCTTCGATTATTGAAGGTATAACTAGAAACGGCCATTTAACAGACCGTTACAGTTTGTCGACTGAACGCCAGATCGGACTTACACCCATACCTAAACAAGGGCGGAAATCGTTTTTTTGCTGTCAAAAGTTCTCATGCCTGTACATTTTGTATGGAGCATACCGAAATAATGCGACGGCAACGCTTTTCATTTGGAAAATCCGATTTTGACAAGCCGTTTAATAATGAAAATAGTAAAAAATAAACAAAAACAAAACAATTTTTGGTTTTTTCTCATAAAGTTTTCAATTTACGTAACACAAATACCAGAATTGTTATTCTTTTTAAAATATTTAAGGAAGTGATATATGTATATTTTTGGAAAAAATCTAGTTCATAAATGAAAAAAATTGTGTCCGGGGTGTAAAATTTTAAGTGAAAATTTTGGGGCTGACCTTTAGTTTCGGAGTTGCGGACCTCTAACGTTTGTATGTATAATAATGCACATATCGAGTATTTTATCGCGAATGAGAATTATAGGAGATGTAAATTTATGCTTAGATTTTCATTTACACCCCGTAGACAACTTTATTTCATTTTTGAGGTGGGTCCGTTAACTAGACTTAAGCCTTAATGTTGTAAATAACCCTGCTTTTTACCATTTTGACAAACCGTTGCCGCTTTTGTTTAGGTATGGCATTTCAGCGTAAAATCTATGCGGAAGAAAACGTTCCGCTTTCCGCTTTTATTTAGGTATGGCTGTTAGTCCAGTCATACTAGCTTCATCTACTTTAGCAGATCCGAAAGAGGTAATAGCGAAGCTTGTACTTGAACAAACAAATAAGAGTAAAGAAAAACAAGTTCTGGCGCTTCGTAGATTTGACAATAGAAATGACAATATTCGCAAAGGCAGTACTTTGAACCCTTCGTACAGTAATTCTTATAGAAGAAACAACCGAGGAAATTTCCGTGGTAATCACTATCAAAGGGGTAGTAATCATAATTTCCACACAAATCAAAAATTAAATTATCAGTATCACCGGCATAACACCAAATGCAACATCTACGCTAGGAACAGTTTGCTCAAACTTAAGTATTTCAAACCACACTAACACGGCAGAAAGACATAAAAATGTCATCGCCTATTAACGGGTTAAGCATTTTTTAAAAATGTTAGTATATTGGCGAGCACCTACTTTTTTATTTGATGTTTTTTTTTCTTATTTTTTAATTCTCTAATGCCCCATATACTCATTTTGTCTGATCGATTGACTTATTTGTTTTTTTTTCTTTTTCTAACTGATCAAAGGGGTAGTAACCATAATTTCCACACAAATCAAAAATTAAATTATCAGTATCACCGGCATAACACCAAATGCAACATCTACGCTAGGAACAGTTTGCTCAAACTTAAGTATTTCAAACCACACTAACACGGCAGAAAGACATAAAACTGTCATCGCCTATTAACGGGTTAAGCATTTTTTAAAAATGTTAGTATATTGGCGAGCACCTACTTTTTTATTTGATGTTTTTTTTCTTATTTTTTAATTCTCTAATGCCCCATATACTTATTTTGTCTGATCGATTGACTTATTTGTTTTTTTTTTTCTTTTTCTAACAACAGTTACACGGGCGGATAGATATAAAAAATCTATCGGTTCTTATTGGGTTAAGGATTTTAAAAATTTTTAGTATTAAAAATCAAATTAAAACAAACACAAGGCACCATGCGTTTACATTCATACTTAACTCATAACTGTAAATATTACACTGGAACAGCATCTATAATGTTGTGATCAAACCATGAATAATTAGAAATAAAAATTGCATTTCGTGGCTATACCGAGGTTAGTACGAAAGCAAAAACAAATGTACTACACGCAGAAAAAAACATGGTTGTGATATGGTCACAATAACCATATTATGTTCTTTGTAAAAACATATAGTTGCGGAGAACCAAATATAGTTGTTTTCACCAAAACTTTTATTTTTTGTTAAATTTTAACGATTATATGGTTACTGTGCACGAAAATTCAACATGGTTGGTTTTAACTTAAAAAAATTTCAACCATAAACAAAGTTTTATAACTTTTTAAAAATAATATAAAATATTTAACCATAATATATTATTATTAATCAAAGTATGGTTTAAAGCAACAGAATAATGTTTGCGCTAAAAAATATTTTGTTCTAATTCTTGACAGTTTAGTAATTTTTCTTTGTTTTTTATTATTAGAGAAAATAAAAAAATAAAATATTAAAATAATCAAAATCAAATTACAAAATAAATAATTAAAAAAATAATACGCAAGATATGAAAACAAACAAAAAGGGAACCAAAACATTAAAAAAGTTGAAATAAATATATAAGTATGTATGTATTGCAAGCATATATGTACATCTTTATTTTTGTGTTTGAAGCACATTTGTGAAATCATTTATTGTTGCTTATGATCTAAGCGTTATTATAAGCAAATAATTGATCTTTTTTGTTAAATTATGTTTCTAAATAATTTTTATGACAAATCGTTAATGAATAAAATAACAATAACTAACAGCCAGTTTACAGAACACAATCTGCCGGTTAGACGTGAAAAAACGTTACCGTTTTCCATCTTTGGGTCTTTATAACACGAATGTCATTTTTTTTTAAAAAACGTAACAAATGACAATTGTTTCTGGTTTATGTATCGCGAATTGTTTTGTCAGAAACGTCAAAACAGAGCGAAGGAAAAATACCATTCGTTTTAAAAATTTTACATATACATGTTTAGTTGTGTTTCCAAAATTAGTTGAAAAATATTTAATAAAATAAAAAATATGGAGTTTTCAGGAAAAAAAAAAGGTAAATATGTACTTGTGTGTTATAAAATATGTGCTTTTTAAAAGTAAAATTTATATGCATTTGCCAGCATCAAGATCACAAAGGGTCTACAGTTCCAGAAATTAGTGAACTGTATGGAGGAATATCCTCTTCTTGCCACAGGAACTCCCCAGTTTGGAAGCAGCAAACATGGGAGACGGTTGCAAAAAAGATAAATGCCTATGGACCACCAGCAAGAAGCGTCAGTAAGTGGAAAAAAGTATGTATTTTTTAAAGTGCTTTATTAAAATTCCAGGCTTAAATCCAGTGTACGGGCACCGCTCCAAAAGAAAAAAAGTTGCCTACGGGGTGTAAAATGCAATTCTAAGCAAAAATGTCAAGTGAAAAGCCAACCCCTAGTTCCGGAGTTACAGGCCTTCAAAGTTTTTATGTTTAGCATGAAATATATCGAGTATTTGATGGCAGAATGGAACAATATGGATATCATGGTTAGAGCGCACGAGTTAAATATAAAGCGATAAAGATAATATGTATGAGAAATTATTAGAAGTAATAGGTAAATTATTTTACATTAAAATTCTTATTAATTGCTAGGCTAAAAGTAAAATAAAAAAATTAACAATTTAAAAGTTGCTTTATTTTAAATAATTGATATTGCACTTATATTTTTATAATTTCATTACCGTTTTTATGAGAAAAATGCAATACAATAAGTTAGTGAATTTTTTATAATAATGCAAGTTTGAATATAAATAAACATAATTTAATTTGTAAGTTTAGCTTTAAGTTTTATCTTCTTTTGTTAATGTAAAAATAAAATCTTAAATAAAAAAATAAAACATACAAACAATAAAATAGTATATTTCTTTCTGAAATAACTGAATAAAGTTATATTATTCGCGTTTTAAAAGAATTTATTAAAGTATATGAAAGTTTGCCGGAATTAGGTCATATAAAAAGTAATGTTTTTAATAATAGAAATTTAAAACAAAATTCTTAACAAAAGCTTTTAGGAAAATTAAAAAAGAGTAAAACCAAATGCAATAATAAAAGTTATAAAATTAAATAAATATATCGCAACTATTTCACGTGCTATCACAAATACGAACTTTACTATTCAGAATTTGCTTGCGCACTGATGTTTGACAAACTTGGCAAGATCGTGTAATAGTAATAGCACTCTCGCTCATCAGGCCGTGCTCACAGGCGAAGTTTGATCGTCAAATAGCCGCTTAACAAAAATTACCACCTTATAAAGAAATAATATATGTAATATTAGAAAAATATGTTTCAAACTGTTTACATAACTCACTTGATTAAATTCTAATTCATCTAAAAGTTTAAAAAGCTTTTGGTTTTCCTTCAATTTGACATAATGCTGTTGCAAACCATGCAACGTCAACTTTGCTTCATCATCAACATAAACTTCCATAGGCTACAAGTCAAAAAATATATGGATATTTAAAAACAAAAACGTAGAAATTAGTTTGACATACACACATACATTTCTATTTGATATTATCTGTAACTTGTAAATGTTGCTTTACATTCAGTTCCCAATAATATATCATTGAGATTTTTTAGTTAAAACTTTTATGAAATGTAACACAATACGGTTATTTTTCAGCTATTAAAAGCACTGTATGCTAAATAGTTTTCTTCCACATTTACCTAGTTGTTCCAATATTTTATTTCATTCGTCAAGAATAAAATGTTTTAAGTTTAACTTCTTATTGCGAATCAGGGCCAATATACGTTGTTCCAACATTTTATCGCATTCATCGAGAATAAAATGCTTCAAATGCCTCAAGTTTAATTTCTTATTGCGAAGCAGTGCCAATATACGTCCAGGTGTACCGACAACAATGTGAGGAGTACCATTCTTTAAAGATTCTTCATCCTTTTGTATGGACAAACCGCCGAAAAATACTTAAACCTAAAAGAAAATAAGGAAAACAATAAAAAAAAAAAGAAAATTAAAAATCTCGCTGGAGTCACTTTAAAAGTATTATACGAGTACATACATATAATCAGTTCACTCACGCTTTAAAAATTATTATTTATTATTAAACTTTTTTATTTATTTATTGTGTACACTTTTTTATTTGCACAAATTTTTTTAACACATTGACTGTTTGATAATTTTGTTTTGTTTATTAAACTCAGCTGTTTCTTTTTAAGCGCCGAAGCAGGGTTACCATCATTTAAAGCAAAAACAAAAAATGTATATGAAAAAAAGTAAACAAAAAATATTAATTAATACATTGGCAATACTACGATTTGACACACCATTTGTTTATACGAAACACAACGTAAGTTAAACGAAAAAACCGAAACGTGTTACATGGACGCTAATTATTACGTATTCGTCCATATGCCAACCGGTTTCGTTTCGCTCGTGACGTGTTCTATAAACAGGCCGTAAGTCTTTTATACCTGAAAAATTTCAACCATTTAATGTTTATATTTGAACATAACTATGTTTATACTTTAGAATGTCATTTTTTTTGCAAGACAATAATATGGTTGCAAATGTAACAATACTATGTTTTGTTAGCAACCATATAATGCAACCATAATATGTTGCTCTTAAATTATGGTTACCTCAACCATGTTCTTTCTTTGCGTGTAGACGAGTTACAAAGAGCACGACAAAGAAATGCTTTAAGTTGTGTGTGGACTTCTTCTCACCAAATTAATATTAAGATTAGTTGGTTAAATAGATGATTTTTACGACGTACGTAACATAAGGTAAATAGATGCGAAGAAACTGATGAAAAATGTGGCGCCTACCTCTAATTTGTCCATATTATTTAGGACAATGAAGTAACTCCAGTAAAAAATAAATATATAGGGCGGTAGAGAATTCGTATGCCGAATGTAGCTATGCCGAATCTTATATACTCTTCACCATCTATATAAATCAATTTTAGTAAAGTAACTCCAATTAAAAAATCAAATATTAAGGTGACAGAGAATTCAAAACAAAAAAAAAAAAATTGGTACTGCATACAAAGAATTGATAGCAACATAAGTGCAAGAGTCTATAATTCGATCTGTTTTAAGAGTAAAAACATGGAAAATGTCAGCGGATATTTTGATACATATTTCTAAACTTCCTTTCCTGTAATCTTTACTTAATAACATAATCTCTCGATATTAAAAATACAACTATTGCTAATATACAGGCCGTGAAAGTATCCCGAAATGTTGGCCACGAAAGATATTCACCATTGAAGATGGCTGTGTCACATGGTTGAAAGGATAATTTATGACAAGTACCTATACCCCAGTATCACTACTACCTAATCGTACACTTTGAGAAGGAATCAGCACCAAATTCATCACTTTTCACTTTAATCGTCTTCATAAACCGAGCATACGTATTAACACTGCTTTCATATTTACTTTCAGTCACTTCTAAGAGCTCAGTTTTTGATTTTGTTTGTACGTCTGTCCGTCCGTGTTAGTGTTTAAATCAAGTTTGCCTCGAAGATCAGCATGATCGAACCATGTCGAGGCAGCAGTCAAAACACCACGCCCGCCTCTAATTTTCCCATGTCATTTGGAACAATAAAGTAACTCCAACCAAAAAAATTAAAAAATAAAACAAAACAGCAAATGAAAATATTGGCACTTGGCCATATTTTCCGAGTTACGGGGCTCTGAAATTTTCATATTTTTTTCATACTTAGTATCAATATGGGTATAATTTTTAAGCATTTGAAGAGATCTTTAAGGAAATACTAAAATTTTTAAAAATGCTTCAAATTATATGTATATTTGCAGTACCAATTTTTTATTTTTAAATTCTCTGTCACCCCAATATATGCTTTTTTGATTGGAGTTACTTCACTAAACTAGATTTTCATAGATGTTGAAGGGTATGTAAGATTCGGCATAGCAGAATATAGCACTCTTACTTGTTTAATTCTCTATCCCCCCATATTTTTGTTTTTTTTTATGGGAGTTACATCATTGTTCCAAATAATATGGACAAATTAGATGCAGGCGTGGTGTTTTGCCCGCTGTGTCTAAGGACATGGACCGATCTTGCTGATTTCCAATCGCACCTCTTTCGATGCTATGCTTGATCGATTTGCGTATTTAAATTTTTATTGAAATCAAGTGCGCCTTTGCGGACTAAATTTCACCACTAACACGGATGGACAGAGGGACATCGCCCAATTGACTTCGCTATGCATAGGAACTCAGAATATATGTACTTTATGGTGTCGGAAATGGATAGTATTGAAATTATAAACGAAATGAAAAATTTAGTTATACCCTTATTTCACTTTTTGTGGTGAATGGAATAGGAAGTAAGGGTGCTATATTCGGTTAAGGTTGTTCTATCAGTTTATGTATATTTTAAATTTTGCTTTATTTCAATAATGTTCTATATAAACACCTACTGCCATATTCATACAAAATTTCCTTACAAGTTTGTCCTATAATACATTTCAAATCTATTTTAATCGTATGCATAACAAAAATTAAGAATGAGTGAAGAAATTGATAAGGCTCCCAGTGCGTTTTGCCGTACGGTCTGGCACTTAAAATTATTGCAGATTGTTGCCGTGACCAATAACTATATATTATGACTATTTTTATATCAAATTGTGTGGAGACCCTTGCAGAGACTCTGCTTAACTTCGTTACTTATGCTAACCTCAAGCTAAGTTTTTGTTATGCAAAGAGATCGGGTAACTTCTCAGCCTACAAGTCCTCAGTAAACAGATTTAAAAACCTGGTAAGGAATGTGAAGGAGAAGTCCTGGAGAAGCGTTGCCCATTGTCCCAAGTGTTATTAAGAAACCATGAGGCAATTGGACTTTGAGTGCATAAGAGACCCTAGAGGTTCTCATGGACACTCATTTTCCAGGCTGTACTCCTTTCAGTGGAGTATGTTCTGGCATCCTGGATTGCCATGCATCAGACACCTAACTTATAAATAGGAAGAGACTCATATGGGGTCTGAATAGTTTTGATCCGTTAAAATCAGCGGGTCCCGATGGTATTATACCGGACATTGAGATTTTTGAAAATTTCAATAGTTTGCTTCTAGTTGTTTCTAAGATGTTCATTCAAGATGTCATACCGTTAACTAATAGAATGCCCTATAAATTCTAATTGTTGTAGTCTGTATAATAATAAACTAACTTTGAAGTGGGATTGCAAAAGAATAAACAAGTAATTACAATGAAATTTGACGAGCTTAGAGCAACTAAAAATGGAGATGAGTAAGTTGGATCTGCTGACAGGGGCAATAAAGCTGAATTACAAAGCGGTCAATAGATGAATTCATGCAGCGTAGTATCGATATTGGAACATAAGAATTTGGAGAAAAAGAAGGAAAAGAATAGATTGAATTCAATTTTTACCGCTATTGTGAAGAAATTGGAAGAAAAGAGCCGAAAGCAGGTGAACCAGATGAAGAAAATGGAAAAAAAACAGAAGCAAATGGAAGAAAACAACCAGAATCAATAAAACCAGATGAAGAAAATATAAGAAACAACCAGAAGCTTCAAAGAAGCATTTTAACACAGCTTTAAAGCAATGCGAGAAAGCTCTAGTGTAAACGGGGAAATTTTTTGAGCGGAGGTAAACAAAAATTTCAAGAAATATCAGAAGAATTAAAAATGAAAATGGGCGATCTTCAAATGTAAGAGGGACTGGTGAGTGTTATCTATGAGCTTGCTAGCAATATAAATATACCGAGCTTTGATGGTAGTGCACCTTTTAATGTTTTTAAAATGTAGTTCAAAACAGTTGCCAGCAAAAATATATTTGAAAATGAAGGACAATCTATAGTGCTAATTCTGGCCTTAAAGGGAGCAGCAGCAGAGTCGCACAAATAATTATAAGAACACAATGTTAGCCCTACAATGCAAGTACGGAGTCTAGCACAAAAGTGAACTCTAAGAATGGAGTTACAAGGCAGGAAGGCAAGAGGCGCTGCAAAACTTCACCCTGGAAATCAAACGGTGGTTGTAGCTGACTTATCAAGGCGAAAATCAACGGTTTCTGGTGTTAAATATGTGGCTTGTGCTATATAGAATCATCTTCTGCGGAAACCATCTTGTACGCGAAAGCCAAGGAGACCGCAAAAGTCATTTTGAAGCCACAGGTCTACAATGTGCGATGTCTTAATACTGATATATATAACCACGGGGACAAAATGAGCGAGATAAAGAAAAATGTCAAACAAATAATGGAGAAGGGAAGGAGTAAGTCTTGCGCTAAATTTCTTAATTGTGGTAAGGTTGGACATTTCCAGTGCAATTACAGATCCACAAAGAAAGCGTCAAGCGAGCGAACAATACTAAATAGCATGAGTCACCGTTAAACTAGATCGAAGAGGGTTAGACTGACTATTGCAAACATAGTTTTGACAATATCTATTTCCTTAACAAATTACTTCCCGCTTTTTCTATTTTTCAACTGACGCAACAATCAATGATAACCGTATCGACAAGCTACGTATTGTTGTATTTGTTTTCATGGCATACTGAGATGGGATTTTTCTCATGGCTTTTATTAGAGTAGATTTACAGCAAGTGAATTCTGAACTTATTTTACAACTCGGCCTTCCTGTTTATCACTGTCCCAGTGATAACTGATGTAGCCGAATAAAATCACCACGTGGCGAACATCAGAATGCTCCACATGATAAAAACATTTATCATGGAACCAAACAAACCGCTCAACATTATAAAAACAATTATCATGAAACCAAACATACCGCTCAACATGATAAAAACAACCATCATGGAAGCAAACAAACCGCTCTACATGATAAAAACAATGATCATAGAACCAAACAAACCGCTCAACATGATAAAAACAATTATCATGGAACCAAGCAAAACGCTCAACATGATAAAAACAATTATCATGGAACCAACCATAACGCTCAACATGATAAAAACAATTATTAGGAAACCAAACAAAACGCTCAACATGATAAAAACAATTACCATGGCACCAAACAACAAAAGGCTCAACATGATAAAAACAATTATCATGGAACCAAACAACAAAACGCTCAACATGATAGTAATAATTATCATTTTTAAAACCCATTAACACCCATTCAAAAATCTGTCAGCACACCTCTTATTAACGGACCAGACCATATATCTATTATTTTACAAACATTTATAAGTATAATAATGTTATCCATCTCCATCTCCATCAGATACATCTTCTCTTTCCTCTTATCCTTCGGTAAATTCGTGAAGACCACACAATGGTTTTATCTTGTCTGCAGCGTGAACGGACTCAAATTCTCTAATTATTTCTAATTAAATAGCGGTTGTTAGCTAAAGCTTTTTTAATCTTGCAAGTATTTATTCGGTGTGTCTGAATAAATTTTCTGCAATCATCCTTTCGTCACAGTCGATTCGTCTTCAAGATCTCCGTTAAGGTCAAAACTTAATTAATTCTCCAAAAAATTCATAGATTAAAAGCAAATAGCAATCGCTGCGGACTTTGTCGCGTAAAACGCTGATCCCAAAATTAGCTCTTTTAATTTTCCGTCATACAGCAACGTTCATAATCCGAAAATAATTCCCCATCCGGCCATTTTTTCTGGCGTTCTAACTACAGAATAAATGCGTTTAATAGCGTTTGCTTCACAAAACGACGTAAAGGTTGTTCCACGATCACTTATAATTTGAGATAGCATACCGACAAATTGAAATATATCTAGTGTGTGAATAATGGCCCTCGACATGCTAATTTTTACGGGGAGCAGCACTCAAAATTTTGTGAAGGCATCAACAATACTGAAGACACACATACGTATTGGTTTCTCTTTTTCAAATTTCGAAGAAGATCCAGAACTCTTCTCATCTTTGGCAACCAGTATATTTGCTTTAATCTCCCCTTAATCCTTTTAAAGCCATTATGATCAATATCATCGTGCAAGGATTTTATTACTTATAATTTTGGACCGCAGGGCACAACAAATTTCAGGCTATTCTTAGTCTTCTTAAATATTATATATTATATTTTTTTATTAGCAGTTTCCTTGAGTGAATTTCAGTCCCCTATAACTTTAAAATCTGCAAGACAATATCGAAAACGCTCCATACTTTCTACAACAGCAAGGTGTTATAATTCGCAACTATCCTATTTTTGTTCAATACTATTAGTCTGTCTGCTAAAGCATACTACTAGACGTTTCTGAACTACTAGTCTAATTTGACAGGCATCCGTGTGCAATTCATTCTCATGATCAAGAGCATAGACTAACAAAATCGGATTCGCCGATACTAAAATGAATTTTCCTGACCCCAGATCCCTTTCACCCCAGACAAGTTCTGCATTATTTTTAATAATGTACCCAAAGAGCAGGCAATTCGTGCCCAGTTTTCAATAAATTTCAGAAATAGCCAACCAAAAATTATTCAAGGCTCTTTAAGAGTTTATCAAAGCTTTCCTTTAAAATAACAGTATCGTCCAGATAAGCTGTAATTCTCGTCCCTAACATTACTTATTATACAATCATCGCAACTAACCCTATAAAAACTGCGGGAGCATTTGTTAACCCAAATGGTATCCCCTGTATTGATAATGTCCACTAGGAGTGACATAGCCAGTCAAATGCCTACATGATTTGCTAATTGGGTCTTGATGATAACCGTTCATCATATCAAGTAAAATAAAAAGTTTATTAGTACGTATTTGATTTGTATTTTCTTCAATCTTTGCTATCGGAAAAACTTCCCTGCTTTCCCTATTTTTATCGTAGAACATTGACTGCCGAGACCGCAAAAAAACATTAACATGTTGTACTTTAACCCAAGCAATTTGCTTAAAAACACTACTTTTATTAAAGACTACTCGAGAGACTTTTACCGGCAGGTAACTGTGTGAGTTCTTTCGTATCTTTTTCGTGGTTTTTAACAGTCCCTTTAAAAATTACCAGTTTCTTGGCCATTGGCATATAACATTTAATGTAGAACTTTGCATGGGATAATAAAAGACTATCAACTCACTCAAACAAATGGACTAGAGCCCCTATCCAAAAACACTCCACGATTATGCTATTGTTCCATTATGCATAAATGGGTCTTAATCTGGCATAACAATTCTTGCAATGTTTTACACTGGGGTATGTAACCAGTAACCGCATTCACAAGCCGTCCATTTCTAAACCAGGGACAATATAATTTTTACATACTCATCCCTGATACCTGCTCTCCTCGCAAGAGCTAACACATCAAAAAAATATTTTTCTAGGCTCTAATTAGGTTCACATGGAAATTCCCGAAATCTCCCCAAGACAAATTTTCTTCCTTTAATTAATGAAAACCAAGATAAAGCTGCTTATTTCCACGTGTACTATCCAATAACGAGCAGATACAGAATTAGCTAGTGAAAGGTTAATCACAGGAATCAATATTTTTCACTCTTCGATACCGCACAACACTGCACCAAATGAACTTGGAAGTGCTGAAACATCCTCCGTCATAGTAATTTCTGAATAATTATCGCGCTCTGCTATATTCTTTTTCAAATAACTTCCCGCTTTTTCTATTTTTCAACTGACGCAACAATCAATGATAACCGTATCGACAAGCTACGTATTGTAGTATTTGTTTTCATGGCATACTGAGATGGGATTTTTCTCATGGCTTTTATTACAGTAGATTTACAGCAAGTGAATTCTGAACTTATCTTACAATAGTAGCTAAAGTGATCATCGGTGCAGACTTCATGATAGCCCACGGTATTAATCTGTACATAGGCCAGCAAATACTCATTTATTTACTGTTGAACAACAGAAATTACCACCTCAAGCAGAAACTATCGTGATTGTGTGCGTAACTGATTGTGGGTGTTAGAACCAAAAGAACGACGTTTTTACAGCTAAAGAATAAAGCAAAATAGTTGCTGATAAAACATTCCTCCGTATTCGCCCTGAATAATAAAACCCAAGGAAGAAAGGCAGTTGTGAAATATGAAATTAATACTGGCAAAACGAGGCCTATAAAACAAGCTCCCAGGAGTGTTTCTCTAGCAAAGCGAAATAGAACGGGACGAAGTCATGGAGCATTCCTCCAGCCCGTGGAGTTCGCCAACAGTGTGTTCGGCAACAAACAAAATTTAGAAACACACAAAAAATACACATAAAAAATATGTGTATGTTGCCTTCGAACAGCATAATTTGTGTATGATGTGTGTATTTTCTGAACATTGATAATTAGTAACAAGGTACATTTATTTCACTAGGTAGTGTCGTCCGCCCAACTTTAATGTAGGTTAAAAAGTCAAAAGTTGTTTATATTTTACTACGGTTGTTTGCAAATTTCATTGTGGAAAAAAAAATTTTCCAACAAGTGCAAGTAAAAATATTTACAAAGTTTTAAATTTTTTAATTAATTTACTTTAATTGTGCTCGATTTCTTTAATTATAAATATTTCATGATATTCTAATGAAACATTTATTATTTAAAACTGCAAAATGAAATGTATTACTGCTGGGGAAGCATATCCATGTGGCCGTTTCGCTACTGCCCATATAGCTTAGTAGTGGATTTTACATAAATTTTGTATAGAAAACCTTAGATTTTTCATCAGAATATCATGAAATATTAATGTTTGAATGAATCAAGAGCGATTAAAGTAAATTAACATATAAAACATTCCGAATAATAAATTTTTATATTAACTTTGTTTTTATTTACTTTAAAAAAAGACATACAAGCCAGGCCAAGAGCAGACATTTATTAAATATGTTAACAAAAAAATAAGCTCGCCTTGTTAAAAAAAAAGATCAACAGTGCAAAAACTGAGAAGCTGCAGAAGTTGTAAAAAACAAATACAAATGCTAAATAAGTGTTCCTTGCGCAAAACAAAATAAGCAGT
Source organism: Gymnosoma rotundatum (assembly GCA_916610165.2). NCBI lineage: Eukaryota > Metazoa > Arthropoda > Insecta > Diptera > Tachinidae > Gymnosoma > Gymnosoma rotundatum. The sequence goes on along the minus strand of OU744340.1, from coordinate 37,935,659 downwards.
TGTATTTAAAGCAATTATCTTTTATTTCCTTTTTTCATCATTTTCAACGGACTAGGCAGTAATAAAATAATAAAAGCCGTGTCGTGTTTGCAATGTAGTATTTGTTGCAGAACAGCCACTACCTAGTGAAATAAATGTATCTTGATTAGTAACTAGCTAACGTTGTAGCCGCCCGCAACGTTTAAGTTTAATCAACATTTACGTAAGATTATTAAAGCCTTTATATCTCAAGCCAAATTGATAAAATGAGAACTATAATAAATCAACGAGGCAAACAGACAAAGTTGTTACACAAAAACACAGCAACCATTGAGTAATATTTTTTTTTTCTTTAATGAGAATATCATCAAGGTTTTATTTTTAAAGGAATCAAATTAATTTATTCAAACATAATTCATGTAAATAAACATAATAAATATTCCAAATAATAAAATATTTCATATTGTACTACACAATATGTATACACATCGCCTTAATCACTTAACTCTGCAAGAAATCCACTAACGACATCAGTATCTATCTACTGTAAAAATTTTGACGCATCCGATACTCTTTCATCTCGCAAACAACATTTGAGACTATTTTCGTGATTATGTAGTGACTATCTTTATATCATAAATTAAGGTACTATTTTGAATTGAGCCTTTTTTCAAAATAAAAATAAGTAAGAGTGCTATATTCGGTTATGCCGAATCTTATATACCCTTCACATTCTATGTAAATCTAGTTTAGTGAAGTAACTCCAACAAAAAACAAAAGCATTTATAAACTATAAATCAATTTTACTCGTCACTGTTGTTCAGTACATGAATCTATACTTGAATTATTATTAAATGCATCAAAATGCAAGCTTTGCTATTATTACTTTAAAACATAATAATTAGGTCATTGATTGCCCAACAAAGGAAAAAGGGGACAAACTATAGCAGCGATCAAATTGCAGACAAAATTAAAAATAATCAGCCTTATTACGGTTGTTGTTCTCGTGTCGAAAATCCTACGTTTTTTTAAAATGGTACTACGCACGTCTTTATTGTTAAAAATGTTACTCGAAAAACAAATTTATTACAAAAAATCGGTACTACGTTTGTCGCATTCGAATGATAATGTGTTCAAATATTGTCGTTGAAATTTATGTACACGACAAACAATTTTTTTTCGTAAATTTTTAAAACGAACGCTAACAAAAGATAAGTTTACTTTTGATTTTTACATTATGCTTATTTTAATTTATTTTTTGCATGCTGTTTTTATACCACCACTAATAGTGGTATTTTTAAAAGGGTATACGAGGGCTGCTTTATATATTTCTGGCCTAATAGTGAAAATGCGAATATTTATAATCAAAATGGTTTTATTGTTTTTAGAAGTATTCTCGAGCATGATTTATACACTCTTGCATGCGCTCAAACCAGTTGTCGAAGCACTTTTTCCACTCCGATTGAGACACCTCTAAAACATGGTTTTTGAACACTTCAACAGCTTTTTTTTCGCATTTTTTTCTTGATGTGTGGAAACAAGAAGAAGTCATTAGGCGCCAAGTCAGGGCTGTACGGCGGATGACCCATTAATTCGACGTTTTGGCCGGTCAAAAGCGCTCTGGTTTGAGCTGTTGTGTGAGAGCTCGCATTGTCATGGTGAACAATGATTTGTCTTCTCTTGTTGGTTTTTCGAATTTCTCCGATGACTTCAGTCAAACAAATTGTAGTGTACCACTCAGAAGTGACCGTCCTACGTTGCTCAAGCGGAACAGTCGCCACATGACCAGTTTTGCCGAAGAAACAGGCGACCATTTGCTTCGAAGTGCTTCATCAACGAACAACTTTCGTTGGATTTTGCTCGTCTTTGAAGACCCACACGGTCGATTGTTGTTTCGTTTCGGGCTCATACGCATAGATCCATGATTCGTCACCTGTGATGATCTTATAAACGTCTTTTGAAGCACCACAATCGTATTGTTGCAACATTTCTTTGCACCTATCGACACGAGCCTTTTTTTGAGCGACTTTCAAATTTTGCGGGATCCAACGAGAACAAACCTTTTTTACGGCCAGGTGTTCATGCAGTATCGAATGTATGCTGGTGGAAGAAATGTCCAAGAATGTCTCTATCTCTCGGTATGTCGCATGTCGATCTTGCATTATGAGTTCACGCACGGCATCAATGTTCTCTGGCACAACAGCCGTTTTTGGACGACCTTCACGGAATTCGTCTTTGAGCGAGCTTCGGCCACGATTAAATTCATTACACCAATTTTTCACAGTGCTATAGGATGGTGCTTCATCGCCATACAAAGATTTAAGTTCATCAATGCACTCTTGTCGTGATAATCCACGTCGAAGTTTGTGAAAAATGATGGCACGAAAATGTTCGCGAGTTAATTCCATTTTTTTCTATATTAATTTTTTCAAGTCACTGTAAACAACACAAATAATGGTCGTACGTCAAAACGTTTTGAGTACGATTATGCTTAAAAATGACAAACTTTCCAATGGAAATGTCAGATTGCACTTGGCAGCACTCAGTGTTGCCAGGCCAGAAATATATATAGCAGCCCTCGTATTTAAGTTTGTCATTCTGGGTGTAATTTCTACAATATCCATTTCTGACCCCATAAAGTATATATGTATATATTGTTTTAAGAAATTTGCTGTTTTTAATGAAAAAAAATGTTTCTAAGCCAACATAAGCATAAATGATAAAACTATGAACTCTCCAAGAAAATATTTGCTTAAAACTAAGGCATTTAAGGCATTTTGGCACTATGTTTTAGCACTTAAAACAATTTTTTACAACTTTAGAGCACTGTTTTGGTGCCAATTTAGCTCCAAAGTTTTGATGATATCGTTATAAGCAATTTATTCGCCAATTTTTTCTAAACAGTTTACTCAAATTCAAAGTACAACGAAACTATAAACATTCCATTCAACATTGCTAAAACTCAATCAATTAATAAACCATTTATTGATATTTCGACAATCATCAAGGATTAAAAAAGTCTTAAATTCTCTTATAACAGTGGACCTGATAAAATCCCTAGCAATATTTTGATAAATTGCGCTTATAATATTTCTATCCCTTTAGAAATTTTGTTTAATACATGAATAAAATATGGCAATTTTCCCGAAATCTGAAAGGATTCTTTTATCATTCTTTTTTTAAATCAGGAAACAAGTCCGATGTTTCACATTATCATGGTATTGCAAAATTAAGGACTACACCCAAATTATTGGAAAAAATTATCACTGAACATTTATGCTTTCATACATCAAATTTGATAACCCATTATCAGCATGGATTTCGAAAGAGATGCTCTAGTATAACAAATCTTTTACATTTTTCAACAATTATGCATCGTAGGTTTCTACAAAAACAACAAACTGACGTGATATACACCCATATGCTCCTATAGAAAAAATTGGAATTTATTGGTTTTACCGATTTAAGTATCAAAGGGATATACTCTTACCTAACAAATAGGAAACAAATGGTTCGTTTTAATAACTCCTGCTCTAGATGCATAAATGTTCTTTCTGGGGTACTACAGGGAAGCCACCTTGGGCCGCTTCTCTTTTCGTTATTTATTAATGAATTCCCTGATGTCATTCATACATCTAATATTTTGATGTATGCCAACGATGTAAAAATTGTTCGTAATTCCACTCAAGTAACTGACCTTAACTCGTTTCACCATTGGTGTAAAATAAATATTATTGAGATAAATCTAAAGAAATGTAAATATATGTGCTTCGCTAGAAAGAAACCGAAACCTGTACGCTATGTTATCGATGACTATAATGATAAAATATTAAATCTTAGATTGTTACTTAACCCTTAACTCAATTTTATATCACATATTAATTTGGCAGCAAACAAAGCTAGAGGTGTACTTGGATTTGTAAAACGTTGGGCTAAAGAGTTTGATGATCCATACGCTACTAAAAGCTTTTATATGTCGCTTGTCAGGCCTGTTCTGGAGTATGGATCCATAATTTCAGTACCTGCTTTTTTGCTTCCGTAGATTGAACTTTAACCTATTGGACTTTGGACCTATTCACCCAGACTTTCTCTTATCAAGCAACCAACTTTAAGGAGTCGCAGAATAGTACTTAATATTTCCTTCATTTTTGGCGTGATTAGTGGCGATGTTTTCACTCATTCACTTAATAACAGAATTACTTTAAATGTATCACCATACCCTACACGACATTTCATCCCTTTAGCAGTAGAATTATTCGGGCTAATTATGCAACGCAGACCCTTTTATGAGAATTTTTGCAGATTTTAATAAATATTAAAAGTTAATGATTTAATTTGTCACTAAGCTCAATTGGATATAATATATATTAGTTTACCTAAACAACTAATTGTTTTTATATATGTAAATTTTTTTTAATTACTGTAACTGCAAACACTAACACTGACGGACAGACGGATATCGGTCAATCGACTTCGCTATGCATAAGAAGTCAGAATATATATACTTTATGGGGTCGGAAATGGATATTTTAGAAATTACACACGGAATGGCAAACTTATATATACCCATTTTCCAGTTTTTGTGGTAAAGGGTATATTAATCAAATTGTTTTATTTAAATTTGGTTTTATTTTGTGTTGATACTGTTTTGTTAATGAAATTTCTTCAGAAAAATAATATTTAAAGAGAAAACAATGTAAATATATTTTCTAATGGAATTTGCTTACTAACCACAAGCAGTTTCTTACCTCTACTGAAAATTTTAAAATTTTTAGTTAATACCCTTTGTTGATCAACTGCGATATGTATCTACAATGTATGTAAATGCAAGGGTGCTAACTGGCGTATATTCGCGTAAATGTACACACATACTAGTTTTGCCAGGGAAAAACAGGAAAATGTTACGCTTTTCTTGAAAAAAAGTAACATCTTTTCATTGAAATTTACCTTTTTTGTAATTAATATTCGGCTATGCCGAATCTTAATCTTCACCATACAATCAAAAAATCAAATATTTAGGTGACGGAGAATTAAAAAATTAGAAAAAAAATAAATTCTACATATACATAATTTTACATAAAAATGTCATCGGCTCTTAATGGGTTAAGGATTTTTAAAATTTTTTTAATATTTTCTCAAAGATCTCTTCAAAAGCTTTTCCATTATACCTAAATGATATTTAAAAAATTTTAAATGTTCAAAGGCCCTTAACTCGGAAAATATGGGCGAGCCCAAATATTTTCACTTGATTTTTACTTATTTTTTAATTTTCTATCACCTCATATATCTGTTTTGTTGATTGGAGTTACTTCATTGTTGCAAATAATACGGAACAGTTAGATGATGCTTTGCCCGCTGCCTCGAAGGACATGCACATGTTTTTCCAATAGCACCTTTTTCGACACTAACTGCCTGGCCCACGATGTCGATTGATAACTAAAGCGAGCGACAACAAGTCACTCGTTATCGTTCTCATACGGGCCCCACTATCTTTCGACTTGTCGGTCGCCAGGAATTACGTTTTTAACGTAATCAATTTACTTATTGTCAGTTGGTGATATTGCCAGATCAACTATTTCAGACGTTAAACGCTTGTTTGAAAATAAAAATCGGTAAAACAAGTAAATTAGGCAAAAAATTCACAAAATTTTAGCACCAGTAAAATTTTATTTTATAAAAAATGGAAACATTTATATTTTTTTTTTTAAATTGTTGTAAATATTTTTGGCTGTGTTCTACGAACAATTGGGCGCAGCTAATTTACACAGTTCCTTACCTTTTTCCACTCAACAACGCTACGCATTGGTGGCCCATGCCAATTCAGTTTCTTGGTGAGCTTTACCCACTGCTCTTCCATTGAGAGTTTGTTGCTTCCATAAACAGCAGATCCTCTTGCGAACTCTGGATTTGCTTCCATATATTCTACAAGAACCTGCAGCTGCTTCAAACTTGATTTTTTTATGCTAAACAAATAATTTTTGATGGTTTAAATTGTATAATATTATTACTAATTTTATATTTAACATTTATTTTCCATTATAAAATTTTTAACATAAACAATAAACTATTTTTTGGTTTGTTTTGTTAAATTTTTTTCCTTTTGTGTCTGTCGACAACCACAACACAAGTGACTGATTTTGACATTTATGATCGCATGACATTTCATATTGGGGCGCAAAATTGTATGAAAATGATTACGTTGTTGTTCGCATTTGTTGTCGATCGACTTGTCGTGTTGAAAACTTTAAGTGGGGCGCAAATCAGCTGTTTGTCGTTGAAAATCCATGCGAACGATAGCAGTCGATATCGTGGGCCAGGCAGTAAGTCTGATTGATTGGTGTACTTAAATTTTCTCTAGCTGATATAGTACCCTTGCAAACTTGATTTCAATACTAACACGAATGACAGACGGACATCGCTCAATCAACTTCGCTATGCATAAGAAGTCAGAATATATATACTTTATGGGATCGGAAATGGATATTGTAGCTTTTTTTTAATTCTTAACTCATTAAGAGCTAGGCTTGCCAGATCCCAAAAGCCTGAAACCTGAAAAACGTAAAATTTGCGCCTGGATTTGAGAAAAAAACTGAACCTGTTTAAAATGCACTTGTTGTTCCAAAAAGTAAAATTTTATTAAAAGTTAAAAAAACACGTTTAATTTAATTCAATCTTACGTTAAATTAAGTACATAATTATACATAGGTACATAGTATATGTCTTTTGCCACATATATTTTACATTTTTATTTGCAGAATTTACGAACTCTGTTGCTTTATTAATATGCAAAAAAGTTTGAAAATTTTTCCAACTTTCATCAAAGTTTAATCTTATTAAAATTTCAGCCTTTATTAAGTCGGAAGACATTCTACGTCTATCTTGAGAGTATAAATTATTTAAAATACAAAAGGTCCTTTCACAAAAAGCATTGCTTATTGGAATCGAAAGAACGAATGAGACCAATTTATACAGATTTTGTACTTTATTTTTATCACATTTTTGAAAAAAGACGGACCATATCTTATCGATTGGAATATTTTTCGGCAAATTATCAAATATCCCTCGGAGGCAGCAGAAGTAAAATGGTACTAATTGGAGTTAGAAAAAGTTAAAATCTAAAATCTTATTTGCAAATATATTTGTAATTTCATTGTATTTAGAATGTAATTCTTCTGTACAAAATATTAATTTCATTATAAAAGATATAAAATATGAAAAAACTGGACTAATTGCATTTTTCCTGGAAACTGGACCAGACTAAAAAAACTGGAAAATTCAGGCGAATCCAGGCCATCTGGCAAGCCTATTAAGAGCCGATGACATTTTTATGTATAGTGCTTAATTTTTTTCTTATTTTTTAACTCTCCGTCACAATAATATTTGTTTTTTATACCCTTACCACAAAAAGTGGAATAAAGCTTTAACTAAGTTTTTCAATCCGCTTGTAATTTCTACAATATTCATTTCCGACCCAATAAAGTATGTATGTATATATATTCTGACTTATGCCTAGCGAAGTCAATTGAGCGATGTCCGTCTGTCCGTCCGTGTTGGTGTTGAAATCAAGTTTGCCTTTGCAACAAAAAAAAATAAATGTCAATCGTTCAGATATAGAGTCGAAAGAGCTACTATTAGAAATCAGCATGATGGGTCCATGTCCTTCGAGGCAGCAGGCAAAACACCACGCCTACATCTAATTTTTTCATGTCATTTTGAATAATAAAGTAACTCCAACCAAAAAAAAAATAAATATATAAGGAAATAGCGAATAAAAAATAAAATAATTTCTGGGTTACGGGACTCTGAAATTTAAAAATTTTTTTAAATATCAATATGGGTATCATTTAAAAGCTTTTGAAGAGGTCTTTAAGGAAATACAAAAATTTTTTAAAAATGCCGATGGTATTTTTATGTAAAATTATATATATACAGATCCATTTTTTTAATTCTCTGTCAGCATAATATTTGCTTTTTTGATTGGAGTAACTTCACTAAACTAGATTTACATAGATGGTGAAGGGTATATAAGATTTTGCATAGCCAAACTCTTTTTTGTTCATTTTAAATATAAAAATAACAATCGTAAGCAGTTCAATCTGCTGGTTAAGCTTATGGAGGAACATCAGACTTAGCTAGAGGCCTAAGTTCCAATGTCAATAAAATTGAAGCTAAAGAAGAGTGAAAAAATTGGCAACAAAATTAAGCATTCAAACAGAACTGTATACTAAAGTTATGAAGACGTTAAAAGAAATTGAAAGATTTAATACAAAAAGATACATATCAAAGGAAGAAACTTAAAAAAAGAAGAGCATAGAAAACATCATCTAGAAGTTACGTCCGATGAAATCGAATTAAAAACGTAAAATTGAATTAAAAGAACTGAAAGGTAGAGTTTTATTCTACACTAACTTCAAGTTCTTTCTTAATTTTACAAATATCAAGTTTTTTCTTACCTATACATATAATCAAACTGCAACGGAGTCTTTTTTGTACATGAAATATTTTTTAAAACATTTTGATATTGGTGTTGATAGTAATCGCTATATCAAATACAAAACACTTATTTTTGGAATTTTTTATGTCTGTGTTCACATCATGTAAAAACTATTGTATGGATTTGCATAAAATTTTGTAAGGAGGTCCCTTAGAACCTTGATTCCAATATAGAATACATTTTTTTTTTCATAAAAATAAGATATTTTATATAGAAAAAAGAGATACAAGTGTAAGAGCACTCAATTTTACCGGTATAATCGTACTAAAACTGTTGTCTGCACATTTGATTTTTGTAAATGGAAAATTTTTTTATTTAAAAACACGTCTTTCTAAATTAGAATTTTAAGAAAATTGCAAATGAAATACAAAAGTTTTCAAATTGAATTAAGAGCTAGTCGTTTTGTTTTTTATTGTTATTTTTAAGTGTTAATTTATCGCCTAAAATGCTACTGCAAAAATTTTTTATTAAAATTTTATGTTCTGATCTATTACAAAATATTTTATTGTCGAAAATTTTACATAGTACCAAAAAACTAACTATCGACAGAGACTACGACTATTCTCGAATGTCGATTTCGACAACCGTAATAAGGCCGAATAATTTGTTGTGGAACAACAGTGGTAGCAGAAAAGCTAATTATGAACTTTATCATTTGTTATTCTTAAGTTAATTTAGTATATAAGCAATTAAAAAACAAAAAAAAACCCTCTGCTGCAACTATCATTTGATTGCACGACACTCAACAATCAACATTTGGTCAAGAAACTTGACCAAGGTACACATGCGTTATAGATGCAATTCACACAACAACAATTATTGACATCATTAGGAGAGCTGTTGGGCTTCCCTAAAACCAGGTTGCAGTCATTAGAAGCAGTCAGACGAACACAAACTCTGTGCAATAATGGAATTCATCATTCATACTGCAACCAATTTTTATCGATGTCAACACCTCATCGATTAAAGTAGATACAGCAACAAAACTTCTGCGTTAATTGCTTTAAAGGTGGCCATATGTCAAAACATTGCACAACAAGTTCCTGTAGGAAATGTAATAAAAAACACAATACTCTAGTTCACTTGGACAAATATCCACTTAAGAATACACAGAAGACCAAACCACTTACACTATGAGCAAACAACTCTTCCACTGAAGGTAAGGCCCCCGCAGCAACGGTAGCTTCAGCTCATTTTCCAGGGATACTAAAGGGATACGTACTGTTGGCCACAGCTTGTGTAAAAATTACAGACAATAATGGGCGATCTGAACTGTTCAAGGGAATTTTAGATTCAGGATCACAAATTTCCCGGCAAGTAGTCGAGAAATACGAACCAACGCATTAATGTGGATCCTCAATCTACAACAAGCAATTTCAGCACAAGACTCGAAGCTTTCGTACTTCTCAGTATAATTCCGGCCCAACCTTCATATTTTCATAGTGTTTTATTGATAATTTAAACTTACTTTTTCAGAATTTATTGTAGTTTTTTGTTTTATTCATATTCATGCTCGTATATGTATATTCTGACTTCTTATGCATAGCGAAGTCAGTTGAGCGATGTCCGTCTGTCCGTCTGTGTTGGTGTTGTAATCAACTTTGAAAAAAAAATAAATATATCAATCGATCAGATATAGAGTCGAAAGAGCTACTATTAGAAATCAGCATGATGGGTCCATGTCCATCGAGGCAGCAGGCAGAGCACCACGCCTACATCTAATTTTTTCATGTCATTTTGAATAATAAAGTAACTCCAACCAAAAAAATAAATATGTAAGGGGATAACGAATTAAAAAATAAGAAAAAAACATCAATTAAAAAATTGGCGCTCGCCCATATTTTCTGAGTTACGGGACTCTGAAATTTTAAAATTTTTTAAAATATCAATATGGGTATCATTTAAATGCTTTTAAAGAGGTCTTTAAGGAAATACTAAAATTTTTTAAAAATGCCTAACCCATTAAGAGCCCATGGTATTTTTATGTAAAATTGTATATATGCAGAACCACTTTTTTTTTAATTCTCTGTCAACCCAATATTTGCTTTTTTAATTGGAGTAACTTCACTAAACTGGATTTACATAGATGGTGAAGGGTATATAAGATTTGGCATAGCCGAACTCTTTTTTGTTCATTTTAAGTATAAAAATAACAATCGTAAGCAGTTCAATCTGCTGGTTGAGCTTATAGAGGAACATCAGACTTAACTAGAGGCCTAAGTTCCAATGTCAATAAAGTTGAAGCTAAAGAAGAGTGAAAAAATTAGCAACAAAATTAAGCATTTAAACAGAACTGTATACTAAAGTTATGAAGACGTTAAAAGAAATTGAAAGAAAAGATGCATATCAAAGGAAGAAACTTAAAAAAAGAAGAGAATAAAAAACATCATCTAAAACTTACATGCGATGGAATCGAATTAAAAAACGTAAAAGTGAATTAGAAGAAGTGAAAGGCAGAGTACGTTTTATTCTACATTAACTTAAAGTTTTTTCTTAATTTTACAAATTTCAAGTTTTTTCTTAACCTATACATATAATAAAACTGTACATGAAATATTTTTTAAAACATTTTGATATTGGTGTAGATAGTAATCGCTATATCAAATACAAAACACCTATTTTTGGAATTTTTTGTGTCTGTGTTCACATCATGTAAAAACTGCTGTATGGGTTTGCACAAAATTTTATAAGGAGGTCCCTTAGAACCTTGATTCCAATATAGAATACATTTTTTTCATAAAAATAAGATATTTTGTAAGAGCACCTAATTTTACCGGTATAATCGTACAAAAACTGTTGTCTGCACATTTTATTTTTGTAAAGGGAAAATTTTTTTATTTAAAAACACATCTTTCTAAACTTGAATTTTAAGAAAATTGCAAATGAAATACAAAAGTTTTCAAATTGAATTTGTTTTTTATTGTTATTTTTAAGTGTTAATTTATCGCCTAAAATGCTACTGCAAAAAATTTTTTTTAAATTTTATGTTTTGATCTATTACAAAATATTTTATTGTCGAAAATTTTACATAGTACCAAAAAAACTAACTATCGAGAGCGACTACGACTATTCTCGAATGTCGTTTTCGACAACCGTAATAAGGCCGATTATTATTTTTACAACTATTTTTTCTTTTATAAATAATAATGAACATGTAATGTCCTATATATATATTTTTTTTAATCAAAAATAATTGTTATTTATGATTTCTGTTTATATGATATGTATGTCTTGTTGTGCTAGGTTACAATTATATAAATAAATAAATAATTTAGAAAATATCCAATTAGCTGATCATGAATTCAACAGCACCGCTAATGTTGACATTTTATTAGGCGCCTTATATTACCTCGAATTGTCAAGCACCCTAAAGATACGCCTGCCGCCAGAGTTACCCATTTTGAAAAAAATTGAGCTAGGCTGGATTGTAAGCGGAAGAATAAAAGAAAACAACACTCAGCGGTACGTGCAGTATACAATGAAGACGAAACTACCACAAACGAGCTCATACAAGGACTCTCGAGACTGGACGAATATGAATCAGACAACGATCTCACGGCAGAAGAAAAAAGTTGTGAGCAAATTTTCATCCAAATAACGACAAGAAATGCTGGGGGTACGTCTGCCCTTCCTATAGAATCCAAGTTGCTTTGGAGGAGTCGAAAAAAATAGCTTTTTCAATCTTTTCTATCAATTAACCCAGATCTTAAGCATTATTATGTGGACTTTATGCAGCAGTACGAAGAATTTAGTACATTGCCCGCATAAGCAACTCTGAGTTGACGAACCCTCATTATTACATCCCACATCATTGCATAATCAAAGCCGAAAGTAAAACCACAAAACTTCGAGTAGTGTTTGACGCAGCGGTAAAAACCTCACCAGGAATAGCTCTCAATGACATATTGTGCGTCTTACCTCTAACTTAAGGAGACCTGTTTCGAATGCTATTACGTTTTCGAATGCCACGATTTGTTATATATTGGAGAAATAAAACAAATAAAAAAGTGGAAACATATAAACTCAACACAGTAACATGTGCAACTTCCGCAGACCCTTACGCTAAATGCCTGCAATAATTATCAGACAGAAACACTGGGAAATATTCATTACGCGCTACGACAATTAACGATATGATTTTTATGTGAACGATGGTATGAGTGAATTCAATAGCATCACAACAGCATTGGAAATGCAACAACAATTAACAATTCTACTACAAAAAGCGGTGTTCCAACTAAGAAAGTGGTGCGCAAATCATATCAAACTGTTGTCTGGTATTCCTCCTGAACACGTAGAGCTGATTTTGATAATTAATGGACAAAGATTTTGGGATTAACATGGAATCCCAAGGCGAATTTTTTGCCTCAGAGTATAAATCCAAAACAACAATAAATCACTAAACGCTCTATAACATCAGATGTAGCACAAATATTCGGTCCGTGAGGGATTACTGGACCAGGAGTGGTCGCGGCTAAAATGCTGATACATGGGATGAACCGTTACCAGCAGATCTCAATGACCAAAGGGCGACGTTTCGTAAAAATTTACGCATGACTCTATGTGCCAAGTCACGCATTGCCCCTATAAGAAAGGTGACTTTGCCAAGGTTAGAGATATGTGCTGCTCTCCTTGGGGCTAAACTTACTATAAGAGTGGCAAGGGAACTACGTGGAATCACGTCAGTTCAAAGCAAACCCGGCTGGCATTATCTCAAGGGGCCCGAATCCTGAAAAACTATTAAATAGCAGCATCTGGTTTTACGGACCAATGTTTTTAAAAGATGTAAAACTCTCATAGGGTGAACCATTACTAGCAGATCGCAATGATCAATGGGTGCATTTCCGTAAAAATTTACAGCATCTTAACAATTTAAACACAAAGAGGAATATTTTTGACGGCCAAATTTTAAGGATTACACAGATACACACTTTCTGAATAGGCGTATGGCGCTACAGTATACGTACGTTACAAACTACAAAACGGACGACTCATAGTGAGACTTCAACGCGCCAAGTCACGCATTGCCCCTATAAGAAAGGTGACTTTGCCAAGGTTAGAGTTATGTGCTGCCCTCCTTGGGGCTCAACTTACTACAAGAGTGAAAAAGGAACTACGCGGAAACACGTCATCTCATAGCAAACGCGGCTGGCCTTATCTCAATGGGCTTGAATCCAGAAAAACTATTACATAGCAGCATCTGATTTTACGGACCAATGCTTTTATAAGGTGTACGAAGCGGTGTTCATCTGCTTTTCATCAAGAGCAGTACACTTAGAGGTTGTAAGTCATCTCACTACAGAAGCATTCATTGGATCTCTTAATAGATTCATTGCACGTCGAGAACGTTGTCAAACTCGATGAAGAAGTAGAAACAGTTATTATTGCAATTCAGGCTATTCTGAACTCAAGACCATTTACTTCTTTATCAATTGACCCAAACGATTTAGCGGCATTAACTCCCGGCCATTTTTTAATCGGAGTGCCACTAACCGCACAAGTAGACTCTGAAGCATCTAACCCAATCAGCTCATTGGCAAAGAGATGGAAATTGGTGTCACAACTTAGACATTACTTTTAGAAAAGATGGTCAGTGGAATACTTGCACCATCTACAAGAAAAACAAAAATACAAAACGTCATCCGAAAATGCGAGAGAAGGAGAGTTAGTCATAGTAAAGAAGCATAATTTGCACGTAATGGAATGGCTACTGGGTAAAATACTCAAAACTTATGAGGGAACCGTTTGCAGGATTAGGGTAGCGTACGTAAAAACAGCCTCCAGAATAAAGCAAAGACACATTCATAGATTAGCTCAAGGAGTAAGCCGGCGGACGGGATAGACAGTCCACCATCTAAAAAATCTAGGACTATGTCCACTTTAATGATAATCACTAAAACGACATCGTTTGATGGTGATACAGGATTGCACTTTGATGAAATTGAAAAGGTAAACTGATTACAGCTGAAGGGAGACTAATGATTTAGTACATCTTAGCACCATTCACTTCCGAATTGAAGGCCTTCTACTCAGGAGTAAATACCTTACAACAACTATGTTCACACGTTAAACACCAATCAACATACAATATCTTGACGGCTAACTTTAACCAGATAAAGGAAGAGTTGATTCAGGAAAAGGAGCTATTCTCAAACAGCAGAGTAAAGAGGAAAGCGTTTATTATTATAGTAAACGTGGCACGGTCTTTGTTTTACGTTTTTGATTCCGAGTACGCAAATGAAATATCCAACACCATCAAGAATGTTAGAGAATAAACAGAATACCTCCTTCAACTGTTTAAAAACCAAACTTCTATTATCGATTCAACAATCAATATCATCAATAGCTGCAACCTACAGTAAACAAAATGTTTGAATGTCGTTCAATAACTAAACTGAATTTAAGTGTTTTTACTGTCGTTAGAAATCCAATTTCAGTTTTATTTAATCTACTTACTTTGTATCGCCGTGGTGTAGGTTTTAAAATAATTACGTGAATTTTATTTTTCTTATTGATATTTTTTTTTATATATTTAAAAAAGGCTATAATTTTAATATTTAACCATTAATAACAACCGTGAAAACATCTGTTTCGATAAGTAGAAAGAAATACAACTATATAACTAATTACATAATATATGTACAACCTTTTTGGTTTGTAAATTTGATAAAAAGAAAATAGTTTACTTGGTGCGCCATCTGTTATTTAATTCAATAAAAATCATGCAGCGAAAAATTGTTTAAACTCGAACTGCAACGTTACTGGAAATTATCGGTTTGTATCTTGTTTGTTATGTTTAGGAAATTTTAATGTGATCCCTTAAAATCCCTTTATTGGATTTGTGTTAGCTGCAAAAAAAATATAGACTTCTAAAAATTTATTAAAATCTTTAAGGGAGAGTTTGATCAACTTAATAATCACTTTGTATCTATGCAAGCTAAACTTTTTAAATTCGGTGAATTATTTACCAACTTTCCAACACCGAAGAAAAAGAAAGCTACAGATAAATTGCCCACTGTTCCAATAATTACATACACTACAGTGCCTACTACACATAATTCTGCTGAAATCATCGACGAGAGTCCTCTGTCAGCAACACCTTTGAATATAATTTCTGCACAACACAAGAATGCTTGTCCTCCAGATAATGAAAATACAACATCTAATAGTAATTTAGTAGCTCGCAGCCCATTACGAGCTGTTTCTCCAAGAAGACCTATTTTTGTATCTCCTCTGGCTCGAAGCAGTTGAGTACTTTTTGAAAAATAAAGTTAAATATGAGGCTGAGGCAGATATATCAATATACAAATTTAAATTTTCTTAACCAAGATCCATTTAATCTTTTAAAGTATGGATTCCACCTAAGCTCTATGATGTTTGGTTGGAGCTTAGTTTCCGGCCAAACAATACTCTTGTTCGCGAACTTACACCCAGAAACAAATCAATCCCTCAACAAGACATTGATGCTTAAAATAACTGAAGCCAACTACTGATTATATTTCTATTATTTACCAAACGTTCGCGGCTTGAGAACAAAACTATCATCATTATATATGGAAAGCTTCAACTTGGATCATTAAGTCTTGGTATTTACTGAAACATGGCTTAGCTATAACTTTTTAAATTCTGAAATACTTTGTATTAAATTTAACATCTTTCGTCGTGGTAGTGGAGTACGTATTGTAGTTTAAAATAGATTTTCATCTGAACTGGTCGCAACTGATTCAGTTTTTGATATTGAATTTATATCTATATTGATAAAAAAAACAGGGGTAAACGAATTTTTATAACATGTTCTTATGTGCCGCCATCTCCTTCAATACGGATATATACTCTATATGCCGAACCCATTAAATCTATTGCTCAGTCTGCATCTACTGAAGACTCAGGAAGAAAAATTGTTTAATCAAACTACGCTGGATGCTAATAGTGATGAATTCTTTAATATTTTATACGATTTGGGCTTATACCAATTAAATGTTATCATGAATAGTTCCTCAAGGTTACATGACGTAGTTTTCGTTAATAATGTTACTGATTTTTTATTAGGCGCTCCTTACCCATAACAATACCTGAAGATATCTACCATCCTACTATCGAATTATTAGCTTCAAATCCATATAAATCTGTGTTGCCTTTATACATAAAGACCTTCTCTTTTAAAAACACCAACTACAGTTTATTAAATTAACTCTTGAAGGATACTAACTGAAATAACCAGCGTGACCATTTTAGCACTTTCGGTGCTAGATTCAGCACTTCTTTTGTTGATTTAGCAGCAAAATTACCGATTTAGCACTTAGCACTATTTTTAACACTTACCAACTCTTTATTTAGCATTTTTTAGCACTTGTAGTTAATTCAATTTAAAAAATGTTCCACAAATTATTTAATGCACTTTTCTGCAAACACTACTTTTCGCGTGTAACAATTGAAATAATAGCACTTTTTGATATCTCTGAATTAAAAAAATGTATTTTCAAATCAAATATAAATTTGCATAAGTACATAATATGCGCGTATGTATGTCAGGGTTTAAATAAATAAAAAAAACTAAATGTCTCAACATTTACAAAACATTTCATTATAACCAAAGCAAAAATTAAATGCAAAAAAAGGAAGAAAGGCATATGCTTAAGCTGACTATGAGTTTCTTTCGGCAGCAAAGCATTTATCTTGAAAGCGTTTGCTGTTGCTTAAGCAATAAAAAAAAAACACTTTTTAATGGTGTAATAAAAACAACGTTTTTTCTTATGTTTTGTAAGTCATAAATACATAAATACGTTTCCAATGTTAAAAGGGATGAAAAGCAGCAAGTTCAGCTAGTATGAGCAAGAAGTAATCGTAGTTATCAACAACTTCATAGTAAAGGGTTAAGCACTAGCAAAAAACAAAATAAAGAACAACTGACTGCTTAAGCAACAGCAGACGATTTCAAAGTAATTGCTTTGCCGATTGCTTTGCTGCTGAACGAAACACATAGTCAGCTAAAGAAAATGCGATTCTTTCTTTTTTTTGCATTTGCTTTTGCTGCACATCTTTCCACAGCAATAGTTAAGCAAATACATATGCATTAAAAATAATCAAGTAGTTTTAATCACTGGTGTAGGTGATATTTAATTTAAAAATTGAAATTTTGTTTTTTTTTTGTGTTTTTAAGACTCTTTATGTTTAAAAAATGCTTTATTGTTTTAAGAAATTTGCTATTTTTTAATGAAAAAAAAATGTTTCTAAGGCAACATAAGCATAAATGATAAAACTATGAACTCTCCAAGAAAATATTTGCTTAAAACTAAGGCATTTAAGGCATTTTGGCACTATGTTTTAGCACTTAAGACAATTTTTTACAACTTTAGATCACTGTTTTGGTGCCAATTTAGCTCCAAAGTTTTGATGATATCGTTATAAGCAATTTATTCGCCAATTTTTTCTAAACAGTTTACTCAAATTCAAAGTACAACGAAACTATGAACATTCCATTCAACATTGCTAAAACTCAATCAATTAATAAACCATTTATTGATATTTCGACAATCATCAAGGATTAAAAAAGTCTTAAATTCTCTTATAACAGTGGACCTGATAAAATCCCTAGCAATATTTTGATAAATTGCGCTTATAATATTTCTATCCCTTTAGAAATTTTGTTTAATACATGAATAAAATATGGCAATTTTCCCGAAATCTGAAAGGATTCTTTTATCATTCTTTTTTTAAATCAGGAAACAAGTCCGATGTTTCACATTACCATGGTATTGCAAAATTAAGGACTATACCCAAATTATTGGAAAAAATTATCACTGAACATTTATGCTTTCATACATCAAATTTGATAACCCATTATCAGCATGGATTTCGGAAGAGATGCTCTAGTATAACAAATCTTTTACATTTTTCAACAATTATGCATCGTAGGTTTCTACAAAAACAACAAACTGACGTGATATACACCGATATGCTCCTATAGAAAAAATTGGAATTTATTGGTTTTACCGATTTAAGTATCAAAGGGATATACTCTTACTTAACAAATAGGAAACAAATGGTTCGTTTTAATAACTCCTGCTCTAGATGCATAAATGTTCTTTCTGGGGTACTACAGGGAAGCCACCTTGGGCCGCTTCTCTTTTCGTTATTTATTTATGAATTCCCTGATGTCATTCATACATCTAATATTTTGATGTATGCCAACGATGTAAAAATTTTTCGTAATTCCACTCAAGTAACTGACCTTAACTCGTTTCACCATTGGTGTAAAATAAATATTATTGAGATAAATCTAAAGAAATGTAAATATATGTGCTTCGCTAGAAAGAAACCGAAACCTGTACGCTATGTTATCGATGACTATAATGATAAAATATTAAATCTTAGATTGTTACTTAACCCTTAACTCAATTTTATATCACATATTAATTTGCCAGCAAACAAAGCTAGAGGTGTACTTGGATTTGTAAAACGTTGGGCTAAAGAGTTTGATGATCCATACGCTACTAAAAGCTTTTATGTGTCGCTTGTCAGGCCTGTTCTGGAGTATGGATCCATAATTTCAGTACCTGCTTTTTTGCTTCCGTAGATTGAACTTTAACCTATTGGACTTTGGACCTATTCACCCAGACTTTCTCTTATCAAGCTACCAACTTTAAGGAGTCGCAGAATAGTACTTAATATTTCCTTCATTTTTGGCGTGATTAGTGGCGATGTTTTCACTCATTTACTTAATAACAGAATTACTTTAAATGTACCACTAGACCCTACACGACATTTCATCCCTTTAGCAGTAGAATTATTCGGGCTAATTATGCAACGCAGACCCTTTTATGAGAATTTTTGCAGATTTTAATAAATATTAAAAGTTAATGATTTAATTTGTCACTAAGCTCAATTGGATATAATATATATTAGTTTACCTAAACAACTAATTGTTTTTATATATGTAAATTTTTTTTAATTACTGTAACTGCAAACACTAACACTGACGGACAGACGGATATCGGTCAATCGGTCGGAAATGGATATTTTAGAAATTACACACGGAATGGCAAACTTATATATACCCATTTTCCAGTTTTTGTGGTAAAGGGTATAATAATCAAATTGTTTTATTTAAATTTGGTTTTATTTTGTGTTGATACTGTTTTGTTAATGAAATTTGTTCAGAAAAATAATATTTAAAGAGAAAACAATGTAAATATATTTTCTAATGGAATTTGCTTACTAACCACAAGCAGTTTCTTACCTCTACTGAAAATTTTAAAATTTTTAGTTAATACCCTTTGTTGATCAAGTGCGATTTGTATCTACAATGTATTTAAGTGCAAGGGTGCTAACTGGCGTATATTCGTGTAAATGTACACACATACTAGTATTGCCAGGGAAAAACAGGAAAATGTTACGCTTTTCTTGAAAAAAAGTAACATTTTTTCATTGAAATTTACATTTTGTAATTAATATTCGGCTATGCCGAATTTTAATCTTCACCATACAATCAAAAAAGCAAATATTAAGGTGACGGAGAATTAAAAAATAAGAAAAAAAAAATAAATTCTACATATACATAATTTTACATAAAAATGTCATCGGCTCTTAATGGGTTAAGGATTTTTAAAATTTTTTTAATATTTTCTCAAAGATCTCTTCAAAAGCTTTTCCATTATACCTAAATGATATTTAAAAAATTTTAAATGTTCAGACGCCCTTAACTCGGAAAATATGGGCGAGCCCAAATATTTTCACTTATTTTTTAATTTTCTATCACCTCATATATCTGTTTTGTTGATTGGAGTAACTTCATTGTTGCAAATAATACGGAACAGTTAGATGATGCTTTGCCCGCTGCCTCGAAGGACATGCACATGTTTTTCCAATAGCACCTTTTTCGACACTAAGTCTGATTGATTGGTGTACTTAAATTTTCTCTAGCTGATATAGTACCCTTGCAAACTTGATTTCAATACTAACACGAATGACAGACGGACATCGCTCAATCAACTTCGCTATGCATAAGAAGTCAGAATATATATACTTTATGGGATCGGAAATGGATATTGTAGCTTTTTTTTAATTCTTAACTCATTAAGAGCCGATGACATTTTTATGTATAGTGCTTAATTTTTTTCTTATTTTTTAACTCTCCGTCACAATAATATTTGTTTTTTATACCCTTCACTACAAAAAGTGGAATAAAGCTTTAACTAAGTTTTTCAATCCGCTTGTAATTTCTACAATATTCATGTCTGACCCAATAAAGTATGTATGTATATATATTCTGACTTTTGCCTAGCGAAGTCGATTGAGCGATGTCCGTCAGTCCGTCCGTGGTTGTGTTGAAATTAAATTTGTCGAGACAAAAATAAATAAATATGTCAATCGGTGCATAATCGGTCCATGTCCTTCGAGGCAGCAGGCAATACACCTTCATTTGAAACAATAAAGTAATTCCAATCAAAAAAATAAATATATGGGGCGGCAGAGAATTAAAAGCGAAAAACATTAAGTGAAAAAATTAGCGCTCGCCCATATTTACTGTTGGGGTGTAATTGGAATAGAGTGGCGACAATGTATTCATGGAAAGAAAAAATAATGCGGGGGGTTGAGTCTTTATAAAAAATATAGATTTATTAATGTTTTACAAACCTTTTCGTGGGTAGTTAAAATGATAACTAAAACTAACAGGTTACAACTTAATGCTTTATGACAATTTCATATTAAAATTACAGAAGTTGAGATAATTTTAATACACTGCGCGAGACTTAGCTAGAACAAAAGTTCTTATTCATTACACATAAACATCCCGCCCCTCTTTGCTATTATGTAAACTTAGGAAACCGAAAGTTCGTTAAAATTAATTAGTTGACATATATATTGATAATTCAATTTAAAAATTCAAAAATATATATAACAAAGTGATACATGTTTAGGGTAATATAATGATAAGTTAAAAAAAAAATCATTTAGGGTAATAATATTATCTCAAAAAAACAAAAAAAAAATCAATAATATATTTTATCTATCGAAAAATTCATAAATTTGGAAGTAATTAAACAAACGATAATACTTCTTATATCATAAAAAAAAATATATCAATTATACGCCAAACTTGCCAATTATGGTCCAGCCTAATACGGTGTCTTGAGCCATAGGGGAACCAACCGATTCAGATATATTAATATACAAATTTAAATTTTCTTAACCAAGGTCCATTTAATCTTTTAAAGTATGGATTCCACCTAAGCTCTATGATGTTTGGTTGGAGCTTAGTTTCTGGCCAAACAATACCTTTATTCGCGAACATACACCCAGAAACAAATCAATCCCTTAACAAGATATTGATGCTTAAAATAACTGAAGCCAACTACTGATTACATTTCTATTATTTGCCAAACGTTCCCGGCTTGAGAAAAAAACTAACATCATTATAAATGGAAAGCTTCAACTTGGATCATTAAGTCTTAGTATTTACTGAAACATGGTTTAGCTATAACTTTTTAAATTCTGAAATACTTTGTAAACATCTTTTGTCGTGGTAGTGGAGTACTTATTGTAGTTTAAAATAGTTTTTCGTCTGAACTGGTGGCAATTGATTTGATATTGAATTTATATCTATATTGATAAAAAAACAGGGGTAAACGAATTTTTAGAACATGTTCTTATGTGCCGCCATCTCCTTCAATACGGATATATACTCTATATGCCGAAGCCATTAAATCTATTGCTCAGTCTGCATTTACTGAAGACTCAGGAAGAAAATTTTTTAATCAAACTACGCTGGATGCTAATAGGAATGAATTCTTTAATATTTTATACGATTTGGGCTTATACCAATTAAATGTCATCATGTATAGTTCCTCAAGGTTACTAGACGTAGTTTTCGTTAATAATGTTACTGATTTTTATTAGGCGCTCCTTACCCATAACAATACCTGAAGATATCTACCATCCTACTATCGAATTATTAGCTTCAAATCCATATAAATCTGTGTTGCCTTTATACATAAAGACCTTCTCTTTTAAAAACCAACTACAGTTTATTAAATTAACTCTTAAAGGATACTAACTGAAATAACCAGCGTGACCATTTTAGCACTTTCGGTGCTAGATTCAGCACTTCTTTTGTTGATTTAGCAGCAAAATTACCGATTTAGCACTTAGCACTATTTTTAGCACTTACCAACTCTTTATTTAGCATTTTTTAGCACTTGTAATTAATTCAATTTAAAAAATGTTCCACAAAGTAATTAATGCACTTTTCTGCAAACACAATTTTTCGCGTGTAACAATTAAAATAATAGCACTTTTTGATATCTCTATATTAAAAAAATGTATTTTCAAATCCTACTGCGGATACCTAAATAAATTTGCATAAGTACATAATATACGCGTATGTATGTATGTCAGGGTTTAAATTGAATGCTTAAAAATAGCAACACCACTTAAATTTTTGCTTTGCTTACATGTTTTTCAGCAAATAAAAAAACTAAATGTCTCAACGTTTACAAAACATTTCATTATAACCAAAGCAAAAATTAAATGCAAAAAAAGGAAGAAAGGCATATGCTTAAGCTGACTATGAGTTTCTTCCAGCAGCAAAGCATTTATCTTGAAAGCGTTTGCTGTTGCTTAAGCAATAAAAAAACACTTTTTAATGGTGTAATAAAAACAAAGTTTTTTCTTATGTATTGTAAGTAATAAATACATAAATACGTTTCCAATGTTAAAAGGGATGAAAAGCAGCAAGTTCAGCAAGTTTGAGCAAGAAGCAATCGTAGTTATCAGCAACTTCATAGTAAAGGGTTAAGCACTAGCAAAAAACAAAATAAAGAACAACTGACTGCTTAAGCAACAGCAGACGGTTTCAAAGTAATTGCTTTGCCGATTGCTTTGCTGCTGAAAGAAACACATAGTCAGCTAAAGAAAATGCGATTCTTTCTTTTTTTTTTTGCATTTGATTTTTCTGCACATTTTTCCACAGCAATAGTTAAGCAAATACATATGCATTAAAAATAATCAAGTAGTTTTAATCACTGGTGTAGGTGATTTTTAATTTAAAAATTGAAATTTTGTTTTTTTTTTTTGTGTTTTTAAGACTCTTTATGTTTAAAAAATGCTTTACTGCCAGTCCCACGATATCGCAAGCGTTCGTTCGTTTGCACAATTACATTCAAAACAAAAACAAATTCTAAAAAATTGTTCTTGTTTTAAATGTAATTATGCGAACGAACGAACGCTTGCGATATCGTGGGACTGGCAGTTATTGTTTTAAGAAATTTGCTGTTTTTTAATGAAAATAAATATTTCTAAGGCAAAAAAATTATTTGGCTTAAGTTCATTTATTTTTTGCTTTCTAAAAATCTTTTTTAGAAAGAAAATTTATTTTACAAATGTATGCGGACGTTTTCCAAAGAAAACAAGAAAAATTAGACGCTAGCAGAATGAAATGCTGCATTTTCTGGATCGCTACGACCTTCATCAGCATTCTTCGCATCTATCTACATTAGTTGTGTATTTTTATAAACATCATCTATTTAACCAACTAACTTTGTAAATAAGAATACGAGAAAACTCATATACTCATATCAACATTAATTTGGTTAGGCGAAATTTACACACAAACCAACGTATTTCTTTACTGTTCTCTCTGTATTTCGTCTTGTACATTTGTTTTTGCTTTGTTTCAATCATTGATTGAACACGAATGCAAATTTATTTTTAATCCAGAAAATGCAGCATTTCATTCTGCTAGCGTCTAATTTTTCTTGTTTTCTTTGGAAAACGTCCGCATACATTTGTAAAATAAATTTTCTTTCTAAAAAAGATTTTTAGAAAGTAAAAAATAAATGAACTTAAGCCAAATAATTTCTATTCATTTATAACATTCACAGTTCAAATAAAAATTAAATTATAAGCACGCAAGGCACAGCGAGCATTCATGCTTACATCATAACAATCAAAATGATACTGGAACAGCATCTATAATGTTATGAGTAAACAAGTAAGAATGATTAAAAATAAATTTGCATTCGTGTTCAATCAATGATTGAAACAAAGTAAAAACAAATGTACAAGACGAAATACAGAGAGAACAGTAAAGAAATACGTTGGTTTGTGTGTAAATTTCGCCTAACCAAATTAATGTTGATATGAGTATATGAGTTTTCTCGTATTCTTATTTACAAAGTTAGTTGGTTAAATAGATGATGTTTATAAAAATACACAACTAATGTAGATAGATGCGAAGAATGGTGATGAAGGTCGTAGCGATCCAGAAAATGCAGCATTTCATTCTGCTAGCGTCTAATTTTTCTTGTTTTCTTTGGAAAACGTCCGCATACATTTGTAAAATAAATTTTCTTTCTAAAAAAGATTTTTAGAAAGTAAAAAATAAATGAACTTAAGCCAAATAATTTCTATTCATTTATAACATTCACAGTTCAAATAAAAATTCAATAAAAATTAAATTATTTCTAAGGCAACATAAGCATAATGATAAAACTATGAACTCTCCAAGAAAATATTTGTTTAAAACTAAGGCATTAAAGGCATTTTGGCACTATGTTTTAGCACTTAAAACAATTTTTTAGAACTTTTTAGCACTTTTTTGGTACCAATTTAGCTCCAAAGTTTTGATGATATCGTTATAAGCAATTTATTCGCCAATTTTTTCTAAACAGTTTACTCAAATTCAAAGTACAATGAATCTATAAACATTCCATTCAACATTGCTAAAATTCAATCAATTAATAAACCATTTATTGATATTTCGACAATCATCAAGGAATAAAAAAGTCTTAAATTCTCTTATAACAGTGGACCTGATAAAATCCCTAGCAATATTTTGATAAACTGCGCTTATAATATTTCTATCCCTTTAGAAATTTTGTTTAATACATGAATAAAATATGGCAATTTTCCCGAAATCTGAAAGGATTCTTTTATCATTCTTTTGTTAAATCAGGAAACAAGTCCGATGTTTCACATTACCATGGTATTGCAAAATTAAGGACTATACCCAAATTTTTGGAAAAAATTATCACTGAACATTTATGCTTTCATACATCAAATTTGATAACCCATTATCAGCATGGATTTCGGAAGAGATGCTCTAGTATAACAAATCTTTTACATTTTTCAACAATTCTGCATCGTAGGTTTCTACAAAAACAACAAACTGACGTGATATACACCGATATGATCCTATAGAAAAAATTGGAATTTATTGGTTTTACCGATTTAAGTATCAAAGGGATATACTCTTACCTAACAAATAGGAAACAAATGGTTCGTTTTAATAACTCCTGCTCTAGATGCATAAATGTTCTTTCTGGGGTACTACAGGGAAGCCACCTTGGGCCGCTTCTCTTTTCGTTATTTATTAATGAATTCCCTGATGTCATTCATACATCTAATATTTTGATGTATGCCAACGATGTAAAAATTTTTCGTAATTCAACTCAAGTAACTGACCTTAACTCGTTTCACCATTGGTGTAAAATAAATATTATTGAGATAAATCTAAAGAAATGTAAATATATGTGCTTCGCTAGAAAGAAACCGAAACCTGTACGCTATGTTATCGATGACTATAATGATAAAATATTAAATCTTAGATTGTTACTTAACCCTTAACTCAATTTTATATCACATATTAATTTGCCAGCAAACAAAGCTAGAGGTGTACTTGGATTTGTAAAACGTTGGGCTAAAGAGTTTGATGATTCATACGCTACTAAAAGCTTTTATATGTCGCTTGTCAGGCCTGTTCTGGAGTATGGATCCATAATTTCAGTTTCTGCTTCTTTGCTTCCGTAGATTGAACTTTAACCTATTGGACTTTGCATCTATTCACCCAGACTTTCTCTTATCAAGCTACCAACTTTAAGGAGTCGCAGAATAGTACTTAATATTTCCTTCATTTTTGGCGTGATTAGTGGCGATGTTTTCACTCATTTACTTAATAACAGAATTACTTTAAATGTACCACTAGACCCTACACGACATTTCATCCCTTTAGCAGTAGAATTATTCCGGCTAATTATGCAACGCAGAATCTTTTAGGAGAATTTTGCAGATTTTAATAAATATTAAAAGTTAATGATTTTAATTTGTCACTAAGCTCAATTAGATATAATATATATTAGTTTACCTAAACAACTAATGGCGTTTTCTTTTCTGACAAAAATGTTGCATATGTTTAACACTTTTTACATCTTTGTGTTCTTTTCTAAAAAATGTTCGATAGGGTAAATTAAAAGTATGTTCTTTTGAAAATATTTTGCACGAAAAAGTGTAAGATATGTTACATATTTTACCCTCAATTTTATGTAAGGGTGGTATGCTACACTTTTTTTTAGTAGTTTTTACTCTTGATAAGTGATGTTTGCTTTTGTTGCTAAACCCAGTGTTATATTACTTTATGTTTGAAAAGCTAATTAAACATTACTGACATGTAAAGGAAGTTAGAAAAATTCAATAACAGTTTTTGTTCTATTGTGCTATAAAATGTGTAGCATATTTTCGGGGTTAAGGCAACATGCAAAACATTTTATGTGATTGTTGGGTAACATTTATTTTCAGAAAAGAAAACGCCATAATTGTTTTTATATATGTAAAATTTTTTTTTAATTACTGTAACTGCAAACACTAACATGGACGGACAGACGGAAGTCGGTCAATCGACTTCGCTATGCATAAGAAGTCAGAATATATGTATATACTTTATGGGGTCGGAAATGGATATTGTAGAAATTACACACGGAATGGCAAACTTATATATACCCTTTTTCCACTTTTTGTGGTAAAGGGTATAATAATCAAATTTTTTTTATTTAAATTTGGTTTTATTTTGTGTTGATACTGTTTTGTTAATGAAATTTGTTTCAGAAAAATGGTATTTAAAGAGAAAACAGTGTAAATATATTTTCTAATGGAATTTGCTTACTAACCACAAGCAGTTTCTTAACTATACTGAAAATTTTTAAATTTTGAGTTAATACCCTTTGTTGATCAAGTGCGATTTGTATCTACAATGTATTTAAGTGCAAGGGTGCTAACTGGCGTATATTCGTGTAAATGTACACACATACTAGTATTGCCAGGGAAAAACAGGAAAATGTTACGCTATGCCGAATCTTAATCTTCACCATACAATCAAAAAAGCAAATATTAAGGTGACGGAGAATTAAAAAATAAGAGAAAAAAATAAATTCTACATTTTACATAAAAATGTCATCGGCTCTTAATGGGTTAAGGATTTTTTAAATTTTTTTAATATTTAAGTGCAAGGGTGCTAACTGGCGTATATTCGTGTAAATGTACACACATACTAGTATTGCCAGGGAAAAACAGGAAAATGTTACGCTTTTCTTGAAAAAAAGTAACATTTTTTCATTGAAATTTACATTTTGTAATTAATATTCGGCTATGCCGAATCTTAATCTTCACCATACAATCAAAAAAGCAAATATTAAGGTGACGGAGAATTAAAAAATAAGAAAAAAAAAATTAATTCTACATTTTACATAAAAATGTCATCGGCTCTTAATGGGTTAAGGATTTTTTAAATTTTTTTAATATTTTCTCAAAGATCTCTTCAAAAGCTTTTCCATTATACCTAAATGATATTTAAAAAATTTTAAATATTCAGAGGCCCTTAACTCGGAAAATATGGGCGAGCCCAAATATTTTCACTTGATTTTTTCTTATTTTTTAATTTTCTATCACCTCATATATCTGTTTTGTTGATTGGAGTTACTTCATTGTTGCAAATAATACGGAACAGTTAGATGATGCTTTGCCCGCTGCCTCGAAGAACATGCACATGTTTTTCCAATAGCACCTTTTTCGACACTAAGTCTGATCGATTGGTGTACTTAAATTTTCTCTAGCTGATATAGTACCCTTGCAAACTTGATTTCAATACTAACACGAATGACAGACGGACATCGCTCAATCAACTTCGCTATGAATAAGAAGTCAGAATATATATACTTTATGGGATCGGAAATGGATATTGTAGCTTTTTTTTAATTCTTAACTCATTAAGAGCCGATGACATTTTTATGTATAGTACTTAATTTTTTTCTTATTTTTTAACTCTCCGTCACAATAATATTTGTTTTTTATACCCTTCACCACAAAAAGTGGAATAAAGCTTTAACTAAGTTTTTCAATCCGCTTGTAATTTTTACAATATTCATTTCCGACCCAATAAAGTATGTATGTATATATATTCTGACTTATGCCTAGCGAAGTCGATTGAGCGATGTCCGTCAGTCCGTCCGTGGTTGTGTTGAAATTAAGTTTGTCGAGACAAAAATAAATAAATATGTCAATCTATCAGATATACAGGTATGTGATGGAAATCGATCAATTTGAAAACGATTCGTTTTAAGATATTTTTTAAATAAAAATAAAGAAGTTACCCCAAAGTAATTGTAGAAATTGGATGGAAAATTATTGAAAAGTATATTAAAGGTATTGAAAAAACGAAAATAATAAGCATATCACAACCATTATCAGTTTTAAATCGTCTCGATTTCGAAATCGATTTCCATCACATACCTGATAGTGTCGAAAGCGGTGCATGATCGGTCCATGTCCTTCGAGGCAGCAGGCAATACACCTTCATTTGAAACAATAAAGTAATTCGAATCAAAAAAATAAATATATGGGGCGACAGAGAGTTAAAAATAAAAAGCGAAAAACATCAAGTGAAAAAATTAGCGCTCGCCCATATTTACTGTTGGGGTGTAATTGGAATAGAGTGGCGACAAAGTATTCATGGAAAGAAAAAATAATGCGGGGGGTTGAGTCTTTATAAAAAATATAGATTTATTAATATTTTACCAACCTTTTCGTGGGTAGTTAAAATGATAACTAAAACTAACAGGTTACAACTTAACGCTTTATGACAATTTCATATTAAAATTACAGAAGTTGAGATAATTGCAAAACAGATTAATTTGCTCTTCTCAGTGTTATTTTAATACACTGCGCGAGACTTAGCTAGAACAAAAGTTCTTATTCATTACACATAAACATCCCGGCCCCCTTTGCTATTATGCAAACTTAGGAAACCGAAAGTTCGTTAAAATTAATTAGTTGACATATATATTGATAATTCAATTAAAAAATTCAAAAATATATATAACAAAGTGATACATGTTTAGGGTAATATAATGATAAGTTAAAAAAATTCATTTAGGGTAATACGAGGGCTGCTACATATATTTCTGGCCTGGCAACACTGACTGCTGCCAAGTGCAATCTGACATTTCCATTGGAAAGTTTGTCATTTTTAAGCATAATCGTACTCAAAACGTTTTGACGTACGACCATTATTTGTGTTGGTAACAGTGACTTGAAAAAATTAATATAGAAAAAAATGGAATTAACTCGTGAACAGTTTGGTGCTATCATCGTGGATTATCACGACAAGAGTGCATTGATGAACTTAGATCTTTGTATGGCGAAGAAGCCCCATCCTATAGCACTGTGAAAAATTGGTATAATGAATTTAATCGTAGCCGAAGCTCGCTCAAAGAGGAATTCCGTGAAGGTCGTCCAAAACGGCTGTTGTGCCAGAGAACATTGATGCCGTGCTTGAACTCATAATGCAAGATCGACATGCGACATACCGAGAGATAGAGACATCCTTGGACATTTCTTCAACCAGAATACATTCGATACTGCATGAACACCTGGCCGTAAAAAAGGTTTGTTCTCGTTGGATCCCGCACAATTTGAAAGTCGCTCAAAAAAAGGCTCGACACGTTGCAAAATACGATTGCGGTGCTTCAAAAGACGTTTATAAGATCTTCACAGGTGACGAATCATGGATCTATGCGTATGAGCCCGAAACGAAACAACAATCGACCGTGTGGGGTCTTCAAAGACGAGCAAAATCCAACGCAAGTTGTTTGTGGAAGAAGCACTTCGAAGCAAATGGTCGCCTGTTTCTTCGGCAAAACTGGTCATGTGGCAACTGTTCCGCTTGACCAACGTAGGACGGCCACTTCTGAGTGGTACACTACAATTTGTTTGCCTGAAGTCATCGGAGAAATTCGAAAAACCAACAACAGAAGACGAATCATTGTTCACCATGACAATGCGAGTTCTCACACATCGGTTCAAACCAGAGCGTTTTTGACCGGCCAAAACGTCGAATTAATGGGTCATCCGCCGTACAGCCCTGACTTGGCAGCTAATGAGTTCTTCCTGTTTCCGCACATCAAGAAAAAAATGCGTGGTCAACGATTTTCGTCGCCAGAAGAAGCTGTTGAAGTGTTCAAAAACCATGTTTCAGAGGTGTCTCAATCGGAGTGGCAAAAGTGCTTCGACAACTGGTTTGAGCGCATGCAAAAGTGTATAAATCATGCTGGAGAATACTTTAAAAAACAATAAAATCATTTTTGATTAAAAATATTCGCATTTTCACTATTAGGCCAGAAATATATAGAGCAGCCCTCGTAATATTATCTCAAAAAAAAAGAAAATCAATAATATATTTTATCTATCGAAAAATTCATGAATTATGGCGGTAATTGAACAAACGATAATACTTCTTACATCATAAAAAAAATATATATATATCAATTATACGCCAAACATGCCAATTATGTTCCAGCCTAATACGGTGTCTTGAGCCATAGGGGAACCAACCGATTCTGGTTGAATGCTGGATTTTATAAGGCGTGGATACACGTCAGCCCCAAGTACTATATTCACGTCATCATTCCTGAAAAAGTTAGGATCAGCTAGGCGTAAGTTAGTATACAGGGAAGAAACTCGCTCATCGATTTTTTCCATTGGCTGCTTACGAGGTAGATCGTTATCAACCTTCGCCGTAAGTTCAAATATAGGTCCATCGTCGAACCGAGGCCTGATTTTGATTTGGCACCACCGATCATCTCCTACTTTTTTCACGGGAAGCTTGTAGCGTTCTATTAGGAATGCTGCCATAGAACTTGTCTCCTCGCAAGGGTTCAGTATTCCTCGGACATTACCCCATTCTTTGCACAGCTCTACTTTCTCAATTATTGTAGGGAGTAACGTTACGCTGCGTATACTGGAGCAAGTTGGGTCCTTTGAGGTGTTAGTTGTTGATTTACTGACCCGCAGACGTTCGTGACGATGTATCAAAGTGTGGTGATAAAGTTATTGGGGTTGTGCAGGGCTGGGAAGTAAAACTAATTTTACGATAGGCCTAAATACGGTGCCTTTGGCAGTTCGTATTTCGGCGACTCTAACTCTGTTATCTTTTCGGATAACATTTTCTATTCGGCCGAGCCGCCATTGATTCGGGGGTAGGTTGTCTTTTCTAATAATAACAAGATCACCGATTGCGTAATCACGCTGGGGGTATTTCCATTTAACGCGCTTGTGGAGCTCTTTGAGGTAATCTTTCTTCCACCGTTGAGCAAAGTAGTGATGCAGGATCTTTAGTTTCTGCCAACGGTTAGCATAACTTAACGGAGGATTCGAAAAGTCAGGCTCTGGGGGTGATAGCAACGGGTCGCCTATGAGAAAGTGACCGGGGGTAAGTGCACATAACTCTGTAGGATTTTCGCTCATTGCGCTAAGTGGTCTAGAATTTAAACACGCTTCGATTGGGGCTAGCATTGTGTAAAATTTTTCAAAGGTAAAACTCTGGCTATGAGAAATTCGTTTAAGATGCATCTTAAAGCTTTTGACACCAGCTTCCCAGAGTCCACCCATGTGAGGGGCCCCTGGCGGGATAAAGTGCCATTCTAGTGGAGCAACACTATGATGATCAAGCAGCTTTCGGCGTACTAATGACAAAAACTGAGTCTTTTCTGTGTCTAATATATGTGAAGCACCAACGAATGCAGTGCCATTGTCCGAATATATAGCGCTAGGCGAGCCTCGACGAGAAAAGAAACGTGCAAACGCAGCTAAAAATGCTTGAGTTGAGATTTCACTTGTGGGTTCGAGATGTATAGCCTTGTTGCGAAACAAATAAAAACCAAAATGTAACCTTTCTTGATTTTACAACCGCGGCCGGCGTAACTCCAGTGTTAGTAAACGGCTGTGAAAGTGTTGTCCTCTCTGAGGGTAAGACAGCCATTATTTGCTGACTTTTCTGGCGTTTTTGAATTACACATGATCGACACTGTGACAAGATAGTTTTAATCAGGACCTTTAACCTAGGAACATAGTAATAAAGCCTCATAAGTCTAAACAATAAAGCATTTTGGCCGTGAATCGAATATTTGTGCAGATAAGTTAAAAAGAGCCGTTTTTAACATCCATGATACGGCAGTAAAAAAAAAAAAACTCTCTCATTGTAATTAAGAATCGGAGAGTTAGATAAACGACCATTTATTCTCATAATCCCAGCAGTGTCTAGAAATGGGTTAAAAGTTAAAAGAGGGCTTTTTCGGGGTATTTCTAGGCCTTGAGATAATAAGTTGTATTCATTTTCGATGTACAACTTCTACCAAGAAATTATCATACGTGATTTTGCGTGATCTAACTCAGCGTTTAT
The DNA here is from genome assembly GCA_916610165.2 of Gymnosoma rotundatum. NCBI lineage: Eukaryota > Metazoa > Arthropoda > Insecta > Diptera > Tachinidae > Gymnosoma > Gymnosoma rotundatum. The sequence continues at coordinate 37,902,681 of OU744340.1, read as the reverse complement.
AAGTTCATTAGTCGTCACCAGTTTATACCGTAACCTTGTATTGCACTTATAATAAAACCGAAATATCTGGCACGTAACACGCATGGCCTTCGGGAAGTCTGAGAAACTTGCAAGAATTTCTGTATTGTGGAGTTTAGTTAAGTGAGAACAAATTGGTTTTTTTTCTTCTTCGGTCGAGAAATTCGACAAACTCTTAGGCCATTGACTCGGCGGAAGTTTAAGCCACGTAGGTCCATGCCACCATAAGTTGTTAGATATAAGCTGCGGGATTGGAAGTCCACGAGTTGCCAAATCAGCGGGGTTACTTTTGGAATCAACATGAAACCATGATTGATTTCCAACTTACTCGATAATAGAAGAAACTCGGTTTTCCACAAAGGTTTTCCATCTATTGGGGGGTTTTTGTAACCATGCCAAGACTATTGTTGAGTCGGTCCACAAAAACAAGTTATAATTTTGAAGGTTGAGTTGGGAGTGGATTGTTTCGATCATTTTAGCCATAAGTTCGGCTGCACAAAGTTCTTTCCGAGGTAATGAAATAAATTTAACTGGTTTTTGGAAGAAGTAAATGAGTAGAAACCAAACCTATATTTTCTGCGCGTAAATATAGCGTTGCCGCAGACAGACAGACCTTAAGGTAACAAATCACTGTTTGTTGTCCATTTACGTAAAGAAAAACCAGCAGATTCAAGGACTTTGATTATTTCGTCTCTAGCTATGTTAGCTAACTCAAGTAGGGTACGTATTGCCAAATAGGGCGCATAATTTACACCAAACGTGTCGGTATTAAGCTCGAAATCCTGTGGGTCTTCTTCAGGCGAACTTCTGAAAATTATTCTCTGAAATGGGGTGTGTGAGGTACTGACTAGTATCTGACGATACATTTTTTCGATGTCTGCATTAAAAACGTATCTGAATAGCCTCCAACGCAAGATTAATATTGTTAAATCTGATTGCAAAATAGGTCCGGGGTAAAGCAAATCGTTGAGACTATTTCCGTTCGATGAGGGGCTCGAAGCATTAAAAACTACCCGTAATTTCGTAGTAGCGCTATCGGAACTGCGTGATGGGGTAAATAATATGTTCCATTGGAACTTGATGAGGAGACTCTTTTCATTCGATTTAGAGAGGAGTATTCTGAAATGACTCTATCGTACTCAAATTTTAAGGGGAGATTCTTTAATAATCTACATTCATTCCTGACAAACTGAGAAAGAGCAATATGGCGAGATACGCCAAGGTTCAGATTATCGGGATATTCACGTCGAAATGGAAGTGAAACTACGAAACGTCCATTCTGTAGACGATATGTTGTAGATTGGTACATTGACTCACAATACAAATCATCATCAGAGAGTCTAACTTTCTTCGGCAATTTTTCAAGCTCCCAGAATTTCCGTATTTTATTATCAAGCGCAAGTTCATTATAAAAGGATGAAACTAAGGATCGACAATTTTCGGTATTAAATTTGCCTGTCACAATCCACCCTAAAACCGTTCGTTGTGCAACTAAAGCGTGGTTCTTGTCCCATCGCACACCATTTTTAATTAGTTTCGGGTATACGTCACCACCTAGAAGAACGTCAATCTCTGAACGTTGGTTAAGATTTGTGTCGGCCATAGACAAATCTGAAAATCCGCCATCCTTTAGTGCTGAAAACGGATAATAACCGGTTAGTTTTCGAACAACAAAAGCATTGGCATATGTTTCAAATGAGCGATCACTGGGTGATCCGATGCGAAGATGACACAATTGAGTTGAAGTTGCGGTAAAGGCATCGTTGAGGCCGCGCACCTCCGTTTGTTAGCATCGAGTCTTTAGGGAAAGTTTACTCTGAAGATTTTTCGAAATAAACGTCGCCTCTGACGCAGAATCAATTAGAGCCCGAACGGTATATTTTGTATCACCTGAATAAACATGGACAAGAGCAATACCGAGTAACACTGTGCAATTCGAAGCGGACTGTATTTGGGTAGAATACGATTGTCTCGTTTGAGCTGCAGCTTGGGCAGAAGTAGAGGGAGGGGTAAGTGTTTAAGCTTGATACTTGAGGGGGGTTTAAAACACGAGAATCATTCGCATTTGTATTCGAGGGCGAAGCTACAGTACGAGACATTGGTTGGAAGTTAGGGTGTTGAATTGCATTCGATACGTGTTCTGTTCGCTGAAGCAAGGAATGGTGCTTTTGCTTGCATATATGACAAACATATTGGCTCCTGCATTTTTTAAATTTATGCGAAGTTCCGAGGCAATTTGAACTTCGCTTTTGTTTTTTAACGATTGAAAATCTTTCCTCAACCAACATGCTGAGAAACAAGGGGCAAAGTCTAAGGGGATGTTCTTCTGGACAAATAGAACATTTACCAGATTTACTTTGAGATACATTTGTGCTATAACTTTTGAGTTTTTTTCTGATCTGTAAAATGGGATTTTTTCGAGTTAAAAGATTTATTATTATTCGAAGTATTGGGGTTTAAAAATGTAGTACGAATATCATCTACCGACTCTAGGGTTTGAAAACGTGAAGTTAAAAAAGCATCCATTTGCTTTCATTTTGGTAACTCCTTACTACTAGGGAGGGACTATTTCCAAAGACCAAGAGTATTTTCTCGCAGACAAGTTGAACAGATGTAGACAAAAATTATGTCCCAGCTTTCCGTATCAATTTGAAGAAGTGTGAGATTTGTGACACAATCGTTAATTGACCTTTGAATACGCCTAATATTACTACTTCTTTATAAATAGGGGCTATGTTAAAAAGAGTTTTCAATTGAGCGTTGACTAGTATTCTTTTATTCTCATAGCGGTTAACTAGATTTGTCCATGCCATTTCGAACCCATCATTAGCTATCGGACAAGTCTTAAGTAACTCTTGGGCCTCCCCCTGTGTCATTTTCAGCAAGTGACACATTTTCTCAACTGGAGATAATCTTTGACTGTTCCGATATAACGCCGTGAACATGTCACGAAACGTTGGCCAAGACTTATAGTCCCCATAAAATATCTCAGTGTCACAAGGCGGCAAAGAAATATGGGGTGTAGAGTCATTCTGAGGAACTGAAGCTAAATTTGGGATTTTACTGGGGCCAGCTTTTTGACAAAGGGCATCTAACAACTCATTTGACTTGGACAAAACTTTTACGTGGGCCTCAAAAGTTGAGTAAAATAGCGATTTTAATGTTTCAATTTGCACTTCCTCTTCTAATTCATTATATTTATTCAGGACGTCATCGTAACATGAACAAAAATGTGACCAGAGACGAACGATTTCATCCTTTTGGACGTCTGGGGTATGAAAAGAATGAATATCGGCAGGGAGGTTATTAAAATATTCCTGAAATTCTACCACCCTGTCTGAAGCACGAATAAATGAGTCTAATATAGACATAATGATTCTTATATAAAGGTAAATGTATACGGCGTAGTACAAAAAAAAAGAATAGCAAACTTAGGAATAAGTTTACATAAAAACCAGATTGTTTAAAAAATTATAAATTTCGGGGGATAAAACAAAATCTCACCAAGTAACAAATTAAGTAGTAAGCACTCTAAAAAAAATCAATTCAGCATCGAAAATATACGCTGGTATTCTCCCGAGCGATATTATTTAAAATTAAATTTAAATAAACCGTTTCATAAGTTGTTGGAGAATCATCGCAAAATTCTTTTCCAGTATATAGTGCACTAATAACCCTGCAATAACACTACAGGTTAAATAACGCGTTATATATTAAATACTCATAACCAAAGTATTGGTTAGAAATTGTAAAACTTTCAGTTATTTTGTATAGGGCTTTGGGAAAAAACTAACCTATTCTCTTATGTACGTGTGACATTATATCTCTTTCTTTCACCTTATTGTTTAGAAGAGAAAACACTATAGTGTTCTCGCTCGTACACATCAGTACTAACGTGTATATAACTGCTTATATAACCGTAGCGATACCGGTAGTATTACATTTTAAATAACCCTTTAGTAAACCGGTACACATAACCGTTATTACTACTTAATAAGTAACTCGTTATTTAACCGCTTGATATACATATATAGTTGTCCGTTATTAATATTGGTTAGTGCTACTGAATACTACCAGTTATTGTATTCATAAAAATTGGTTATTGTTACTGTATCAAAAAATACACTTTTTAATGTTTTCAATTTATTTTATTATGAGAAAAATAAAGCAAATTTTTTAAGAATTCATAACAAATTAAAAAGAAATATAATAAAACAACTAATTTATTTAATCTTAAATTTCATTTTAAAGAAAAATATAGAAAAATTGGTAACAAAAAAATATAATAATAAAAACAGTTTAAAGCTTGTTACGAGATCAAAAATTAATAAAGAACGTATTTTATAATAAAACTTACTTTTTAACGAATTTACGTTGCTGATATCTGTTGCAGCTTAGCTCGATTCTCGATTTTTAATTCCTTTTCAAAAAAAACTTCGCCCCTCTGTTGAAAAAACATCTGAAAACATAAGAAATTATTATACTTCATCCACCGTTCCTTTGAGATGGAAGAGATATGACTTCTGTAAATGGAATATAAATTTAGTTTTAGTAGAAGGCAAATAAAGTATGCATAAATTTTAAAATACCATTGCCTCGCGGTATTCCGGCTTTTCTAACTTCTCCTTAACGTCAATAGATGACAATGGTAATGTAGCCCCAATTTCTACATGCAGCACATTTTCATCCTAGCCGTCTATAATTATTTGGGACAACATTCCCTACTCCTTCAATATTTCCTAACATACATATCCACTTCATGATCCGAAATACCTGAATTTTCACTCGCGGACGGACAACTGTCTACACTTTCTTTTCTATCAGCATTTGCAAATCTGCTTGTATTTCTGTATGTTTCCACTCTTTAAATTTTTTTTTTTAAACACCTAAAGCATTTTGTTTTGTTTTTTTTATTCATTTTAATTTTCATTTTAACACTTTTACTTGAATTTTTTCACATTTGAACACGAGCGTCTTCAATTTTTTTATATTTCTTCTCATTAGTGGCGCCAACGTATAAAGTGAGAAAAAGAGTACGGTATAGCACGCTTCTTCGAAAAGTCTATTTCTTTCTTACTTAAAGTGGTTATGGAATATAAGTGTGCATATGTATTTGTTGATATTTAAAATTCTTTAAATGTATTGGTGTATCGGTTAGGCAGATTTTTTAGGGTTATTACTCTTACATTCGTTGTTATTAAATTATTAAGATCAGTGTTTCATCCGAGTGTTCCTGCACCACGCATTCACACTAGCATCGAAAAGTTAATTTTCATACAGTTTTAAAATATCAATTTGTTTGTGTGTTCACACTAACTTCGATAACTTTTATTTGATAATTTTGTAAAACAAATTTGCTTAGCGCGTTCACACTAGCATATTATATTTTATAATTCTTGGAAAATTAACTTATAAACGATTTTACTTGGTTAGATAAATATTTTTATTATACCAAAGGCTGTTCGAAGTGGTTTTAGGCAAAAATTAAATAAATTACTTTTAATTTTTGAACATACTGATCAAAATTTACTATTTTTTGCAAAATAAAAATAGATCTAAAAACTGTTAAAGAATCCGGGTATCGCATAACCGACGAGAGAATAATATTTTATAATTCTTGTAGTAGTAGAAAACATCAAGATTCTCCTTCCAGATCGGAAACTTTGGAGAAATTAATGACAAAGAAAGCAAAGGTTGTACAAAATGTAGTTAGGATTCAGAAATCTATTAGGGAAAAGACGATATCTTTTAATCCTATAGAATTAGAATGTCGCTTAGACATTTAAAAAACTTATATTGACCAAGCAATGAAGCTTCAGTCAGAGGTTGATAATTTAGATCCCGATAATGACGATAGAGCTGAGCTTGAGGACATTTGTGTGACAACAAAATCAATGTTTTTGAGTCTACTGGCTAAAAATAGGCAGCCAAACTTGCCTGAAATCTCTTTCGGTGCACAGACACATCAGTCAAGACTCCCAAATATGAAGCTCCTCAAATTTAATGGAAAATATTCTGATTATAAGAATTTTATGAGCTTATTTGAGAACTTAGTCCACAATGATCCGACGTTGACAGATATTGAAAGGTTTAATCAATTAATATCATGTTTGTCCGATTCAGGCTTAGGTACAGTGAAAGCTTTTCAGATTTCATAAGAAAATTATCCCAAAGCATTAACCAGCTTAAGGAAGATTTACGACAATGAATGCCTAATATTTTTTTATAATATTGAAAACTTTTTGATTTGCCAGAGATCACAAAATCTTCGGCTTCTACTTTGCGATAAGAAAATAACGAATGCCATATTAATACACTTAGTGATGTCAAAAGTAGATCCAGTGACCAGATCAAAGTGGGAAGAACAGCTTGATTTCGAAAAGCTCCCTTTATGGTCAGACTGCGAAGCTGCCTTGAACAAGCGGTACCAGCATATTTCTGCTGACGAATCTCCTAGTTCAAGACCGAGGTTTAATAGTAATAATAATACTAATAAAACTGAAAGTTCTAAAAAGAAAAATTACAAAACATTATTAAATTGTACAAAATCAAAACCATCTGCTGATAAGTGCTTGTTTTGCAGATCAAATCAGCATATAATAAATAATTGCTCTTCTTTTACTGCTGAGCCCGTAACCCAAAGATTTGATTTCATAAAATCTGTGCCAGCATGTATTAATTTGTTGAGAAAAGGTCATACATATGTAGTGGTTCTCACAATTCACTGTTGCACAAATTTAATGCAAGTTTTTGTAGTTCTAATAATTCGAATAATCTTGCTGAACAGCCATCTACTTCACACGCGTCTGTTAATTATTCATCATCGGATGAAAGAATTATTCTTGCCACAGCTGTTGTGAAAGTGAGAAGTAATTCTAGCAAATATATACTGGACAGAGCATTTATAGATTCCAGTTCTCAACCAAACTTGATAACTTGCGCAGCTACTAAGACTGAAAAAATAAGGAGCCATATTAAGTCTAAATGGCATAAGTGAAACAAATTCGGCTTCCAAATCTTATGTAAATTTAACTGTCACGTCGAGGGTTAACTCTACTAACTTTACTTCAAAGTTTTGGGTATTAAGTCATATAACTAATTTGCAACCTGATCTTAGAATAAATGCAACTAGCTTAAATATTCCTAAGAATATAGGAATTATTTAAGTACTGTTGCAGAAAACGAGAGCAATGTTGATTCAGTAGTCAGGAAATTCTGGGAATTAGAAGATCTTCTAAATGAGTCAACAAAAATATATTCTGAGAAACAGCAACAATGTAAGGACAAATTTAGAAATTTAGTACGATGCTTAATGTCAGGACGATTTGAAGTCTCACTGCCTTTCAAATCTGATACAAAATTTCTTGGTTTCTATTTTGAAATTGCCAAAAGGCGATTTCTCTCTTTGGAATGAAGACTTTCCAAAGATGACATCATGAGGCAGATGTATCATGATTTTATAAAAGAGTATTTCGATTTAGGTCATATGTCACTTTTGAATAATATGCCAGATTTTCCTCACTATTTTATTCCACATCAATGTGTTTAGCTACCTCAGAGCACAACTACAAAACTTCGAGTAGTTTTTTATGCTTCATGTAGAACTTCTTCGCATCTATCGCCGGTTGGTCCGACGATTCAAGAAGAATTATATTCTACATTAATCCGTTTTTGATTTCATAAATATGTAATCACTGCAGATATTGAAAAGATGTATCGTCAAGTCCATCTGATTCCTTAAAAGTGTTTCGTTTAAACACTGTTACATACGGCACGGCGTCAGCGCCATTTTTAGCGATCAGATGTTTGATTCGTTTAAGCGATTTGTACAAAGAGACTTTACCTATTGGTTCAAAAGTTGTTCGCAGTGATTTCTATGTAGATGATTTATTAACTGGTGCTGATAGCTACCAAGACCTGAGTATGATTCGTAACCAGGTTAATGAAATTTTGAGTTTAGTTGGTTTTAAACTTACGAAATCGTTTTCAAATCATCTTGAATTTATGAGCTCAATAAAGAATGAAAAACTATTACATAGCGATTCCGATTCAGCAAGAGCTCTTGGCATACATTGGATTCCGAAGAAGGATTCATTTAAGATTCGTTTAGAAAATAATTTTCAAGAATTAAAAGCTACTAAACATATTGTCAAAAACTTGACTGGGATGAATCAATTCCCATGAGACTAAATACTTTATAGGAAAATTTTAAATCTAATTTACTGGAAACTGATTCAATAACAATTCAAAGATTCGTTTATACAACTTCTAAAGCAAAAATTCAAATTCACGCATTTGCTGATGCCTCAATTCGAGCATATGGTTGTTGCATCTACATTCGAAGCTCCGAATCAAAGAGAATTGTTTCGAGACTACTTGCGGCGAAATCTAAAGTTGCTCCTCTTAAGACCAAGTCTCTTTCGAGACTTAGCTATGTGCTGCACACCGATTAGCTAAGTTGTGGAATCGAATTAAGTTAATGATGAGCTTTGAAGTCGAGTATGTTAATTTCTGGACTGATTCAGAAATAAAACTGTATTGGACTAATCCATCCTCGCTATCCACTTTTGTTTCAAATCGAGTGGCTGAGATTCAAGAATGGTCAGACCACGTTTCGTGGCGTCATGTTCCCACCAAGCAAAATCCAGCTGATATTGTTTCAAGAGGATGCGATGTTGAAGAATTGAAAACTTCGATTTGGTTTGAGGGACCTTCGTTTTTACTAAACGAAAGTTCCTACTGGCCTGTTAACGAATACTTTGAGTTAACAGAGAACCAGGGATTATTGGAAAAAAGAAAAATGAATGTACTTCTTGCAGTAGAGGATCCACATAATTGCCTATTGGATCTTATAGAAAAATATTCGTCTTACAAAAAGCTATTAGGAGTAACGTCTTTTGTACTTAGATTTGTTGACGTTTTGAGAAAACGCAAAATAAACAAAGGCTCTAGAACTACCGCAATCAAATTGAAATGGTCATACTTTCGGCTTGTAGAGACAATCCAGAAAAATTACTTTTCTAAGGAGATATTGAAATTGCAAAAATCTCTTGTCTTGCCATCAAACATTCAAAGATTAACAAATTTGTTCATACTTTCACAGAAGAGAAACGAACATTTTCACTTTTAAGGGTAGGTGGGAAATTGCTTAATGCAAACTTGAAGTATAATACCAAGTTCCCACTTTTATTACCGAAAAGAAATAGCTTTGTCACACTGTATTTTGCGGAATCTTCATTTTAAAAATTGTCATGCTAGCACAAAAGCACATGTAGCTCTGTCACGGCAGAATATTTGGCTTATTACTGCGAAAGAAGAGTGCAGCAGAATAGTTCGCCGGTGTGGTCATTGCTTCCTTATAAACCAAAATTAATGTCCCAAATAATTGGCAATTTATCCACTAGTAGAGTGAGAGCTACCCGACCCTTTTTAACGGTCGGCGTAGACTTAGACAATAGTTTGGTGCGACAACGCGACGAACTTCGTCGGAGCCAGCCGTGTGCTGAAGGGGCTGCAACAGGTCGTCGCATCATACGGGGAAGCACAAACTCCAGCGCACCTACTGATAGGCGAGGTTTTGCGTTCGCTGCCGCCAGAATCCGCAGAAGACGTGACAGACAAAAAAGCGAAATTATGGAAGCGATGGCGTCTGCTTTACAGTCTCAAGCAGACATTCTGGCAGGCTTGGTCTCGCGACTATATCCTGGGACTTCAGAGCAAAGGCAAGTGGCGCGAGGAGATGCCCAGTCTCAAGGTCGGTCAAGTGGTGATAATCCACGAAGACAATTGCCCGCCACAGCACTGGCTGACCGGGAGAGTCGTCAACGTCCACGAAGGACGGCAGGGTCAGGGTGGCGAAGGTCAAGACCAGAAACGGCGTATTTAAAAGCCCAATATGTAAATAATAATAATAATAAATAATAATACTAATAAATGAATTTAATAAAACTAAAATAAATAATACTACAACTAATACTTACCTTACTTTAAGTTTTTGTTGTAAATGTTAAAAGTAACTGTTATGCTGAAAAATATTGAAGCATCAGTATACACAAAAAATATTGTATACTTGCAAAGTAATCTTTAATTCAACTGGTCGTGTTTTTATTGAAAGGTTTAGTTTTTCACCAATTGTCCTAATTTTTTATTTAAATTATAATTTTATTAATTTAAAAGTTCTTAAAAACTATTAAGAACAAACATTTGATTTAACCAACTAACTTTGTAAATAAGAATACGAGAATATTCATATCAACGAATGCAAATTTTGTTTTTAAGTCATTCTTACTTGTTTACTCACAACATTATAGATGCTGTTTCAGTATCATTTTGATTGTTATGAGGTAAGTATGAATGCGCGCTGTGCCGAGCGTGCTTACAATTTAATTTTTATTAAATTATTATATGAACTGTGAATATTATAAATGAATTGAAATTATTTTGGCTCTAGTTCATTTTATTTTTAATTTCTAAAAATCTTTTTTTAAAAAGAAAATTTATTTTACAAATATATGCGGACGTTTTCCAAAGTAAACAAGAAAAATTAGACGCTAGCAGAATGAAAAACTGCACTTTCTGGACCGCTACAACCTTCATCAGCATTCTTCGCATCTATCTACCTTAGTTGTGTATTTTATAAACATCACCTATTTAACCAACTAACTTTGTAAATAAGAATACGAAAATATTCATATCTACATTAATTTGGTTAGACGAAATTTACACACAAATCAACTTATTTCTTTACTGTTCTCTATGTATTTCACCTTGTACATTTGTTTATGCTTTTGTTTCAATCATCGATTGAACAGGAATGCAAATTTTGTTTTTAAGTCATTCTTACTTGTTTAATCACTACTAAATTGTTTTAAAAATATTTAACCCATTAGAAGCCAATGTCATTTATTTTTTAATTCTCTGTCACCCCAATATTTGCTTTTTTGATTGAAGTTACTTCACCAAACTAGATTTACATAGATAGTGAAGGGTATAAAAGATTCGGCATGGCCGAATATAGCAATCTTACTTGTTTTTATGTAAAATTATATATATATATATATATATATATATATATATATATATATGCAGTACCAACATTTTTTTATTTTTTATTCTCTGTCACCCCAATATTTACTTTTTTTTTATTATACTTAAGCTGGATTCACCCACTGTTTCCGAACAAAATTTTTGTTCCGAAACATTTTTTTATATGTAGTTTGACGTGTTTTTTTTTTGAGAGAGAGAGAGAGAGAAAATAGTAAACACACTTCGGAACAATTTCAGCTTGAATTGGTTTAATTTTAATTTTTGTTCCGAAACAATGAAATTGTGCTGCCAACTAATTTATTTTTTCGAAGAAAATTTAACTGAGCTGCCACATCATATTACATGAACATATTAAATATTTGTATATGTGCATATAAATTTAAAAGGTAAAACTGCTTGCAAATTTAAAAGGTAAAGCTGCCAAGCAACCTGACTGACTTCTTTCCTGAATATTTTTTTCTTTAAAAATTTTAACAAATTTGTAGTAAACAATTTCTTAAAAAGTGAAAAAAGTTTCTTTTTATATACATATATACATTGCCAGTAAAAAAAAAGCTTTTTTTATTTCAATAGCTATTAGAAGAAGCATTTTACTTTTGTTCATTTTTTATTTAATTATGAAAGTTTTTTTAATTTTGAATTTATTTATAACAAAACCAAAACTATGTCTGTGACACAAAAAACGGAAAAAACGGCATTGTGTGAATTCAATCTTCTGTCACAGTGCTGCCTGCTTGTAAAGTAACACATCTCGCTTACACATATGTTTCATATGTTAGCTTTGTTTTTCCAGAAAAATTGTTCGAAGTGGATGAATCGTTTCAGAACAAACTCTCAAAAAAGTAAAATTTTTCGGAACAAAAATTTTGTTCGGAAACAGTGGGTGAATCCAGGTTTACTTCACAAAACTAGATTTAAATATATTGTATGGAGCATACCGAAATAATGCGGCGGCAACGCTTTGCAATTGGACAATCCGATTTTGTCAAGGCATTTAATAATAAAAATAATTAAAAATAAACAAAAACAAATTTTGGATTTTTTTATAAAATTTTCAATTTACACAACACAAACACCAGAATTGTATTCTTTTAAAAATATTTAGGGAAGTTATATATATTTTTGAAAAAAATCTAGTTTAGAATTGAAAAAAATTGTGTCCGCGGTGTAAAATTTTAAGTAAAAATTTTGGGGCTGACCTTTAGTTTCGAAGTTACCGACCTCCAACGTTTGTATGTATAACATTGCACATATCGAGTATTTTATGGCGGAATGATACAAAATGGGAATCATTGGAACCGTAATTTTTTGCTTAGATTTTCATTTACACCCCGTAGACAACTTTATTTCATTTTTGAGGTGCATCCGTTAACTAAACTTAACCCTTATGCTATAAGCACAATCAAAGGCTACCGACCATCGACTACCGACTACAAAAGTAGCTGGCTACAAAAATAGCCAAGTTGCCAGCTACTTAATTCTTTTAACGACCATCGACCACTAACTACAAAAAATAAACATCTGTTTTGACATATGTATTTAAGTTAACCAAAACAAAACAAACTTGATTTTTTTAAAGTGAATTTGTATAAAAAAAAAATTTTAAATGTCTCAAGAAAATTTAATTAACATTATAAATACTATTGCGAAAATAGTGGAAACAGAGACTTCAGTGTATGAAGTGTCCACGTCCATATTTGCATGTAAATTGAACTAAACATTTACATTAAACAATATAATAAATGTATATAAACAGTAAAAATTACTATTATATACTTATCAATTTCAATAAAAAACCCAAAAAATAAATATAATTGAAACAAATTAGGAATTTATGAAAAAAGAACTAAATGGAAAATTTCACAAACAAAAAGTAAATGAAAAATGCGCTAAATAAATAGTAAATGAAAAATTTATTATTTTTTTTTTTGAAATCTAAATTTAATAATGGCAGGGGTATATAACTACAGCGCCAGGGTATCCCACAAGTATTTTGATATAACTAGTCTCTCCAGGAACTGCACATCGACCTATACCTTCGTATAGGAAGTGGAAAATACTGTTAAATAAAAACTGTGCGCGTTGCGACTTCAATTATAACTTCACTTTTTTGAAAAAAATCTGCTCGCACGCAGATGTTCCCCCTTCGAGATAAAGTAATAAACTGATGAAAAATGTAAACAAATTAACAGATGATTATTATTTTTCAATGGTGCCACTATAAAAGTTTTTCGCGTTTTTAATAGCGATATTTAATGTATTGCGTTTTTAAAAACACCATTTCATGCATTTATTGTATTGGCACCACTAATCTGTTTTTTGTAGCCAAGAAAAATAGAAATTAGCCTAAGTTGGCTACGGGCTACAAAAGTAGCCGTGTAGTCGGTAGTCGTGTAGCTTCTAAAATAATTATTCTCACAAGCACGCATGTATTCTATTTTTAACATCTTGTAGTCGATGGTCGGTGGACATGATTATGTTTATTGCATTAATGTGATAATAACCCTGTTTTTTATCATTTTGACAAACTGTTGCCGCTTTTGTTTAGGTATGACATTTCAGCGTAAAAGCTATGCGGAAGAAAACGTTCCGCTTTCCACTTTTATTTGGGTATGGCTGTTATGCTGTAAACACATTCCCCGCAGCAAAATACACAAACACACGACAGCAAATGACGATAGCAAAATTTGTCGCATTGTACGCAGCTACATAGTTTTTTTAAAATCAGCAGCTACATAATAAACATATAATTTTATTGTATTTCAGTGATGTCACTTAATCGATTTTTAAAAAAGCAGCTCTGATTTATAAATAGAAAATATTTTAACTATTATGAAAGAGGCTATCAAAAGAGTAAAAAAATGCTTTTATAGGCCACGTTGATTTCTCGTTTGGATTGTCTTTAAAATTTAAAATATTTATATTAAAATATTTCTCAGAAGCGTACAGTAATGTGTGTCAGTATAAATAACACGTAGTTGTTTGTCCACTCAAATAAAAAATACTTAAAACAAGTTCTATGATATATTTTAAAACCAATCGAATTATTTACAGATGTCCCATACGACAATTGAAATTATTATAAGAACTTCAACCACCAAGTACTAAGAACAGAAGTAAATTTTTAACTAAATGTTGTCCACACATATTGTCGTGTGCACCCTGTGTCATGGTAATGTAGTGCAGTATAAGTACATATAAGTACAACAGCTGATAGGGTAATTGTGATGTCTGAGTGTCCGAAATAAAAAGAAGAAGAGAGAAAATGGTAAAAAATAGGCAGAACACATCGTCCCAATGGCTGAAAATCTTTTTTGAAAATGGAGGCAGCGTCCCGAGGTTTCCTGCCTAGTAGGTAACTTTTGTTCAGCCCTTTTTTCTTCGTATCTGCAACAAGACGGTGTGACTGCGGCTGGCAAAGGAAAAAAAACGCAAAGAAAAGTGGTACTGGTATATTTGCAAAAGTTGAATATTTTTATTAAAAAAAGAACATACGGAAAATATAATTAAATGCAATTAGAAAAACTTGCAAAAAAAATGTTCTGTATATTTTGCTAGTTTAAAAATTACATTTAAAATTGAAAAAAAGCTTTATTTTAAATTGCTTAAAGAAAATAAAAAAACAATATAAGAAATAAACTCTTAAAGACTGTTGAAGTCCAAAATATTATATATCAACGGACGGAAAGGCGATCCGGTAGAGCCGCTGAAAGAAGTCCTGGCAACCTGAAAAGAAATAGAAAAAAACCTGAAAAGAAACAGAGACACCAGAGAAGAAAGAGGAAAACCTGAAAAGAAAGAGGAAAACCTGAAAAGAAACGGAAAAGCCTGAAAAGAAAGAGGAAAAACCTAGAAAGAATTAGTAGAATCTGAAAAGAAAAATATAAGAACAAATTTTTTAAAGTTTATATTGAAGTTGTTTCAGTTTTTGTTTAAAGAATAATTTTGAAATTAAAATTCTGTTTTAAATTCTGTTTTAAATAATTTCTACTTTTTATCGAATTAGTTTCGCAAAATGTGATCTAAAGCAATTTTAATAAAAACCCAATGATGTATTTTACCATATAACTTTTTTACGTTTTCTATATTCAAAATGGTGTGAAGATAATTAGAGGCGGTAAGTAGGTTAAAGAAGGTAGTTGCAAGTGTGTTTTCGGGGCATCCAAGATATTAATTTGATTACGATGCCATGGTGAGGTTATGTTATCCTCAAGAGGGAGGGTTTTCTTTCTGGCAGACCATCACCCAGAATTCGATAGCTTGTGTGTGTATAAGGGAGCGGACACGAACTTGCTTCGGGCCTTATACTGTTAATTTTTTTTGCTGGCATGATTTTTTTTGTAGCAGCTAGATTCCGCGGATGTGTTGGCAAAGAACCATCCCAAGACGGCGAGCCCCAGCCGGTGCTAAACGCCAGCATGCCAGCGCGGCCAAGCATCTAGCATACTTTCATCTATATATTTTTACGACAGCTGCTGTTACAAAAATGGCGCCCAACGTGTGGCCCGAAGCAAGTGATGTAAGTTTAAATTCTGAGTATTTATTTTCTTATTTGATTCATTCATTTTTGTTAAGATCGTATGTCGATTAGGTAGTTTCAAGAGTCCCTAATCATGCAACGTCTTAAAAATGTAATGTCCTTTTTATTTTTCAAAATTAAGGTGGATCTTTTAAAGCTTCATGGCGCATATTTCACACACTTATGTAAGTCCCTAAACACTAGGCTGAGTACCTCGGATGGCAGTATATTCATGAAGGTTTAAAGGTTTATACCGTCCCGATCATTTTCTCCAAATTGAGGCTTGAATAGTTGGACGTTAAAATTAAAGTCAAATAATTGTAATTGCTCAAGTTTAAGGAAAATGGTAGAGATATTATTACAACCAAAATGTACACGTTGTACTGAAGCATGTTTTCAGGGTTTGACTGAACGTCTAAAAGAAAAAAAGGTTGCTAGTTCGTAAAGAAGTACGTTTTTTCTTTATTTGTTGCAGCAACTTTTGTTTTTTGGATGGTTACAGATCCCACTTTTCTGCCATATTTTTTAATTTTTTTTTCGACTTTTTGGAGTCTGCTTCTGAAATACATAAAATACAAGTTTGACACAAAGCACACACACAAAGAATTTCGCAAAGGAATACTTACCTTGCAACGCTTACTTTACCCTCAATTCTGTCGCTTTTGTAAAGAGTCATATCATATTCTTTAGTCTTTTCTAGTTTTGTGAAGAATTAGTGAAGATTTGCTTTTATTTGGTTTTTTATTTTTTCCATTTTTTTTTACGTTGTTTTTTTTTTTTGCTAAACTTATTCATCTGCTTAAGTGTTTGCTTTGGACATTTATATTTTTTTCCACTAAGCAGATATATATTTTTTTTACGCTCTATTGAGCAGTTCCCTTTGATTTTCTTCTTCTGCCAATTGTTAGCGATGTTAACACGTCGAGCCAGTAAGATGTTATCTGAAGAAAACAATACGCTAACGACCAGCGCCAGTGCTGCTCGTGGCACGAACGCGTCTACCGCCGTAACGAAAGCGACGCCCATCACAACTACAGCGACAACTTTTTCATCTACAAACAACCCAGTTTTGGTATCATCAGACTCACCAAATCTTTCGATTAGTAGTGATAGCGGGGAACAGACTGTGGTATCACCGTCGTTTATGAGTGTTACAGCTCAAAACATTCGCAGACAGGTACGTGAAGGTAATGTAGTAGATTCTAATGCCGAAGGACCTGTCGACATGAGCAATATTCAGCAGTTTGTAGAGGCATCTGTGGATTTGTGCCAAGCCCGTCTTATGAGGGAGGTCAACGAAAAAATACAGCAAGCCCTGCTCGAAATAAAACAAGTTATGATGGCACAGACAGTCGTCAATTCGCTTCCGCCTGCAGGTCCGGAACAAAGGCAAGTGCTTTCTGAACCTTCAGTAAGTAGAGGGGACTCAGATTTACCGTATCCATCAGCGGCGCTGCAACCACCACCGACCGTCTTTGCTTAAATGCCACAACCATGTCCACAGCTACCACCTTTAATTCTAGCGCCTCGGCATGAACGAACAAGCCAAAATTTCGTTTTGCGGCGACAGACTAGTATGGCAAATAATCAGCGGCCACAATTTCTACAAACGTCATTTCAACAACAGCCAGTTTTACAACAAAATCAAACGTCATTTCAACAACAGTCGGTTATGCAGCAACAAAATCTTGCACCGAGTAACCAACACCAACAAGCTCAATGGTCATACCAGCAGCATCACTATGTGTTACAGGAGCCAAATCGTTTGCCTTTTTGCACACAACAACAACAATTAGCTCCGTTACCGCAACATGTTAATTATAATCAACCACATGGATCGCAGCCTAGCTATCCTCAGGATGCTTGGTCAGCACCAGCTTATCAGCCACAACAGCCAAATTACCTGACCATGTCGGTGTCAAATCAAGGCGAGTCTCTTGACAAATTCAAACTTGCCAAATGGGGTGTAAAGTTTGATGGCACCAATAAAACAATGAATGTGCAAGAATTTATTTTCCGAGTAGGAGCCTTGAGAAGGGATTACAACTGCTCTGACAATGAAATTTTACGCAGCTTTCATCTGCTATTGGACGGTCCTGCCTTGGATTGGTATTGGGATTACCGTAAAATTGTTCATATTAATACCTGGGAGGAACTAGAAAAAGCGCTCCTGGCTCAGTATCGCCGATTTGAAAAAGAATATCAAGTACAAATGAAAATTTTAAATCGCCGGCAGTTACCACAAGAGCCATTTGAAGACTTTTACAATGCAGTGATACGGTTACGTAACCAGCAAAAGAATCCCTACGAAGAAGTGCAGTTGGTGGAAATAATGAGGGGCAATTTAAAACCTGCATTAGCTCAGCTAATGTTTTCGGTTCATTTAAGAACGCTGTCAGAATTTTGTCGTGAGGTAAGACGTGCAGAAAACTTATTAGCCAGCCAACGGCAACAATATCAGCAGCGCCCAAATTTCCCCCAGAGGGTTAATGAAATATCGAGTCATGACAATTTAGATTTGATCGATCTGGAGGTAGACGCAATTCGGCCTACGAGCAATTACACTTGCTGGAATTGCAAAGTCGTTGGTCATAGTTTTGTTGACTGTCCTGAGCCAGTCACTCGAGTCTTTTGTTTTAGCTGTGGTAGAGATAGCGTGACCCCTAAATGTCCTAAGTGCCAGGGAAACCGGCCTCGAAACCCGTCTCGGACTGGGGACACGCGGACAACAGAGATTTAGACCCAGTTCCCAATCAACAGAATGTACCACGTGTAAATAGTTTTAAAATTTTAGAAAACGAAAGTAGAATTAAAAATTTCAAGACAGAGCCACAATTTAGGGAGATTAAACCTTTACATGTTAGGATTGTTGAATATAACGAAGCTAAACGGAGAATTTTCGGATCCGTCTCAAACAAAATACGGAAAGCGCGGGAACGTTATAAAGTACGGAGAAAGTTAAGGCACCAAATTTCGGCGGCTTCCCTTTATGAGGGTAAAGACTCTCGTCTTTACACCCGTATAAATTTAGGTGGTCACGAAATTGAGGGTTTACTAGACAGCGGTGCCACAGTAACGTGCTTAGGCCGTAACTGTCTTGAGTTTGTAGGGAAAACGGGGCTTAAAATCCACGACTTTTCTACCGTTATCAAGACAGCGGACGGCACAGCGCACCACATTGTCGGTCGTGTTCGGGCGGTTGTTAGGGTTGGCCAAACAACGCAGGGCATAACGTTTTATTTAGTGCCTACTTTGAGTCGTAAGTTATTCTTGAGAATCGATTTTATGAAGGTCTTTAAAATGTTTCCCAATATAGATAGTATCGCTACGAATGGTATAAGTCTGTGTGAAGACGATAGAAATAACTTAGATGTCGTGACTCATGCGCTGACTGTGGAACAGCGACAGAAGCTAGATTACGTCATATCGATGTTCCCCTGTTATAGCAAAAGGGGCCTAGGTAAAACACATTTAGAGACGCATTCCATCGATACCCGTGACGCAACTCCAGTAAAGGATCGACACTATCCTGTCTCTCCGGCGGCTCAAAAACTAATGTTTGCAGAGCTCGATAGGATGCTTGGCCTTGGTGTCATTGAGCCTAGCGAAAGCCCATGGAGCCATCCTGTTACGTTGGTCCGCAAGGGCGAAAAGAACCGGCTGTGCCTGGATGCGCGGAAGCTTAACGCACTGACGGTCAAGGATGCCTATCCCCTGCCACACATTGAGGGTTTGCTTAGCCGCCTGGGAGATACGATCTTTATTTCTAGTGTCGATCTTAAGGACGCATTCTGGCAGATTCCACTAGATCAGGCGAGTAGAGAGAAAACTGCACTCACGGTACCTGGGCGACCACTTTACCATTTGGGTTGTGTAACGCGGCCCAAAGGTTATGCCGTTTAATGGATAAAGTGATTCCTGCGGCTCTGCGTGATAGAGTTTTCGTCTACTTGGATGATCTCTTGATAGTATCTCCAGATCTTGCCACGCACTTAGAGTTGTTAGCACGGATAGCCGATAGTCTAAATAGGGTTGGTTTGACCATCAATGTGTCGAAATCTAAATTCTGCTTTAAGGAGTTACGATATCTAGGTTATATTGTAGGTGGCGGTAAACTAAGACCTGATCCGGCTAAGGTTGAAAAGATTACTCGTTTTGCTTACCCTAAAACAGCTAAGCAGGTTCGAAGCTTCATGGTTGCAACTGGCTGGTATAGAAAATTTATACCAGACTATGCCACCATTGCAGCTCCAATCTTCGAAAAGCTAAAGAAGGGGAAGCAATTCAAGTTTTCAGATGATGCTAAAGCCGCGTTTGATCGCCTCAAGAATGCTTTGATTTCGAGTCCGCTTCTTAATCATCCGGACTTCTCCAAACATTTCTATGTTCAGTGTGATGCGCCGGATGTAGGAGTTTGGGCGGTCCTTTTTCAGAAAGATGATTCTGAAGAAGAGCACCCAATCGCCTACTTCTCGCATAAGTTAACACCAGCACAGAAAAACTATTCGGTAACAGAACTTGAGTGTCTGGCAGTGGTTCTGGCGATTTGAAAGTTAAGGCCCTACATAGAACTAATGCCTTTTTCCGTGATAACTGATCGTAGTAGCCTTAAGTGGCTTATGTCACATAAGGATCTTAGTGGTCGTTTAGCTCGGTGGAGTCTACATCTCCAATCATATGATTTCAAGATTGAGCATAGGCAGGGGAAACAAAATGTAGTACCCGATACCCTATCGCGCTACGAAATGGATGAAGTCTCGGCAGATGTAGAAGGGCTAGTCGATTTAACCTCAGATGCTTTTAAGTCCCGCGACTATTTAGAACTTGTTGCTACTATAGAGGCAAATTCTGAGCAATTGCCTGACTTAAAGGTAGTTGATGGTTACGCGTATAAACGAGTACGACCCTATGATGGGTTAGTCTTTAATGAAGACTTCTCCTGGAAACTGTGGGTCCCTCATGAATTGACTAAGTCCATCATCGAAAAGTCGCATAATTCACCGCAAGCTTCTCACGAAGGTGTTGGGAAGACTCTCCACAGATTCAGGGAGTATTTCTACTGGCCAAATCAGAGCACCCAGATTCGCGAATTTATTGCTAATTGTGAAATTTGCAAAGAGACAAAACCGGCAAATAAAACGCTACGTCCGCCTATGGAAGCGGAATCTATTAGTGAAAATTTTTATCGATTTTCTCGGACCGTACCCCCGTTCCAAGAACGGTAACTCCTTTATTTTTATAGTTTTGGACCACTTAACAAAGTTTGTATTACTTAAAGCGCTGCCAAAGGCTAATACCAGGAGCGTAGTGAAATTTTTAATCGATGAAGTATTTCACAAATTTGGCACCCCTGAAGCCATTGTCTCTGATAACGGCAGACAATTTATCAGCAAGGAATTTTCCGAATTAGTAGAAAACTTTGGAGTGAAGCGTGTTCGTACAGCGATACACTCACCACAGGCCAACGCGTCTGAACGCGTGAATCAGACGATATTGGCTGCGGTGCGCCCATATATACTGGAAGACCAGTCAGAATGGGACAAACATCTGACCGAAATAGAATTTTCCCTTAGGTCGTCAGTGCAAACATCAATTGGGGTTACACCATATTTTGCTTTGTTCGGCATGAACATGTTTGGTCATGGTAGCATGTACGGGTTAGCCAGAAGGCTAAAGAGTTTGAATGACCCGGAACTGAATATTTGCCCAAAGTCAGGTAAAATGTCTCTTATTAGGAAAAAAATGCGAGAATCGTTACACAGAGCAAACCTTCGCAACAGGGAGAAATACAACACTCGCTGCCGTATGATTAAATTTATACCGCACAGTGGCGCCATTTGAGTTTTTTCGTTGCAAAAATCATATCTTTTGAACCGAATAAGATAATTAAACAGTTTAAACAGCATATGACAGATAATTGTTAGCCTATGAAATGAGCGTTTGGAAAGGGTGCTACGCTTTGTAGGGGCCTACTTATGGGTTATTAAAGTTAAAAATCAATTTTATGGTAAATAAAAAATTATTTTTACATTTTTAAATAGTTTTTATTTTTTTCTTCAGGGTTTTATGTTTTAAATTATTCCCCAACAAATTAAAAAAAATATTTTTTTTTAAATTAATTTTTTCAATTTTCTGTAAAATATTCATCACAAATCGTAAGAGAAGGTATATCTAAAAGACTAAGCATTTCTAAGCTATGATTATTTTCTAACTCTATTCGTGACTCCACATGCCGCAGGGAAGAAATAAGTGGATCGGAAGATGCTGCCAAAATGTTGAAGAGGTCCTCATTTTGCCTTACCCTTGATGTTTTGAATGTGTTCTGCAATGTATATTTTTTATAAAATTTGTTAAGAGATTTCTGTGCTTCTTCAGAAAGCTCTTCAATTTGCAAAGACTGGAACTCAATTATATCTTTGCCATGCGCCAATATTTTATGGACGGTCGGGGTCAACTTCTTCTGTGGATACATTTCTGCTAAAAGAGATGCAGTTTTCGACGCATGTTCTCCATATTTTGTAGAATTGACATTTTCTTTGCAGTTTAAAACATCCAAGATCGTTCCCAATCTTTTCACGATTTGATTGTCAATTCCAGAAACATTATTGGTCGGCAATAATGCACTGATGACGGACGTGGATTTCTCCAGTGTAGGGAAACATCAGATTTTAGCCGCAAAGGAACAACAGATGACATAAATATATTTCCGTCCGATATTGTAGCGTCATCGGAAGATATCCTATCTATCGCAGCCCCATTTGCTGATCAATGTCAACTTCTCAGGACGAATTTTCACCTCATTTTCAGGAAGACTTTCCAGCCACCGTTTTACTGTGTGGCCCATGAGATCCTGCAGATTGGCTTTCGCAGAGACTTCCGTAAACTCCGTATGCAGTGGTCGAGAATTTATTTTGGCTTGCGTAATATGCTTGTATCCGGGTAAAACGTCAGCGACGTGTCGCGTTAAAGATGCCCGTAGTTTCTCATATTTCTCTTTGGAAAGTTCTAAGTCCATAAACAAGGCCAAGGCTTCTTCGGAACCATACTTTTAAATGTGTGCGTTTGTGGGCGTGGTTATGCTTTCCTTAATCCTTTTTAGTCGCAGTTGGCTTGCATCAGCAACAGCTTTGTTTATCTGAGACCTAACTCTTTCACTATCCTTTGTATATTTAATAGCTAGCGCGTCCGATAAATGCTTCGTGGTAAAGTCATTGCTGGCATCGGCAAGTTTCTTCTTTCTTGTGAAAATTGAACACTCCTCAATACTTTTCTTTGCCTTCCTTTTGCTCCTCTGGTTGATGTGGTGGGTTTATCTACTGCCAATATAACCAGGATGGTGTCTTCATTAAGCCAGTCCTCATATTTGGAGTCGGAGTTCTGAATGGTTTGATTAGATTTCACCCATTTTGCCTTAATATTTGCATATATAAGATAAAAATTATTTTTTATAATTTCGCTTCTCTCAATATTTCCGTATAAGCTATCAAGTTCTTCTAAAGCAGCTTCCGTGAAAAACTTTGGTGTGGTTG
This sequence comes from Gymnosoma rotundatum, assembly GCA_916610165.2. Lineage (NCBI taxonomy): Eukaryota > Metazoa > Arthropoda > Insecta > Diptera > Tachinidae > Gymnosoma > Gymnosoma rotundatum. Next base: position 37,879,569 of record OU744340.1, on the reverse strand, counting down.
ACTTTCTAAACAGTTCAAAAAATTTTAAATTGTTCAACGCCATGTTTTCAGTACATAAATTCTTTAATAGTTTTAGTAATTTTTGCGCCAACTTTCAGTCGTAGACTAATCCAGGCCTTGTGCTTATTTTGCAATATATAGGCTTATGCTACCATGCCTAAAAATTTACTACTAAAAATAAAAACTTAAACAAAAATTTACTATTAAAAAGAAAACTACTGTCAGTCAACACATATAAGGGATGGACGCCATACAATTTCTGCAACCATGTCTTTTTAACCTTTTTTACCTCTAGAAACCAAACGGGCATGTAAAGGCAGATAAAACCTTTTGAATTATGTAAAGAAATAATCAAAGAACAGGTTTTGCAAATATGGCAAATATAGAAAAATATAGATTTTTTTTATTTTCCGTCAAAGTTGAAAAATAGTGAAAAAACGGATAGTTTTTAAATAGTGAATCACCAGGAGAAACACAAAGCAAACAGTTAATTTTTTTTATCATTATACATTTAATAAATACATCAATCAATACAAACAAAAAATATGGCGATTTGTTACCTATTTTTCGTGATATTATACCTGAAATCGCAACAAATTGACTAAAAATTGTGTGTTTTTTTGAAAAACGAAAGTCGGTCACTTTTGAACGGTTATATTTTCTAAACTAAAAATGTGATATTATTAAGAGTGGCATATTTGAAATCGTTGAAAAGTTTCCTATAACATGGGTTTATTCAAAACTTCGTGGGCGCTCATAAAAATTTTGGTTTTTGCAACCTCGTTTGCTCTACGGGCGCCACTGTGTACCGGGACAGGAAGTCTACCGCAAGAATGGTTTCAATGTTAAGCTCGCGCGCAAGTATCTAAAATGCAGAATTGTTAAGCCGGTAGGAAATAGTTTATTCGAGGTCGAAGACTTGAAAGGGAAATCATTAGGAATATTTCACGGAAAGGACCTAAAACAATAATTCCTAAATTGACCGAGAATGCACACGTTTGGACAGGCACAAAGGAAAAATCCCCATAATGTATAGAAGCTACTACGCTAGTTTATCTTACAGATATAGATTCAAATTTTTTTAGGAACATTGAAATATATAGCTAAGACTTTAGTATAATTCTCACACCTATATCGATTTCTACGCTCACAAACACTTGAACTACTTGCCAGTAAGATAACTTGTATTTTTAGCAAACAATGCTTTTTTTGATTATGCCAACTCAAGCAGGCGTACCTCATCGAATTGTTAAGACTCCAAAAGTGCAACCCCATGGTCACTCTGGGGATCAGTGCCATTAAGAGCTAGGGGTTATTAGTCACCTAGAGCCATAACTTGATGGGGCCCGGCTTACTGCGAGTCAAAGCGAAATCAAATAAATTTATTTAAAAGAATTATACTGACAATAGTCCCAGTGTTAGTTGTGCGTAGAATACCGAAGGATCTGGGAACGAACTCAACTAACAATGTAAAAATACACTACTGATTTCTTAACAGACTTAAAATGAAATAGAATAACTAAACTCACCTGTAAACTATTAACGAATTGTTGATCCATTTGGTTGATTGGTTGACTACCACGTCTGGTAAGCAGATTACGGCTCTACATTGTATCTATAAGGAAGGAAAGACTTTAGCATAAATAAATTACAGAATAAAATAATAAAAATAGTTTTAGTGGTTCACTTACTCAGCCGGATACCTAGTTGGTGGTCCCCAGAAGGTTAATTTTGTCGTTAGTCGACCTCGGGAATCCCTAGTCTAGATAAAGTAAATTAATTTAATTGAATAGAATAAAATGAAACAAAATATACATAAAAATATAAAAACTAGCTAAAATAGTAAAAACAGCTAAATAGTATAATAAATGATTAAAAATATATATATATATATATAAAAAAAAGGAAAATAAAAAAATATATACTTATAATAATCACATAAAAAAAAATAAAAGTAAAGAAATAGAAAAATATATAATAATAATACCACTAATACTAATAATAATAATAATAGTGATGATAATAATAACATTAATAGCAATAATAACCATGATACGTATACTGATAATAATAATAATACTTATATTAGTAGCAACAATATTAATAATAATAAGAATATTATTAATAATAATAAGAATAATAATCAATAAAAGAGAAAGGGGAATAAATAAAATTAAATGTAATGAATGAACTATACAAGTACAAAGATAATAACAAAAAATAGTGAAGCGAATAATAATAGATAAAACGAGAAATTAATGCACTTTAAGAATAATAAAAGTAATAAAATGTAAAACGACAATATATATATATTTATATATATAAAAAAAATAATAAAAAGAAGTAGGGAGCTCTAGAAATAGGTTAGAAGATAGGTTTTGCTTTCCTATTACAGAGTTTTATTTTTTGTAAGGAACAATAGGGGGTACTTCACGCCAAAGTTCCACGGCAGGAGTCCAAGGACTTTGGTGGCTTTAGTCCCTGCACTTTCTTTTCTCAACTTAGCAAAAATTCGTTTTAGGATGGTGTATTAGAACTGGCCAAAAGGGACTTTGCTTACCTTTTTTTATCCAGTAACAAACGCTGAGGTTGGGAATAAGATCCTGGTCTTCAAGTAGATCACAATTGATTTTCGGTCAACTAAGAAATAGAAAATATATTGAGTCAATTAAATCAGAGAGCAAAAATAATGTTTCATGCAAAACAGTAGAATTAACAATTTACATTGCAACTATCGGTTGCGAAACACGGCAGCAAACTAAACAAAAACATACATAATTATTTAATTCCATACCTTCTTCAGTTATTTGCTAGATTAACTTACCTAGTATGAGATTGATGAGACCCAAAGAGGATATGGCCACTTGCTTTTAGCCGGCGTCGCCATAATTAGATTGCGGGAAATAATATTTCATTATTATAGGTTGGTAATATTCTTTTTTCGTACTTACCAATTCTTTCGTCCAAAAAGAAATATGGCGTGTAGTTTATCACGATGGCCACCTGTATTAATATGCCTTGTTCGGGATCATGTTTTTCTACTTACCTTAGGAATGATGTCTCTAGCCGGCTAAAATGGAAATATGTAATTAAGATAAATAAGATTTTATTTAAAAAAAATATTTAATCTTGAAATGATATTTAATTGAATATAAGTAGCTTGGACTTTTGGAATACTTACACTTTGATAACGCCACACAGCTCTTTTGTTTCTTAGGCATATACACAAGCGTAGTTTTTATCGTTCTGTTTTGCTTTTGTTTCATTCATATGCTATAAACACAATCAAAGGCTACCGACCATCGACTACCGACTACAAAAGTAGCTGGCTACAAAAATAGCCAAGTTGCCAGCTACTTAATTCTTTTAAAGACCATCGACCACTAACTACAAAAAATAAACATCTGTTTTGACATACATGTATGTATTTAAGTTAACCAAAACAAAACAAACTTGATTTTTTTAAGTGAATTTGTGTAAAAAAAAAATTAAATGTCTCAAGAAAATTTAATTAACTTTACAAATACTATTGCTAAAATAGTGGAAACAAAGACTTCAGTGTATGAAGTGTCCACGTCTATATTTGCATGTAAATTGAACTTAACATTTACATTAAACAATATAATAAATGTATATAAACAGTAAAAATTACTATTATATACTTATCAATTTCAATAAAAAACCCAAAAAATAAATATAAATGAAACAAATTAAAAATTTATGAAAAAAGAACTAAATGGAAAATTTCACAAACAAAAAGTAAATGAAAAATGTATTTTTTTTATCTTAATTTAATAATGGCAGGGGTATATAACTACAGCGCCAGGGTATCCCACAAGTATTTTGATATTACTAGTCTCTCCAGGAACTGCACATCAACCTATACCTTCGTATAGGAAGTGGAAAATCCTGTTGAATAAAACTGTGCGCGTTGCGACTTCAATTTTAACTTCCCTTTTTTTTTTTTAAAAATCTGCTCGCGCGCAGATGTTCCCCCTTCGAGATAAAGTAATAAACTGATGAAAAATGTAAACAAATTAACAGATGATTATTATTTTTCAATGGTGCCACTATAAAAGTTTTTCGCGTTTTTAGTAGCGATATTAAATGTATTGCGTTTTTAAAAACACCATTTCATGCATTTATTGTATTGGCACCACTAATCTGTTTTTTGTAGCCAAGAAAAATAGAAATTAGCCTAAGTTGGCTACGGGCTACAAAAGTAGCCGTGTAGTCGGTAGTCGTGTAGCTGCTAAATATTTATTCTCATAAGCACGCATGTATTCTATTTTTGACATCTTGTAGTCGATGGTCGGTGGACATGATTCTGTTTATAGCATTAGTTTACTACTTAACGAAAGTGAGTTGCCAGACAGTATAGTTAGTGGTGAGATACAAAGTGAGTTACCATTGAGTCGGGGTAACCGTTGGGTAGTTTTAAAAACAAACAGAAAAAATATATATAAAGTAAGAAATAAGGGCCAGTTTCACTATGTCGCAATCGTTCGTTCGTTCGCACAATTACATTCAAAACAAAAACAAATTCTAAAAAATTGTTTTTGTTTTAAATGTAATTATGCGAACGAACGAACGATTGCGACATCGTGAAACTGGCCCTAAATTCGAGATGTTTCAGGTCTATTTTTCCCCCCCATCCGCTGCACAGAAAGGTGCTACCGGAATGGTAGGGTTTGTCGTGTGCACTCTGTGTCATGATTACCATGACACAGAGTGCAGTATAAGTACATATTAGTACAATAGCTGATAGGGTAATTGTGATGTCTGAGTGTGCGAAATAAAAAGAAGAAGAGAGAAAATGATAAAAAACAGGCAGAACACATCGTCCCAATGGCTGAAAACCTTTTTTGAAAATGGAGGTAGCGTCCCGAGGTTTCCTGCTGAGTAGGGAACTTTTGTTCAGCCCTTTTTTTTCGTATCTGCAACAAGACGGTGTGACTGCGGCTGGAAAAGGAAAAAAAACGCAAAGAAAAGTGATACTGGTATATTTGCAAAAGTTGAATATTTTTATTAAAAAAAAGAACATACGGAAAATATAATAAAATGCAATTAGAAAAATTTGCAAAAAAAAAAATGTTCTGTATATTTTGCTAGTTTAAAAATTACATTTAAATATTGAAAAAAAGCTTTATTTTAAATTGCTTAACCTTCGCTTACCAATACCCACCCGGGTGAATTTTTCAGTTTTATTCCTTTAATAACTTAGCCAATTTTTATTCGATATAAGAAAAAATTTTACTCACTGAACAAATTGTTGTTTAGATTTATGCATCAATATTATAATATATTTAATTTTTTAAAATTTTTTTAAATTTATTTCATGGCTTACCAATACCCACCCGGGTGGGTACAGAACTAATAGTTATTTCAATTGCAATTTTTTAAAGTTATTTATTTATTATAAAATTCATATTAAATATTATAAAATTAAGAGATCAATATCAAGCTAATTTTATTTATAATTTATTCAATTTGATTACGCTTGATAGCATTTTTCACATTTAGTCTGACTTAAGCTGTGTTCTGCACAAATAGGTTTTTTACAACTAACGTAAATTTGCCTTGTATTTCTTTTCTGTTTCTTGCAGTAACAAATGTAGCATTTTCCTTTCATTTTAATTCGACCAGTTGCATCTCTTTCTGGAACTCCAACAGGCTCAAAGCTGTTATCCTGGTTCTTAGCGGTAACTAATTCACCTAAAAAAAGGTGTATTATCTATTTTTTCTGGTTTTTAAATTTATTACCCAAAATGCATTCCATAGCTGATCTAATTGAAAATCTTCCAATGACTTATGGTATTTTCGACCTTGTCATTATTAGAGGACGGCATAGATCTTCACCGAGGCTCTCAATAAACTGCCTTCTCTGTAATTCCTTTACTGATTTTCCCCCCTAATTTTCGGAATATATAATAAATAAAGCCAGTGCTATTGTATCCAAAATATTGAAGAAAACTGCTAATGGCTATCGCAATGTTGCACGTTTTGTGGAATACTGTGACAACATTTTATCCATAGTGCCCACGCCACCCTTGGTCTTATTATAATATAATATTATTTCTGGCTTATTTTGTGGACCAGAAATATTTTTATTGTTGTGCATGGTAGATAATAACACAACTGATTTGTTTTTTGCTGGAACATATGATACCATTGTCACATTTTCAGAAAAGCCGAATAAACTGGATGTTACTTCTCGGCTTCGAGATGGCTTAAACTCGTCTGGTATGTACCTTTTATTCTTTTTTAGCGTACCTACAACGGATAACTTCCATCCAGCTAAGTCATTGGCTAATGACAATGTTGTAAAAAAATTATCCATGGTGACATTTCTACCAGTGTTTTTGTACATCCCGACAAGATCTTTTACAACGCGCTCACCTTGGTTAGTATCCCCTACATTATTAATTTTTCCGGTATATATTTGTCCTTGAAGTGGATAATATGTATTGGAATCACATGCCCACCAGATTTTAATGCCATATTTTGCTGGCTTAGAGGGCATATATTGAGTAAAACGCGTTCGACCCCGGAATCCAAATAACTGCTCGTCTACTGTAATTGATTCATAAGGTCTATAAAATGATTTCAAATTAAAATTTACCATCTCAAAGACGTCTCTAATGGCTGCAGCCTTGTCTTCATGTTGTCGGGCAGGTCTCGTTGCATGCCAGTCAAAACAAAGGAATCTTAAAATTTGCGCAAACCTGTTTCGTGACATGGTTGCTCGGTATAATGGATATGAACATTTTTTCCACAGCTCTGCGAGGGACTCTTGGCAAGATTTGTGGGCACCCATTATTAGCAAAATACCAAAAAATGCTAAGAGCTCTTCGTCTGTAATTGGATTTCAAGTACGCTGTTGCCCAATATTTTCAAAATTCCATTTATTATACTCAGCTTCGGCTTTTTTTTTTTTAAATCTTCGTATTAGATCTCTAACAGCGTCACTAAGAATGCAGTTGAATATATCAACCCTGGACATATTTTTAGTGATTGGATTAGGACCCATATAAAGTTTTTCGCGAATAATATTGACGGATCGTCGGCGATTAATATTTGGTTCTTCTTTGTACCATTTGACATTGTCTTTAGTCTCGTGATAAGAATTATTCACACACGATGGCATCGGGGTTTTACTCAATATTTCATCTGTGTCATCACAATCACTTTCATCGTTTATCTCAATTTCGTAAGGTGCCTCTTCTATATCAGAATTTTCCACTTTTCCGTTAGGCATATAGGCTTCGTCTCCATCATTATCGTCAAATAAATCCTCAGCTTCATCCAAATCTGAATTAGCTTCAATCAATTGTAAAAAATATGCTTCTCTTTCTTCTAGAGACAATCTTTACGAGTAGTAACATATATACCATAATTATTTTGAATTAAATACATCATTTTATTACTCGTAAATGTAAAAAAATACCTTGAAAGTGCTCTAGCAGAAAGATATGTAATATTATTTTCGTCACTCATTTTAAAACCAATTGCGACCACCTGCGAACGCGCTAACATTAGAACTAAATTGCATATGAAATAGAAAAGCGTTCATGCTATGTTTGAAAGTTCAAATGTGTGAAATGTTTGAAATCCCCAATTTCGGTATGTTTGTATGCAAGAATAACTACGAGTATATAACAAAATCATAACAAGTAAGCATTGTGTTGCTAATAGACAGCAATTACGATCAACAGACAGACAGCAATTACGCAAGGGTGCACTTTTTTCTGCGCCCTTGCTAAATATGCTCATTATCAAGATGGATATATGGGGGACTATGTCGAATTCCCCTTTGGCGGTCTGACCTGTCGTTGGCTGTGTACTTTCTTAAGCTTAATAACAATAACATGTATGTTGTACGCGATAAAAGAGGCTTTCTTGCTCATTAAAAAATGGAATATGTGTAGTACCACCCGGGTGGGTATTGGTAAACGACGTACATAAAAACCTTTGGTAAGGCGAAGGTTAAAGAAAATAAAAAAACAATATAAGAAATAAACTCTTAAACACTGTTGAAGTCCAAAATATTAAGTGAACTTTCTACACCTCTGAAGAAGAAAACCTTTGCCTATCACAACACATCCAACGAGGGACAATCACCACCTTCAGGCATCACCTGTGCTAGGTAACGCCTTAAGACCTTCGAATTTGTTATATATATTTATCTTTGCCGAAGTTAGGGAAAACTATTTGATTACCGGTAGTAGTTTCAAAAGTCCTCTCGGTGATTATACCCTTGAGTGCGCGTGAGTAGGGTGTGAGCTCAGGCCTTTAATCTACGTTTATAGCGTCCGGCATTTTCTTTTTGGCCCCCATTGATTAAAATTGTTTTCCTTAAAGAAAAAAAAAACCGTTTAACAAAGTGTAATATATATGTTTGAAACATTAATTTGCGAACTTACCGAAATTAACCCGTACAAAGACAACTTAACGGACGGACAGGCGTTCCGGTAGAGCCGCTGAAAGAAGTCCTGGCAACCTGAAAAGAAACAGAGACACCAGAGAAGAAAGAGGAAAACCTGAAAAGAAACACCTGAAAAGAAAGAGGAAAAACCTAGAAAGAATTAGTAGAATCTGAAAAGAAAAATATAAGAACAAATTTTTTAAAGTTTATATTGAACTTGTTTCAGTTTTTGTTTAAAGAATAATTTTGAAATTAAAATTCTGTTTTAAATTCTGTTTTAAAAAATTTCTACTTTTTATCGAATTAGTTTCGCAAAATGTGATCTAAAGCAATTTTAATAAAACCCAATGATGTATTTTACCATATAACTTTTTTACGTTTTCTATATTCGAAATGATGTGAAGATAATTAGAGGCGGTAAGTAGGTTAAAGAAAGTAGTTGCAAGTGTGTTTTCGGGGCATCCAAGATATTAATTTGATTACGATGCCATGGTGAGGTTATGTTATCCTCAAGAGGGAGGGTTTTCTTTCTGGCAGACCATCAGCCAGAATGCGATAGCTTGTGTGTGTGTAAGGGAGCGGACACGAACTTGCTTCGGGCCCCATACTGTTAATCTTTTTTGCTGGCATGATTTTTTTTGTAGCAGATAGATTCCGCGGATGTGTTGGCAAAGAACCATCCCAAGACGGCGAACCCCAGCCGGTGCTAAAAGCCAGCATGCCAGCGCGGCCAACCATCTAGCATACTTTCATCTATATATTTTTACGACAGCTGCTGTTACAATATACATCTTAACACATTCCTTTGAAATTTTCACAATTATTCTTCGTATACTTTCGCCATGACAGTTGTAGAATTCTTAATTAAAAAAATTAGCATTGCCAATTGTGTTTTTAATTTTCTTAACCCTAGAGTTAATGTCGACGTCGTTGACGGCGTCAAATGTCAAAAAAAAAGTTGAATCGTATGAAATTGTATAAGAGCAGTAATCTCAACGCGTTCCAACGCCGTAAAAGTTCAATCTGTTTCAACTTTTTCGGCGTTGAAACGCCGTCAACGACGTCGACATTAACTCCAGGGTAAGTTAAAATTTTTAAAAATGTGTTTTAAATATTTATTAAAAAGTATGTAAAAAGTATTAAAATTTTTCTATATACAAAAATAAAATGTGCTGACAACTGTTTAAGTACAATTATACTTATTCTTACTAATTATTATAATCAATTTCTATGTGGAGCAACATAACTAAACCGAAAAACAACTAAAAGAAGTAAAGGAGAAACTTATAATAGAATATTTAGAATACTATCAAATAGAATCAGTAGAGGGCGATACCTGTTAAATAAAGATGTTATCCGGTGCTATCTGTAGACCAGGATTTAATATATGCTAAAATAGACGAGATGTTGGAGTAAGGAGTTGTAAAACAAATCTAAAGTACCTGAAACAATAGGTGTGCTTAAGTGCGAAAACCAGGTAAAAACGGACTTTGTCTGGATGCCAGGAAACTTAATGAAGTTATAGTTAAAAATGCTTATCCTATTGAGAATATTGAAGCAATAATAAGTAGGTTAGATGAAATATTCTATGTAAGTAATGTGGACTTAAAGGGAGTAATGCGCACTGATCCGTAAACAATAGACGCTGTCAGACAGATACCAATACCTAATTCCGTTAACGATAAATGCAGTTTTCTTGGAATAGCAGGTTGGTACTGGCGGATTATCCAAAAATGTTCACTGATTTAATTAAAAAATGAGTTATATTAAAAATGAGAGAGGATGCAATAATTTGTTTTGATTTCAAAAAGAAATTGAAATTGGAGCTGTCCTTTTTGAAAAGGGTAGTGAAAACAACGAGAGACTGATAGCTTTTATTCTCTACGAAACTTAACAGCGCACAAATGAACTACAGCCATAAAAAAGTTTCTCCCATAAATTGAAATGATCACGACAGTTTGAAATTGTTAATGTTTTTGAAAGATCTCTCACGGGGGGATAAGAAAAACAATGCTCAGACTATTTATTGAAGAGTTTTGTAGACATTGTTAGAAAATTTTCATTTATTACAAAAATAATAAGTGCTGACTACTGGTTTAGTACCATTATACCGGTAAAATTAGGTGTTTTCAATTGTATCTCTATTTTCTCTACAAATATATATAAATAATATTTTATATTATTTTATTCTTTTTTCGGCTTGACGTCAGTTTTTTCTTCTACTCAATAAAAAAGAAGATTTTCTGATTTATTTTATTGATTTTTTCCCAATATTTCGATCAACTTCGTTGAGCATCTTCAGGGGATCTAAAACATAATTACAATCACAATTAAAAATAAAATAAACATAACAAAATTTTGTTTTAAATAATATAATTACAATTATCATTTATTTAAAAAGTTAAGACTTTCTTATCTTCCGCGCTTCAATCGTTGCACTATTGTCAAAGTGTAACTAAAGATAATTTATGTTTTTTTGATTTATTGTGTGTCTATATCTGTGCACATTTCTCTACATCGCTCTTGTAATTAAGTCGCTTGTCGATTGGTACATCAATAATATGTAACATCTCAAGCGTAAATCTCTTTTTATAATTTTCCTCTCTTGCTAATACTTTGATGTTTTAAAAATTTGGTTTATGACCTGTTGCAGCACAGTGGGTTGCAAGTGCAGTTTTTTGTGTTGTTTGTTTTTCTCTAGATTTTATATCTGATTTGTGTTTGGTCTTTGTTGTTCCAACATATACTTTTTGGGATATATTGGATTCATCCCCATTGAAGCTTATTTTGTATACTAAATTAGACTTGTCTTCATTATCTAATTTTATTTTGTCCTGCTGAAAAGTCTATTAAATGTATTTATTGTTTTGAAGGATAATTGGTTTTTCTCCCTATCATAAATGTCAGATTGTTTAAATCTTTCTGAAAAGCCAGGAATATATACCATGGATTTGTATACTTTCGTTGTTTTTTCTGCTTCATTATTTTTGCGTTGACTCTTATATCTCATATGTTCTAATAAATCCTTGATTGTTTTATTAGGGAAATCATTTTTCATTAATATGTTTTTAATTTTGCCTATGTTTTTTAAATGAAAACAGCGGTCACTGATAGTTAAGACTCGGTCAATAAAATTTAGAGCCGTATTTATTTTGATATTTCTCGGGTGTTTTGAATAGAAATTTATAATTCTTCCTGAAGACATAGCTTTTTGATACCAACCCAATTTCAGCCTATTTCGCTTTCTAATTACTATTGAATCCAAATTTGTTGTTGTTTTCCATCTCCATTGTAAATTGTATTCCATTGTTAAACGAGTTTAGTGCTTTTAATGTAATCTCAACATTATCCTTTTTAACAATTGCGAAAAGTTCGTCTACATATTTTGTTAAAAGTCGTGGTTTGTTTTTTAGTTTTTGGAGAACCTCATCCAATAATTCTTCCATAACAATATCTGCTATTATTGGTGAAACGGGTCAACCCATTGGCATTTCTTTCATTTGTTAATAAAATTTGTCACAGTATTTAAAATATCTACTGTCTTTAACGCAAAATGATATCAACTCCATAAAAACATTCTTTGGGATCCGTGTATGTTGCTCTAAAATATTCCATTTTTTCTCAATCGTCTCAGTGCTAGATTTATTGGTATACTAGGAAATAGCGAAACTACATCAAAAGAGATGAGCACTTCATTGTCATTTATAGTTGTATTGGCAATTCTTTCCTTAAAATCTTTACCATTTTTATGTTGTATATGAAGTCTTTCGTTAGATTTTGTAAAATATTCACTAGATATTCACTTAATCTGTATGACGGGGAGTTTGTAGATGAGCAAATTGGCCGTAAAGGCATATCGTTTTTATGCGTTTTTGGTAATCCGTAAATTCTAGGCGATACGGCTGTTTTATTAGTTAATATATTTTTATCATAAGTAAATAACAGTCATATTAAAAAGTTTTTGGATTAGAGCGTTGTTTTTATTTTGCAATTTTGTTGTAGGGTCTTTTCTAAGTCGTCTATGTGTGCATAAGTCTCCAATAATACTGTTCATTTTTGTTTCGTAATCTGTTTTCATCATTGCCACGGTCTTATTTCCTTTTTCTGAATTTAATATTAATACATCTTTATTTCTGCTTAAAAATCGTTCTACCTGTCCCACTGTGTTAGTTATGAGTTTTTCTCTTTTATTATGTCTGTTTTTGTGTAAGTGGTCGTGAATAAGTGACATGAGTTTTCCTCTCGACGTTTCTTGTTGTTCTCTGTTTTCTATTCTTTGTTCACACTCTTCTCCATCTACAATACATTTAAATAAAGGGAATTTTTTATTTGTGATAGGTAATGCAAACTTTGGTCCAAGTGAAAGTATCCATTGTATGTTAGTTGGAATTTCTTTATTTGGCATATTGATAAACCAATCTTTGTTATAAATCATGTTAATCTCTTTGTGTTGATCTTCTCTTAATTTTTAAAATTTTCTTATGTGAACGATTTTTCTATTTTTCTTAAAGCTTGCTAAAATATTGTTTTCGCTCTCCATTAATATTTGTGTATCTTCTTTATCTAAAAGTTCTTCTATTTTGTTTTTTATCTCATTAAGTGTTTTGTTATTGTCAATAATTTGTTTGTGTTTTTGGTGTATCATAAGCTGTAATATTTTAGTGTGAAAATTATAAATGTGCTTACTTAAAGTCCTTTGAAAATCATGTGGAATATTGTTGTTTTTGGTTGAATTGGTTATGCAGTTTGGGATGATGTCAGATTGTCTACATTTTATTAGAAATGTTGTTGTAAATTTTATACTTGCAAAACTTTTGTTATGTTTCGTATATTTCTTAATCACATTAACTGTGTTGTTGTCATATTTTTGTTTGATGTTTGTATCACTAAGCATACAGAGGTGAAACCCTTGGCATATGAAAATAATATAATCAGGTTTTCTGCAGGTTCTCAAGAAAGAGACAAATATAGTGCTATATTGTTACGAACAAGGCATAATAAACAAAACAAAAACTAGATATTTTACAAGAAAACATACAGCACAAAAAGTTTTTGCCACAAAAAAAAAATTGTTTATTCGCGTAAATAAAGAAATCATTTACGAAGTATTTTTAATTTGTAAAAAATGTGATATGTTGTGGCCTTACAAGATAAAAGAAGTGAAAAAGTCTTTAAATCTGCACTGTTTTTTGAATGCAAAAATTGTGATCTGTGGCAGAAATGCAGTGTCATTTTTTGTGGACGTGTTAAAATTAAAAACTATAACTTTTTTCGTCAAATGATTAATTTAATTATAACTTGATCAAATAAAAACATATAAACATCACTATTTAGTCTCGTTTTTTCTATGCATCTCTTTCTTGACATCCTATCGACTTCAGTTTTGTTTTGATTTGTGTTTCCGGCGCAAGAAAAAATTAGATGTTTTATTATAGGCAAAAATAAGGGTGGGTTTTATGAAAATTTATAAAATTAAAAAAAAGTGATATTTATATGTTATATTTATATTAATCATTTGACGAAAAAAGTTATAGTTTTTAATTTTAACACGCCCATAAAAAAAGAACACTGCATTTCTGCCGCAGATCACAATTTCTGCATTAAAAAACTCTGCAGATTTAAAGACTTTTTCAATTATTTTATGTTGTAAGACCACAGCATATCACATTTTTTTACAAATTAAAAATTCTTCATAAATGATTTCTTTATTTATTTTAGAATAAACAATATTTTTTTGTGGCAAAAAATTTTTGTGCTGTATGTTTTCTTGTAAAATATGTAGTTTTTGTTTTGTTTATTATGCCTTGTTCATAACAATATAGCACTATATTTGTCTCTTTCTCGAGAACCTACAGAAAACCTGATTATATTATTTTCATATGCCAAGGGTTTCACCTCTGTATGCTTAGTGGTTTGTATAAACAGTCATTATAACTAAATAATTGCGGTGTGCCTCCCGTGTAATAATATATTTTTTGTTTTCGTAGACCTGTTGTATTATTATTTTATTATTTTTTCGGCTTGAGATCAGTTTTTTCCTTCTACTCAATAAAATAATACATAAAAAAAGAAGATTTTCTGATTTATTTTATTGATTTTTTCCCAATATTTCGATCAACTTCGTTGATCATCTTCGGGGGATCTAAAACATAATTACAATCACAATTAACAATAAAATAAACATAAACATAACAATAATATAATTACAATTATCATTTATTTAAAAAGTTATTATGACTTTTTTATCTTCCGCGCTTCAACCGTTGCCGAATCTTATATACCCTTCACTATCTATGTATATCTAATTTAGTGAAGTAACTCCAATCAAAAAAGCAAACATTAAGGTGAGAGAGAATTAAAAAACAAAAAAATTTGGTACTGCAAATATATAATTTTACTAGTCCGAAGTTCAAAAAAGTAAGTTTATGGCAAAAATGCGAACCACAAAAATGTTTATGTGAAATATGGAATACTACAAATATTTTTTAGCAAAATGAGCCTATTAAATAAAATTTTAAATCTCTTTTAAAATAAAAAACTTGTACGTAGTTAAAAAACAAACACCTGCACACACAAAAGGGAGACAGCAAGATACATTTATTTTAATAGGTAGTGTCGTATAAAGTCAAAAACTGGACATAAGTTTCATAAATTTAACTTTAGTTATGCTGGGAACACAATTGGGACGAACGACGAATTTTTCGTTGCGAATATTCGCCGTCAAAAAAACACATTGATGCATATGAAAATTAACACAATACCGCCGTCGACGAAATTCGTCGTGCGTGACGAACTCTCCGATAGATGTCGAGGAGAAGATAACAAACTTTTTAGCAAACCTTTTTATTTTTGTTTTGGCAAACTTTTTTCTGAAATGCATGGAAAGTACTTTTTATTATCCATGTGAACATGTTGTTGTTCTTTTTGTAGGTGTATTAGTGTCACGTGCTTTCATGTTATACATAAAGGAAAATGTAAACAAAATAATCCAAAAAATAGCATTTTTTAACTCGATTACAATTCATTAATTTAATATTAATTTTAATACAAAAAAACAAAATTAAAAGCCTACAGATGATAGAATCAGATTTTGCAACTGTCACTTTTATTAATTGAGAAATAAAATTGCTGCACATCAAGCTATATACGATCGATAGAGAATTAAAATACGAATCGATCGTACGAAAGACTGTACGAAAAAAGTTATTGAGCGGCAAACTTTTCAAATTTGAAAAAATCGCTCAAAAATATAAGTTTAGTTTTTCACTTATATCTCGAAAACTATTCCGCGTGCACATAACCACTATGATCGATAGAGGATTGAAAAAGGAATCGATCGATAGTTTGTTTTCTGAAAGACTGTGCGAAAAAAGTTATGAAGCAGCACACTTTCAAAAATCGAAAAAATCTAAAAAAATTGGTGAAAAGTTTTAAAACTAATTAAAGATCAGTTCTACTTAGTATTAAACAGTCGGTAATACTAGACAATAGAGATCGAAAATTCCTTCCAGAATATGTGTAGACAAGTGTCTGAAAAACTTGCATTCAGGAGATATGCCGCAGCAAACTCTAGCTAATTAAAAAAAAAACACAAAGCTTTAAAATAACAGCGATATCGGTAATAGTGTTTATACAAACACACATGGAAAAATGTTGTAACGGCGAAAGTCGTGCCCTTGTTTTCCCCTACACAGTATGTTATAGTTAAGTTATGAATTGTACTAATTTTTCTTTTATTATTATTTTTTTATGTTTAATTAAAATTGAATTGTTTTGCTATTTTAAGTTTAAGTAAATTTAAATTAACGGTCGGGCAATTCAGCGCCACCTAGGAGTCGAGCACAAACAAACCAACCAAACAGTCAGCTGTTACCTACAAGTAAATACATTGCTGATGGCTGTCAATCAACGTAAAGAAGCAATCGTTTGTGTGTGTGGGTGTGAGTGTGTGTGCCCACCCACAAGTATAAAAGGCTGAATAATTTGAAAAGCGAGTTAGTTAGCTAGCTGCTCGCCTGCAGGTAAGAGATCAGTTGGTGAGGAATTGTAAATTCCCCAATATATTTCTTATCGACAGTACGACTGAAATTGTTTGGTAAAAACACCCTTCAGAAGTTAAACTCCTACTGGTGTTGGCACAAGCCTGTGGCTAGTGCTGGTGAGGAATTGTAAAATCTCCAGTACTATTCCACATGGTCGAGTGGCCCCAACAATTGTTGCGCTCACCCAAGTACCGCGGTTTTTTCAACGTCGTTGCGCCATCGCTGTTTGAGCGCTGCCTACGTCATTGCTGCGTACGCCTCCCGTTTGAGCGCTACCTGCGCCATCGCTGTTTGCGCCGCCTGTTTAAGCTCTACCACACCTGCGCTATCGGCGCTGCCTGTTTGGCCGCTACCCGTGCCGTTGCTGCCCGGTAGTGCGGCCTCTCCCCCTATCACCAACTACGCCCGCTTCACATCCTGCGCCATTCATCGACTGAATTCCGTTGTTGTCGCTGACTGTTTTACCGTAGCTAGCTTACTCCAACCGCTGTTGTCCTTTGTGGCTTCGTTCCCGACCGTTGATTAGCCGACGCTATAGTCTTAAGAAATAGAAGAATAAAACGTAACTTAAAGTTTTATAACGTTTTCAGAACAAGAATTGTTTCATTTTATCTTCGTCTTAGGACGATAAATCGAAATTGCAACGACCCTGGACTCCGCTGCAGCTATCCCAGCAACCAGCGTAGAACGTGTCGTTACAATGTAAACAAACTTTTGACAAAATATTGCGTTTTCAAATGTTACAAGAATTCATCAATTTGTCATACATTTAAAAACAAAAGATGTTTTTAGAAGCTGCAAGACTGTAGTATCAGATTTTCCGGTTGTCACTTTCGCCATTATAAATGAGTAATAAAAGTAATAAAATCTTAATTAAAAGCTGTACTACACAGCAATTTGTATCATTGATATAGAACAAAAATACGAATCCATATTAGTAGTATAGATTATTTTCGGATATACTTACGTTTAGAAGTCATAACTCGAAAAATTTGACGAATGGCTTAAAATTATACAAATAGTTTGTAATATATTACAGCTAAGATATTCGTTATATTATACATCTCTTTGGTAAAAAAAATGAGAGAAATTTTAAAAATTGAATGAAAACTTAATCGTCTGACACACTAGTTAAGCCGACGAACGACGAACAAACTATTACAGAGTTGTCGAACAAACTAGTACAGGGTTGTCGTTTCTCTGTATTTTTTAAATATATTAGTCAATAAAGTTATTTTTGCTTATTTCTTAATATACATCATTAAGTTAAACATCCACAATTATTTTCCTTCAAATTGCCTTCTAACGGCTTTTTCTTTGTTTTGATTCAGCTCGTCTGCTGATCGTTGTGTTCTACCGCAAGCACTTCAACTTGGTCAGTTCACTTAAATGAATAATTTATCTCACTCAAGCACTTGAACTTAGTCAGGATATATTGGGTTGTGTCAAGGCAGTAACACCAAGGCAGCAGTTGGTATAACGCAAGCACTTGGAACTTGGTTATAGCGGAGAAGAGAAAGAATAACAACCGTTTCTTTTGATTGCATTATTAATTCTACTTTTATTGGTATTACATTAAAGTCTTACTGCTGATTAATACTAAATGCTAATTAATACTAAATATTAATAGTAATAATACAAATATCAAAGAATTTCTTGGTAAGCAATTACATTTGGTGTGAGTTGTTACCTGAGCCTTTTGTATTGCGTCAGTTCAATGCACCGCCGGTTAAGTTTTCGGCGCGTGTGCCATAACTTCAGCAGAAATATGAGATACCCAGGCAATGTAAAAAATATAAGCAAAATGTGATACAAAATAAAATTCAATGAACGGCATGTAACATTAAGCGGTAGTTCAAGGTTGTTATTAAAATTAAATTTTGAAGAAAACAAAATTGTAATTTAATGACAAATAGTTTTTTTGTTGTTTTATAAATTTCACATTAAAATATAAGTTAAAATAAAAATGCATGAGCAGCGATTTAAGGTTGTCGTCACAATTTATGAATTTATTGCAGGCATGTGTGTACGTAAGTATGTATGCATATTTATACAAACATACTTACGTGCACACGAAGTTAACTGTGAAGGCTTGAACATCCACCCGGCCGTTAAGTCATGCTCAACAAAATTCCAAAGACGCCAACCATACATTGCTCTCATTGCTAGGACTTAAGTTACTGAGACTTCAAATTCTGGAGTGGTCCTAAATTGGCGTGTGGCTGGACGTGGTGTCTGTTGATTTGAGTTACTTTTTTTGCATTTTATCCTTTTCCATGCAATTGTAATGCTGATTATGAGTGCGAGCAGAAGGGCAGCATACGCAATGGCTCCATGGTGATATTGTATGTGTTTAATTTGGGATGGGAAATCTGAAATCACTTGTTGATGCAGTTTGCTCTGTATTTCGGAGATATTCTTAACTTGGTCGACGTAGGATTTGATGTGCATTTTTCAATTAGGACCTCTTCTGGATCAACGGTGTCACTCAGGTTGGTAGTCACGGTGTATGATGTTTGGAGATCCGTGGTGAAGATTTCATGGCCTGTGAGGGTGATAGAATTGATTTTGATTGTGCAATCTGGGGCTATTTTTGGAGACCAGATCCCTCTAGACTTAGCTGTAATTTTGTTGTCCGCACACGGCGCTTGCTCGGGAAGGCTGATGCATGGTATATAACCATTGATTACCGGATTCCAGCTGTTTTAGTGCCATGATGTCCAAAACGGGTCTGATATTGCAATGCGTTTGGGTGCTATTGATGAGAAGGGAAAGCTCGCATAAGTACTTGCCAGCATTTGCGTTAAATTTTGATTGTATGTGCTGGCATAGGACTTCGTCCCTTTTAATTTTCGTGCATGAGGTCCGCTGCCGTTCGGTCAATACAAAATATTGGTCCTTGTGAGCGTTTATGGCTAGAAAGTCGGCACAGGGTGGTATCGCAAGCGTTTTGTTGTTTATGTGAGCGGGAATAGAGTGTGGCTTGAAAAGTTCAAATGTTTCGTGATCAGCCAATGGAATGCAGATGTGAAAGATGACGTGTTCTTTTGTAACCCCACCTTTTACGTTCATGAGTTTGTAAAGCTGTAGGATGTTATCTTGGCTTACAGGCAACTCTAGAGAGCTAGGTAGGTGATTCTTAACTTGCACTAGCTCGGCTTGAAGTCGGGACGGCGTAACCCGTGTTGGAGGCAAGTTTCTGGAAAAGCTCTGGCTTGGCTCTGCTACATGTTGTGCATCGATGAACCGTGGCTCGTGCCACGTATAAGTGCCATAATATAAGTTTTGCAATGGGATCATTGTATGGAATGAGGAGTTGATGTTTGGAATCGTATGCCAATGCAGAAGCATCAAGTCGACCGCCAACTCTAATCAACCCGTTTTCATCCAAAAAGGGCGTTAGGTTCTGAATGCTGCTAGAGCCTTGTAATTTGTTATACTTTTTGAGTTGTTTTATTTCTTCCCCGAACTCTGAGCATTGCATCTGTGCAATTATTGGAATTAGTGCTTGGTTCAGTTCTGCTGTAGATAGTAGTCTTGATGATTGGCGCAGCTGGTTTTGACATCTAGTGTGAGTAATGAATCGCAAAATGTACCCCACAATCCGCTGCAGTCGGTGGAATGAATTTTTATGATTAATTTTATAAATAAAGTCAGGTTCGGGAGTAGTAATGGCTCGCGATTCAAGCAGTTTTGTTTTCCTTTCGAGATTTGTTGGAGTACTAGAGCTAGGAGTGAACTTAGGTGGCCACAATTTCTCTATGCCATGTAAAAACAGGGGGCCATAAAACCAAATCGTACATTCTTTAAGGGCCGTTGGTGATATTCCGCGAGACAATATGTCTGCTGGGTTGCACTTGGAGTTGACGTGCCGCCATTGTTCTGGCCGAGTTTCTTCTTGAATTATTGAAATTCGATTTGCTACAAACGTGTTAAACGATGACGATGAAGAATTTGTCCAATGAAGCACGATTTCTGAATCAGTCCAAAACCAGGCAGGACTTGTAAGTTTGAGATCGGACTTGACTCTTGTGGCGAGTTGAGCTCCGAGAGTAGCTGCACATAATTCTAGTCGTGGTATTGTTTGGCGTTTTAGTGGGGCTACGCGGGACTTAGCACAAAGTAGGTGTACTATGATGCTGCCATCTTTGTAAACTGATCGTATGTATGCCGCTGCTCCATAAGCCTTTTCGGATGCGTCTGTAAAAATATGTAGTTGTTGTGACTCTGGAATTCTTCCTTTGAATATGTGTCGTGATATTTTAAATGATTTTAAAATATTCAAGTCTGCACGAAAGTTGACCTATTTGGTGTGCAGTGACTCAGGCAATGATTGATCCCAGTCTATTTTTAGCTCCCATAATTCTTGAATAAACAGTTTGGCTGTTACTATGATGGGAGATAGAATCCCTAATGGGTCGAATAGTTTGGCTATATCTGATGTTACGGTTCTCTTAGTGATTCTTTTGCTATTGTCCGTGTTGACCTTCACACCCAGTTTGTCGTCTTTGGGAAGCCACACAAGCCCTAAAGTTTTTATGGTGTCAGAATTTGTTCTCTCGAAGTCCAGGTTCACTTCTAAGTCCTTTTGTGGTATGTTGTGCAGAAGTTGTGGATGATTTGCACACCACTTGCGCAAGACGAAACCACCCTTTTTCATGACCCGCACGAGTTGTTCTTGCAATGATATTGCTGTTGCTAAGCTGCCAGACCCGCCCAATCCATCATCTACGTAGAAATTTTTAGTAATAAATTGCGAAGCCAGAGGGTACTCAAGTTCGTTCTCTTTTGCCAACTGATGTAGGCATTTAGTCGCCAGATATGGGGCCGATCGCGTGCCATATGTAACGGTATTGAGTTGGTAATACGTAAAAGGTCTTGTGGTGTCCTTTCGCCAAATTATTAGTTGAAACTGCCGGTCCTCGGGAGCAACCAAAATCTGCCTGTACATTTTCTCAATATCCGTAGTGAAAACGAACCGCGGCATTCGAAAACGCAGGAGTATAGAAAATAGCTCGCTCTGAATTGTTGGTCCTGTATACATAAGATCGTTCAGAGAGTGCCCGGAAGACGTTTTGGACGAGGCATCAAAAACTACCCTGAGTTTAGTGGTGGAACTTTCTGGTCTCAAAATGCAATGGTATGGGATAATATAGTTTGGCGACTTGATGGAAGCTGCATCTAGTTTTGTCATATGCCCCAATGATTTATATTCGTCCATGAATTCGCTATATTTGGCTTTCAGCTCTGGAGTTTTTTGAAGCCGGCGTTCTAGAGCAAGAAATCGATTGAGTGCGATTCCATGGGAGTCGCCTAAAGTGTCATGGCTTTGATGAAATGGTAGTTTTACCACGAAACGATCTTCATGATTCTTTACAGTATTTTGTTCGAAATGCTCTTCGCATTGTCGTTCGGCAATTGACAGTGGCGTGTTGATCGGTTTTACTTCATCTAATTCCCACAGTCGAGCAATGGATGTTTCAAGGTCTTCATCTGTAGTGCATACTACACATGATACATCTGTTGAGGGTTCGTTCTGTATCTTGCCTGCTACGATCCAGCCTAATGTTGTGTTCTGTAAAGTAGGCAGTAGTGGTGACAATGTGATTTGTCCAATTGAAAGTAGTTGGTGATAATGTTCTGCAACCAGCAATAGGTCAATTTTATCTGGTCGATTAAATGTAGGATCAGCTAACGTTATGTTTTTTAGGATAGGCCATTTGTTAGTCTCGATAAATTGGGATGGTTGTGGTGCGATTATGCGAGGTAGAACAAGTGCCTCAAGACGAGTTGAGAACCCACTAATTCGAGAATGCAAAGCAACATTCACTCGATGTTGTGAATTTGTAGCGGAGCTTCCGATTCCATTGATGTTTACTGCTGTTGCCTGTCTTGGAATATTAAGTCGTTTTACCAGGCGATCGGTTATAAGATTCACTTGAGAACCTGAGTCTAGTAAAGTACGGCATTCAACTTCTGTTGCATTTGCTTTGATTTTTACCAGGGCTGTGCTGAGAAGCACATATGAGTTCTGTGATTCCATATTCGATGTTGCTAGTGATGCTGCTACTGGAGGGCTACTTGTCCTTTTACTGACAGGGGCTTCGTCTACTTTTGACGAGTTTGGTTGATGTGCCTTGTTAGTGTTTGATTTTTGCTTCGGTGGCTGATTGCCAGTCTCCAGGTGGAGCAATGAGTTATGTTTGTTATTGCATTTCATGCATGATCCTGATTTACATGTTTTTGCAGTGTGCCCTGCTCTCAGGCAGTTTGTGCATAGATTATGTTTCCGAACGTACTGAAGGCGATTTGGTGGTAATAGCTTTTGGAATTTTGGGCACCGATACAGTTGATGATAACCGTTTTTGCAAGGTGTACAAGAGAACTCTGTTTGATTGGTTGCAGTGGTGGAAACGTATACTTTTGATGGCCTTTCTTTATGAATCATTGCTTCCATGGATTGAAAGCGACCTTCTAGAAATGTGAGTAGACCTTTGATTGTTTGCACCACCTTTGGATTGGTGATAGACCTTTCGTATAAAACATGAGTGCTTCGGTCTAGCTTTTTCACCAATACGTGAAGATGAGGTTTCAATCCCGATATTGTTTAATGCACGTAGAGATTCTTGAGTTGTATCATGGAGTTGTTTAATCGAAGCTGCTGATGGTCCCACATTGGGTTGATCCAATAGTTACTGTACAATAGTAGTGACCAGAACTCGTTGATTGTTGTATCGGTCTTGTAGTAGATTCCAGGCGGTAGCGTAGTTATCGGCTGTGGCTGTGAGATGACTTATCAATTTCACAGCTTCACCCCCTAAATTTGAATTCAGGTACCACATTTTCTGTACCGTCGGGATTTGCTGGTTGTCAACCAGTTGTGTAAACAAATCATGAAAGGATTGCCACTGCAGATAGTCTCCGTTGAACCTTGGAATTATGACCTTGGGCAGTGGCAAAATGTTGGTGTATGTAGATTGAACTGCTTGCTCCTGTGGGCGAGTGGACAACTTGAAATTTTAGATGATTGATTTTTCCAGATCGTTGTAGGCGTTGATATCATACCCTTCCTTTATTGGGTCAGGGTTTGTTTCCTATATGGAGAAATATAAATTTGGAATTTCATTCCACAGTTTTTCTTTGAGCTGCATGTTAGATTCGGTAGGGTCTATGGCTAATAGCCGCCTTAATGATGATATCATAACACTTTGTCTTCTTATTGCGGAATTGGAGGATGCAGGAGAGGTCCTTGCCTGCACTATAGGTTTTTCGATGGTAGGCTCATCAGTGTTGGATACTGTAGTCATGGCCGATGTAAATATTTCCCTGTATTTCGTGACAATTTCTTCAATCTTCTTGTAGTAGTTGTCAGTGAAGTATTTATGATCCAGTGGAGGATCCAGAATGTTTTGATTCAGCTCGTCTGCTGATCGTTGTGTTCTACCGCAAGCACTTCAACTTGGTCAGTTCACTTAAATGAATAATTTATCTGACTCAAGTACTTGAACTTAGTCAGGATATATTGGGTTGTGTCAAGGCAGTAACACCAAGACAGCAGTTGGTATAACGCAAGCACTTGGAACTTGGTTATAGCGGAGAAGAGAAAGAATAACAACCGTTTCTTTTGATTGAATTATTAATTCTACTTTTATTAGTATTACACTAAAGTCTTAAATACTATTTTTTTGGTGATACTCTGTTCAGTTTTTCATGTGGAATGCTGTCAAACTACATACATAAAAAATTTGTATGAAAAAGTCATGAAAAAATGTTGCAGAAGTAGTACTCTGTTTTTACTGTGGAAAAACATATGAAATGTTTCTGGCAACATTTTATCCAAGCTGTGAAATAAAGCAAGTAGGCTTTATTTCATGCGGAATTTTTCATACAACAGCTGATCGTATGTCTTTTACTTACGTTTTTAAAACAATGATACCACACTTTAAATGTCAAATATTCCACATGAAATAATCAATGTCGCTCAACAATTTTCACAAATTTGAACAGAGTACCAGGCTTAATACTAAATACTAATTAATACTAAATATTTCCGGCGCGTGTGCCATAACTTCAGCAAAAACATGAGATACCCAGGCAATGTAAAAAATATAAGCAAAATGTGATACAAAATAAAATTCAATGAACGGCATGTAACATTAAGCGGTAGTTCAAGGTTGTTATTAAAATTAAATTTTGAAGAAAACAAAATTGTAATTTAATGACAAATAGTTTGTTTTTTTGTTTTATAAATTTCACATTAAAATATAAGTTAAAATAAAAATGCATGAGCAGCGATTTAAGGTTGTCGTCACAATTAATGAATTTATTGCAGGCATGTGTGTACGTAAGTATGTATGCATATTTATACAAACATACTTACGTGCACACGAAGTTAACTGTGAAGGCTTGAACATTCCTAATGATAAATTTTTTTTATAACTATTTTATTTTTTTATTTTATTCTTTGGTAAGACTAACAACTGTGATATGCAAATAAAAAAAATTTAAATATGGACATAAGTGAACACGATGTTTATTTTAATAATTTTCACAAAACTCAAATTTTTTTGCGTCAATTTTTTCAAATGTTTACTTTTTTTGTCTAGGCAGCAAACAATTTGGTTGATCATAACAGCTGTAACTTTTTCTTTCTAATTATGCGCTACACTGAAAAAATCGCATTTCCGCAGCGAACTTTTACAGATGAATTCGTCATGCTAGACGAAATTCGTCGTTCTTCCCAATTGCGCCCATCATTACTTGAGGTCTACATTAGAAATAACATTTGAGATGAGGACTTTAAATTCCATCGCTAAGAGAATTCTGTTACGTGTAGACGTTTTACCTTTTTACACTTGCTCACATCTTTCATCAATTTGCCAAGATGTTACATCTTCCCCATAAGAAATACATAGTGCTAAAAATCAACATCTTTACAAGATGTACCTATCTCATTTTGTTCCACTCAACATGTTTCATGTGTTTCATGTGACACATGTTTTAGTGTCATCACTAGAAAATGGACATTAAAATATAAAAACGAAACTCTTGTCTAGGTTATTAATTTTAAATTGCCATATTCATAAATAAAATAATAACTTTGAAATGTGTTTTATGACCAATTCTATATGCAAATTTGTCCTTAAATACATTTTAAAACTATTTGAATACTTAACGAACGGCAGAAATTAATTTAAAAATTTTTAAATAGTTTTTCTTTCTAATGTGTTCAGAAAAAAAATTTAAGTGAAATTAAGATTATTAAATTTTTAAATTTTTTTAAAATACTAAAATAGTTTACCTAATAATTGCAAAAACTGAAAATAAATTAAATAAAAATTTGTGTAAAAGCCCTTGTCTTATCTACGTGCAAACTTTTCTTAAAGAAATTTCGCACTTCTGTTTGGAACATCTTATTCTAAAAAACTACAATTTCTTCGTTCTCCAGCATAATTTCTGCCAACTCTTCAACAGCAATAATTAAACCAAATATTGTAGACTTTGTTAGCTCCATTTTATTAAATAGTTTAATAATTCGGTACACGCATAACAAAGAGTTTGTCAAAGATGAAAGATGTTGCCAATGTAAACGACTTTTTTCATTTTCAACATCTTCCACGCGTTCCTCATAGATGTATGCAAGTGTAAAACCCTATTAAAATTATAGCATGTTTATACGGCAAAATGAAGAACATGCTTCCCGCTCTGAATCATGATTACGAAGCATACCGTTTCCACGACACATACTACATGCTTCGCTTTGACTTCTGTTATAAAATATTGTTTTTTGTTTCAGTTTTTGTGTTTGTAATTTAAAAAATTTTAAACCATGATTAAATTATTTATTTTATATTATTTTTAATATTATTTTACTTTTTTCGTTTACATTTTAGTTCAGATAAACTAGCGGTAAAAATAAGGGAAGACAGACATTTTTTTATGATTCGCAAGTAGAATCAACCTGAATCGTATCAAAATAACATGCTTCGCTCTCAAGATTTATATGGCGAAGCACGTTGATTCGCTTATGATTGGGCTGTGAATCATGAATGAGAGAGCGAAGCAAGAATAATGGGTTCCGTTGAAACATAGTACTAATCTTATTGCAATCTTATAAGAATTCTTATGAGAGCGTTGTTACGAGATATCTCGTAGGAACAATCTTATGAGATGAACTGTCAAATATCTAAAAAAACTACGTATTTGTAAACAAAATGCCGCTATTATGCATTAAACACAATCATGTCCACCGACCATCGACTACAAGATGCCAAAAATAGAATACATGCGTACTTATGAGAATAATTCTTTTAGCAGCTACACGACTACCGACTACATGGCTACTTTTGTAGCTCGTAGCCAACTTAGGGTTATTTCTCTTTTCTTGGCTACAAAAACCAGATTAGTGCTGCGAATACAATAAATGCATGAAATGGTGGTTTAAAAAACGCAATACATTAAATATCGCTATTAAAAACGCGAAAAACTTTTATAGTGGCACCATTGAAAAATAATAATTATCTGTTCATTGAGCCTTTTCACACTGGGCTAATTGTGCTGGCATAAAATCGCAGTTTGTTGGCTTTTTCGGGGAAGAGAGTGGTTTTTGGTTGGCACAATTTTTCAACCAGCTTCAACCCCGCACAAGCAGAACAAAACTAACACATACACACTTATGAAAACACAGGTTCTGCGTTTTTTTTTTTTGCAGAGCGATTTTTAGTCTTTAGTTGGCGATCGACGCGTAAAGATGAATATGATGTAGATGATATTATTTATGTGAGAGAAATATTTAAAGATGAATTTGAAGAAAATGATATTAATTATGTACATGATTGAGATTTTATTATGATTGAATTCAATTTTCTTATAATATTTTATCAAGGGAAATTAAGTTTGAAGTTAATTTTAGTTGATTTTTTTATGTATTTTACAGGGAAAAAATTGAAAATGTACTTTTTGTCAAATATAGATGAAATATTAATTGAAATCTTGTGAAAATTTGGCATAAGTTAAGAAATTCGTCCTAAAATTATTGCCAATTCATCATCACTTATTTCAGCCATATTTCCGTCCAGTATGTTCCGCAATTTATGTATGTGTTTAACGAACAAAAGGCAAACGTGAAATAAACAAAGAAAATACTAACACATACGAAGATGTGTATACGTGCACAATTTTATGCCAGCATAATTAGTCTAGTGTAAATACGAAAGAACAAAAGTCGTGCGGATTAAAATTTAGTCTTGTGTGAAAAGGCTCATTTGATTATATTTTACGTTTACTATTTATTTGGCGCATTTTTCATTTACTTTTTGTTTGTGAAATTTTCCATTTAGTTTTTTTTTTTATCAATTTCTAATTTGTTTCATTTATATTTATTTTTTGGGTTTTTTATTGAAATTGGTAAGTATATAATAGTAATTTTTACTGTTTATATGTATTTATTATATTGTTTAATGTAAATGTTTAGATAAATTTACATGGAAATATGGACGTGGACACTTGATACACTGAAGTCTTTGTTTCCAGTATTTAATCAATAGTACTTATAAAGTTAATTAAATTTCCTTGAGACATTTATTTTTTTTTCTACACAAATTCACTTTAAAAAAATCAAATTTGTTTTGTTTTGGTTAACTTTAATACATATGTCAAGACAGACGTTTGTTTTTTGATGTTATTGGCCGATTGTCGTTAAAAGAATTAAGTAGCTGGCGACTTGGCTATTTTTATAGCTAGCTACTTTTTTAGTCGGTAGTCGATGGTCGGTAGCCTTTGATTGTGTTTATAGCATTACAAATCTGATGCACAAGTTATTAAAAATATCTGCCTCAAGATTACAATTTAAAATTAAAATTTATAATTCGGAATCTTTTTGATTTTAATTTGAAGGAATCAAGTACGATTAAAGTAAATTAAAATCAAAAAAACTTCGAATAATAGATTTTCGTAATGATATATTTGCATGTGTACATTGTTTATTAATAAAAATTGTTTTCAATTTTTATTTTTTTCATTGAATCACTTAAATACATATGAATGGTTTCCGATGGGATCCCTTATGTAGAAAAACGAAAGAAAAAAAAATAGTTACTGAATGTTTGCTTTTGTTTGTTTGTTTGTTTTTGTATAAAACATTTTTGAGTTATTACTGTCTTTTTTTCTTATTGATGCAATGGGCAGTAGTGAAATGGCCATATGGATATGCTTTCTCTGCAGTAATACATTTCAATTTGTAGTAAAAAATATTTCATGAAAATATTGAATTTGTGACGTAACACTGAGATTTTTTGCGTATAATAAAAAACCTGTTATTTTTTTTTAAAAAATCGTTTATGTTGTTTAATTAATTTTGGTTTTTACATATTTTTTATTTTATTTTTGTAACAAAAATTATTGTGATTTACTCATATCATGTCGAAAAAGTATTTTTTCAAACTAATTTTGCTTTGCAACACTGTGTTTTGTCTAGGATATTCAGATTCAACTTCGTGCTATCTATTTACATTGGATGTTTTTATCAAAAAAGGGAAAATTACTTTTAAATTTTTTTTAGACAATAAGCTTTTTCTTGATCCTCAATAATAGAAAATTGCACGAAAAAAATTATTTTGAAAATTAATTAATATAATAAAAAATTCCCGTTGTTTAATTTAATAAATTTTTTTTGTACAAACAAATTGTTAAACAAAAACGTAAAAAGAAAAATATGTAAGAACAAAAATTAAATTAACAATTAAAACTATTTTTTACAAAAAAAAAAAATATTTTTTTCTTTTACGCAAAAAATGTCAGTGTTACGTCACAAATTCGAATTTACAAAACACTTCAGCTTAATGAAAACACTTCCAAGTGTTTATATTATTCATCTGTAGTATTTATCTCAAAACTAGTTACTGCCATCCCTAAATTAGCGCGTAAAGCGCAAGATAACTGTCAAAATTTCTCATGTACATACAAAATGTATGAAGCATCCCTAAATAGCTTGGCGTCAACGCTTAGCAATTGGAAAATCCAATTTTGACAGTGCGTTAGGAAGTGAAGTTTGCTGTTTGTTGGTTTGTTTTGTTTTGTTATGGTTGAAAAGTAGTGACAATTTAGTAATTTTCAAGGCAATCTAGCGGTTTTATCTCTTCTTTATTCTTATACAGCGGGTTTTATGAAATAAAATGAGTTAACATTACTTTTAACGACACGAAGTTAACGCTGTTATTTAGGGATGACATTTCAGCGCAAAAGCTATGAATTACATTGCTTTGCGTCTTACGCGCTAATTTAGGGAGGCAGTTAATTTTAAGTCAATGCAAACGCAGTATTACCCCCTGTTTACATTAGACAATGCATGACAATAACAATACATGCACAGTTTTTCACTAAACACGTACACATTTCAACTGGCTAGCAGAAAAAAACGCTAAAGCTATTTGAAATTTTCCGAGAAAGTGAGGTTTTTTTCCTATAATGAATTTTAATTTTTGACAACTAATGCGTATTATTTTATTGTAATGACAGCATTGTCAAATGTAAATGGAGTGTTATACAGAGTTAATCTAAGGCAAATTGAATACTAGGTACAAGGCGAATCAATTACCAGGTGGCAGCGTAGGCGAATTCATTAATTTTCGCCGTGTATACTACTGTCAAACTCCATATATAAAAAATCTGTTTACCATTTTTTTTATATGAAGTTTGACATTCGTTTCACCAGCAAAAAATAATAAATTTTCTAACGCTGCCACCTGATAATTGATTCGCCTTGACTAGGTAAAACTAATAGCGCAGGTGATCGAATTCGCTTACACAGTTTTTCGAGAGAACGTCAAAGTTGGTTTACATTTTGTTGACGCGCTATTTTAAAAACTTAAAAAATTTTCAATATTAAAATAGAAAATATTTTTTTTAATAATACATTGTTTATAAAAAAGTGAAAGTGCGATTAAGCCGTTGTGTGACAAGTAAAATGAATGAGTTTGCCCATGCAGTGCAGTTAAAATATAAAGTAAAACAAAAGAAAAACACATTTAAAAAGAAAAAAGTTTCTTTGGGAAACATTTTTATTTATTTAACAAAATACACATTTTATAAAATACATTTGAATATATATGAAGAAATATAAAATACAAAGTAGAACTTTGTTTGATATGCTTAAAGACTAAAGGAAAAATTAAATGAAGTAGCATTTGTTTATAAATTTCTTTTTTTATATTATTCGTCACTGCTTACTGACACGTACACGTAAAATTTACACTAACAAAATACACGCGTTTTTTGTTTTTATCCTCATGCGACTATCTAGTATTCAATTTGCCTTAATAATAAAAACCACAGTTGTTAGTTATCTGTGATAAAAACTGTAGTAGTGTGTATTTTTTTTTCCAAGGCGAATCAATTATCAGGTGACAGCGTTAGAGAATTTATAATTTTTTGCTGGTAGAAGCGAATGTCAAACTTCATATAAAAAAATCGTAAACAGATTTTTTATATATGGAGTTTGACAGTAGTGTACACGGCGAAAATTAATGAATTCGCCTACGCTGCCACCTGGTAATTGATTCGCCTTGTTTTTTTCTTAGTTTGTTACATGGCGAAAATATACTAGGTGGTCGCAATGGCGAATTCATAATTTTCGCCGCAAACGTGAAATTTCAAACACCATATAAAAAAAATATATACACATTTTTTTATGTATGGAGTCAAGGCAAATTGATAACAGGTATACTCACGGCGAAAATAAATACAACACTGCGATAGAAACATGTACATTTTGTTTTTGTACAAATAGTTTTCGGCGTTTACGGCAAAAGTGATAAATTCGCCATCGAGACCACCTGTATTATTTCGCCATGGTTTGTAAACTCTTTAAAGTTTGACAATTTTGAATCCACTTTATCTGGCAACTTGTGAGACACGTAATTTGTACTGACGTTAAAAAAAACGAGTTTGTGTTTTTTCTCCCCATTCGTTTCGGATTCCGATAGTCTGACATCACTTCTGTAACCGGGTCAGCGTATTCTATTGGCAAATATATTTTTGAATATTAGTATCAAATGAAATTATATAAAATGACGAAATTTATGTTTGTATTCTTTGTGTTCTGCTGTGTAATTTTTTCTTTTAACCCAAGTAAGTCGTAAAGCTTTTGTTTGAAATGAACATTACATGGTTCATGTTTATAATATTGTTTGACTTTGTTAATGCAGTAGAAAAAACATTCTTTGACGTGGCACACAATGGTCATGCTATTTAAATAATGTATCCGTAGTTTTGTATAAGCCAACGAAATTGCAACTTTTGGCTTAAATCTAGTTTACGGGCACCGCTCCAAAATAAAAAAAAAATTGCCTACAAGGTGCAAAATGCAATTTTAAGCAAAAAATGTAAAGTGATAAATTTGGCCCTCTAAAGTTTTTATATATAATATGGCATATATCGAGTAGTTAATGGCGGAATGGGACAATATAGGTATCATTGAAAAGGAAATTTAAGAGCCTATTTAAAGAAGCAGGAAAAATTAAATAAAAAAATCTGGAAAAACATTTTTTTAACTAAATAAATAAAGTTATTCGGAATACTTCATGAAAAATGTTTTATAAAGGATTAATATGTAATTATAAGAAAAAAATGTAAACAGGTAATATCTGGGGAAACCCTTTGTTTTCGAGCTACGACCCTCGAAAGTTTTAATGTATAATGTGGTATATAACGCGTATTTTATGTTGGAATGAGACAATAGGGGTAGCATTGGAAAGGTGATTAGAATTATTTTTCAAATGCTATAGTGTTTCGCCATGATTTTATATATTGGCTACGCAGGAAAACTTTAGAAAGCGGAGCCGCTGTTGGTTATACCATTGAGGAGAAAATCCATCCATCCGGCCGAAGGCTGGCTATGCAGGAAACTCTTAGAAGCCGAGGCTGCTGTTGGTTATGCCATAGAGGAGAAACTTCTTTCGTCTGGCCGAAGGCCGGCTACGCAGGAAACATTTAGAAAGCGAAGCCGCTGTTAGGTATACCATAGAGAAAATTCTTTAGTCCGGCCAAAGGCCGGCTACGCAGGAAACCTTTAGAAACCGAAGCCGCTGTTGGTTATACCATAGAGGAGAAAATCCTTTCGTCCGGAGCCTTACCTGTTTTTTTTATTTTATTTTTACTTTTTCTTATTTAACTAAATAGGCCCATAAATTTCCTTTCCAATGATACCCATATTGTCCCATTCTACCATCGAATACTCGATATATGCCTTATTAGATACAAAAACTTCGGAGGCCCGTAACTCCGAAAACAAGTGTTGCCGCCAATTTTTTCACTTAAATTTTTTTGCTTAAAATTGTATTTTGCACCCCGTAGGCAACTTTTTTATTTTGGAGCCGTGCCCGTAAACTAGATTTGTTCCCAACTTTTAAAGTAGTTTCAAATTAAAATTAAGTATTTTTTTAATTAAATTTGGTTGTTAGCATAGGTCTGGCGTGAAACTACCATTTAATTGTTTTACAGTGATTTAAGTGAAACAATGATTATTTTTTCCTATTTTAGCTTTTGCTGAAGATATTATTGAAGAAGACATCGTTGCCGATGGCGATGATGGTGCCGTAACAGCGGAAGATGTCGAAGCAGAAGAAGAATCTGACTCGCCTCAATCAACATCTCCTTATGCCGATACTATTTTACTGTTCACAAAACCCTCACATACTCCTGGCCAGCAAATGGATTTACCTGCTGGCAAATCCGTCGAGTTTTTAATTGGTTTTGCAAACAAAGGCCCCAACGAATTTGTTGTTGAAACCATTGAAGCATCTTTTCGGTATCCCATGGACTTTAATTATTACATACAAAATTTCTCAGCTGTTGCATACAACCGTGAAGTAAAGCCTGGCCTTGAAGCCACAATATCTTATTCTTTCATGCCATCTGACAACTTTGCTGGCCGTCCTTTTGGCTTAAATATTGCAATGAACTATCGCGACTCAAATGGTGTTCAATATATGGAATCCGTATTTAACGAAACGGTTTTGATTTCAGAAATTGATGAGGGATTGGACGGAGAAACTTTCTTTTTGTATGTTTTGATGGCCGGTATTGTTGTTTTACTGCTGGTAGTAGGCCAGCAATATTTGTTGGGTTCATCGGGTAAACGTAAGCGCACGGCTATTAAGAAGACTATTGAAACTGGTACTGGCAACGATAATTCTATCGACTACGAATGGTTGCCTCAAGAGACTTTGAGAGTTTTACGTAAGTTAAAATTTAAATCTTATAAAAGTAAATATATATAATTTTACTTTATTATTGTAGAGAAATCTCCCTCTAAATCGAAGACGCCGAAAACATCTCCTAAGCCAAACAAAGAAACCCAGAGTCCTAAAACTAAGAAGGCTGTTAAACAACAATAATTTTTTTCGATTTTAATTTGCGTTATAAATCATTGTTAAAGCTGTAATGAAACTCATTTTTTCGACCTTTTAACATTTTGAAGAACAGTACAAATATATTGTAATAACAAATTGAACAAGAATTAAACTTTATTAGAACGAACTCCAAACGTCAAACTTAACATACACGTTATCGGTAAAAAGTGTTAAATGTAAAAAAGAATACCCAAAAGCATGATATAATAATAGAAGGTACCTATTATTATATCTGTTTTCGTTACTATATTAACGTTTGCGGGAATTATGAAAATTTGTGCTACTACATAAGTTTTTTATTTTTATATGAAATTAAAAAAAAGAATAAAGCTGCAAAAAAGAAAACAAAATTTTACAAACAAATTTAACACACCACCTCCCTGCCAAAGTATATCTATATCAAGTACATGAAAGTCTACAATTGGCACATTAGATCAACAACAGGCATTTTGTTTTTGACCGAGGAAAAAAAATTCATGTTTTATGACAAAAAAAAAAACAGCTCACTACAGCTAATACTTTACTTAATTATTATAAAACAAGTATGAGTGCTATATTCGGCTATGCCCAACTATAAACAAAAATTCCGTGCGAGTTTATTCACTTGTCCCTTTTCTCCGAACACACATATTTTCCCCTTCTGATTGACTGCGGAAAGCGAAAAAAGTAGGTATACCGGCATGTCACAAAACTATTCCGATCGAAAGTGGTTTCAATTCCTTAAATTTCTTCTTCAGAAAAGGAAAAACGAAAAATTTCTTCGGAATGAAACCACTTTTAAATTTCAAAGTGGATTTATGATTCCAGGAAATTTTGTCACTTGCGGTTTTTAAATTTACTTTTAATATGTTAGAATAGCTTTAGTTTTTGCTTAGGTGTGTGCATTTAACATCATTTTAATAAAAAGGTGCAAATTAAGCAGTTTTTAGAAATAAGCAAAATCGATCGGAATCTGAAGAAGGTAAAACAAAATCGATCGGAATTGTTTATACGGAATTAAAACCATTCCGATCGGAATTTGTGACATGTCTGATAAATTATAAAAGAAAAATTATATGTAAAACACAAAGTCACCGCTATCGTGAATATTTTTCTCTTGAAATATTTCCCTTCTCCCCAAAGTTGCAGTCGGGAATTATTTCCACGTGAAAAAACTCGCATGTTAGAAAAAATACGGTACCGCTGATGTTTATTCCCGTGGTTTTCCCCCATAATGCTCAAAATCCACCTCAGCAATGTTTGTTTTCAAAAATCGTTAAAATTTCTGCCAACACCTCACGAAAAGTAGATTGCGCTACACCAACGTCCATTTGCCGCCCAACACCTTTTTGATAGCTTCCGCAAAAAAGCGTAGACATGCTACAAGCTTTACTACCGACGGAATCGCTGACGACTTTCTATAAGGTAAGCAGTTCTGTACCAATGCATCTAAGAGATATTTGACAGCTACCAAAGTATATCTACTTATAACAAGTACATGCAAGAGTTCAGCTGATAGTTTTATTTGTGTGCGTGTTTATCATGTTTTGTGTCAAAATTTGCTTACGTTTTTTTTAATTTTTATTTTGCTGTACTTCTTTTCATTTTTATTATGTTTTATCAGGGATCGTAAACGAAATCTACAAATTACACTTTTTCAATTCAAGTTGCAGTAAACATCCTTTTATTAAACTCTTGGTTTAATTGACATTGATGCAGGGATTAAAACATCATTCTATTTATTTTTTTATAATAAAAAGTAAAATTCATATTAATTTTTTAGTTAGAAAAAACATAAAATGTTATTCACTTTGCCATCTCTAAGCTGTTTTTTGACATAAAACATGATTTTACACAAACAAAATGCATGTTGTTGTTCTAATGTTGCATTTGTTGTAGACTTGCATGTACTTGATATATATATATATATATATATATATATATATATATTAAAGGGCTGCACAAGCATAAGAAAAATGTCTTATAAGCAATCACGTAAATTTCAAGTAGTGTGTGTATAGAACACTCTCATTTTCAAACACATACTTCCAAACACAAATGTTTTGCTTTGCTATCAAAATATAGAATAAGAGAACAAAAGTGTTTTAGAACAACATTGAAGCAAAACAAAACTGAACTAGAACAAAAATGAAATAGAATATCAAAACTGAAGTAGAACATTCAAAACATGCTTGAAGTTTTTGATAGCAGAATTAGGCTAAAGAGAAACTACAATCATTTTCGTTTTTCTCAATATGAGTGTTGTCAACTTTAAGATTTGAAAACGCATATAAATGGAGAAAAAAACATTATAATATCTGTTTTATTTAAAATGTTAATTGAATTACTTTTTCAAAACAAATTCAATAGTTTTATATTAAAAATATAATAGCAAAATTGTCTTTTACATTTCGGGGTTTTCAGAAAAACGAATAGTAATGAAACTTAACATACCAGATAAATTTTACCAGATAAATTTTTTTCACAAGTTCTATACAAAAGTTTTTAAAAAGAGTTCAGCAATTGATAGTAAGGATTTAAAATTAATAATACGTGGGAGTATTTATCTTTTTATGAAAATATGTTTTAAAAATTTATTTTTTATCAGAAGTATCATATTTTCGTATTAAAAAACAGCCTGTTATGAAAAAACAAATTTGTGTGTTTACATATCATTTTTGCACATTATTTTTAAAAATTCTGTTTAAAACTTTAAAATGAGACCAAAAATTTTTTTCTATGATAGTTGTTAACTTTAAAATTTTAAAGCACTAAAATTTAATCGCAAAAAACCGATGGTTTTTTTTTTTGGTTAATTGATTTGGTTTACGCTACAAATAGCATTTTATTTAATTTCGAGATAAGCCGAGTTAACATTATTATTATTATTTATTAGCACAGAATTATAAAAGGAGCATTTCAAAATGTTACTATTATTTAAAAACTTAACTAATTCAAATAGCATATGCGTACAAAAATTGCTTGTATAAAAGTATTTTCTTTCAACAGCCTTAAATCGCATTATTTAACAACACTGCTTTATTATCGTGAGCATTTTTGTATATGTTCTAGTGCACTCGATGTTTCTACTATGATTTACAGATTTTTTTACTTCATTGTCGCCTTTTGTTTTGATGTTCTACTTTGTTTTAAAACACAAGCACTAACAAAGCTGTAAAGAGAAACTTTTCGAATGGTGCTTGTTTTGTTTTAGTGAGAGCCATGTTTTGTTATGCTTGTTTTGATATTTATATTTACACTGAAATTCTGTGTTTGGAAGTAGTGTACACTAGAACATAGAACTTTCAAAACATTTTGTGCAGCTCTTTAATATATATGTATATATATATATATTGAAAGCTACTTTGCTTACTTTATAATGTTGTTGGAACATGCAAAAAACTTATTTATATACATATGTACATAATGCCAACAATTTTTCCTATTACATTTCTTCTGATAAATACAATGGATTTGACGCATCTTTCAAATTTTTTTTCTGCACTTTTTCAAATATTTTTTTTCCTTCTAGCAACTTGTATCTCATCGAAATACTATTCATTTTGCAAGAAAATGACAGTTTATTAATAAAATCACAAAACTACGCGTAAAAATAAATTTACATCAATTCACAATAGTGTTCAAATTGCAACAGATTTTTATTTTCTTCCCTAATAATTGGCGATGCCAATTTATTGTTCATGGGAATAAAAAAATTATTCCCTAGAATTTATTTCCTTTAGATTCGCGATAAGGGTGAATATATACGCTTCGTCTAACGGGCATAAATATAATCCAGAACAGATAGCTATTTCACCTGGAATCAATCAGAATAATTGTTCAAATATTGTTTATCCACCCGTCCATTTTAAGGAGTGGAAAATATTAAATGATGGAGTAGGTAGTGTTTCCAATATTTTGCTTAACTTCGATACTCTTTGTGTACGTAACAAGTGTTCGCACCAGCAATTGAGAGACAATTTCCACATTTTTCTTTCTGGTGAAGCTGAGGCCTGGTACTGGGTTTTTATTAGGCAAAATCCTTTAGCTTATAATCCCATCTTAAAATTTGCCATTACTAAGGAGTTCGAATCTCTTGACAGCGACTACGACATTGTAATTAAAATATCGTTAAGGAAAAAGGGATCACGGGAAGCTTACGATGAATTTTTTTTAATAATCGTCTAACCTGGTAACTCTGAAGAGTGCGGATGCATAAAAAGGGAGTTGTTAATAAATAAAATTAATTTTATTAAAAAAAAAAATAAAATTTTGGTTTTAGAAAATAGACAGAACTATTGAAAACTTTAAAAAGTGAATAAAATAAGTAGAACATTAATTTATTAAGAGAAAATAACCTGAGTGCTCATATAGTTTAAAATGGATTGCGCCAAATGTAATGGCGGAATTCGTGGTGAGACAGGTATTAAATGTGAAGGAGTATGTGGAAGGGTGTATCATCTTGCATTAAAATGCTCGGGATTAGATGCCTACACAGAAGTGAAATTCAGGAAAATTAATATGTTAAGATATATGTGCAACGACTGTGTTGTTTATATCCAAAATGTTGATGGCATACTAAAAGAAATGCATAACGCAGTAGACAAAAATAACAAATACTTGAAGGAGTGCAAAAGGGAATTTGATATGGCTATAAATAATAATGTAAAAAAAAAATGATTGATGACATTAAAAGTTCCTTTGATTCAAAATTGAATGGAATACCCAAAATTCAGCAAGTGTGTGAAAAGAATATTGTTTATGCGGAAAATCTAAATAAAGCTGTAGAAAATATAAAAGAAAACAGTAATAAAATTTGCATTGAACTTGAAAATAATAAAAGTAAAAATAAGAAAATAAATGATGAAATAAAGAAAATGACAGAGAATAACAAAGAAGTAATAAATAAAATGTCATTTGCTGAAGTTGCGAAGAAAGCATTGCCAAATGTAAAAAATGATAAGCCTTTGATCATTAAGCCAAGAAGTAAACAAACAAGTGACAAAACGAAAAATGATTTAAATAAAAAGATTGATTGAATATGAAATAAAAATTCCGGGAACTTTTAAACCAAAAATTATTGTAACAAAAGTGTCTTATAAATATGATAATGAACAATTACTTGAAAAACTGAAAAGGCAAAATGAATGTGTTTCAAATAATGACATAAAAGTGATAAAACAATATGAAGTCAAGAAATCTAATGGATCTTTTTATAATGCAATAATTGAAACTGAGGTGGAAACTTTTAATAAAGTCATATCAATGGAAAAGTTAAATGTAGGATGAGACTGATGTAAAGTATATGATGCTATCAATGTACTTTGCTGCTTTATATGTAAAGAATATGGACATAAGGCTGTTAATTGTGAAAATGAAGATGTGTGCAGTAAATGTTTAAAGAACCACAGAACAGCGGATTGTAATAGTGAAGCTATTAATAAGTGTAGAAATTGTATAAAGATGTATGAATCTAGAAGACTGGGTCTTGACGTTAATCATGTGACAAATAATAGAAGGTGTCCGGTTTACCTAAGAAAAATTGAAGAAAAGAAAAAGCGAATTGGTTTATTGCTCGTAGCAGTTACTATATGAGGCAGATAATAATGACAATGTTTTTGATAATAGACTGGAAAGAAACCATAACATATACAATGGTAGAAGACTTAATAACAATAAATACATTAAGTGTATATATGTTAACATTTGCAGCATAATATCAAATAAAATAGAGCTTCAAAGACTTATTGAAATAAAAACACCCGGTATAGTAATGTGTTCTGAAACGTGTACAAGGGATAATATTGTGGATACCGAAATTAGTATTGACACATACAAATGTGTGAGATGTGACTCCAATAGTAAACATACTGGTGGAGTTATAATTTATATACATGACACAATTGAATTTAAAGAAGTATATAGGAAAGCAATTACTAACAATTTATGGTGCCTAATTGTAAAAACAAAAAAACTGACTTAGAATTGGAAAATTGGCGTAATATATAGATCACCAAGTGGCAGTTGTGTTGATTTTCTTGAGAACTTAAGTCTAATAATTGATGAAAACATAAATTTACAAGATCACAATATATTGGCTGGTGATTTTAATATTGATATTAATAAAGATAATTTATACTCAAATAAATTAAACGAAATATTATCAAATGCTGCAATGAAACAATGTGTAATGTTTGATACGCGAATAACAGAACATAGTTCTACTCGAATTGATCTTGTGTATTGTAATGACAAAAACTTGAACTGTGATAAACTTAATGAATATCAGATAAGTGACCATGAAACCATTGCCTTTGATGTACGTGTTAATGATACGTTAAATATGAGAATAATTAAAAACTTAATCATATGGAATAACTACAGCTGTGATATTTTAATGCATTATTTACGACAATATAGTTTTAGTTTGTTCAATAACTATGATATAGACAATAAGATAAAGTACGTAGATGATATTATAATAGAGATAATGTCTACTATAACTACTAGGCAAAGAGTGACAATAAAATTAATGAATAAATGGTATGATAGTGAACTTACAAATATGAATAAAATAATGTATGACTTCTATAGGATGGCAATGCAAAGTGGTCAATGGGATGAATATAATATTATTAAAAAACGATATAAAAAACTAATAAAAATTAAGAAAATAAAGTACATGGAGGATAAAATAAACATAAACGCAGTAATGGCAGAGAAATGTGGAAATATTTAAAAGAATTATCTAACTTAAAGGAACAGAAGGAAGAAATAAAAACAGTTAAAATACATGGTATTGTGTATGATAATGACCAGGAAATCGCAGAGAATCTGAATAAATATTTTGTAAACAGTGTGAAGGAAATAAATGACTCAATTGAAAAATGTAAATGTAGAGGCTTGTCCCCAGATATTAATAGTGGAATGGAACAGTTTAAATTTAAAATGGTTTCAACAAGTGATGTATATGACATATGTTACGAATGTAGTGACCAGTGAGGTTTCCGACTAGCTTCTCTGACGGTAAACATATCCCAGCGGGTCCCAACCCTTCTCACTGGGTACGATGCACATAAAAAAACTCAACAACAAAAAAAAAACTCATTTACTTACTCAAAAAAAAAAAAACAAAATTGCACAAACACGTCAGCACACAATACACATTTTTGGTCAGATGTTATGCTTCAAACGCCCTCCCAACCATGTCACAAAAACAAACTCCACTTACGTAATATCCTTTTTTTGTGATCCCATATCCTCTCTGACTCCTTTTTCCTTTACTTTACCTTCATGCCATTTCCTTTAATTAATTAAGCCATAAACATTATTAATTTCAAATTCACTCTATTACAAACATATTTTTATTTAAAAATAAAACTTAACTCTAGCAAAAACATAATAAAACACAAATGAATTAAATGCAAACTGAAGGGAACAAAAAAAAAATGTTTTTTATATACAATTCTAGACTCAATATAATCTTTAAATACAGTAATACCAAAATTTTTTACTCGTTTTTATTTTTAGCGCACCACAAAAAAAACTTTAAAAACTATATTAATTTGCCTTATTATTTTTTTTCTTTTCAGTATCCCATACATTACTTACTACCCTCTACCGGTCTGTAGGGAAAAATTCAAATGTATATAAAAAAACAACTTAATATAAACCAACTGCTTTTAGGCGCTTTCTACAAAAAATATAATCACAAATAAAAATCACAATAACTTAATCTATGCTAATTTTACTTTCTTAAACTTTTTTTTTTATATTTCCTTTTTTTTATACTTAATTAATTATTATAAACTTTACTGCTTTTTTTTATCACCTTGTTTTTATATATGTTTTTTTTTTTTATTTATTCAATTTCAATAGTTTTTTTTTAATACTTTTTTTGAATATCTAAATATTGTTTTAATCTATTAATTTTTTTTCTGGAATTTTCGCCAATTACTTTCTTTTTTTTACGTTTCGTTTTGTATAGGCGATGGGCACATATATGCATCAATTATAAAATAGATAAAATATAGACTAATATAGAAAACGGTTACCTGGCTAGAACAGTGTAGAACGTTATCAGCTCCGATCTGGACAAACATATTAATTCGTACTCCCACAATTTGCTGACACCATTCTTTGCTCTTTTAACTTAGTCTTCAGAATTCACAAAAACGTCACTACACTTTTTGATCTTTAGCCAGCTATAAACAAAAAACACACTTTTTCTATACATATT
The DNA here is from genome assembly GCA_916610165.2 of Gymnosoma rotundatum. Lineage (NCBI taxonomy): Eukaryota > Metazoa > Arthropoda > Insecta > Diptera > Tachinidae > Gymnosoma > Gymnosoma rotundatum. Next base: position 37,837,476 of record OU744340.1, on the reverse strand, counting down.
ACACAAGATTAAAAAAAACTTTTTCTTACGTTTTATTCCTTTTCAAATTACTTATTTGCTTTATTTCCCTTTATAGAAATAAACTTTCAGTTATCACACTTTCCAAAAAAAAAGATCACAGATTCTGCCTGCTGCCACCAATTTTTAACTAATATTTAATTTAACTTTTTTTTTTAATTTATAATAAAAATTTCTTTTTATACTTTACATTCCTCCGGCCCTTTAGTTGATGCAACCTTTTTACTTTTGAATCAGGTCTGAGAGTTTGCCTTTTTATATAGCCCAACAACCAAACTAAAATTCCAATTTCAATTCAAACTTCTCTCAATTTCGAAAAATTTTTCAAATTGTCCACAAATCTCTTCCAGCACAGTCGTCCATCTTTTCTTTCTTTTTGCCAGTTTTTGTTTCTAGAAACCTCTGCCTTCATTTTTAAGTTTTGGTAAATATTTTCCATTTGCTTATTTATTATTTTACTTTACTATTTCCCATCTTGCCTTTCCTTCAAACCTCCGCAATACTCCTAACCAAGCTAACCTTAGCCTTCGAAACTTTCCCTAGCACCAGGATTTCATATTAAGAGCAAGGTAATTTTGCCATTCATAAAAAATATTTTTAAATTTTCAAAAAAAAATTTTAAAAATGTTGATGGTATAGCTTATGTTCTAAGGTGGAGAACACGTACATATGTTAGGACACAATTTTAAGAAATTTGTTAAAGAAGGTTGTCGTGTTTGCCTATAGTTGACGTATAATTGTGCATTGTGTAAGCGGGTCGTGTTTTTATTCAAGTTGCGAGTTTTATAAATAAATTACTAATAATGGAAGAGTATAGCTTAAAACTATTGATTGAGTTAAAGCAGTTAATCGACATAGTTGATATGGTGGATGAAAATGAAAATTGTTAGTTTTAAGCAATTGTGACGAAAAAGTCTTTAACAGTCCTAGGCGATGTAATTGATTTTTTAACTACGACTATGTACATGTCAATGTAATGTGTATTTAAATTGTTCAATTACTAATAACAAAAAAATGTAATTGCAATTGAAAACTTCAATTGCAGATTGTCCTGTAACTGCAATTAAAATATCAATTACATAATTACATGTATGTAATTGTTTATTGAAATGTTTAATTACAAATTATATAACTCAAATTACATTGTAATTGGTTTTTTTAACTACAATTACAGAATGACGCAAAACACTAATTCTTAAGTATCATGTGAAATCATTTTAGTTAAAAAGGTTAACGTCCCACTCCTTTATTCCACAAAACACATTACATATTTCACTCACAATTAAATTTTTATACTCCTTTTGTTTTGTTTAATGGCTTCCTTTTCTATTTAGTTTAAAAGCTACACCTTTAAGCATACGAGTAAATTTATTCAATTCTTTTTCATACTTCCCGCGAAAAGTATCTAAAAAAATAACCAAATTTGACAGCTTGTATTAGAACATTGTTTCTTAGCAATGTGTTTTAACATTTATTTCGCAATAGATTTGCAAACACTAACATGTGCGGTCCACACGTAAACATCTTGTGTTTGCAATTGATTTTGACAATTTCTAACATAAAAATTTTCAACTTTATTTCTTTATAGTTCCAAGCAGGCAGCACTATGACAGAAAATTAAAATCACTGAATGCCGTTTTGATATAAATAAATTCTAAATTAAAAAAACTTTCATAATTAAATAAAAAAATGAGGTAAAAAAAATTGAGGTAAAAAGTCATACAAGCTTTCTCTACCCGGCTTTTTCATTTCTGAATTAAGCTTCAAGGTAAGGGATTCATTCGTTGAGATCCATGACACAATTTTTTAAACTTATTTTCTTTTATTTGGTGTTTTATTATAAATATACCAGGGAAATTAAGGCAGGTAATCTTAAGAACAAAACAAACTTTAAAAATAATTATTGAATATCGATGCAAACAAAGAACGAAAAAGTATGTAAAATATATTTTTTAGCTTGAAAGATTTTTATCACATTAATTAATGAAGTGGCAGCTCAGTTAAATTTTCTTTGAAAATATAAAATAGTTGGCAGCACAGTTTCATTGTTTCGGAACAAAAATTAAAATTAAACCAATTCAAGCTGAAATTGTTCCGAAGAGAATTTACTCTTTTTCTCTCTCTCTCTCTCTCTCAAAAAATAAAACGTCAAACTACATGTAATACTCCTAGGAAAACTATAATGTTTTAAATATAATGTTTAATTAACAAATTAAATTCCTTTATTCACACGGTTAATTATATAAGAATATCTCACTAAAAACCACTAATATATATTCAGCTGTCATTCGCCATATTCCCTTTTTTTACAAGTTGTCACTTATATATCATATCAGTGTTGCCACATCCCTCCTATTTTTTTCAATTTCAACTTCATTATGGGGTCCCTCGGCTGTTCGGTTGATAACTCGTCGGAGGAAACTGTTGTTGACACATTGGTTGATGTTGATGGTGACTCCTGCAAAGAACTAGAGTCCTCTACTGTTGAATTTTCTTGGATTGCTAAATTTGGTATCTTCTTAACGTGGCTAATATTTCTTTTTAATGTCTTTCCGTTAGCCATTATCTCCACTTCATTTCCTTTTCTCTTTACTACTTCATACTCCGTCACATCAAAGTTTGTAGTTAGTTTATGTGGAAATACAACATTTTTGAGCAACACTCTATCTCCGACAGCTATATCTAAATCCTTTGCTTTGCGTCTCCTGTCGCATTCTTCTTTCCCCTTTTGCTTATTCATACAGTCTAGATCTCTCGCTGATGAATCAATCATATCTTCGGTAACGTCTTGAATGCTTGGAATTTTGTCTCGAATCAATCGGTTAAACATGAGCTCAGACGGGGCCGATCCAGTTGTGCCATGAGGTGTTACATTGTACATTAAAATAAATTTTTGTATTTCTTGTTTATAATTGCTTTTGTTAGCGCTGGCGATTTTTAACCGTTTGACTAGAGATTTATTCATATTCTCAACTTCTCCGTTGGCTTGCGGCCAATAAGGCGGTGTGGTTATATGTACGATGTTGTTCGTTTTGCAAAAATTTTTAAAATCACTACTTACGTATTGTCGCCCGTTATCTGTTCTCAGCGACTTCGGGTATCCCAGCCTACAGAATATCTCCTCCATGGCTTTGATGATTTTCTCAGAGGTTATATTTTGTAGGAAAACTACTTCCTGATACCGTGAATAATAGTCAATTAAAACTAAGACATATTCGTTATTAGGTAGCGGTCCTAACAAATCTACACATCTACACATTGCCAAGGGCCATTCGGAAATGCATGTCTTTGCATTGGAGCGGGATTCGATACTCGAGAAACAAGTAAACAGTCACGACAGCTCTTAACAAAATTTTCTGCATCTCTGTCTATTAAAGGCCACCAAACTTTAGCTCCTAATCTGCGCTTCATTGCTGACTCACCAGGGTGACCTTCATGTGCAAGTTGAAGTATCTGTTCTCGTACCGACTTGGGTATTACAATGCGTGTGCCGCGCAGGAGAATATTGCCGATTGCCGACAGCTCGAAGCGGAATGGATAATATTTATTTGATTTAACTTTATCCCACGAATCATTGTTGATATTTGCTATGACGTTGGAGATTTCTTCATCCTTTGAACTTTTGTCAGCTATGATGGTAATTCCAACAGCCGGTGGTATTGAACTTGATACTATGTGGAAAATGTTGTCTTCACAATTTCTATCAAAGGATGTTGGTTCTGTGATTTTGCAAAGCCTAGATACCGAATCTGCTATGTTTTCCTTTCCCGACCGATAAATTATTTTAAACCTAAATGATTGTAAACGCAATAACCAACGTTCAATTCGAGCCGGAGGCTTGGAAGTTGGTTTAAAAATTGCCTCGAGCGGCTTGTGGTCTGTCACCAATTCAAATTCCAAACCAGTTAGATAATAATAAAATTTTTCCACCGACCAGACCAACGCTAAACTCTCTTTTTCAGTCTGTGAGTATCTTTTTTCCACTTCCGACAAACTCTTACTAGCGAAAGATATTATTTTTGGATCACCGTCTGCATCAAATTGTAGTAAAACAGCTCCTAGAGCTACAGGGCTGGCATCTGCTACCACTCGAGTTTGCCTCTTTGGATCAAAATATGATAAGTTTGGAATATTAGACAACTGCGTTTTAAGTCGTTGAAATGCATTCTCCTGATCAGAAGCCCATACAAATTTCGTATCCGACTTTAATAAAATTCTCAATGGTTCTGTAATGTCTGCCAAATCGGGAATAAATTTGCCCACATATGTGATTAAACCCAGAAAACTTCTAACCTCCTCTTTGGAGTTTGGAGCTCGAAAATCCGTGATCACCTTAATTTTGTCTGGATCTGCCGTAAAACCATTTTCTGAAAGAACATGACCTAAGAATTTCAGTCTCTGCGTTTTCCAAACACATTTGCTTTCATTAAGTGCCAAGTTATTCTCTTCAAAGACTTTCATAACTTGCTTTACAGCCTCGTCATGTTCTTTTTCTGAGCTGCCAAATACTATGACATCATCTATATAATTTAGACAATTATTACACGTTGATAGCAGACTCTCAAGTGTACGTTGAAATATTTCAGGAGCCGAATTCACTCCAAACATCAGTCTCTTGTATCTGAACATCCCCTTGTGTGTAATAAATGTTGTTATTTCCCGACTGCTCTCATGTGGAACTACATAAGATCAAATCTAGAAAAATGTTTTGCCCCCCTTAATTTTGTCATGAAAGAGTCAAATGTAGGTAGCGGGTAATTTTCTCTTAAAATGGCTTCGTTCGCACGCCGCATGTCAATACATAATCTTATTTCACCATTTCCCTTGAAAACTATCACAACCGGGGATATCCAGGGACTTGGTCCACAGACAGGTTCTATTATGTCTAAACGAACAGCCTCCTCTAACTTAGCTGCCACCTTGTCCTCAAGTGCTATTGGTATACGCCGAAGTGGTTGCTGCACGGGTTTCACTGAAGGATCTATAGCTAATTTTACTTGCAGGTTTTTCATTTTGGGAAACGGTTTTACTTCTTCAATTCGATTAACATTAAGACCAAGACGTAACACTTTGAGTTTCGTTGATGTTTCACGACCCAGTAGTGATTGGTTTCCATTTTCAATTACGAAAAATGTAGCAACCGTTTCAGGGTCTTTGCTTATTGCAATAGGGGCATCAAATACACAAATTACATTAAGAGTTTGATCTGACGCATATGCTTTGAATTGATTCGATGAATTAGGTCGAATATTCCACATGACTGCTTTCCGACTTTTCAATGCCATCCAGTCTTTTCCACTTAACAAATTGAAACGCGAGCCGGAATCAATCACCATCAAAATGTCTTGTCCCCCAATGAAAACTTTTATTATTTCTTCATTATCGCGGTTATCGTCAATTTTGAAACAGTCAAATTCGCGTAAAGCGTCATCATCGTCAGATATATTGACATTTTTTATGCAACGTATCTTTGTTGTTTTATTACTCCGACGTTTTCCACCAGTCTCCTCACTGTCGATCAGTCTCCTTTTAATATTTTTAGTTTTGCATTTAATAGCAAAATGGCCAATGAGAGAGCATTTGTTGCATTTGGCGTTCCGCGCCGGACAGTTCAGAGAATTACCAATGTGGCCACTACGGCCACACCTATAACATTCTGTATCAGAATTTTGAGAAAAACGTTTTCTAGAAGAAATTTTGTTAGCAGACTCCTCATCTAATCTAGACAGCATACTTTGCGAATTTTTGTTAACTTGCTCATAAACATGACAAGCTTCGATAACATCACTTAGGCTTTGCTCTTTCTCTAACAACCTTTTCTTTAATTCGATTGGTGCCCATGAATCAATTATTTTATCTTTGACACAAATTTCTTCTATTTCCGATTTTGTTGATCCGAAGGAACATTTCGCAACTTGCTGTCTTAAGCGCAATAAAAATTTGTTAAACGTTTCTCCATCAGATAGTGTCAGATTTCTATATATATGTCTTTCAAACGTAAAGTTTCTTTTAGGCGAGAAATATTCGTCCAGCTTATCCACCAGAACATTATATACATTAACGTCACTTTTTGCATCGAATTCAACCAACGCACCCGGAATATTAAAGATAACTTCTTGTAGCTGTGGTCCTCCCAAATGAAGTAGCTTGTTTTTCTTTTTAACAGTGTCGACAATTTCCTCCGATGCCAGGTACAGTTTAAAGGACCGAAACCATTTTTCCCATTCGGCACGCAGCAGTGATTTTTCAATAACATCACAGAGAAATGGTTTTATGTCGGACATTGCTGTTCCCTCAAATATGCAGTCACTTACCTACGAAACAGAATTTGTTTTTCTCAATGTTCTTTTTGTAACTTTCTTTTTGGTAAAAACTGCACAATTGAATGTGCTTTATTCACATACCCAAGCACAATTGAATGTGCAGTCAATTCAACAATGGAATATGCCGTCAATTACACAATTTAATGTGCTGCCAGTCTCACAATTTAATGTGCATTCACTTGAACAACTCGATGTTCTTTTTTTTCCAATTTAATGTTTTTCTTGCTGTTTACAACAACTCAATAATTATTCCAAAATTTAATTCGACGTTCTCAGAGCCAAACACCTTAATGCAATTTGGAGCTCAAACGTCTTTTTTTTCAATTTCTTCTTTTACGTTTTTGCTTCTTTTTTTTTTTTTTTACTCGTCGCCAATGTAATACTCCTAGGAAAACTATAATGTTTTAAATATACTGTTTAATTAACAAATTAAATTCCTTTATTCACACGGTTAATTATATAAGAATATCTCACTAAAAACCACTAATATATATTCAGCTGTCATTCGCCATATTCCCTTTTTTTACAAGTTGTCACTTATATATCATATCAGTGTTGCCACACTACATATAAAAAAAATGTTTCGGACCAAAATTTTTGTGGGTGAACCAGCCTTAACCAGAGAGGAGAGTCGTATCTGCGCGACTGGCGGCTAGCCGCGACGCTGAATAAATTTCATGAGTCTCGCCGCCGCCGTATTTGTCTGCTTGTCGGCGGCTGAATTATCAGCCGTTTAACGTCGATGTCAGCTTCTTATTCGGGGATTTTTTAAAAGAAGTATGAGAACTCGGTATTAAAAAGAAATATGAGAACTCGGTATTGATTACTTAATTCTTTAATATTTGTTCAGTAGTGTCAACATTCCATTTTATGTATATTTACTTCTAAAAATCATATTTATTTTCAAAAATCATATTTATTTCTAAAAGTCAAAAAATAAAACGAGTATAAGTTATTTGTGAAGAATAAGAATGCATATTTAAATAATTTTGATGGTAGAAAAAACTACTTTAAATCAAGTTTAAAGTTTAATAGTAATTTTTATTTTTATTAAGAATTTAATTTTTTATATTTATATGAAAAAAGACAAGATGACCAAGAAATTCTCAGTAGTGATTATTTTTGATATATATTTTTTAGTTTAACAAATTTCTTTCGGTGCAGCTGCTGAGCCGTGATTGTCGAACAAATAAAGAAACAAACTTACATTTAAAATATACATATACAGTAGCGCCTACGACTTCGTCTGCGTATCATTTATAATTTTCCTAAAATTCAAATGTAGAAAAATGTGGTTTTATCTATTTTTTCAATAGTTTTGCAAACAGTATTAAAAATTACTATTTACAGAAATCTGCTTTTAAATCCTCTAGTACCGCTATACCGTTAAAATTAGGTGCTTTCACATTTGTATCTTTAGTTTCTCTACGAAAATACATATTTTTAAGAAAGAAAACTAAACACTAAATACAGAAATGCAAAGAGAAAGACGGACAGACAGATAAAAATTCGAAAACTAGTTCTTTTGAATTCCATATCGATCATTATCTATAACAACATCTTAATTTTCAAAAAATTTTACATGTATAGAAATGACCCCGTTACACTGTTATTATATGTATAGATTATCTTTTATTACTAATAAAAGAAGTTTTGTAAAATTCGTAATCATTATTGAAAACAATGGTGATGACAAAATATGTACAGGCAATATTTATATCAATGAACAAATATTAGCCAATACAATGAATTACTCCCATGTATGATCTTTATGTAGAGATTTATAAAAAACGCCAAACTTAAAGTACTGAATAATGATTACGAGTATATAAAAAACAGTAATCTGTATTCAGTATCAAACATTTAAATCATTCCGAAAAGCGTTATCATAGTGAAAAGGTTAAAAATTGAATTATAGTGTTTATAGTGCAAAACGATAAAAAACTTAAAAAAAAAAAATGGAAAGAAATATTAAAAGTTATTTCAATAAAGAAGTAAGTGAAAAAAATTGTGACTCTAACAATGAGGAGTTGGAACAAAACTCTTTTGTTTTTAAAAGTTCAGATCGCCAAATATCAGAATATGAGGCGATGCTGAACAGAGTAAAAGCAGCGAAACATGATGCACAAATTTTATTAAGCGAGCGTAAAGCAGGTGGTTCCATTGTATGGGAATATTTTGGAACCCTTACCCTTAGAGGAAAGGCTACTTTACTGCAGCAACGTTTCTGCAAGTTGTGTTTTGAAGCCGAGCTCACAGTTTTAAAAGGGTAAGTACATATTTTTGGTTTTTTTTATATTTTGCTAGATTTAATTTATGTATGTATATAATTTGGTAAAATTTAAATAAATAAATAAATAAAAATTATACTAAAAATATATCTTTGAATTAAGTAGTAATGTTCTTTAACTTCGATTATTAGTAAATAACGGTATTTGTCTTTAACTTTTAAGTAATTTTTAATTGTCTTTGTTCCTACCCGCATGGTTTTCAACTTTTTTGAAAGGTTATAACCTCACTTTGAATTTTTTACTGCCACCGAATTTTCATTTAATGAAAATATTTGGTTAAGGCTAGTTTAGTGAAGCTTCCTTCACCAATCAAAGGGAGATAGAGACTAAAAAAATAATAAAATGTAAAATAAAAAACTACTTTTTTTTTAACAAATTGGGTCAATACGGGTATCATTATAAAGCATTTTGGAATTATGCGACATACATTGTGCTCAAATTTAAAAAAAAATTAACCTATTAAGAACCAACAAATTTTTCCGATGGAAATATCCCAGCAAAAAATTAGACATTACCTTAAAAAGTACTTGCCACACAATGATTTACTTTTGTGATGTAGTGCACAATCACAATTTTATATGAAAAGTACAGAGCCTCATATCTCGGAAAATAAGGGGGTGCGCCAGTATTTGTATTTAAATTTTTTTTATTATTTTTTAATTATCTATCGCCCTGTATAATTTCTATTTTGATTGGTCAAGATACGCTAAACTAGACTTTAGCCAAAATATTTACAGTGACAAAAAGTTTAATTATCATTTGATGATAAAACGATTAGGAATATAAGTATATGTTATTAAATGGTATTAATACTCATTAAACACTTATTTAAACTGTTTAAATAAACAGCAGTAGAACTGTTCTCTTCAAAAAGGCGACTTCAAAACAGCTTTAAGCTAGTTATCTGTCTGTAGCATATCAAAAGTTTGGTCACACCAAATTACATCAACTATTGGGATACCCTTTAGCTTCCAAATCCAAATTTATAACTATATATATAACTTATATATATATATATATATATATATATATATATATATATATATATATATATATATATATATACTGTGAGCGTCAAAATAAAGTGTACACAAACATTTTCTTTAGATTAGTTTGTATTTCTGTCTTAAAAAATACTAGTTTATTTAACATTTTTTGTTTTTTTCATTGTTATTTAGTTCTCTACTTAAACTTAAAAAAACAAAAAAAAAATTACAACAACAAAAGTTATAAAACAAAAACAAAATCTATTCCATATTTTACGCGTCAAAATAAAGTGTACACATATAATTTATTATAAAAATTAGTATGGTTTAGTATTTGTTTGCTTTTCCTTTAGCTTTAATAATTTCACTTAGTCTTCGGGGCACCAATTCAACTAGTTTTTTGGTTATGTCAGATGAAATTTTCTGCCATTTCTCCATTATAAGGGATTTAAGCGTATCCTTGTTAGTAATTGTCCTCTTTCGTATTTGCCAGTCAAGATGCTCCCACAAATGCTCAATCGGGTTAAGCTCCGGTGATTGGGGAGGATGATCTAATGTCTTAGGAGTATGATAAAGGAGCTATTCTTTTACTATCTTTACCGTATGTTCGGGATCATTGTCTTGTTAAAAGATCCAAGGTCCCTTGAAGCCCAATTTATCCACACTACATGACAAATTGTTTTTAAAAATATTTAAGTAGTCCGTTTTATTCATGGTATCTTCAATAAAAACCTAGGTTTTCACTGTACTTGCCGCAATGCATCCCCACACCATCACCGAACCCCTCCATGCTTGACCGTAGATATTAGATTTTGTCCAGCATACTCTGTATTTTTTGTACGCCATACTTTTACAGGTTTTTTTCTGGCCAAATATTTCAAATTTACTCTCATCGCTAAATAAAATGTTATTCCAGAAAGAACCATGTTTAGTTTCGTACTTTTTTGCATCCTCAATACGTTTTTTCTGATCTACTAACGACATAAGTGGCTTTTTTCGCGGCAACCGACCATGTAGACCATTTGCGTGTAGAGCTCTTCGTGTTGTGTTGGCGCTAACGTTGGTATTTTTTGTTGCTGAAACTTCCTCCGAATTTTAACAGCACTTTTAAATGGATTTTTCTTCACATCACTCAAAATAGACCTTATTTCCGACTCACTTCAAGCTCTTGGTCGCCCTGCACCTGGACGATTTCCTACTTTGCCGAATTTTTCGTGCTTATCAACTATTCTTTTTGCTGTATTATGGCTTCTGTTTATAAAAGACCCGATTTGACGAAAAGTTTTACCGTCTTTTCGAAGTTTTATCACAAGTTCCCTGACTTCTGTTGATGTTTGTCTACCCATTTTTAATAAACTAACAAATTTCTTTCTGCAAAGAAGTTATAGTCCGAAAATTTCGTTTGTCTATTACAAAACAGTAGAAGTGATTTTAAAGAATGCAAGAAAGTAAATAAACAACAAAACGTAACGGTATATTTTGCGATTCTACATTTTGACGCTCACAGTATATATATATATATATATATATATATATATATATATATTTATTAATAAATATATATATGCATTATATACATAAATATATATATTTATTAATACATATATACATATATATTTATTAATTTATTCATAAATGTATATATATATATATATATACATATATATAATGCATATATACATATATATTTATTTAGCTATTAATAAATAAATGTATATATATATATATATATATATATATATAAGTTATACATATATATAAGTTATATATATAGTTATAAATTTGAATTTGGAAGCTAAAGGGTATCCCAATCGTTGATGTAATTTGGTGTGACCAAACTTTTGATATGCTATAGACAGATAACTAGCTTAAAGCTGTTTTGAAGTCGCCTTTTTGAAGAGAACAGTTCTACTGCTGTTTATTTAAACAATTTAAATAAGTGTTTACTTATATTCTTAATCGTATTATCATCAAATAATAATTAAACATATATATATATATATATATATATATATATATATATATATATATATATATATATATATGTATATATATATATATATATATATATATATATATATATATATATGTATATATATATATATATATGTATTTAAAAAACGTTTAGGTTTAGTATTGGAACATCAACGGCAAACCATAATACCCATTTGCGATCTGTTCACGATGTGAATATACGAACTAAAAATTCAAAAACTAATATGAGCATAACAAGCAAAGCGCTATCAAGTTCTTCGTGTGTTTTTAAAAATAAATTAGAAACTAATTTTGCAAATGCCAGAAGAATAGCAGAAATGTGCTGTACAGATCTGCAGCCATTCGGTATAGTTGAGCGCAAAGGTTTTCAAAATTATCTTTCGCTGCTAAAACCAAATATTGAATTTCCCACTAAACGCACAGTTGCGACTACGGCATTGCATGACGTTTATGTGTTATATGAACAAATTGTTAGAGAAAAACTGAGTACTGCTCCAAAGAATATGGCCCTTGTATTGGATTTTTGGACGGACAACTATAAAAGTTTATCGTATGTTAACATTAAAGTTAATTTTTGCCAAAATTTTAAATTAATATCAGCTTCTCTTAAAACTGAGTATTTTCCGCACTCTCACACTGGAAAAAATATAGCTGACAACGTTATTGCAACCCTCAAATTGTTTAATTAAGAACAAAAAACAATATACGCCGTAAGCGATGGTGGGTGCAACATAATTTCAGCATTGCGATTAGCAAATATCGAAAGGCACGAATGTATGGCGCACTCGCTCCATCGGTTTTTAATCCACGACATTTTAGAAGATAATCAATTTAAGTCCATAAAAGACATAATTGCAAAATTGAAAGCAATTTACAGAACGTTGGCATATTCAACAGAAGAGCTCACAAGAATTCAAACTGCTTCACATCAGGACGAAATTCTTCAACTAATTTTGCAAACAAATGAAATTAACGAATCCCTTCAATTAGAAGAAGAGTATGGAAGTACTGTGTGTGAAGACACTACCATTGCGGAAGCTTTACGAAAAAACCAATTTGAAACTTTAAAAAACTCAAATGACACACGTTGGAACACACTACTCGTCATGTTCAGAAGCTTTACAAAAAATTTTGAAGCAATAAATATTGCTTTAATAAGGGCTCAGAAAGACACTTATTTATTTTTAGAAATGGAAAAGCTCATTATACAAAAATTTGAAGAATTTTTAACAATTTTTGAAAAGGCAACTATTTACTTCCAAGGAAGAAATTATCCTACAATTTGTAGTGTAATTTGTTTTTATGAAAACATAATGAATAACCTAAAAGAAAATTAAGATAAAGCGGAATCCGAATTACACTGTACAACAAAATCAAATTTTTTCAAAAATTACAACGTCCGGGCTATAAATTCTGATAGAGGAGACAAAAAAAAGAGATACGTGTATCGGCGTTTTAAAAGTTTACATCTGAATTCCATTTGAGAGGGGGTTAAAAATTCCCAGCTCTGGCACATTCTTATTGTTAAATGGAATAAGAAACCATGTGACCCTTACATTTTAGGTATAAAATGTGTTCAGCAAAATTATGTAAAATGTTACGGAGCATATTTTTGTAGAAATTCTAACCCTCTAACTCCTCAAGATATGGGTCTTTTTTGTCCTTCTTTTAAAAAAGAGCAAAAAACACCATTAAAACAGGGTTTTAGAGGGTTAAAATGTTCCACAAAAATGTTACCCGTTAAATTTTACTATAAGTCCCTGAATACACCAAAAAGGAAAATTCAACCATGAAGTCAGAAATAAGACGCAACAAAAGAGAGCTTAGGGTTAATTTTGCATTTATTAAGAATTTTCTTTTAAAGCAAATTCGGATAGCATTAATTAAATTTTTTTTAGCTCTAGGCAATTCCACTTCATTATCATACAATGTCCAGCATATTTCAGCGATAAGCGAATGAATGCTTTTACCTTTATCTTACGAAAATTGTTATTACTTACTGCCCTTGTATAAACCAGATTTTATTACCTGTGAAAATGGATAGTAATTGTGGTTTTAAAAAATGTGTTTTAGAAAAAACCAATTTGAGAATGTCCATAGACCAAAAAAAAAAAAAAACAGGTAAATATATAAAAAAAATTTAAATTGAACATTAAAAGAAAAATGTTTAATATAGAATAACAGATTTGAAAAAGCATTTAAATTTTATGATAAATCAGGTGAATTTGGATGTACAAAATAATGTAATTAGTAATTGTGGTTGTTAAAATTCCACAAATTTGGGAATGTTCCTAAATAAAACCAGGTACTAGAATATTTATCAGTGGTATTGCAATAGGTAAATAATTTCAGTTGAAACTGAAAATGTTTTCAAATGTGATGTGAAAAGGGTAATAGTTGCGGTTGTAAAAAATCTGTTAAAATTGCGTTTGGAAACGTTAAAAAAGCTTAAATAAAACTTATGTATGTATGATTTACTGCAATAATAAATATCGATGTTTTCCATATTATAAATAGAATTAGGTAGTTATTGAACACTAAAAATTAAAATTTTTTATTTTTGAACTCTCGCTGAAGGTCAACGAAATTCAATGCAGTTTGGTATTCCTATGCGGTGGTTAGATCCAGGTGAACATAATGACGCTAGGTGTTACGTGTGCCAAAATATTTCCATATTAAAGTTGAATAGATATAGGCAAAAGAGTTTTGTATGCAAAACTGTACCATCAGCCATGCTGCCATTTCCGCATTCTGACGAACTCCCAGTACCTGTGCTACAATTTCGAAGTCCTAGTCATTATGTTGATGGAACCATCGCTGAAACAGGAACCTTTTATTGCGCAGATAGTGATTACACAGGAATTGAAGTTATCTCAAGACCAATATTAATGTCTCAAGAGCATTTAAAAACATTGGCTCGGAGACTAAATCTGTCTACAAACAAATCAGAAATTTTAGCTGCAGACTTAAAAGGTCTTCATCTACTTGAACCTAGTGTCAATGTTACCAGCTTTCCTAAGCATCAAGACAGCTCTCTGCCATTCTTTTCAGTAAACGATGATAACACGTTTGCTTATTGCAACGATATTAAAGGAATAATGAATGCAATGAATTTTGAGAATAACCACGAGGACTAGCGTATATTTATTGATTCATCTAAGAAGAGTCTAAAAGCTGTACTTCTTAATTATGGTAATGCCAAAAATCCAATTCCAATTGCCTACGGAATGAACATTAAAGAAAGCTATGATTCTACAAAACTAATACTGTACTCCGTAAAATATGAAGACCATAAGTGGCGGATCTGCTGTGACTTAAAAGTCGCTAGTTTCTTTTCAGGTATGCAGGCCGGATACTTTAAGTACGGATGCTTTTTATGCACTTGGGATAGCAGATGGAAGGGTAACCAATATTTAAAAAAACAATGGAAGTTGAGAGCTGAGGGAACATTAGGAAAGCACAATATCGTACGTCAAGCATTGGTACCAACTGAAAAAATTCTCTTACCCCCATTGCATATCAAACTTGGTGTGGTATTTGACTTTCTGAAAACAATGTTTCCAAAATTAAGTGAAGCAAAGATTAAAGAAGGTATGTATATGTTCTTCAAGTCGTTGTTATTGTTAAAAGTGTTAAAATTGGTTTCATATCAACAAGTGTTTTTGCTGGTCCAGATGTAAGAAAGCTAATGCTAAACGCTTACTTCGACGAAACGCTCTCACCAATTGAGCTTGATGCGTGGAAAACCATTAAGGAAGTGATATACAATGTCTTTGGCAAAAATCGTTCTCCTACTGCTCGAATATACATAGACACCATGCTTAGAGCTTTTGAAAAACTAGGCGTTCATATGTCAACAAAAATTCATTTTTTAAATTCCCATATGGATTACTTTGAGACCAGTTGTCAACAGAATCTGATGAGCATGGTGAAAAATTTCATCAGACATGCGCACCCATTGAAGAACGCTATAAAGGTAAAACCATTCATTCGCTTATCGCTGAAATATGCTGGACATTGTATGATAATGAAGTGGAATTGCCTAGAGTTAAAAAAAATGTAATTAATGCTATCCAAATTTGCTTTAAAACAAAATTCTTAATAAATGCGAAATTAACCCTAAGCTCTCTTTTGTTGCGTCTTATTTCTGACTTTATGGTTGAATTTTCCTTTTTGGTGTATTCAGAGACTTATAGTAAAATTTAACGGGTAACATTTTTGTGGAACATTTTAAGCCTCTAAAACTCTGTTTTAATGGTGTTTTTTGCTCTTTTTTAAAAGAAGGACAAAAAAGACCCATATCTTAAGGAGTTAGAGTGTTAAAATTTCTACAAAAATGTTCTCCGTAACATTTTACATAAATTTGCTGAACACATTTTTTACCTAAAATGTAAGGGTCACATGGTTTCTTATGCCGTTTAACAATAAGAATGTGCCAGAGCTGGGAAACTTTAACCCCCTCTCAAATGAAATCCAGATGTAAACTTTCAAAACGCCGATACACGTATATCTTTTTTTTGTCTCCTCTATCAGAATTTATAGCCCGGACCTTGTAATTTTTTGGTGTGTTGTACAGTGTTATTAATACATTTATATAACTTTGCCAAAGAACAATTTCCTAAGAGGTTTAAAATAAAGAAAATCCATCTAGTTTCGGCTTTAATGGATCCTTGCCAACGAAACTGGTCTGTTTTAAAAAAATGGCTTCAAAAAATACCAAAAAATAACAATTTTTCCATGAATGCTATTTTGAGCCAAATGTATAGTGAGTCTATTACAAAGGAGGAACTAATTAAAACGGAAATTACCAAATTGTTTGGAATTCAAAAAACGTCTCCTTCAATACCAACAACTGAAAACACCGGACCTTCAAAAAAACAAGTATATAATTATTCTTTGTTATTCGTTAATTTTTTCAAAAAAAAAGTGATTTACTTTTGGGTCTTTCAGATACATTAACCACTTAAGGCTAGCGTGGTCTGTCACTATAGTAAACGCCATCATTTCAACGTACGGACGGAATTTTTTTACTGCCATTACAGCCGACAAACATTCTTTTTCCGTGACACTGTAGTTTCTCTGGCAGGAGTTAAATTTTTGACTAAAAAAAGCTACGGGATGCTCTTCACCACGATCATTAAGCTGATACAAAACATCACACGCATCGCACTGGATCCAAAATCTTCTAGAAAAATCAGGATGCTTAAGCACTGGGGCTGATGTTAGCGCTTTTTTCAAATTTTCAAAAGCCTCTATAGCTTCAGGTGTCATTTTAAATTTTTTTTTTTGCTTTCTTCAAAGTATCTGTTAAGGGAGCAGATATGGCCGCGAAGTCTTTTATGAAACGGCGATACCAGCCGGCCGTTCCTAAAAAGCTGCGCACTTCACGTGGAGATTTTGGTAATCTAATTTCCTTAATCGCACGTACTTTTTCTGGATCTGTTTTTAGACTTCCACCGCCTATTATAAATCCCAGATATTTTAATTATTGAAAAAAGAATTGTAACTTTTGAAGGCCTATTGTTAGATTAGCTTTTCTTAAGCAGGCAGCAACCTCTTCTAAAATTTTTAAATGCTTTTCAAAACTATCAGATATCACCAAAAGATCGTCAAGATAAATGAAATCGTTTTCTTTGAGTTTTTGCGGTATAACCTTGTCCATTAATCGACAAAGTCGCTGAGCCGCATTGCAAAGCCCAAATGGCATTACGCGAAATTGGTAGAGTGGCCGGCCTGCTACGGTAAACGCTGTATAGGGCCTACACTCTTCCTCAAGCTCGATCTGCCAGAAAGCAAACTTCAAATCAACACTACTGATATAATACGTTTCATCGATTCTGCCCAAGATGCCATCAATATTTTGCAAAGGATATGCATCTTTGACAGTAATTTTATTAAGTTTTCTGGCATCAAGGCAAAATCTATTTTTCCCTGGCTTCCTGACCGCTGTTGTTCTATTTGCCCAGGGACTTTCGCTTTCTTCAATTACATTAAGAGCAAGCATATTATCTATTTCCCTATAAACTATCTCTTGCACAGCTGGAGACAACGGATAGTGACGGTCCTTGAAAGGCACCGCACCATCTATTAATTTTATTGAGTGTTTTTCCAGAGTTGTGCACCCTAATCCATCTTTTTCAAACGCTGGAAACAACTCAATCACCTTATTTAATTTTTGCTGCTGCTGTTCATTCAGCACATGAGGATTAGATCTGTAATCTTGGACTTTAAAATCTTCTTGTACCTTCTCAATACTAAGTTCATTTATTTCGAAAATTTTAGGGGCCTAATTAAAAATTTTCCAGAAATCCACTCCTAGATAGGCTTGTTGTTCTAAATCTGGACATAAATAGAACAAAATCTTCTCGGTTTTATCGTTAAAAGTAATTTCAAGTTCTACTCTGCCCAACAACCTATGCTCTTTTCCAGCTGCAGTAGAAACTAAAGAAAATATTGGCTTAAAACTAATCTCTAATTAATCTATAAGTTCCCTACAACCTTTGCCTAGCAAACTAATCGACGCTCCTGTATCAAGCAATCCCTTAATACGATGGGCCCCTATAAAAATGTCAGCAAAAGCACGAGGGTCTGTGTGTTTGTCCACGGATCTTATTGTTTCAATTATCAGCCTTCGCCTTTTTCTCTTTTCTGCAAATTTCTTCCTTAATTTTTGTATTCGGTTTGAAATTGTTTTTCTTACGGCTATAGATTCATTAAAAATACTATTTCTGACTTTTTCATAATTCGCTTTTCGTTCTTCATACGAGTATTTATGACGCATTTGGGGATTAAATTTATTAAAATTTTTGACGAGTTTTATTAATTTTATTTTGCATTCTTTTATGGCCGTTCTGCAGGGAGATTTTCCACGGAACGATGATTCCCTGCTGCTATCTCGCCCCTGTAAAAGTTTTTTGCTTTACAGTTGGTGCAGTTTGGAGATTTAACGTCCGGTTTACCGCACCTATAGCAAAATAAGGCTCTCTCAATTGCCTGGCAGTCCATGAACATGTGGCCACTTTGCCGACAATTCCAGCAAATCAACGGATTTCTTACGCCTTGTTGTTGCCTGTTGTCCATTTGCAAGGCTGCTACTTCTTCGTATGGCTCAGTGAATTCATCCAAAGTTTCTGCAGACTTCTCAAAAACTTCATTAACCTGCCTCGTATATCTGTTAACTGAACCCGATGGAAAATTTTTATCTTTACGGCAAAATATTTTCTCAGCCTCAACACATTCATGCCTTAAATCATCAACGGTATTCACGGCTATTGGGTAAACTCGGCTCCTAATGTCGTCTCGTAAATTCTTTTTGATAATTTTTATCATTTCCCTTTTAGGCATTGACATATCTAACTGAGAGCGCATTTGACTCATCGAGAAGAAAAAGGCATCAATTCCTTCTCCGGGTTGTTGCTTCCTTTCGACAATGTCGCTCATCAGCTCCAACTTAGACCGGGTTGATTGATATTGTTTAAGCAGTGCCTCTTTAAATGTTGCCCATTCGGAAACGTAATTGGTTTTGATGTACAACCAGGGGGGTTACTCTCTATTGCGATGCGAAAGCGTTTTCGATGCGAAAAGTAAATGCGTTAATTGTACAATTTGGTACTCTCTAATGCTTACGCAAACGCTTTCGCAAAATAAGTTGAAAAAGTAGCAACACTGGCACTACAAAATAAACAATAGCGAAGAACGACAAAATGAAATGTCAAAACCTGTAAACAAAAACATTTTAAACAAATTTTTTGTTCAGTTCTGTGGTTCAGTTTGTGGTTTGTGTTAAAAATAAAATATAATATATAAAATATAATAAAATAAACTATATTAATATAGAAAATAAAATAGTGATGGATTCGGTAGCGTTATGGTTTGAAGAAGAAAACGAAAATGTTGAACGTGTTACAAGAAGAATTCTGAGAGATGGATCAGATATACTCTCCCTAAATGACCACAGGTAAGAAATAGGAGTAAGTATCATGTGCATACCGTTTTCAAACATTCCATTTTTATAGCTTTATACAAAACTTTCGGCTAAGTAAAGATGCGTTTACATATGTATTAAACGCTATTCAACACGATCTCATCGTTCCAAAGAGATCCACAGCAATTCCAAACTCAATTAAAGTGGCCGCTGCTTTGAAATTGCTTGGGCAAGGTGGATATCAACACCAAATTGGCAAAGACCATCTCTTAGGATTGTCGCAGCAATCTATGTCGAGTTGCTTAAAAGAAGTTTGCACGGTGATTGAGCGAATACTCTGTCCCAAGCACATACAATTCGAGGTAACTCCGGAAGAGGAAAACGAAATAAAAAGAGGATTTTCCATGCATGTGGCATTCCTGGGGTGATTGGATCAGTAGATGGCACCCATATACAAATGATTCGACCGGCCAGGAATGAACACTTATACTTCAACAGAAAATTAAAGCACAGCATTAACGCCATGGTGGTATGTGAGATTTTATGTCTGCATTTGGCTTAATAAATTTTACTTTGATATTAAATTTTCAGATTTGTGATCACAAAATGATAATTAGATTTATTGATTGCCGTTCCTTTAATTCAAAATTTTTTCTATTAAATCGCACTAATTCTTTTAAGTTATTTCGAATATCGCCCAAAAGTTTGGTGGATTCCTTGTGGAATATTCCTTGGTTTTCTACTTGTGTTTTATACATATTATCACGGTCGTTTTGGTTTGACAGCCGCGTGCGTTTGGCTGTCTGCAAACTTTCCTCTAAAGAGCTACGTTTGGCAATTTGTTTTTCATTTTGCGAAGATAGCAAAACATCTTCTGCAGGCTCTTTGTTTGCTGAAACATCTTGAGAAGCATTACTAGTTGTGCCAAAGCATGTTGATCTTGGCAGCCCGTTGACGGCTTCTTCCATATGAAGAAGATTTACTATCTGCTCCTCCACAGAGGAAAGCGCGCAATATTGTGAGACACCACCACCCGTGCCGGAAATGCTCATTTTATTTTTGCGCATCTTAACCTTCTTCGGCTAGTTTTGTCCATAAATTTTTGGCGCGTTGTTTAGCATTTCCACACTGCAACTGTCCCTTGGCCAAATCGCTGTGTTGTATCATAAAATCAACTAAAATTTCAAACTGCCGTTGCTGAGTTTGTAACTTTTTTGGTTTTCCCTAAAAAAAAAATGACAATTTAGATATAAATATAAAAATTTATTTGTGCTTTTTAAACAACGGGATTTTTTTTTTATAAATAATTATATTAATTAATACTAAAATTGCAAAAAAATCTTTTTTTCATGCTATTCTCCCGATTTATTATTTAAATCACCGATATTGATTATTGAGGGTCAAAGCACGTCTCGATGGCCATTTCGTTATCGCTTACTTAACTCGTCAGGAGACTTTTGACAATTATTTTAAATAAACTAAAGATCTTTGTCCAAACAATAAAGCAAAGACAAAAATCAAAGTTTAAGCAAAAAACAACAATAACCAATTGTAATTCTATTTTTCTTTCTCTGCTGTATAAGGCAGAGTTTTTTTCTGCTCTTTTATACAGTTGAAAGAGGATGAAAAATAAAATATCACAAAACACTACGATAATTTATTTTATGCACAGGCACTTTGCAAATGTTAAACATTTTAAACAACGGGATTTTTTTTTATAAATAATTATATTAATACTCAAATTTCAAAAAAATCTTTTTTTCATGCTATTCTCCCGATTTATTATTTAAATCACCGATATTGATTATTGAGGGTCAAAGCACGTCTCGATGGCCATTTCGTTATCGCTTACTTAACTCGTCAGGAGACTTCTGACAATTATTTTAAATAAACTAAAGATCTTTGTCCAAACAATAAAGCAAAGACAAAAATCAAAGTTTAAGCAAAAAACAACAATAACCAATTGTAATTCTATTTTTCTTTCTCTGCTGTATAAGGCAGAGTTTTTTTCTGCTCTTTTATACAGTTGAAAGAGGATGAAAAATAAAATATCACAAAACACTACGATAATTTATTTTATGCACAGGTACTTTGCAAATGTTAAACATTTTAAACAACGGGATTTTTTTTATAAATAATTGTATTAATTAATACTCAAATTTCAAAAAAATTTTTTTTTCATGCTATTCTCCCGATTTATTATTTAAATCACCGATATTGATTATTGAGGGTCAAAGCACGTCTCGATGGCCATTTCGTTATCGCTTACTTAACTCGTCAGGAGACTTCTGACAATTATTTTAAATAAACTAAAGATCTTTGTCCAAACAATAAAGCAAAGACAAAAATCAAAGTTTAAGCAAAAAACAACAATAACCAATTGTAATTCTATTTTTCTTTCTCTGCTGTATAAGGCAGAGTTTTTTTCTGCTCTTTTATACAGTTGAAAGAGGATGAAAAATAAAATATCACAAAACACTACGATAATTTATTTTATGCACAGGCACTTTGCAAATGTTAAACATTTTAAACAACGGGATTTTTTTTTATAAATAATTATATTAATTAATACTCAAATTTCAAAAAAATCTTTTTTTCATGCTATTCTCCCAATTTATTATTTAAATCACCGATATTGATTATTGAGGGTCAAAGCACGTCTCAGTGGCCATTTCGTTATCGCTTACTTAACTCGTCAGGAGACTTCTGACAATTATTTTAAATAAACTAAAGATCTTTGTCCAAACAATAAAGCAAAGACAAAAATCAAAGTTTAAGCAAAAAACAACAATAACCAATTGTAATTCTATTTTTCTTTCTCTGCTGTATAAGGCAGAGTTTTTTTCTGCTCTTTTATACAGTTGAAAGAGGATGAAAAATAAAATATCACAAAACACTACGATAATTTATTTTATGCACAGGCACTTTGCAAATGTTAAACTTTTTAAACAACGGGTTTTTTTTTTTATAAATAATTATATTAATTAATACTCAAATTTCAAAAAAATCTTTTTTTCATGCTATTCTCCCGATTTATTATTTAAATCACCGATAATGATTATTGAGGGTCAAAGCACGTCTCGATGGCCATTTCGTTATCGCTTACTTAACTCGTCAGGAGACTTCTGACAATTATTTTAAATAAACTAAAGATCTTTGTCCAAACAATAAAGCAAAGACAAAAATCAAAGTTTAAGCAAAAAACAACAATAACCAATTGTAATTCTATTTTTCTTTCTCTGCTGTATAAGGCAGAGTTTTTTTCTGCTCTTTTATACAGTTGAAAGAGGATGAAAAATAAAATATCACAAAACACTACGATAATTTATTTTATGCACAGGCACTTTGCAAATGTTAAACATTTTAAACAACGGGATTTTTTTTATAAATAATTATATTAATTAATACTCAAATTTCAAAAAAATCTTTTTTTCATGCTATTCTCCCGATTTATTATTTAAATCACCGATATTGATTATTGAGGGTCAAAGCACGTCTCGATGGCCATTTCGTTATCGCTTACTTAACTCGTCAGGAGACTTCTGACAATTATTTTAAATAAACTAAAGATCTTTGTCCAAACAATAAAGCAAAGAAAAAATCAAAGATTAAGCAAAAAACAACAATAACCAATTGTAATTCTATTTTTCTTTCTCTGCTGTATAAGGCAGAGTTTTTTTCTGCTCTTTTATACAGTTGAAAGAGGATGAAAAATAAAATATCACAAAACACTACGATAATTTATTTTATGCACAGGCACTTTGCAAATGTTAAACATTTTAAACAACGGGATTTTTTTTTATAAATAATTATATTAATTAATACTCGAATTTCAAAAAAATCTTTTTTTCATGCTATTCTCCCGATTTATTATTTAAATCACCGATATTGATTATTGAGGGTCAAAGCACGTCTCGATGGCCATTTCGTTATCGCTTACTTAACTCGTCAGGAGACTTCTGACAATTATTTTAAATAAACTAAAGATCTTTGTCCAAACAATAAAGCAAAGACAAAAATCAAAGTTTAAGCAAAAAACAACAATAACCAATTGTAATTCTATTTTTCTTTCTCTGCTGTATAAGGCAGAGTTTTTTTTCTGCTCTTTTATACAGTTGAAAGAGGATGAAAAATAAAATATCACAAAACACTACGATAATTTATTTTATGCACAGGCACTTTGCAAATGTTAAACATTTTAAACAACGGGATTTTTTTTATAAATAATTATATTAATTAATACTCAAATTTCAAAAAAATCTTTTTTTCATGCTATTCTCCCGATTTATTATTTAAATCACCGATATTGATTATTGAGGGTCAAAGCACGTCTCGATGGCCATTTCGTTATCGCTTACTTAACTCGTCAGGAGACTTCTGACAATTATTTTAAATAAACTAAAGATCTTTGTCCAAACAATAAAGCAAAGAAAAAATCAAAGATTAAGCAAAAAACAACAATAACCAATTGTAATTCTATTTTTCTTTCTCTGCTGTATAAGGCAGAGTTTTTTTCTGCTCTTTTATACAGTTGAAAGAGGATGAAAAATAAAATATCACAAAACACTACGATAATTTATTTTATGCACAGGCACTTTGCAAATGTTAAACATTTTAAACAACGGGATTTTTTTTTATAAATAATTATATTAATTAATACTCGAATTTCAAAAAAATCTTTTTTTCATGCTATTCTCCCGATTTATTATTTAAATCACCGATATTGATTATTGAGGGTCAAAGCACGTCTCGATGGCCATTTCGTTATCGCTTACTTAACTCGTCAGGAGACTTCTGACAATTATTTTAAATAAACTAAAGATCTTTGTCCAAACAATAAAGCAAAGACAAAAATCAAAGTTTAAGCAAAAAACAACAATAACCAATTGTAATTCTATTTTTCTTTCTCTGCTGTATAAGGCAGAGTTTTTTTCTGCTCTTTTATACAGTTGAAAGAGGATGAAAAATAAAATATCACAAAACACTACGATAATTTATTTTATGCACAGGCACTTTGCAAATGTTAAACATTATAAACAACGGGATTTTTTTTTATAAATAATTATATTAATTAATACTCAAATTTCAAAAAAATCTTTTTTTCATGCTATTTTCCCGATTTGTTATTTAAATCACCGATATTGATTATTGAGGGTCAAAGCACGTCTCGATGGCCATTTCGTTATCGCTTACTTAACTCGTCAGGAGACTTCTGACAATAATTTTAAATAAACTAAAGATCTTTGTCCAAACAATAAAGCAAAGACAAAAATCAAAGTTTAAGCAAAAAACAACAATAACCAATTGTAATTCTATTTTTCTTTCTCTGCTGTATAAGGCAGAGTTTTTTTCTGCTCTTTTATACAGTTGAAAGAGGATGAAAAATAAAATATCACAAAACACTACGATAATTTATTTTATGCACAGGCACTTTGCAAATGTTAAACATTTTAAACAACGGGATTTTTTTTTATAAATAATTATATTAATTAATACTCAAATTTCAAAAAAATCTTTTTTTCATGCTATTCTCCCAATTTATTATTTAAATCACCGATATTGATTATTGAGGGTCAAAGCACGTCTCGATGGCCATTTCGTTATCGCTTACTTAACTCGTCAGGAGACTTCTGACAATTATTTTAAATAAACTAAAGATCTTTGTCCAAACAATAAAGCAAAGACAAAAATCAAAGTTTAAGCAAAAAACAACAATAACCAATTGTAATTCTATTTTTCTTTCTCTGCTGTATAAGGCAGAGTTTTTTTCTGCTCTTTTATACAGTTGAAAGAGAATGAAAAATAAAATATCACAAAACACTACGATAATTTATTTTATGCACAGGCACTTTGCAAATGTTAAACTTTTTAAACAACGGGATTTTTTTTTATAAATAATTATATTAATTAATACTCAAATTTCAAAAAAATCTTTTTTTCATGCTATTCTCCCGATTTATTATTTAAATCACCGATATTGATTATTGAGGGTCAAAGCACGTCTCGATGGCCATTTCGTTATCGCTTACTTAACTCGTCAGGAGACTTCTGACAGTTATTTTAAATAAACTAAAGATCTTTGTCCAAACAATAAAGCAAAGACAAAAATCAAAGTTTAAGCAAAAAACAACAATAACCAATTGTAATTCTATTTTTCTTTCTCTGCTGTATAAGGCAGAGTTTTTTTCTGCTCTTTTATACAGTTGAAAGAGGATGAAAAATAAAATATCACAAAACACTACGATAATTTATTTTATGCACAGGCACTTTGCAAATGTTAAACATTATAAACAACGGGATTTTTTTTTATAAATAATTATATTAATTAATACTCAAATTTCAAAAAAATCTTTTTTTCATGCTATTCTCCCGATTTGTTATTTAAATCACCGATATTGATTATTGAGGGTCAAAGCACGTCTCGATGGCCATTTCGTTATCGCTTACTTAACTCGTCAGGAGACTTCTGACAATAATTTTAAATAAACTAAAGATCTTTGTCCAAGCAATAAAGCAAAGACAAAAATCAAAGTTTAAGCAAAAAACAACAATAACCAATTGTAATTCTATTTTTCTTTCTCTGCTGTATAAGGCAGAGTTTTTTTCTGCTCTTTTATACAGTTGAAAGAGGATGAAAAATAAAATATCACAAAACACTACGATAATTTATTTTATGCACAGGCACTTTGCAAATGTTAAACATTTTAAACAACGGGATTTTTTTTTTATAAATAATTATATTAATTAATACTCAAACTTCAAAAAAATCTTTTTTTCATGCTATTCTCCCGATTTATTATTTAAATCACCGATATTGATTATTGAGGGTCAAAGCACGTCTCGATGGCCATTTCGTTATCGCTTACTTAACTCGTCAGGAGACTTCTGACAATTATTTTAAATAAACTAAAGATCTTTGTCCAAACAATAAAGCAAAGAAAAAATCAAAGATTAAGCAAAAAACAA
The DNA here is from genome assembly GCA_916610165.2 of Gymnosoma rotundatum. Classification (NCBI taxonomy): domain Eukaryota; kingdom Metazoa; phylum Arthropoda; class Insecta; order Diptera; family Tachinidae; genus Gymnosoma; species Gymnosoma rotundatum. The sequence continues at coordinate 37,810,973 of OU744340.1, read as the reverse complement.
CAATAACCAATTGTAATTCTATTTTTCTTTCTCTGCTGTATAAGGCAGAGTTTTTTTCTGCTCTTTTATACAGTTGAAAGAGGATGAAAAATAAAATATCACAAAACACTACGATAATTTATTTTATGCACAGGCACTTTGCAAATGTTAAACATTTTAAACAACGGGATTTTTTTTTATAAATAATTATATTAATTAATACTCGAATTTCAAAAAAATCTTTTTTTCATGCTATTCTCCCGATTTATTATTTAAATCACCGATATTGATTATTGAGGGTCAAAGCACGTCTCGATGGCCATTTCGTTATCGCTTACTTAACTCGTCAGGAGACTTCTGACAATTATTTTAAATAAACTAAAGATCTTTGTCCAAACAATAAAGCAAAGACAAAAATCAAAGTTTAAGCAAAAAACAACAATAACCAATTGTAATTCTATTTTTCTTTCTCTGCTGTATAAGGCAGAGTTTTTTTCTGCTCTTTTATACAGTTGAAAGAGGATGAAAAATAAAATATCACAAAACACTACGATAATTTATTTTATGCACAGGCACTTTGCAAATGTTAAACATTTTAAACAACGGGATTTTTTTTATAAATAATTATATTAATTAATACTCAAATTTCAAAAAAATCTTTTTTTCATGCTATTCCCCCGATTTATTATTTAAATCACCGATATTGATTATTGAGGGTCAAAGCACGTCTCGATGGCCATTTCGTTATCGCTTACTTAACTCGTCAGGAGACTTCTGACAATTATTTTAAATAAACTAAAGATCTTTGTCCAAACAATAAAGCAAAGAAAAAATCAAAGATTAAGCAAAAAACAACAATAACCAATTGTAATTCTATTTTTCTTTCTCTGCTGTATAAGGCAGAGTTTTTTTCTGCTCTTTTATACAGTTGAAAGAGGATGAAAAATAAAATATCACAAAACACTACGATAATTTATTTTATGCACAGGCACTTTGCAAATGTTAAACATTTTAAACAACGGGATTTTTTTTTATAAATAATTATATTAATTAATACTCGAATTTCAAAAAAATCTTTTTTTCATGCTATTCTCCCGATTTATTATTTAAATCACCGATATTGATTATTGAGGGTCAAAGCACGTCTCGATGGCCATTTCGTTATCGCTTACTTAACTCGTCAGGAGACTTCTGACAATTATTTTAAATAAACTAAAGATCTTTGTCCAAACAATAAAGCAAAGACAAAAATCAAAGTTTAAGCAAAAAACAACAATAACCAATTGTAATTCTATTTTTCTTTCTCTGCTGTATAAGGCAGAGTTTTTTTCTGCTCTTTTATACAGTTGAAAGAGGATGAAAAATAAAATATCACAAAACACTACGATAATTTATTTTATGCACAGGCACTTTGCAAATGTTAAACTTTTTAAACAACGGGATTTTTTTTATAAATAATTATATTAATTAATACTCAAATTTCAAAAAAATCTTTTTTTCATGCTATTCTCCCGATTTATTATTTAAATCACCGATATTGATTATTGAGGGTCAAAGCACGTCTCGATGGCCATTTCGTTATCGCTTACTTAACTCGTCAGGAGACTTCTGACAATTATTTTAAATAAACTAAAGATCTTTGTCCAAACAATAAAGCAAAGACAAAAATCAAAGTTTAAGCAAAAAACAACAATAACCAATTGTAATTCTATTTTTCTTTCTCTGCTGTATAAGGCAGAGTTTTTTTCTGCTCTTTTATACAGTTGAAAGAGGATGAAAAATAAAATATCACAAAACACTACGATAATTTATTTTATGCACAGGCACTTTGCAAATGTTAAACTTTTTAAACAACGGGATTTTTTTTTATAAATAATTATATTAATTAATACTCAAATTTCAAAAAAATCTTTTTTTCATGCTATTCTCCCGATTTATTATTTAAATCACCGATATTGATTATTGAGGGTCAAAGCACGTCTCGATGGCCATTTCGTTATCGCTTACTTAACTCGTCAGGAGACTTCTGACAATTATTTTAAATAAACTAAAGATCTTTGTCCAAACAATAAAGCAAAGAAAAAATCAAAGATTAAGCAAAAAACAACAATAACCAATTGTAATTCTATTTTTCTTTCTCTGCTGTATAAGGCAGAGTTTTTTTCTGCTCTTTTATACAGTTGAAAGAGGATGAAAAATAAAATATCACAAAACACTACGATAATTTATTTTATGCACAGGCACTTTGCAAATGTTAAACATTTTAAACAACGGGATTTTTTTTTATAAATAATTATATTAATTAATACTCGAATTTCAAAAAAATCTTTTTTTCATGCTATTCTCCCGATTTATTATTTAAATCACCGATATTGATTATTGAGGGTCAAAGCACGTCTCGATGGCCATTTCGTTATCGCTTACTTAACTCGTCAGGAGACTTCTGACAATTATTTTAAATAAACTAAAGATCTTTGTCCAAACAATAAAGCAAAGACAAAAATCAAAGTTTAAGCAAAAAACAACAATAACCAATTGTAATTCTATTTTTCTTTCTCTGCTGTATAAGGCAGAGTTTTTTTCTGCTCTTTTATACAGTTGAAAGAGGATGAAAAATAAAATATCACAAAACACTACGATAATTTATTTTATGCACAGGCACTTTGCAAATGTTAAACATTTTAAACAACGGGATTTTTTTTATAAATAATTATATTAATTAATACTCAAATTTCAAAAAAATCTTTTTTTCATGCTATTCCCCCGATTTATTATTTAAATCACCGATATTGATTATTGAGGGTCAAAGCACGTCTCGATGGCCATTTCGTTATCGCTTACTTAACTCGTCAGGAGACTTCTGACAATTATTTTAAATAAACTAAAGATCTTTGTCCAAACAATAAAGCAAAGAAAAAATCAAAGATTAAGCAAAAAACAACAATAACCAATTGTAATTCTATTTTTCTTTCTCTGCTGTATAAGGCAGAGTTTTTTTCTGCTCTTTTATACAGTTGAAAGAGGATGAAAAATAAAATATCACAAAACACTACGATAATTTATTTTATGCACAGGCACTTTGCAAATGTTAAACATTTTAAACAACGGGATTTTTTTTTATAAATAATTATATTAATTAATACTCGAATTTCAAAAAAATCTTTTTTTCATGCTATTCTCCCGATTTATTATTTAAATCACCGATATTGATTATTGAGGGTCAAAGCACGTCTCGATGGCCATTTCGTTATCGCTTACTTAACTCGTCAGGAGACTTCTGACAATTATTTTAAATAAACTAAAGATCTTTGTCCAAACAATAAAGCAAAGACAAAAATCAAAGTTTAAGCAAAAAACAACAATAACCAATTGTAATTCTATTTTTCTTTCTCTGCTGTATAAGGCAGAGTTTTTTTCTGCTCTTTTATACAGTTGAAAGAGGATGAAAAATAAAATATCACAAAACACTACGATAATTTATTTTATGCACAGGCACTTTGCAAATGTTAAACTTTTTAAACAACGGGATTTTTTTTATAAATAATTATATTAATTAATACTCAAATTTCAAAAAAATCTTTTTTTCATGCTATTCTCCCGATTTATTATTTAAATCACCGATATTGATTATTGAGGGTCAAAGCACGTCTCGATGGCCATTTCGTTATCGCTTACTTAACTCGTCAGGAGACTTCTGACAATTATTTTAAATAAACTAAAGATCTTTGTCCAAACAATAAAGCAAAGACAAAAATCAAAGTTTAAGCAAAAAACAACAATAACCAATTGTAATTCTATTTTTCTTTCTCTGCTGTATAAGGCAGAGTTTTTTTCTGCTCTTTTATACAGTTGAAAGAGGATGAAAAATAAAATATCACAAAACACTACGATAATTTATTTTATGCACAGGCACTTTGCAAATGTTAAACTTTTTAAACAACGGGATTTTTTTTTATAAATAATTATATTAATTAATACTCAAATTTCAAAAAAATCTTTTTTTCATGCTATTCTCCCGATTTATTATTTAAATCACCGATATTGATTATTGAGGGTCAAAGCACGTCTCGATGGCCATTTCGTTATCGCTTACTTAACTCGTCAGGAGACTTCTGACAATTATTTTAAATAAACTAAAGATCTTTGTCCAAACAATAAAGCAAAGAAAAAATCAAAGATTAAGCAAAAAACAACAATAACCAATTGTAATTCTATTTTTCTTTCTCTGCTGTATAAGGCAGAGTTTTTTTCTGCTCTTTTATACAGTTGAAAGAGGATGAAAAATAAAATATCACAAAACACTACGATAATTTATTTTATGCACAGGCACTTTGCAAATGTTAAACATTTTAAACAACGGGATTTTTTTTATAAATAATTATATTAATTAATACTCAAATTTCAAAAAAATCTTTTTTTCATGCTATTCTCCCGATTTATTATTTAAATCACCGATATTGATTATTGAGGGTCAAAGCACGTCTCGATGGCCATTTCGTTATCGCTTACTTAACTCGTCAGGAGACTTCTGACAATTATTTTAAATAAACTAAAGATCTTTGTCCAAACAATAAAGCAAAGACAAAAATCAAAGTTTAAGCAAAAAACAACAATAACCAATTGTAATTCTATTTTTCTTTCTCTGCTGTATAAGGCAGAGTTTTTTTCTGCTCTTTTATACAGTTGAAAGAGGATGAAATATAAAATATCATAAAACACTACGATAATTTATTTTATGCACAGGCACTTTGCAAATGTTAAACATTTTAAACAACGGGATTTTTTTTTTATAAATAATTATATTAATTAATACTCAAATTTCAAAAAAATCTTTTTTTCATGCTATTCTCCCAATTTATTATTTAAATCACCGATATTGATTATTGAGGGTCAAAGCACGTCTCGAAGGCCATTTCGTTATCGCTTACTTAACTCGTCAGGAGACTTCTGACAATTATTTTAAATAAACTAAAGATCTTTGTCCAAACAATAAAGCAAAGACAAAAATCAAAGTTTAAGCAAAAAACAACAATAACCAATTGTAATTCTATTTTTCTTTCTCTGCTGTATAAGGCAGAGTTTTTTTCTGCTCTTTTATACAGTTGAAAGAGGATGAAAAATAAAATATCACAAAACACTACGATAATTTCTTTTATGCACAGGCACTTTGCAAATGTTAAACTTTTTAAACAACGGGATTTTTTTTTATAAATAATTATATTAATTAATACTCAAATTTCAAAAAAATCTTTTTTTCATGCTATTCTCCCGATTTATTATTTAAATCACCGATATTGATTATTGAGGGTCAAAGCACGTCTCGATGGCCATTTCGTTATCGCTTACTTAACTCGTCAGGAGACTTCTGACAATTATTTTAAATAAACTAAAGATCTTTGTCCAAACAATAAAGCAAAGAAAAAATCAAAGATTAAGCAAAAAACAACAATAACCAATTGTAATTCTATTTTTCTTTCTCTGCTGTATAAGGCAGAGTTTTTTTCTGCTCTTTTATACAGTTGAAAGAGGATGAAAAATAAAATATCACAAAACACTACGATAATTTATTTTATGCACAGGCACTTTGCAAATGTTAAACATTTTAAACAACGGGATTTTTTTTTATAAATAATTATATTAATTAATACTCGAATTTCAAAAAAATCTTTTTTTCATGCTATTCTCCCGATTTATTATTTAAATCACCGATATTGATTATTGAGGGTCAAAGCACGTCTCGATGGCCATTTCGTTATCGCTTACTTAACTCGTCAGGAGACTTCTGACAATTATTTTAAATAAACTAAAGATCTTTGTCCAAACAATAAAGCAAAGACAAAAATCAAAGTTTAAGCAAAAAACAACAATAACCAATTGTAATTCTATTTTTCTTTCTCTGCTGTATAAGGCAGAGTTTTTTTCTGCTCTTTTATACAGTTGAAAGAGGATGAAAAATAAAATATCACAAAACACTACGATAATTTATTTTATGCACAGGCACTTTGCAAATGTTAAACATTTTAAACAACGGGATTTTTTTTATAAATAATTATATTAATTAATACTCAAATTTCAAAAAAATCTTTTTTTCATGCTATTCCCCCGATTTATTATTTAAATCACCGATATTGATTATTGAGGGTCAAAGCACGTCTCGATGGCCATTTCGTTATCGCTTACTTAACTCGTCAGGAGACTTCTGACAATTATTTTAAATAAACTAAAGATCTTTGTCCAAACAATAAAGCAAAGAAAAAATCAAAGATTAAGCAAAAAACAACAATAACCAATTGTAATTCTATTTTTCTTTCTCTGCTGTATAAGGCAGAGTTTTTTTCTGCTCTTTTATACAGTTGAAAGAGGATGAAAAATAAAATATCACAAAACACTACGATAATTTATTTTATGCACAGGCACTTTGCAAATGTTAAACATTTTAAACAACGGGATTTTTTTTTATAAATAATTATATTAATTAATACTCGAATTTCAAAAAAATCTTTTTTTCATGCTATTCTCCCGATTTATTATTTAAATCACCGATATTGATTATTGAGGGTCAAAGCACGTCTCGATGGCCATTTCGTTATCGCTTACTTAACTCGTCAGGAGACTTCTGACAATTATTTTAAATAAACTAAAGATCTTTGTCCAAACAATAAAGCAAAGACAAAAATCAAAGTTTAAGCAAAAAACAACAATAACCAATTGTAATTCTATTTTTCTTTCTCTGCTGTATAAGGCAGAGTTTTTTTCTGCTCTTTTATACAGTTGAAAGAGGATGAAAAATAAAATATCACAAAACACTACGATAATTTATTTTATGCACAGGCACTTTGCAAATGTTAAACTTTTTAAACAACGGGATTTTTTTTATAAATAATTATATTAATTAATACTCAAATTTCAAAAAAATCTTTTTTTCATGCTATTCTCCCGATTTATTATTTAAATCACCGATATTGATTATTGAGGGTCAAAGCACGTCTCGATGGCCATTTCGTTATCGCTTACTTAACTCGTCAGGAGACTTCTGACAATTATTTTAAATAAACTAAAGATCTTTGTCCAAACAATAAAGCAAAGACAAAAATCAAAGTTTAAGCAAAAAACAACAATAACCAATTGTAATTCTATTTTTCTTTCTCTGCTGTATAAGGCAGAGTTTTTTTCTGCTCTTTTATACAGTTGAAAGAGGATGAAAAATAAAATATCACAAAACACTACGATAATTTATTTTATGCACAGGCACTTTGCAAATGTTAAACATTTTAAACAACGGGATTTTTTTTATAAATAATTATATTAATTAATACTCAAATTTCAAAAAAATCTTTTTTTCATGCTATTCTCCCGATTTATTATTTAAATCACCGATATTGATTATTGAGGGTCAAAGCACGTCTCGATGGCCATTTCGTTATCGCTTACTTAACTCGTCAGGAGACTTCTGACAATTATTTTAAATAAACTAAAGATCTTTGTCCAAACAATAAAGCAAAGACAAAAATCAAAGTTTAAGCAAAAAACAACAATAACCAATTGTAATTCTATTTTTCTTTCTCTGCTGTATAAGGCAGAGTTTTTTTCTGCTCTTTTATACAGTTGAAAGAGGATGAAAAATAAAATATCATAAAACACTACGATAATTTATTTTATGCACAGGCACTTTGCAAATGTTAAACATTTTAAACAACGGGATTTTTTTTTATAAATAATTATATTAATTAATACTCAAATTTCAAAAAAATCTTTTTTTCATGCTATTCTCCCAATTTATTATTTAAATCACCGATATTGATTATTGAGGGTCAAAGCACGTCTCGATGGCCATTTCGTTATCGCTTACTTAACTCGTCAGGAGACTTCTGACAATTATTTTAAATAAACTAAAGATCTTTGTCCAAACAATAAAGCAAAGACAAAAATCAAAGTTTAAGCAAAAAACAACAATAACCAATTGTAATTCTATTTTTCTTTCTCTGCTGTATAAGGCAGAGTTTTTTTCTGCTCTTTTATACAGTTGAAAGAGGATGAAAAATAAAATATCACAAAACACTACGATAATTTATTTTATGCACAGGCACTTTGCAAATGTTAAACTTTTTAAACAACGGGATTTTTTTTTATAAATAATTATATTAATTAATACTCAAATTTCAAAAAAATCTTTTTTTCATGATATTCTCCCGATTTATTATTTAAATCACCGATATTGATTATTGAGGGTCAAAGCACGTCACGATGGCCATTTCGTTATCGCTTACTTAACTCGTCAGGAGACTTCTGACAATTATTTTAAATAAACTAAAGATCTTTGTCCAAACAATAAAGCAAAGACAAAAATCAAAGTTTAAGCAAAAAACAACAATAACCAATTGTAATTCTATTTTTCTTTCTCTGCTGTATAAGGCAGAGTTTTTTTCTGCTCTTTTATACAGTTGAAAGAGGGTGAAAAATAAAATACCACAAAACACTACGATAATTTATTTTATTCACAGGCACTTTGCAAATGTTAAACATTTTAAACAACGGGATTTTTTTTTATAAATAATTGTATTAATTAATACTCAAATTTCAAAAAAATCTTTTTTTCATGCTATTCTCCCGATTTATTATTTAAATCACCGATATTGATTATTGAGGGTCAAAGCACGTCTCGATGGCCATTTCGTTATCGCTTACTTAACTCGTCAGGAGACTTCTGACAATTATTTTAAATAAACTAAAGATCTTTGTCCAAACAATAAAGCAAAGACAAAAATCAAAGTTTAAGCAAAAAACAACAATAACCAATTGTAATTCTATTTTTCTTTCTCTGCTGTATAAGGCAGAGTTTTTTTCTGCTCTTTTATACAGTTGAAAGAGGATGAAAAATAAAATATCACAAAACACTACGATAATTTATTTTATGCACAGGCACTTTGCAAATGTTAAACATTTTAAACAACGGGATTTTTTTTTATAAATAATTATATTAATTAATACTCAAATTTCAAAAAAATCTTTTTTTCATGCTATTCTCCCGATTTGTTATTTAAATCACCGATATTGATTATTGAGGGTCAAAGCACGTCTCGATGGCCATTTCGTTATCGCTTACTTAACTCGTCAGGAGACTTCTGACAACTATTTTAAATAAACTAAAGATCTTTGTCCAAACAATAAAGCAAAGACAAAAATCAAAGTTTAAGCAAAAAACAACAATAACCAATTGCAATTCTATTTTTCTTTCTCTGCTGTATAAGGCAGAGTTTTTTTCTGCTCTTTTATACAGTTGAAAGAGGATGAAAAATAAAATATCACAAAACACTACGATAATTTATTTTATGCACAGGCACTTTGCAAATGTTAAACTTTTTAAACAACGGGATTTTTTTTTTATAAATAATTATATTAATTAATACTCAAATTTCAAAAAAATCTTTTTTTCATGCTATTCTCCCGATTTATTATTTAAATCACCGATATTGATTATTGAGGGTCAAAGCACGTCTCGATGGCCATTTCGTTATCGCTTACTTAACTCGTCAGGAGACTTCTGACAATTATTTTAAATAAACTAAAGATCTTTGTCCAAACAATAAAGCAAAGACAAAAATCAAAGTTTAAGCAAAAAACAACAATAACCAATTGTAATTCTATTTTTCTTTCTCTGCTGTATAAGGCAGAGTTTTTTTCTGCTCTTTTATACAGTTGAAAGAGGATGAAAAATAAAATATCACAAAACACTACGATAATTTATTTTATGCACAGGCACCTTGCAAATGTTAAACATTTTAAACAACGGGATTTTTTTTATAAATAATTATATTAATTAATACTCAAATTTCAAAAAAATCTTTTTTTCATGCTATTCTCCCGATTTATTATTTAAATCACCGATATTGATTATTGAGGGTCAAAGCACGTCTCGATGGCCATTTCGTTATCGCTTACTTAACTCGTCAGGAGACTTCTGACAATTATTTTAAATAAACTAAAGATCTTTGTCCAAACAATAAAGCAAAGACAAAAATCAAAGTTTAAGCAAAAAACAACAATAACCAATTGTAATTCTATTTTTCTTTCTCTGCTGTATAAGGCAGAGTTTTTTTCTGCTCTTTTATACAGTTGAAAGAGGATGAAAAATAAAATATCACAAAACACTACGATAATTTATTTTATTCACAGGCACTTTGCAAATGTTAAACATTTTAAACAACGGGATTTTTTTTTATAAATAATTGTATTAATTAATACTCAAATTTCAAAAAAATCTTTTTTTCATGCTATTCTCCCGATTTATTATTTAAATCACCGATATTGATTATTGAGGGTCAAAGCACGTCTCGATGGCCATTTCGTTATCGCTTACTTAACTCGTCAGGAGACTTCTGACAATTATTTTAAATAAACTAAAGATCTTTGTCCAAACAATAAAGCAAAGACAAAAATCAAAGTTTAAGCAAAAAACAACAATAACCAATTGTAATTCTATTTTTCTTTCTCTGCTGTATAAGGCAGAGTTTTTTTCTGCTCTTTTATACAGTTGAAAGAGGATGAAAAATAAAATATCACAAAACACTACGATAATTTATTTTATGCACAGGCACTTTGCAAATGTTAAACATTTTAAACAACGGGATTTTTTTTTATAAATAATTATATTAATTAATACTCAAATTTCAAAAAAATCTTTTTTTCATGCTATTCTCCCGATTTGTTATTTAAATCACCGATATTGATTATTGAGGGTCAAAGCACGTCTCGATGGCCATTTCGTTATCGCTTACTTAACTCGTCAGGAGACTTCTGACAATTATTTTAAATAAACTAAAGATCTTTGTCCAAACAATAAAGCAAAGACAAAAATCAAAGTTTAAGCAAAAAACAACAATAACCAATTGCAATTCTATTTTTCTTTCTCTGCTGTATAAGGCAGAGTTTTTTTCTGCCATTTTATACAGTTGAAAGAGGATGAAAAATAAAATATCACAAAACACTACGATAATTTATTTTATGCACAGGCACTTTGCAAATGTTAAACATTTTAAACAACGGGATTTTTTTTATAAATAATTATATTAATTAATACTCAAATTTCAAAAAAATCTTTTTTTCATGCTATTCTCCCAATTTATTATTTAAATCACCGATATTGATTATTGAGGGTCAAAGCACGTCTCGATGGCCATTTCGTTATCGCTTACTTAACTCGTCAGGAGACTTCTGACAATTATTTTAAATAAACTAAAGATCTTTGTCCAAATAATAAAGCAAAGACAAAAATCAAAGTTTAAGCAAAAAACAACAATAACCAATTGTAATTCTATTTTTCTTTCTCTGCTGTATAAGGCAGAGTTTTTTTCTGCTCTTTTATACAGTTGAAAGAGGATGAAAAATAAAATATCACAAAACACTACGATAATTTATTTTATGCACAGGCACTTTGCAAATGTTAAACTTTTTAAACAACGGGATTTTTTTTATAAATAATTATATTAATTAATACTCAAATTTCAAAAAAATCTTTTTTTCATGCTATTCTCCCGATTTATTATTTAAATCACCGATATTGATTATTGAGGGTCAAACCACGTCTCGATGGCCATTTCGTTATCGCTTACTTAACTCGTCAGGAGACTTCTGACAATTATTTTAAATAAACTAAAGATCTTTGTCCAAACAATAAAGCAAAGACAAAAATCAAAGTTTAAGCAAAAAACAACAATAACCAATTGTAATTCTATTTTTCTTTCTCTGCTGTATAAGGCAGAGTTTTTTTCTGCTCTTTTATACAGTTGAAAGAGGATGAAAAATAAAATATCACAAAACACTACGATAATTTATTTTATGCACAGGCACTTTGCAAATGTTAAACATTTTAAACAACGGGATTTTTTTTATAAATAATTATATTAATTAATACTCAAATTTCAAAAAAATCTTTTTTTCATGCTATTCTCCCGATTTATTATTTAAATCACCGATATTGATTATTGAGGGTCAAAGCACGTCTCGATGGCCATTTCGTTATCGCTTACTTAACTCGTCAGGAGACTTCTGACAATTATTTTAAATAAACTAAAGATCTTTGTCCAAACAATAAAGCAAAGAAAAAATCAAAGATTAAGCAAAAAACAACAATAACCAATTGTAATTCTATTTTTCTTTCTCTGCTGTATAAGGCAGAGTTTTTTTCTGCTCTTTTATACAGTTGAAAGAGGATGAAAAATAAAATATCACAAAACACTACGATAATTTATTTTATGCACAAGCACTTTGCAAATGTTAAACATTTTAAACAACGGGATTTTTTTTTATAAATAATTATATTAATTAATACTCAAATTTCAAAAAAATCTTTTTTTCATGCTATTCTCCCGATTTGTTATTTAAATCACCGATATTGATTATTGAGGGTCAAAGCACGTCTCGATGGCCATTTCGTTATCGCTTACTTAACTCGTCAGGAGACTTCTGACAATTATTTTAAATAAACTAAAGATCTTTGTCCAAACAATAAAGCAAAGACAAAAATCAAAGTTTAAGCAAAAAACAACAATAACCAATTGTAATTCTATTTTTCTTTCTCTGCTGTATAAGGCAGAGTTTTTTTCTGCTCTTTTATACAGTTGAAAGAGGATGAAAAATAAAATATCACAAAACACTACGATAATTTATTTTATGCACAGGCACTTTGCAAATGTTAAACATTTTAAACAACGGGATTTTTTTTTATAAATAATTATATTAATTAATACTCAAATTTCAAAAAAATCTTTTTTTCATGCTATTCTCCCAATTTATTATTTAAATCACCGATATTGATTATTGAGGGTCAAAGCACGTCTCGATGGCCATTTCGTTATCGCTTACTTAACTCGTCAGGAGACTTCTGACAATTATTTTAAATAAACTAAAGATCTTTGTCCAAACAATAAAGCAAAGACAAAAATCAAAGTTTAAGCAAAAAACAACAATAACCAATTGTAATTCTATTTTTCTTTCTCTGCTGTATAAGGCAGAGTTTTTTTCTGCTCTTTTATACAGTTGAAAGAGGATGAAAAATAAAATATCACAAAACACTACGATAATTTATTTTATGCACAGGCACTTTGCAAATGTTAAACTTTTTAAACAACGGGATTTTTTTTTATAAATAATTATATTAATTAATACTCAAATTTCAAAAAAATATTTTTTTCATGCTATTATCCCGATTTATTATTTAAATAACCGATATTGATTATTGAGGGTCAAAGCACGTCTCGATGGCCATTTCGTTATCGCTTACTTAACTCGTCAGGAGACTTCTGACAATTATTTTAAATAAACTAAAGATCTTTGTCCAAACAATAAAGCAAAGACAAAAATCAAAGTTTAAGCAAAAAACAACAATAACCAATTGTAATTCTATTTTTCTTTCTCTGCTGTATAAGGCGGAGTTTTCTGCTCTTTTATACAGTTGAAAGAGGATGAAAAATAAAATATCACAAAACACTACGATAATTTATTTTATGCACAGGCACTTTGCAAATGTTAAACATTTTAAACAACGGGATTTTTTTTATAAATAATTATAGTAATTAATACTCAAATTTCAAAAAAATCTTTTTTTCATGCTATTCTCCCGATTTATTATTTAAATCACCGATATTGATTATTGAGGGTCAAAGCACGTCTCGATGGCCATTTCGTTATCGCTTACTTAACTCGTCAGGAGACTTCTGACAATTATTTTAAATAAACTAAAGATCTTTGTCCAAACAATAAAGCAAAGACAAAAATCAAAGTTTAAGCAAAAAACAACAATAACCAATTGTAATTCTATTTTTCTTTCTCTGCTGTATAAGGCGGAGTTTTCTGCTCTTTTATACAGTTGAAAGAGGATGAAAAATAAAATATCACAAAACACTACGATAATTTATTTTATGCACAGGCACTTTGCAAATGTTAAACATTTTAAACAACGGGATTTTTTTTATAAATAATTATAGTAATTAATACTCAAATTTCAAAAAAATCTTTTTTTCATGCTATTCTCCCGATTTATTATTTAAATCACCGATATTGATTATTGAGGGTCAAAGCACGTCTCGATGGCCATTTCGTTATCGCTTACTTAACTCGTCAGGAGACTTCTGACAATTATTTTAAATAAACTAAAGATCTTTGTCCAAACAATAAAGCAAAGAGAAAAATCAAAGTTTAAGCAAAAAACAACAATAACCAATTGTAATTCTATTTTTCTTTCTCTGCTGTATAAGGCGGAGTTTTCTGCTCTTTTATACAGTTGAAAGAGGATGAAAAATAAAATATCACAAAACACTACGATAATTTATTTTATGCACAGGCACTTTGCAAATGTTAAACATTTTAAACAACGGGATTTTTTTTATAAATAATTATAGTAATTAATACTCAAATTTCAAAAAAATCTTTTTTTCATGCTATTCTCCCGATTTATTATTTAAATCACCGATATTGATTATTGAGGGTCAAAGCACGTCTCGATGGCCATTTCGTTATCGCTTACTTAACTCGTCAGGAGACTTCTGACAATTATTTTAAATAAACTAAAGATCTTTGTCCAAACAATAAAGCAAAGAAAAAACCAAAGATTAAGCAAAAAACAACAATAACCAATTGTAATTCTATTTTTCTTTCTCTGCTGTATAAGGCAGAGTTTTTTTCTGCTCTTTTATACAGTTGAAAGAGGATGAAAAATAAAATATCACAAAACACTACGATAATTTATTTTATGCACAGGCACTTTGCAAATGTTAAACATTTTAAACAACGGGATTTTTTTTATAAATAATTATATTAATTAATACTCAAATTTCAAAAAAATCTTTTTTTCATGCTATTCTTCCGATTTATTATTTAAATCACCGATATTGATTATTGAGGGTCAAAGCACGTCTCGATGGCCATTTCGTTATCGCTTACTTAACTCGTCAGGAGACTTCTGACAATTATTTTAAATAAACTAAAGATCTTTGTCCAAACAATAAAGCAAAGACAAAAATCAAAGTTTAAGCATAAAACAACAATAACCAATTGTAATTCTATTTTTCTTTCTCTGCTGTATAAGGCAGAGTTTTTTTCTGCTCTTTTATACAGTTGAAAGAGGATGAAAAATAAAATATCACAAAACACTACGATAATTTATTTTATGCACAGGCACTTTGCAAATGTTAAACATTTTAAACAACGGGATTTTTTTTTTATAAATAATTATATTAATTAATACTCAAATTTCAAAAAAATCTTTTTTTCATGCTATTCTCCCGATTTATTATTTAAATCACCGATATTGATTATTGAGGGTCAAAGCACGTCTCGATGGCCATTTCGTTATCGCTTACTTAACTCGTCAGGAGACTTCTGACAATTATTTTAAATAAACTAAAGATCTTTGTCCAAACAATAAAGCAAAGACAAAAATCAAAGTTTAAGCAAAAAACAACAATAACCAATTGTAATTCTATTTTTCTTTCTCTGCTGTATAAGGCAGAGTTTTTTTCTGCTCTTTTATACAGTTGAAAGAGGATGAAAAATAAAATATCACAAAACACTACGATAATTTATTTTATGCACAGGCACTTTGCAAATGTTAAACATTTTAAACAACGGGATTTTTTTTTATAAATAATTATATTAATTAATACTCAAATTTCAAAAAAATCTTTTTTTCATGCTATTCTCCCGATTTATTATTTAAATCACCGATATTGATTATTGAGGGTCAAAGCACGTCTCGATGGCCATTTCGTTATCGCTTACTTAACTCGTCAGGAGACTTCTGACAATTATTTTAAATAAACTAAAGATCTTTGTCCAAACAATAAAGCAAAGACAAAAATCAAAGTTTAAGCAAAAAACAACAATAACCAATTGTAATTCTATTTTTCTTTCTCTGCTGTATAAGGCAGAGTTTTTTTCTGCTCTTTTATACAGTTGAAAGAGGATGAAAAATAAAATATCACAAAACACTACGATAATTTATTTTATGCACAGGCACTTTGCAAATGTTAAACATTTTAAACAACGGGATTTTTTTTATAAATAATTATATTAATTAATACTCAAATTTCAAAAAAATCTTTTTTTCATGCTATTCTCCCGATTTATTATTTAAATCACCGATATTGATTATTGAGGGTCAAAGCACGTCTCGATGGCCATTTCGTTATCGCTTACTTAACTCGTCAGGAGACTTCTGACAATTATTTTAAATAAACTAAAGATCTTTGTCCAAACAATAAAGCAAAGACAAAAATCAAAGTTTAAGCAAAAAACAACAATAACCAATTGTAATTCTATTTTTCTTTCTCTGCTGTATAAGGCAGAGTTTTTTTCTGCTCTTTTATACAGTTGAAAGAGGATGAAAAATAAAATATCACAAAACACTACGATAATTTATTTTATGCACAGGCACTTTGCAAATGTTAAACATTTTAAACAACG
Organism: Gymnosoma rotundatum; assembly: GCA_916610165.2. NCBI lineage: Eukaryota > Metazoa > Arthropoda > Insecta > Diptera > Tachinidae > Gymnosoma > Gymnosoma rotundatum. Next base: position 37,794,536 of record OU744340.1, on the reverse strand, counting down.
GGATTTTTTTTTTATAAATAATTATATTAATTAATACTCAAATTTCAAAAAAATCTTTTTTTCATGCTATTCTCCCGATTTATTATTTAAATCACCGATATTGATTATTGAGGGTCAAAGCACGTCTCGATGGCCATTTCGTTATCGCTTACTTAACTCGTCAGGAGACTTCTGACAATTATTTTAAATAAACTAAAGATCTTTGTCCAAACAATAAAGCAAAGACAAAAATCAAAGTTTAAGCAAAAAACAACAATAACCAATTGTAATTCTATTTTTCTTTCTCTGCTGTATAAGGCAGAGTTTTTTTCTGCTCTTTTATACAGTTGAAAGAGGATGAAAAATAAAATATCACAAAACACTACGATAATTTATTTTATGCACAGGCACTTTGCAAATGTTAAACATTTTAAACAACGGGATTTTTTTTTATAAATAATTATATTAATTAATACTCAAATTTCAAAAAAATCTTTTTTTCATGCTATTCTCCCGATTTATTATTTAAATCACCGATATTGATTATTGAGGGTCAAAGCACGTCTCGATGGCCATTTCGTTATCGCTTACTTAACTCGTCAGGAGACTTCTGACAATTATTTTAAATAAACTAAAGATCTTTGTCCAAACAATAAAGCAAAGACAAAAATCAAAGTTTAAGCAAAAAACAACAATAACCAATTGTAATTCTATTTTTCTTTCTCTGCTGTATAAGGCAGAGTTTTTTTCTGCTCTTTTATACAGTTGAAAGAGGATGAAAAATAAAATATCACAAAACACTACGATAATTTATTTTATGCACAGGCACTTTGCAAATGTTAAACATTTTAAACAACGGGATTTTTTTTTATAAATAATTATATTAATTAATACTCAAATTTCAAAAAAATCTTTTTTTCATGCTATTCTCCCGATTTATTATTTAAATCACCGATATTGATTATTGAGGGTCAAAGCACGTCTCGATGGCCATTTCGTTATCGCTTACTTAACTCGTCAGGAGACTTCTGACAATTATTTTAAATAAACTAAAGATCTTTGTCCAAACAATAAAGCAAAGACAAAAATCAAAGTTTAAGCAAAAAACAACAATAACCAATTGTAATTCTATTTTTCTTTCTCTGCTGTATAAGGCAGAGTTTTTTTCTGCTCTTTTATACAGTTGAAAGAGGATGAAAAATAAAATATCACAAAACACTACGATAATTTATTTTATGCACAGGCACTTTGCAAATGTTAAACATTTTAAACAACGGGATTTTTTTTTTATAAATAATTATATTAATTAATACTCAAATTTCAAAAAAATCTTTTTTCATGCTATTCTCCCGATTTATTATTTAAATCACCGATATTGATTATTGAGGGTCAAAGCACGTCTAGATGGCCATTTCATTATCGCTTACTTAACTCGTCAGGAGACTTCTGACAATTATTTTAAATAAACTAAAGATATTTGTCCAAACAATAAAGCAAAGACAAAAATCAAAGTTTAAGCAAAAAACAACAATAACCAATTGTAATTCTATTTTTCTTTCTCTGCTGTATAAGACAGAGTTTTTTTCTGCTCTTTTATACAGTTGAAAGAGGATGAAAAATAAAATATAACAAAACACTACGATAATTTATTTTATGCTCAGGCACTTTGCAAATGTTAAACATTTTAAACAACGGGATTTTTTTTTATAAATAATTATATTAAATAATACTCAAATTTCAAAAAAATCTTTTTTTCATGCTATTCTCCCGATTTATTATTTAAATCACCGATATTGATTATTGAGGGTCAAAGCACGTCTCGATGGCCATTTCGTTATCGCTTACTTAACTCGTCAGGAGACTTCTGACAATTATTTTAAATAAACTAAAGATCTTTGTCCAAACAATAAAGCAAAGACAAAAATCAAAGTTTAAGCAAAAAACAACAATAACCAATTGTAATTCTATTTTTCTTTCTCTGCTGTATAAGGCAGAGTTTTTTCTGCTCTTTTATACAGTTGAAAGAGGATGAAAAATAAAATATCACAAAACACTACGATAATTTATTTTATGCACAGGCACTTTGCAAATGTTAAACATTTTAAACAACGGGATTTTTTTTTATAAATAATTATATTAATTAATACTCAAATTTAAAAAAATCTTTTTTTCATGCTATTCTCCCGATTTATTATTTAAATCACCGATATTGATTATTGAGGGTCAAAGCACGTCTCGATGGCCATTTCGTTATCGCTTACTTAACTCGTCAGGAGACTTCTGACAATTATTTTAAATAAACTAAAGATCTTTGTCCAAACAATAAAGCAAAGACAAAAATCAAAGTTTAAGCAAAAAACAACAATAACCAATTGTAATTCTATTTTTCTTTCTCTGCTGTATAAGGCAGAGTTTTTTTCTGCTCTTTTATACAGTTGAAAGAGGATGAAAAATAAAATATCACAAAACACTACGATAATTTATTTTATGCACAGGCACTTTGCAAATGTTAAACATTTTAAACAACGGGAATTTTTTTTTATAAATAATTATATTAATTAATACTCAAATTTCAAAAAAATCTTTTTTTCATGCTATTCTCCCGATTTATTATTTAAATCACCGATATTGATTATTGAGGGTCAAAGCACGTCTCGATGGCCATTTCGTTATCGCTTACTTAACTCGTCAGGAGACTTCTGACAATTATTTTAAATAAACTAAAGATCTTTGTCCAAACAATAAAGCAAAGACAAAAATCAAAGTTTAAGCAAAAAACAACAATAACCAATTGTAATTCTATTTTTCTTTCTCTGCTGTATAAGGCAGAGTTTTTTTCTGCTCTTTTATACAGTTGAAAGAGGATGAAAAATAAAATATCACAAAACACTACGATAATTTATTTTATGCACAGGCACTTTGCAAATGTTAAACATTTTAAACAACGGGATTTTTTTTTTATAAATAATTATATTAATTAATACTCAAATTTCAAAAAAATCTTTTTTTCATGCTATTCTCCCGATTTATTATTTAAATCACCGATATTGATTATTGAGGGTCAAAGCACGTCTAGATGGCCATTTCGTTATCGCTTACTTAACTCGTCAGGAGGCTTCTGACAATTATTTTAAATAAACTAAAGATATTTGTCCAAACAATAAAGCAAAGACAAAAATCAAAGTTTAAGCAAAAAACAACAATAACCAATTGTAATTCTATTTTTCTTTCTCTGCTGTATAAGACAGAGTTTTTTTCTGCTCTTTTATACAGTTGAAAGAGGATGAAAAATAAAATATAACAAAACACTACGATAATTTATTTTATGCACAGGCACTTTGCAAATGTTAAACATTTTAAACAACGGGATTTTTTTTTATAAATAATTATATTAATTAATACTCAAATTTCAAAAAAATCTTTTTTTCATGCTATTCTCCCGATTTATTATTTAAATCACCGATATTGATTATTGAGGGTCAAAGCACGTCTCGATGGCCATTTCGTTATCGCTTACTTAACTCGTCAGGAGACTTCTGACAATTATTTTAAATAAACTAAAGATCTTTGTCCAAACAATAAAGCAAAGACAAAAATCAAAGTTTAAGCAAAAAACAACAATAACCAATTGTAATTCTATTTTTCTTTCTCTGCTGTATAAGGCAGAGTTTTTTCTGCTCTTTTATACAGTTGAAAGAGGATGAAAAATAAAATATCACAAAACACTACGATAATTTATTTTATGCACAGGCACTTTGCAAATGTTAAACATTTTAAACAACGGGATTTTTTTTATAAATAATTATATTAATTAATACTCAAATGTCAAAAAAATCTTTTTTTCATGCTATTCTCCCGATTTATTATTTAAATCACCGATATTGATTATTGAGGGTCAAAGCACGTCTCGATGGCCATTTCGTTATCGCTTACTTAACTCGTCAGGAGACTTCTGACAATTATTTTAAATAAACTAAAGATCTTTGTCCAAACAATAAAGCAAAGACAAAAATCAAAGTTTAAGCAAAAAACAACAATAACCAATTGTAATTCTATTTTTCTTTCTCTGCTGTATAAGGCAGAGTTTTTTTCTGCTCTTTTATACAGTTGAAAGAGGATGAAAAATAAAATATCACAAAACACTACGATAATTTATTTTATGCACAGGCACTTTGCAAATGTTAAACATTTTAAACAACGGGATTTTTTTTTTATAAATAATTATATTAATTAATACTCAAATTTCAAAAAAATCTTTTTTTCATGCTATTCTCCCGATTTATTATTTAAATCACCGATATTGATTATTGAGGGTCAAAGCACGTCTCGATGGCCATTTCGTTATCGCTTACTTAACTCGTCAGGAGACTTCTGACAATTATTTTAAATAAACTAAAGATCTTTGTCCAAACAATAAAGCAAAGACAAAAATCAAAGTTTAAGCAAAAAACAACAATAACCAATTGTAATTCTATTTTTCTTTCTCTGCTGTATAAGGCAGAGTTTTTTTCTGCTCTTTTATACAGTTGAAAGAGGATGAAAAATAAAATATCACAAAACACTACGATAATTTATTTTATGCACAGGCACTTTGCAAATGTTAAACATTTTAAACAACGGGATTTTTTTTATAAATAATTATATTAATTAATACTCAAATTTCAAAAAAATCTTTTTTTCATGCTATTCTCCCGATTTATTATTTAAATCACCGATATTGATTATTGAGGGTCAAAGCACGTCTCGATGGCCATTTCGCTATCGCTTACTTAACTCGTCAGGAGACTTCTGACAATTATTTTAAATAAACTAAAGATCTTTGTCCAAACAATAAAGCAAAGACAAAAATCAAAGTTTAAGCAAAAAACAACAATAACCAATTGTAATTCTATTTTTCTTTCTCTGCTGTATAAGGCAGAGTTTTTTTCTGCTCTTTTATACAGTTGAAAGAGGATGAAAAATAAAATATCACAAAACACTACGATAATTTATTTTATGCACAGGCACTTTGCAAATGTTAAACATTTTAAACAACGGGATTTTTTTTTATAAATAATTATATTAATTAATACTCAAATTTCAAAAAAATCTTTTTTTCATGCTATTCTCCCGATTTATTATTTAAATCACCGATATTGATTATTGAGGGTCAAAGCACGTCTCGATGGCCATTTCGTTATCGCTTACTTAACTCGTCAGGAGACTTCTGACAATTATTTTAAATAAACTAAAGATCTTTGTCCAAACAATAAAGCAAAGACAAAAATCAAAGTTTAAGCAAAAAACAACAATAACCAATTGTAATTCTATTTTTCATCCTCTGCTGTATAAGGCAGAGTTTTTTTCTGCTCTTTTATACAGTTGAAAGAGGATGAAAAATAAAATATCACAAAACACTACGATAATTTATTTTATGCACAGGCACTTTGCAAATGTTAAACATTTTAAACAACGGGATTTTTTTTTTATAAATAATTATATTAATTAATACTCAAATTTCAAAAAAATCTTTTTTTCATGCTATTCTCCCGATTTATTATTTAAATCACCGATATTGATTATTGAGGGTCAAAGCACGTCTAGATGGCCATTTCGTTATCGCTTACTTAACTCGTCAGGAGACTTCTGACAATTATTTTAAATAAACTAAAGATATTTGTCCAAACAATAAAGCAAAGACAAAAATCAAAGTTTAAGCAAAAAACAACAATAACCAATTGTAATTCTATTTTTCTTTCTCTGCTGTATAAGACAGAGTTTTTTTCTGCTCTTTTATACAGTTGAAAGAGGATGAAAAATAAAATATAACAAAACACTACGATAATTTATTTTATGCACAGGCACTTTGCAAATGTTAAACATTTTAAACAACGGGATTTTTTTTTATAAATAATTATATTAATTAATGCTCAAATTTCAAAAAAATCTTTTTTTCATGCTATTCTCCCGATTTATTATTTAAATCACCGATATTGATTATTGAGGGTCAAAGCACGTCTCGATGGCCATTTCGTTATCGCTTACTTAACTCGTCAGGAGACTTCTGACAATTATTTTAAATAAACTAAAGATCTTTGTCCAAACAATAAAGCAAAGACAAAAATCAAAGTTTAAGCAAAAAACAACAATAACCAATTGTAATTCTATTTTTCTTTCTCTGCTGTATAAGGCAGAGTTTTTTTCTGCTCTTTTATACAGTTGAAAGAGGATGAAAAATAAAATATCACAAAACACTACGATAATTTATTTTATGCACAGGCACTTTGCAAATGTTAAACATTTTAAACAACGGGATTTTTTTTTATAAATAATTATATTAATTTATACTCAAATTTCAAAAAAATCTTTTTTTTTCCATGCTATTCTCCCGATTTATTATTTAAATCACCGATATTGATTATTGAGGGTCAAAGCACGTCTCGATGGCCATTTCGTTATCGCTTACTTAACTCGTCAGGAGACTTCTGACAATTATTTTAAATAAACTAAAGATCTTTGTCCAAACAATAAAGCAAAGACAAAAATCAAAGTTTAAGCAAAAAACAACAATAACCAATTGTAATTCTATTTTTCTTTCTCTGCTGTATAAGGCAGAGTTTTTTTCTGCTCTTTTATACAGTTGAAAGAGGATGAAAAATAAAATATCACAAAACACTACGATAATTTATTTTATGCACAGGCACTTTGCAAATGTTAAACATTTTAAACAACGGGATTTTTTTTTATAAATAATTATATTAATTAATACTCAAATTTCAAAAAAATCTTTTTTTCATGCTATTCTCCCGATTTATTATTTAAATCACCGATATTGATTATTGAGGGTCAAAGCACGTCTCGATGGCCATTTCGTTATCGCTTACTTAACTCGTCAGGAGACTTCTGACAATTATTTTAAATAAACTAAAGATCTTTGTCCAAACAATAAAGCAAAGACAAAAATCAAAGTTTAGAATTACAATTGGTTATTGTTGTTTTTTGCTTAAACTTTGATTTTTGTCTTTGCTTTATTGTTTGGACAAAGATCTTTAGTTTATTTAAAATAATTGTCAGAAGTCTCCTGACGAGTTAAGTAAGCGATAACGAAATGGCCATCGAGACGTGCTTTGACCCTCAATAATCAATATCGGTGATTTAAATAATAAATCGGGAGAATAGCATGAAAAAAAGATTTTTTTTGAAATTTGAGTATTAATTAATATAATTATTTATAAAAAAAAATCCCGTTGTTTAAAATGTTTAACATTTGCAAAGTGCCTGTGCATAAAATAAATTATCGTAGTGTTTTGTGATATTTTATTTTTCATCCTCTTTCAACTGTATAAAAGAGCAGAAAAAAACTCTGCCTTATACAGCAGAGAAAGAAAAATAGAATTACAATTGGTTATTGTTGTTTTTTGCTTAAACTTTGATTTTTGTCTTTGCTTTATTGTTTGGACAAAGATCTTTAGTTTATTTAAAATAATTGTCAGAAGTCTCCTGACGAGTTAAGTAAGCGATAACGAAATGGCCATCGAGACGTGCTTTGACCCTCAATAATCAATATCGGTGATTTAAATAATAAATCGGGAGAATAGCATGAAAACAAGATTTTTTTGAAATTTGAGTGTTAATTAATATAATTATTTATAAAAAAAATCCCGTTGTTTAAAATGTTTAACATTTGCAAAGTGCCTGTGCATAAAATAAATTATCGTAGTGTTTTGTGATATTTTATTTTTCATCCTTTTTCAACTGTATAAAAGAGCAGAAAAAAACTCTGCCTTATACAGCAGAGAAAGAAAAACAGAATTACAATTGGTTATTGTTGTTTTTTGCTTAAACTTTGATTTTTGTCTTTGCTTTATTGTTTGGACAAAGATCTTTAGTTTATTTATAATAATTGTCAGAAGTCTCCTGACGAGTTAAGTAAGCGATAACGAAATGGCCATCGAGACGTGCTTTGACCCTCAATAATCAATATCGGTGATTTAAATAATAAATCGGGAGAATAGCATGAAAAAAGATTTTTTTGAAATTTGAGTATTAATTAATATAATTATTTATAAAAAAAAATCCCGTTGTTTAAAATGTTTAACATTTGCAAAGTGCCTGTGCATAAAATAAATTATCGTAGTGTTTTGTGATATTTTATTTTTCATCCTCTTTCAACTGTATAAAAGAGCAGAAAAAAACTCTGCCTTATACAGCAGAGAAAGAAAAATAGAATTACAATTGGTTATTGTTGTTTTTTTGCTTAAACTTTGATTTTTGCCTTTGCTTTATTGTTTGGACAAAGATCTTTAGTTTATTTAAAATAATTGTCAGAAGTCTCCTGACGAGTTAAGTAAGCGATAACGAAATGGCCATCGAGACGTGCTTTGACCCTCAATAATCAATATCGGTGATTTAAATAATAAATCGGGAGAATAGCATGAAAAAAAGATTTTTTTGAAATTTGAGTATTACTTAATATAATTATTTATAAAAAAAAATCCCGTTGTTTAAAATGTTTAACATTTGCAAAGTGCCTGTGCATAAAATAAATTATCGTAGTGTTTTGTGATATTTTATTTTTCATCCTCTTTCAACTGTATAAAAGAGCAGAAAAAAACTCTGCCTTATACAGCAGAGAAAGAAAAATAGAATTACAATTGGTTATTGTTGTTTTTTGCTTAAACTTTGATTTTTGTCTTTGCTTTATTGTTTGGACAAAGATCTTTAGTTTATTTAAAATAATTGTCAGAAGTCTCCTGACGAGTTAAGTAAGCGATAACGAAATGGCCATCGAGACGTGCTTTGACCCTCAATAATCAATATCGGTGATTTAAATAATAAATCGGGAGAATAACATGAAAAAAAGATTTTTTTGAAATTTGAGTATTAATTAATATAATTATTTATAAAAAAAATCCCGTTGTTTAAAATGTTTAACATTTGCAAAGTGCCTGTGCATAAAATAAATTATCGTAGTGTTTTCTGATATTTTATTTTTCATCCTCTTTCAACTGTATAAAAGAGCAGAAAAAAACTCTGCCTTATACAGCAGAGAAAGAAAAATAGAATTACAATTGGTTATTGTTGTTTTTTGCTTAAATTTTGATTTTTGTCTTTGCTTTATTGTTTGGACAAAGATCTTTAGTTTATTTAAAATAATTGTCAGAAGTCTCCTGACGAGTTAAGTAAGAGATAACGAAATGGCCATCGAGACGTGCTTTGACCCTCAATAATCAATATCGGTGATTTAAATAATAAATCGGGAGAATAGCATGAAAAAAAGATTTTTTTGAAATTTGAGTATTAATTAATATAATTATTTATAAAAAAATCCCGTTGTTTAAAATGTTTAACATTTGCAAAGTGCCTATGCATAAAATAAATTATCGTAGTGTTTTGTGATATTTTATTTTTCATCCTCTTTCAACTGTATAAAAGAGCAGAAAAAAACTCTGCCTTATACAGCAGAGAAAGGAAAAATAGAATTACAATTGGTTATTGTTGTTTTTTGCTTAAACTTTGATTTTTGTCTTTGCTTTATTGTTTGGACAAAGATCTTTAGTTTATTTAAAATAATTGTCAGAAGCCTCCTGACGAGTTAAGTAAGCGATAACGAAATGGCCATCGAGACGTGCTTTGACCCTCAATAATCAATATCGGTGATTTAAATAATAAATCGGGAGAATAGCATGAAAAAAAGATTTTTTTGAAGTTTGAGTATTAATTAATATAATTATTTATAAAAAAAAATCCCGTTGCTTAAAATGTTTAACATTTGCAAAGTGCCTGTTCATAAAATAAATTATCGTAGTGTTTTGTGATATTTTATTTTTCATCCTCTTTAAACTGTATAAAAGAGCAGAAAAAAACTCTGCCTTATACAGTAGAGAAAGAAAAATAGAATTACAATTGGTTATTGTTGTTTTTTGCTTAAACTTTGATTTTTGTCTTTGCTTTATTGTTTGGACAAAGATCTTTAGTTTATTTAAAATAATTGTCAGAAGTCTCCTGACGAGTTAAGTAAGCGATAACGAAATGGCCATCGAGACGTGCTTTGACCCTCAATAATCAATATCGGTGATTTAAATAATAAATCGGGAGAATAGCATGAAAAAAAGATTTTTTTGAAATTTGAGTATTAATTAATATAATTATTTATAAAAAAAAATCCCGTTGTTTAAAATGTTTAACATTTGCAAAGTGCCTGTGCACAAAATAAATTATCGTAGTGTTTTGTGATATTTTATTTTTCATCCTCTTTCAACTGTATAAAAGAGCAGAAAAAAACTCTGCCTTATACAGCAGAGAAAGAAAAATAGAATTACAATTGGTTATTGTTGTTTTTTGCTTAAACTTTGATTTTTGTCTTTGCTTTATTGTTTGGACAAAGATCTTTAGTTTATTTAAAATAATTGTCAGAAGTCTCCTGACGAGTTAAGTAAGCGATAACGAAATGGCCATCGAGACGTGCTTTGACCCTCAATAATCAATATCGGTGATTTAAATAATAAATCGGGAGAATAGCATGAAAAAAAGATTTTTTTGAAATTTGAGTATTAATTAATATAATTATTTATAAAAAAAATCCCGTTGTTTAAAATGTTTAACATTTGCAAAGTGCCTGTGCATAAAATAAATTATCGTAGTGTTTTGTGATATTTTATTTTTCATCCTCTTTCAACTGTATAAAAGAGCAGAAAAAAACTCTGCCTTATACAGCAGAGAAAGAAAAATAGAATTACAATTGGTTATTGTTGTTTTTTGCTTAAACTTTGATTTTTGTCTTTGCTTTTTTGTTTGGACAAAGATCTTTAGTTTATTTAAAATAATTGTCAGAAGTCTCCTGACGAGTTAAGTAAGCGATAACGAAATGGCCATCGAGACGTGCTTTGACCCTCAATAATCAATATCGGTGATTTAAATAATAAATCGGGAGAATAGCATGAAAAAAAGATTTTTTTGAAATTTGAGTATTAATTAATATAATTATTTATAAAAAAAAAATCCCGTTGTTTAAAATGTTTAACATTTGCAAAGTGCCTGTGCATAAAATAAATTATCGTAGTGTTTTGTGATATTTTATTTTTCATCCTCTTTCAACTGTATAAAAGAGCAGAAAAAAACTCTGCCTTATACAGCAGAGAAAGAAAAATAGAATTACAATTGGTTATTGTTGTTTTTTGCTTAAACTTTAATTTTTGTCTTTGCTTTATTGTTTGGACAAAGATCTTTAGTTTATTTAAAATAATTGTCAGAAGTCTCCTGACGAGTTAAGTAAGCGATAACGAAATGGCCATCGAGACGTGCTTTGACCCTCAATAATCAATATCGGTGATTTAAATAATAAATCGGGAGAATAGCATGAAAAAAAGATTTTTTTGAAATTTGAGTATTAATTAATATAATTATTTATAAAAAAAATCCCGTTGTTTAAAATGTTTAACATTTGCAAAGTGCCTGTGCATAAAATAAATTATCGTAGTGTTTTGTGATATTTTATTTTTCATCCTCTTTCAACTGTATAAAAGAGCAGAAAAAAACTCTGCCTTATACAGCAGAGAAAGAAAAACAGAATTACAATTGGTTATTGTTGTTTTTTGCTTAAACTTTGATTTTTGTCTTTGCTTTATTGTTTGGACAAAGATCTTTAGTTTATTTAAAATAATTGTCAGAAGTCTCCTGACGAGTTAAGTAAGAGATAACGAAATGGCCATCGAGACGTGCTTTGACCCTCAATAATCAATATCGGTGATTTAAATAATAAATCGGGAGAATAGCATAAAAAAAAGATTTTTTTGAAATTTGAGTATTAATTAATATAATTATTTATAAAAAAAATCCCGTTGTTTAAAATGTTTAACATTTGCAAAGTGCCTGTGCATAAAATAAATTATCGTAGTGTTTTGTGATATTTTATTTTTCATCCTCTTTCAACTGTATAAAAGAGCAGAAAAAAACTCTGCCTTATACAGCAGAGAAAGGAAAAATAGAATTACAATTGGTTATTGTTGTTTTTTGCTTAAACTTTGATTTTTGTCTTTGCTTTATTGTTTGGACAAAGATCTTTAGTTTATTTAAAATAATTGTCAGAAGTCTCCTGACGAGTTAAGTAAGCGATAACGAAATGGCCATCGAGACGTGCTTTGACCCTCAATAATCAATATCGGTGATTTAAATAATAAATCGGGAGAATAGCATGAAAAAAAGATTTTTTTGAAGTTTGAGTATTAATTAATATAATTATTTATAAAAAAAATCCCGTTGTTTAAAATGTTTAACATTTGCAAAGTGCCTGTGCATAAAATAAATTATCGTAGTGTTTTGTGATATTTTATTTTTCATCCTCTTTCAACTGTATAAAAGAGCAGAAAAAAACTCTGCCTTATACAGCAGAGAAAGAAAAATAGAATTACAATTGGTTATTGTTGTTTTTTGCTTAAACTTTGATTTTTGTCTTTGCTTTATTGTTTGGACAAAGATCTTTAGTTTATTTAAAATAATTGTCAGAAGTCTCCTGACGAGTTAAGTAAGCGATAACGAAATGGCCATCGAGACGTGCTTTGACCCTCAATAATCAATATCGGTGATTTAAATAATAAATCGGGAGAATAGCATGAAAAAAAGATTTTTTTGAAATTTGAGTATTAATTAATATAATTATTTATAAAAAAAAATCCCGTTGTTTAAAATGTTTAACATTTGCAAAGTGCCTGTGCATAAAATAAATTATCGTAGTGTTTTGTGATATTTTATTTTTCATCCTCTTTCAACTGTATAAAAGAGCAGAAAAAAACTCTGCCTTATACAGCAGAGAAAGGAAAAATAGAATTACAATTGGTTATTGTTGTTTTTTGCTTAAACTTTGATTTTTGTCTTTGCTTTATTGTTTGGACAAAGATCTTTAGTTTATTTAAAATAATTGTCAGAAGTCTCCTGACGAGTTAAGTAAGCGATAACGAAATGGCCATCGAGACGTGCTTTGACCCTCAATAATCAATATCGGTGATTTAAATAATAAATCGGGAGAATAGCATGAAAAAAAGATTTTTTTGAAGTTTGAGTATTAATTAATATAATTATTTATAAAAAAAATCCCGTTGATTAAAATGTTTAACATTTGCAAAGTGCCTGTGCATAAAATAAATTATCGTAGTGTTTTGTGATATTTTATTTTTCATCCTCTTTCAACTGTATAAAAGAGCAGAAAAAAACTCTGCCTTATACAGCAGAGAAAGAAAAATAGAATTACAATTGGTTATTGTTGTTTTTTGCTTAAACTTTGATTTTTGTCTTTGCTTTATTGTTTGGACAAAGATCTTTAGTTTATTTAAAATAATTGTCAGAAGTCTCCTGACGAGTTAAGTAAGCGATAACGAAATGGCCATCGAGACGTGCTTTGACCCTCAATAATCAATATCGGTGATTTAAATAATAAATCGGGAGAATAGCATGAAAAAAAGATTTTTTTGAAATTTGAGTATTAATTAATATAATTATTTATAAAAAAAATCCCGTTGTTTAAAATGTTTAACATTTGCAAAGTGCCTGTGCATAAAATAAATTATCGTAGTGTTTTGTGATATTTTATTTTTCATCCTCTTTCAACTGTATAAAAGAGCAGAAAAAAACTCTGCCTTATACAGCAGAGAAAGAAAAATAGAATTACAATTGGTTATTGTTGTTTTTTGCTTAAACTTTGATTTTTGTCTTTGCTTTATTGTTTGGACAAAGATCTTTAGTTTATTTAAAATAATTGTCAGAAGTCTCCTGACGAGTTAAGTAAGCGATAACGAAATGGCCATCGAGACGTGCTTTGACCCTCAATAATCAATATCGGTGATTTAAATAATAAATCGGGAGAATAGCATGAAAAAAAGATTTTTTTGAAATTTGAGTATTAATTAATATAATTATTTATAAAAAAAAAATCCCGTTGTTTAAAATGTTTAACATTTGCAAAGTGCCTGTGCATAAAATAAATTATCGTAGTGTTTTGTGATATTTTATTTTTCATCCTCTTTCAACTGTATAAAAGAGCAGAAAAAAACTCTGCCTTATACAGCAGAGAAAGAAAAATAGAATTACAATTGGTTATTGTTGTTTTTTGCTTAAACTTTGATTTTTGTCTTTGCTTTATTGTTTGGACAAAGATCTTTAGTTTATTAAAATAATTGTCAGAAGTCTCCTGACGAGTTAAGTAAGCGATAACGAAATGGCCATCGAGACGTGCTTTGACCCTCAATAATCAATATCGGTGATTTAAATAATAAATCGGGAGAATAGCATGAAAAAAAGATTTTTTTGAAATTTTTGTATTAATTAATATAATTATTTATAAAAAAAAATCCCGTTGTTTAAAATGTTTAACATTTGCAAAGTGCCTGTGCATAAAATAAATTATCGTAGTGTTTTGTGATATTTTATTTTTCATCCTCTTTCAACTGTATAAAAGAGCAGAAAAAAACTCTGCCTTATACAGCAGAGAAAGAAAAATAGAATTACAATTGGTTATTGTTGTTTTTTGCTTAAACTTTGATTTTTGTCTTTGCTTTATTGTTTGGACAAAGATCTTTAGTTTATTTAAAATAATTGTCAGAAGTCTCCTGACGAGTTAAGTAAGCGATAACGAAATGGCCATCGAGACGTGCTTTGACCCTCAATAATCAATATCGGTGATTTAAATAATAAATCGGGAGAATAGCATGAAAAAAAGATTTTTTTGAAGTTTGAGTATTAATTAATATAATTATTTATAAAAAAAAAATCCCGTTGTTTAAAATGTTTAACATTTGCAAAGTGCCTGTGCATAAAATAAATTATCGTAGTGTTTTGTGATATTTTATTTTTCATCCTCTTTCAACTGTATAAAAGAGCAGAAAAAAACTCTGCCTTATACAGCAGAGAAAGAAAAATAGAATTACAATTGGTTATTGTTGTTTTTTGCTTAAACTTTGATTTTTGTCTTTGCTTTATTGTTTGGACAAAGATCTTTAGTTTATTTAAAACAATTGTCAGAAGTCTCCTGACGAGTTAAGTAAGCGATAACGAAATGGCCATCGAGACGTGCTTTGACCCTCAATAATCAATATCGGTGATTTAAATAATAAATCGGGAGAATAGCATGAAAAAAAGATTTTTTTGAAACTTGAGTATTAATTAATATAATTATTTATAAAAAAAAATCCCGTTGTTTAAAATGTTTAACATTTGCAAAGTGCCTGTGCATAAAATAAATTATCGTAGTGTTTTCTGATATTTTATTTTTCATCCTCTTTCAACTGTATAAAAGAGCAGAAAAAAACTCTGCCTTATACAGCAGAGAAAGAAAAATAGAATTACAATTGGTTATTGTTGTTTTTTGCTTAAACTTTGATTTTTGTCTTTGCTTTATTGTTTGGACAAAGATCTTTAGTTTATTTAAAATAATTGTCAGAAGTCTCCTGACGAGTTAAGTAAGCGATAACGAAATGGCCATCGAGACGTGCTTTGACCCTCAATAATCAATATCGGTGATTTAAATAATAAATCGGGAGAATAGCATGAAAAAAAGATTTTTTTGAAATTTGAGTATTAGTTAATATAATTATTTATAAAAAAAAATCCCGTTGTTTAAAATGTTTAACATTTGCAAAGTGCCTGTGCATAAAATAAATTATCGTAGTGTTTTGTGATATTTTATTTTTCATCCTCTTTCAACTGTATAAAAGAGCAGAAAAAAACTCTGCCTTATACAGCAGAGAAAGAAAAATAGAATTACAATTGGTTATTGTTGTTTTTTGCTTAAACTTTGATTTTTGTCTTTGCTTTATTGTTTGGACAAAGATCTTTAGTGTATTTAAAATAATTGTCAGAAGTCTCCTGACGAGTTAAGTAAGCGATAACGAAATGGCCATCGAGACGTGCTTTGACCCTCAATAATCAATATCGGTGATTTAAATAATAAATCGGGAGAATAGCATGAAAAAAAGATTTTTTTGAAATTTGAGTATTAATTAATATAATTATTTATAAAAAAAAAATCCCGTTGTTTAAAATGTTTAACATTTGCAAAGTGCCTGTGCATAAAATAAATTATCGTAGTGTTTTGTGATATTTTATTTTTCATCCTCTTTCAACTGTATAAAAGAGCAGAAAAAAACTCTGCCTTATACAGCAGAGAAAGAAAAATAGAATTACAATTGGTTATTGTTGTTTTTTGCTTAAACTTTGATTTTTGTCTTTGCTTTATTGTTTGGACAAAGATCTTTAGTTTATTTAAAATAATTGTCAGAAGTCTCCTGACGAGTTAAGTAAGCGATAACGAAATGACCATCGAGACGTGCTTTGACCCTCAATAATCAGTATCGGTGATTTAAATAATAAATCGGGAGAATAGCATGAAAAAAAGATTTTTTTGAAATTTGAGTATTAATTAATATAATTATTTATAAAAAAAATCCCGTTGTTTAAAATGTTTAACATTTGCAAAGTGCCTGTGCATAAAATAAATTATCGTAGTGTTTTGTGATATTTTATTTTTCATCCTCTTTCAACTGTATAAAAGAGCAGAAAAAAACTCTGCCTTATACAGCAGAGAAAGAAAAATAGAATTACAATTGGTTATTGTTGTTTTTTGCTTAAACTTTGATTTTTGTCTTTGCTTTATTGTTTGGACAAAGATCTTTAGTTTATTTAAAATAATTGTCAGAAGTCTCCTGACGAGTTAAGTAAGAGATAACGAAATGGCCATCGAGACGTGCTTTGACCCTCAATAATCAATATCGGTGATTTAAATAATAAATCGGGAGAATAGCATGAAAAAAAGATTTTTTTGAAATTTGAGTATTAATTAATATAATTATTTATAAAAAAAAATCCCGTTGTTTAAAATGTTTAACATTTGCAAAGTGCCTGTGCATAAAATAAATTATCGTAGTGTTTTGTGATATTTTATTTTTCATCCTCTTTCAACTGTATAAAAGAGCAGAAAAAAACTCTGCCTTATACAGCAGAGAAAGGAAAAATAGAATTACAATTGGTTATTGTTGTTTTTTGCTTAAACTTTGATTTTTGTCTTTGCTTTATTGTTTGGACAAAGATCTTTAGTTTATTTAAAATAATTGTCAGAAGTCTCCTGACGAGTTAAGTAAGCGATAACGAAATGGCCATCGAGACGTGCTTTGACCCTCAATAATCAATATCGGTGATTTAAATAATAAATCGGGAGAATAGCATGAAAAAAAGATTTTTTTGAAGTTTGAGTATTAATTAATATAATTATTTATAAAAAAATCCCGTTGTTTAAAATGTTTAACATTTGCAAAGTGCCTGTGCATAAAATAAATTATCGTAGTGTTTTGTGATATTTTATTTTTCATCCTCTTTCAACTGTATAAAAGAGCAGAAAAAAACTCTGCCTTATACAGCAGAGAAAGAAAAATAGAATTACAATCGGTTATTGTTGTTTTTTGCTTAAACTTTGATTTTTGTCTTTGCTTTATTGTTTGGACAAAGATCTTTAGTTTATTTAAAATAATTGTCAGAAGTCTCCTGACGAGTTAAGTAAGCGATAACGAAATGGCCATCGAGACGTGCTTTGACCCTCAATAATCAATATCGGTGATTTAAATAATAAATCGGGAGAATAGCATGAAAAAAAGATTTTTTTGAAATTTGAGTATTAATTAATATAATTATTTATAAAAAAAATCCCGTTGTTTAAAATGTTTAACATTTGCAAAGTGCCTGTGCATAAAATAAATTATCGTAGTGTTTTGTGATATTTTATTTTTCATCCTCTTTCAACTGTATAAAAGAGCAGAAAAAAACTCTGCCTTATACAGCAGAGAAAGAAAAATAGAATTACAATTGGTTATTGTTGTTTTTTGCTTAAACTTTGATTTTTGTCTTTGCTTTATTGTTTGGACAAAGATCTTTAGTTTATTTAAAATAATTGTCAGAAGTCTCCTGACGAGTTAAGTAAGCGATAACGAAATGGCCATCGAGACGTGCTTTGACCCTCAATAATCAATATCGGTGATTTAAATAATAAATCGGGAGAATAGCATGAAAAAAAGATTTTTTTGAAATTTGAGTATTAATTAATATAATTATTTATAAAAAAAAATCCCGTTGTTTAAAATGTTTAACATTTGCAAAGTGCCTGTGCATAAAATAAATTATCGTAGTGTTTTGTGATATTTTATTTTTCATCCTCTTTCAACTGTATAAAAGAGCAGAAAAAAACTCTGCCTTATACAGCAGAGAAAGAAAATAGAATTACAATTGGTTATTGTTGTTTTTTGATTAAACTTTGATTTTTGTCTTTGCTTTATTGTTTGGACAAAGATCTTTAGTTTATTTAAAATAATTGTCAGAAGTCTCCTGACGAGTTAAGTAAGCGATAACGAAATGGCCATCGAGACGTGCTTTGACCCTCAATAATCAATATCGGTGATTTAAATAATAAATCGGGAGAATAGCATGAAAAAAAGATTTTTTTGAAATTTTTGTATTAATTAATATAATTATTTATAAAAAAAAATCCCGTTGTTTAAAATGTTTAACATTTGCAAAGTGCCTGTGCATAAAATAAATTATCGTAGTGTTTTGTGATATTTTATTTTTCATCCTCTTTCAACTGTATAAAAGAGCAGAAAAAAACTCTGCCTTATACAGCAGAGAAAGAAAAATAGAATTACAATTGGTTATTGTTGTTTTTTGCTTAAACTTTGATTTTTGTCTTTGCTTTATTGTTTGGACAAAGATCTTTAGTTTATTTAAAATAATTGTCAGAAGTCTCCTGACGAGTTAAGTAAGCGATAACGAAATGGCCATCGAGACGTGCTTTGACCCTCAATAATCAATATCGGTGATTTAAATAATAAATCGGGAGAATAGCATGAAAAAAAGATTTTTTTGAAATTTGAGTATTAATTAATATAATTATTTATAAAAAAAATCCCGTTGTTTAAAATGTTTAACATTTGCAAAGTGCCTGTGCATAAAATAAATTATCGTAGTGTTTTGTGATATTTTATTTTTCATCCTCTTTCAACTGTATAAAAGAGCAGAAAAAAACTCTGCCTTATACAGCAGAGAAAGAAAAATAGAATTACAATTGGTTATTGTTGTTTTTTGCTTAAACTTTGATTTTTGTCTTTGCTTTATTGTTTGGACAAAGATCTTTAGTTTATTTAAAATAATTGTCAGAAGTCTCCTGACGAGTTAAGTAAGCGATAACGAAATGGCCATCGAGACGTGCTTTGACCCTCAATAATCAATATCGGTGATTTAAATAATAAATCGGGAGATTAGCATGAAAAAAAGATTTTTTTGAAATTTGAGTATTAATTAATATAATTATTTATAAAAAAAATCCCGTTGTTTAAAATGTTTAACATTTGCAAAGTGCCTGTGCATAAAATAAATTATCGTAGTGTTTTGTGATATTTTATTTTTCATCCTCTTTCAACTGTATAAAAGAGCAGAAAAAAACTCTGCCTTATACAGCAGAGAAAGAAAAATAAAATTACAATTGGTTATTGTTGTTTTTTGCTTAAACTTTGATTTTTGTCTTTGCTTTATTGTTTGGACAAAGATCTTTAGTTTATTTAAAATAATTGTCAGAAGTCTCCTGACGAGTTAAGTAAGCGATAACGAAATGGCCATCGAGACGTGCTTTGACCCTCAATAATCAATATCGGTGATTTAAATAATAAATCGGGAGAATAGCATGAAAAAAAGATTTTTTTGAAATTTGAGTATTAATTAATATAATTATTTATAAAAAAAAAATCCCGTTGTTTAAAATGTTTAACATTTGCAAAGTGCCTGTGCATAAAATAAATTATCGTAGTGTTTTGTGATATTTTATTTTTCATCCTCTTTCAACTGTATAAAAGAGCAGAAAAAAACTCTGCCTTATACAGCAGAGAAAGAAAAATAGAATTACAATTGGTTATTGTTGTTTTTTGCTTAAACTTTGATTTTTGTCTTTGCTTTATTGTTTGGACAAAGATCTTTAGTTTATTTAAAATAATTGTCAGAAGTCTCCTGACGAGTTAAGTAAGCGATAACGAAATGGCCATCGAGACGTGCTTTGACCCTCAATAATCAGTATCGGTGATTTAAATAATAAATCGGGAGAATAGCATGAAAAAAAGATTTTTTTGAAATTTGAGTATTAATTAATATAATTATTTATAAAAAAAATCCCGTTGTTTAAAATGTTTAACATTTGCAAAGTGCCTGTGCATAAAATAAATTATCGTAGTGTTTTGTGATATTTTATTTTTCATCCTCTTTCAACTGTATAAAAGAGCAGAAAAAAACTCTGCCTTATACAGCAGAGAAAGAAAAATAGAATTACAATTGGTTATTGTTGTTTTTTGCTTAAACTTTGATTTTTGTCTTTGCTTTATTGTTTGGACAAAGATCTTTAGTTTAATTAAAATAATTGTCAGAAGTCTCCTGACGAGTTAAGTAAGCGATAACGAAATGGCCATCGAGACGTGCTTTGACCCTCAATAATCAATATCGGTGATTTAAATAATAAATCGGGAGAATAGCATGAAAAAAAGATTTTTTTGAAATTTTTGTATTAATTAATATAATTATTTATAAAAAAAAATCCCGTTGTTTAAAATGTTTAACATTTGCAAAGTGCCTGTGCATAAAATAAATTATCGTAGTGTTTTGTGATATTTTATTTTTCATCCTCTTTCAACTGTATAAAAGAGCAGAAAAAAACTCTGCCTTATACAGCAGAGAAAGAAAAATAGAATTACAATTGGTTATTGTTGTTTTTTGCTTAAACTTTGATTTTTGTCTTTGCTTTATTGTTTGGACAAAGATCTTTAGTTTATTTAAAATAATTGTCAGAAGTCTCCTGACGAGTTAAGTAAGCGATAACGAAATGGCCATCGAGACGTGCTTTGACCCTCAATAATCAATATCGGTGATTTAAATAATAAATCGGGAGAATAGCATGAAAAAAAGATTTTTTTGAAATTTTTGTATTAATTAATATAATTATTTATAAAAAAAAATCCCGTTGTTTAAAATGTTTAACATTTGCAAAGTGCCTGTGCATAAAATAAATTATCGTAGTGTTTTGTGATATTTTATTTTTCATCCTCTTTCAACTGTATAAAAGAGCAGAAAAAAACTCTGCCTTATACAGCAGAGAAAGAAAAATAGAATTACAATTGGTTATTGTTGTTTTTTGCTTAAACTTTGATTTTTGTCTTTGCTTTATTGTTTGGACAAAGATCTTTAGTTTATTTAAAATAATTGTCAGAAGTCTCCTGACGAGTTAAGTAAGCGATAACGAAATGGCCATCGAGACGTGCTTTGACCCTCAATAATCAATATCGGTGATTTAAATAATAAATCGGGAGAATAGCATGAAAAAAAGATTTTTTTGAAATTTGAGTATTAATTAATATAATTATTTATAAAAAAAAAATCCCGTTGTTTAAAATGTTTAACATTTGCAAAGTGCCTGTGCATAAAATAAATTATCGTAGTGTTTTGTGATATTTTATTTTTCATCCTCTTTCAACTGTATAAAAGAGCAGAAAAAAACTCTGCCTTATACAGCAGAGAAAGAAAAATAGAATTACAATTGGTTATTGTTGTTTTTTGCTTAAACTTTGATTTTTGTCTTTGCTTTATTGTTTGGACAAAGATCTTTAGTTTATTTAAAATAATTGTCAGAAGTCTCCTGACGAGTTAAGTAAGCGATAACGAAATGGCCATCGAGACGTGCTTTGACCCTCAATAATCAATATCGGTGATTTAAATAATAAATCGGGAGAATAGCATGAAAAAAAGATTTTTTTGAAATTTGAGTATTAATTAATATAATTATTTATAAAAAAAAAATCCCGTTGTTTAAAATGTTTAACATTTGCAAAGTGCCTGTGCATAAAATAAATTATCGTAGTGTTTTGTGATATTTTATTTTTCATCCTCTTTCAACTGTATAAAAGAGCAGAAAAAAACTCTGCCTTATACAGCAGAGAAAGAAAAATAGAACTACAATTGGTTATTGTTGTTTTTTGCTTAAACTTTGATTTTTGTCTTTGCTTTATTGTTTGGACAAAGATCTTTAGTTTATTTAAAATAATTGTCAGAAGTCTCCTGACGAGTTAAGTAAGCGATAACGAAATGGCCATCGAGACGTGCTTTGACCCTCAATAATCAATATCGGTGATTTAAATAATAAATCGGGAGAATAGCATGAAAAAAAGATTTTTTTGAAATTTGAGTATTAATTAATATAATTATTTATAAAAAAAATCCCGTTGTTTAAAATGTTTAACATTTGCAAAGTGCCTGTGCATAAAATAAATTATCGTAGTGTTTTGTGATATTTTATTTTTCATCCTCTTTCAACTGTATAAAAGAGCAGAAAAAAACTCTGCCTTATACAGCAGAGAAAGAAAAATAGAATTACAATTGGTTATTGTTGTTTTTTGCTTAAACTTTGATTTTTGTCTTTGCTTTATTGTTTGGACAAAGATCTTTAGTTTATTTAAAATAATTGTCAGAAGTCTCCTGACGAGTTAAGTAAGCGATAACGAAATGGCCATCGAGACGTGCTTTGACCCTCAATAATCAATATCGGTGATTTAAATAATAAATCGGGAGAATAGCATGAAAAAAAGATTTTTTTGAAATTTGAGTATTAGTTAATATAATTATTTATAAAAAAATTCCCGTTGTTTAAAATGTTTAACATTTGCAAAGTGCCTGTGCATAAAATAAATTATCGTAGTGTTTTGTGATATTTTATTTTTCATCCTCTTTCAACTGTATAAAAGAGCAGAAAAAAACTCTGCCTTATACAGCAGAGAACGAAAAATAGAATTACAATTGGTTATTGTTGTTTTTTGCTTAAACTTTGATTTTTGTCTTTGCTTTATTGTTTGGACAAAGATCTTTAGTTTATTTAAAATAATTGTCAGAAGTCTCCTGACGAGTTAAGTAAGCGATAACGAAATGGCCATCGAGACGTTCTTTGACCCTCAATAATCAATATCGGTGATTTAAATAATAAATCGGGAGAATAGCATGAAAAAAAGATTTTTTTGAAATTTGAGTATTAATTAATATAATTATTTATAAAAAAAAATCCCGTTGTTTAAAATGTTTAACATTTGCAAAGTGCCTGTGCATAAAATAAATTATCGTAGTGTTTTGTGATATTTTATTTTTCATCCTCTTTCAACTGTATAAAAGAGCAGAAAAAAACTCTGCCTTATACAGCAGAGAAAGAAAAATAGAATTACAATTGGTTATTGTTGTTTTTTGCTTAAACTTTGATTTTTGTCTTTGCTTTATTGTTTGGACAAAGATCTTTAGTTTATTTAAAATAATTGTCAGAAGTCTCCTGACGAGTTAAGTAAGCGATAACGAAATGGCCATCGAGACGTGCTTTGACCCTCAATAATCAGTATCGGTGATTTAAATAATAAATCGGGAGAATAGCATGAAAAAAAGATTTTTTTGAAATTTGAGTATTAATTAATATAATTATTTATAAAAAAATCCCGTTGTTTAAAATGTTTAACATTTGCAAAGTGCCTGTGCATAAAATAAATTATCGTAGTGTTTTGTGATATTTTATTTTTCATCCTCTTTCAACTGTATAAAAGAGCAGAAAAAAACTCTGCCTTATACAGCAGAGAAAGAAAAATAGAATTACAATTGGTTATTGTTGTTTTTTGCTTAAACTTTGATTTTTGTCTTTGCTTTATTGTTTGGACAAAGATCTTTAGTTTATTTAAAATAATTGTCAGAAGTCTCCTGACGAGTTAAGTAAGAGATAACGAAATGGCCATCGAGACGTGCTTTGACCCTCAATAATCAATATCGGTGATTTAAATAATAAATCGGGAGAATAGCATGAAAAAAAGATTTTTTTGAAATTTGAGTATTAATTAATATAATTATTTATAAAAAAAATCCCGTTGTTTAAAATGTTTAACATTTGCAAAGTGCCTGTGCATAAAATAAATTATCGTAGTGTTTTGTGATATTTTATTTTTCATCCTCTTTCAACTGTATAAAAGAGCAGAAAAAAACTCTGCCTTATACAGCAGAGAAAGGAAAAATAGAATTACAATTGGTTATTGTTGTTTTTTGCTTAAACTTTGATTTTTGTCTTTGCTTTATTGTTTGGACAAAGATCTTTAGTTTATTTAAAATAATTGTCAGAAGTCTCCTGACGAGTTAAGTAAGCGATAACGAAATGGCCATCGAGACGTGCTTTGACCCTCAATAATCAATATCGGTGATTTAAATAATAAATCGGGAGAATAGCATGAAAAAAAGATTTTTTTGAAGTTTGAGTATTAATTAATATAATTATTTATAAAAAAATCCCGTTGTTTAAAATGTTTAACATTTGCAAAGTGCCTGTGCATAAAATAAATTATCGTAGTGTTTTGTGATATTTTATTTTTCATCCTGTTTCAACTGTATAAAAGAGCAGAAAAAAACTCTGCCTTATACAGCAGAGAAAGAAAAATAGAATTACAATTGGTTATTGTTGTTTTTTGCTTAAACTTTGATTTTTGTCTTTGCTTTATTGTTTGGACAAAGATCTTTAGTTTATTTAAAATAATTGTCAGAAGTCTCCTGACGAGTTAAGTAAGCGATAACGAAATGGCCATCGAGACGTGCTTTGACCCTCAATAATCAATATCGGTGATTTAAATAATAAATCGGGAGAATAGCATGAAAAAAAGATTTTTTTGAAATTTTTGTATTAATTAATATAATTATTTATAAAAAAAAATCCCGTTGTTTAAAATGTTTAACATTTGCAAAGTGCCTGTGCATAAAATAAATTATCGTAGTGTTTTGTGATATTTTATTTTTCATCCTCTTTCAACTGTATAAAAGAGCAGAAAAAAACTCTGCCTTATACAGCAGAGAAAGAAAAATAGAATTACAATTGGTTATTGTTGTTTTTTGCTTAAACTTTGATTTTTGTCTTTGCTTTATTGTTTGGACAAAGATCTTTAGTTTATTTAAAATAATTGTCAGAAGTCTCCTGACGAGTTAAGTAAGCGATAACGAAATGGCCATCGAGACGTTCTTTGACCCTCAATAATCAATATCGGTGATTTAAATAATAAATCGGGAGAATAGCATGAAAAAAAGATTTTTTTGAAATTTGAGTATTAATTAATATAATTATTTATAAAAAAAAATCCCGTTGTTTAAAATGTTTAACATTTGCAAAGTGCCTGTGCATAAAATAAATTATCGTAGTGTTTTGTGATATTTTATTTTTCATCCTCTTTCAACTGTATAAAAGAGCAGAAAAAAACTCTGCCTTATACAGCAGAGAAAGAAAAATAGAATTACAATTGGTTATTGTTGTTTTTTGCTTAAACTTTGATTTTTGTCTTTGCTTTATTGTTTGGACAAAGATCTTTAGTTTATTTAAAATAATTGTCAGAAGTCTCCTGACGAGTTAAGTAAGCGATAACGAAATGGCCATCGAGACGTGCTTTGACCCTCAATAATCAGTATCGGTGATTTAAATAATAAATCGGGAGAATAGCATGAAAAAAAGATTTTTTTGAAATTTGAGTATTAATTAATATAATTATTTATAAAAAAATCCCGTTGTTTAAAATGTTTAACATTTGCAAAGTGCCTGTGCATAAAATAAATTATCGTAGTGTTTTGTGATATTTTATTTTTCATCCTCTTTCAACTGTATAAAAGAGCAGAAAAAAACTCTGCCTTATACAGCAGAGAAAGAAAAATAGAATTACAATTGGTTATTGTTGTTTTTTGCTTAAACTTTGATTTTTGTCTTTGCTTTATTGTTTGGACAAAGATCTTTAGTTTATTTAAAATAATTGTCAGAAGTCTCCTGACGAGTTAAGTAAGAGATAACGAAATGGCCATCGAGACGTGCTTTGACCCTCAATAATCAATATCGGTGATTTAAATAATAAATCGGGAGAATAGCATGAAAAAAAGATTTTTTTGAAATTTGAGTATTAATTAATATAATTATTTATAAAAAAAATCCCGTTGTTTAAAATGTTTAACATTTGCAAAGTGCCTGTGCATAAAATAAATTATCGTAGTGTTTTGTGATATTTTATTTTTCATCCTCTTTCAACTGTATAAAAGAGCAGAAAAAAACTCTGCCTTATACAGCAGAGAAAGAAAAATAGAATTACAATTGGTTATTGTTGTTTTTTGCTTAAACTTTGATTTTTGTCTTTGCTTTATTGTTTGGACAAAGATCTTTAGTTTATTTAAAATAATTGTCAGAAGTCTCCTGACGAGTTAAGTAAGCGATAACGAAATGGCCATCGAGACGTGCTTTGACCCTCAATAATCAATATCGGTGATTTAAATAATAAATCGGGAGAATAGCATGAAAAAAAGATTTTTTTGAAATTTTTGTATTAATTAATATAATTATTTATAAAAAAAAATCCCGTTGTTTAAAATGTTTAACATTTGCAAAGTGCCTGTGCATAAAATAAATTATCGTAGTGTTTTGTGATATTTTATTTTTCATCCTCTTTCAACTGTATAAAAGAGCAGAAAAAAACTCTGCCTTATACAGCAGAGAAAGAAAAATAGAATTACAATTGGTTATTGTTGTTTTTTGCTTAAACTTTGATTTTTGTCTTTGCTTTATTGTTTGGACAAAGATCTTTAGTTTATTTAAAATAATTGTCAGAAGTCTCCTGACGAGTTAAGTAAGCGATAACGAAATGGCCATCGAGACGTGCTTTGACCCTCAATAATCAATATCGGTGATTTAAATAATAAATCGGGAGAATAGCATGAAAAAAAGATTTTTTTGAAATTTTTGTATTAATTAATATAATTATTTATAAAAAAATCCCGTTGTTTAAAATGTTTAACATTTGCAAAGTGCCTGTGCATAAAATAAATTATCGTAGTGTTTTGTGATATTTTATTTTTCATCCTCTTTCAACTGTATAAAAGAGCAGAAAAAAACTCTGCCTTATACAGCAGAGAAAGAAAAATAGAATTACAATTGGTTATTGTTGTTTTTTGCTTAAACTTTGATTTTTGTCTTTGCTTTATTGTTTGGACAAAGATCTTTAGTTTATTTAAAATAATTGTCAGAAGTCTCCTGACGAGTTAAGTAAGCGATAACGAAATGGCCATCGAGACGTGCTTTGACCCTCAATAATCAATATCGGTGATTTAAATAATAAATCGGGAGAATAGCATGAAAAAAAGATTTTTTTGAAATTTGAGTATTAATTAATATAATTATTTATAAAAAAAATACCGTTGTTTAAAATGTTTAACATTTGCAAAGTGCCTGTGCATAAAATAAATTATCGTAGTGTTTTGTGATGTTTTATTTTTCATCCTCTTTCAACTGTATAAAAGAGCAGAAAAAAACTCTGCCTTATACAGCAGAGAAAGAAAAATAGAATTACAATTGGTTATTGTTGTTTTTTGCTTAAACTTTGATTTTTGTCTTTGCTTTATTGTTTGGACAAAGATCTTTAGTTTATTTAAAATAATTGTCAGAAGTCTCCTGACGAGTTAAGTAAGCGATAACGAAATGGCCATCGAGACGTGCTTTGACCCTCAATAATCAGTATCGGTGATTTAAATAATAAATCGGGAGAATAGCATGAAAAAAAGATTTTTTTGAAATTTGAGTATTAATTAATATAATTATTTATAAAAAAAATCCCGTTGTTTAAAATGTTTAACATTTGCAAAGTGCCTGTGCATAAAATAAATTATCGTAGTGTTTTGTGATATTTTATTTTTCATCCTCTTTCAACTGTATAAAAGAGCAGAAAAAAACTCTGCCTTATACAGCAGAGAAAGAAAAATAGAATTACAATTGGTTATTGTTGTTTTTTGCTTAAACTTTGATTTTTGTCTTTGCTTTATTGTTTGGACAAAGATCTTTAGTTTATTTAAAATAATTGTCAGAAGTCTCCTGACGAGTTAAGTAAGAGATAACGAAATGGCCATCGAGACGTGCTTTGACCCTCAATAATCAATATCGGTGATTTAAATAATAAATCGGGAGAATAGCATGAAAAAAAGATTTTTTTGAAATTTGAGTATTAATTAATATAATTATTTATAAAAAAAATCCCGTTGTTTAAAATGTTTAACATTTGCAAAGTGCCTGTGCATAAAATAAATTATCGTAGTGTTTTGTGATATTTTATTTTTCATCCTCTTTCAACTGTATAAAAGAGCAGAAAAAAACTCTGCCTTATACAGCAGAGAAAGGAAAAATAGAATTACAATTGGTTATTGTTGTTTTTTGCTTAAACTTTGATTTTTGTCTTTGCTTTATTGTTTGGACAAAGATCTTTAGTTTATTTAAAATAATTGTCAGAAGTCTCCTGACGAGTTAAGTAAGCGATAACGAAATGGCCATCGAGACGTGCTTTGACCCTCAATAATCAATATCGGTGATTTAAATAATAAATCGGGAGAATAGCATGAAAAAAAGATTTTTTTGAAATTTGAGTATTAATTAATATAATTATTTATAAAAAAAAATCCCGTTGTTTAAAATGTTTAACATTTGCAAAGTGCCTGTGCATAAAATAAATTATCGTAGTGTTTTGTGATATTTTATTTTTCATCCTCTTTCAACTGTATAAAAGAGCAGAAAAAAACTCTGCCTTATACAGCAGAGAAAGAAAAATAGAATTACAATTGGTTATTGTTGTTTTTTGCTTAAACTTTGATTTTTGTCTTTGCTTTATTGTTTGGACAAAGATCTTTAGTTTATTTAAAATAATTGTCAGAAGTCTCCTGACGAGTTAAGTAAGCGATAACGAAATGGCCATCGAGACGTGCTTTGACCCTCAATAATCAATATCGGTGATTTAAATAATAAATCGGGAGAATAGCATGAAAAAAAGATTTTTTTGAAATTTGAGTATTAATTAATATAATTATTTATAAAAAAAATCCCGTTGTTTAAAATGTTTAACATTTGCAAAGTGCCTGTGCATAAAATAAATTATCGTAGTGTTTTGTGATATTTTATTTTTCATCCTCTTTCAACTGTATAAAAGAGCAAAAAAAAACTCTGCCTTATACAGCAGAGAAAGAAAAATAGAATTACAATTGGTTATTGTTGTTTTTTGCTTAAACTTTGATTTTTGTCTTTGCTTTATTGTTTGGACAAAGATCTTTAGTTTATTTAAAATAATTGTCAGAAGTCTCCTGACGAGTTAAGTAAGCGATAACGAAATGGCCATCGAGACGTGCTTTGACCCTCAATAATCAATATCGGTGATTTAAATAATAAATCGGGAGAATAGCATGAAAAAAAGATTTTTTTGAAATTTGAGTATTAATTAATATAATTATTTATAAAAAAAAATCCCGTTGTTTAAAATGTTTAACATTTGCAAAGTGCCTGTGCATAAAATAAATTATCGTAGTGTTTTGTGATATTTTATTTTTCATCCTCTTTCAACTGTATAAAAGAGCAGAAAAAAACTCTGCCTTATACAGCAGAGAAAGAAAAATAGAATTACAATTGGTTATTGTTGTTTTTTGCTTAAACTTTGATTTTTGTCTTTGCTTTATTGTTTGGACAAAGATCTTTAGTTTATTTAAAATAATTGTCAGAAGTCTCCTGACGAGTTAAGTAAGCGATAACGAAATGGCCATCGAGACGTGCTTTGACCCTTAATAATCAATATCGGTGATTTAAATAATAAATCGGGAGAATAGCATGAAAAAAAGATTTTTTTGAAATTTGAGTATTAATTAATATAATTATTTATAAAAAAAATCCCGTTGTTTAAAATGTTTAACATTTGCAAAGTGCCTGTGCATAAAATAAATTATCGTAGTGTTTTGTGATATTTTATTTTTCATCCTCTTTCAACTGTATAAAAGAGCAGAAAAAAACTCTGCCTTATACAGCAGAGAAAGAAAAATAGAATTACAATTGGTTATTGTTGTTTTTTGCTTAAACTTTGATTTTTGTCTTTGCTTTATTGTTTGGACAAAGATCTTTAGTTTATTTAAAATAATTGTCAGAAGTCTCCTGACGAGTTAAGTAAGCAATAACGAAATGGCCATCGAGACGTGCTTTGACCCTCAATAATCAATATCGGTGATTTAAATAATAAATCGGGAGAATAGCATGAAAAAAAGATTTTTTTGAAATTTGAGTATTAATTAATATAATTATTTATAAAAAAAAATCCCGTTGTTTAAAATGTTTAACATTTGCAAAGTGCCTGTGCATAAAATAAATTATCGTAGTGTTTTGTGATATTTTATTTTTCATCCTCTTTCAACTGTATAAAAGAGCAGAAAAAAACTCTGCCTTATACAGCAGAGAAAGAAAAATAGAATTACAATTGGTTATTGTTGTTTTTTGCTTAAACTTTGATTTTGTCTTTGCTTTATTGTTTGGACAAAGATCTTTAGTTTATTTAAAATAATTGTCAGAAGTCTCCTGACGAGTTAAGTAAGCGATAACGAAATGGCCATCGAGACGTGCTTTGACCCTCAATAATCAATATCGGTGATTTAAATAATAAATCGGGAGAATAGCATGAAAAAAAGATTTTTTTGAAATTTGAGTATTAATTAATATAATTATTTATAAAAAAAAATCCCGTTGTTTAAAATGTTTAACATTTGCAAAGTGCCTGTGCATAAAATAAATTATCGTAGTGTTTTGTGATATTTTATTTTTCATCCCCTTTCAACTGTATAAAAGAGCAGAAAAAAACTCTGCCTTATGCAGCAGAGAAAGAAAAATAGAATTACAATTGGTTATTGTTGTTTTTTGCTTAAACTTTGATTTTTGTCTTTGCTTTATTGTTTGGACAAAGATCTTTAGTGTATTTAAAATATTTGTCAGAAGTCTCCTGACGAGTTAAGTAAGCGATAACGAAATGGCCATCGAGACGTGCTTTGACCCTCAATAATCAATATCGGTGATTTAAATAATAAATCGGGAGAATAGCATGAAAAAAAGATTTTTTTGAAATTTGAGTATTAATTAATATAATTATTTATAAAAAAAAATCCCGTTGTTTAAAATGTTTAACATTTGCAAAGTGCCTGTGAATAAAATAAATTATCGTAGTGTGTTGTGATATTTTATTTTTCATCCTCTTTCAACTGTATAAAAGAGCAGAAAAAACTCTGCCTTATACAGCAGAGAAAGAAAAATAGAATTACAATTGGTTATTGTTGTTTTTTGCTTAAACTTTGATTTTTGTCTTTGCTTTATTGTTTGGACAAAGATCTTTAGTTTATTTAAAATAATTGTCAGAAGTCTCCTGACGAGTTAAGTAAGCGATAACGAAATGGCCATCGAGACGTGCTTTGACCCTCAATAATCAGTATCGGTGATTTAAATAATAAATCGGGAGAATAGCATGAAAAAAAGATTTTTTTGAAATTTGAGTATTAATTAATATAATTATTTATAAAAAAAAATCCCGTTGTTTAAAATGTTTAACATTTGCAAAGTGCCTGTGCATAAAATAAATTATCGTAGTGTTTTGTGATATTTTATTTTTCATCCTCTTTCAACTGTATAAAAGAGCAGAAAAAAACTCTGCCTTATACAGCAGAGAAAGAAAAATAGAATTACAATTGGTTATTGTTGTTTTTTGCTTAAACTTTGATTTTTGTCTTTGCTTTATTGTTTGGACAAAGATCTTTAGTTTATTTAAAATAATTGTCAGAAGTCTCCTGACGAGTTAAGTAAGCGATAACGAAATGGCCATCGAGACGTGCTTTGACCCTCAATAATCAGTATCGGTGATTTAAATAATAAATCGGGAGAATAGCATGAAAAAAAGATTTTTTTGAAATTTGAGTATTAATTAATATAATTATTTATAAAAAAAAATCCCGTTGTTTAAAATGTTTAACATTTGCAAAGTGCCTGTGCATAAAATAAATTATCGTAGTGTTTTGTGATATTTTATTTTTCATCCTCTTTCAACTGTATAAAAGAGCAGAAAAAAACTCTGCCTTATACAGCAGAGAAAGAAAAATAGAATTACAATTGGTTATTGTTGTTTTTTGCTTAAACTTTGATTTTGTCTTTGCTTTATTGTTTGGACAAAGATCTTTAGTTTATTTAAAATAATTGTCAGAAGTCTCCTGACGAGTTAAGTAAGCGATAACGAAATGGCCATCGAGACGTGCTTTGACCCTCAATAATCAATATCGGTGATTTAAATAATAAATCGGGAGAATAGCATGAAAAAAAGATTTTTTTGAAATTTGAGTATTAATTAATATAATTATTTATAAAAAAAAATCCCGTTGTTTAAAATGTTTAACATTTGCAAAGTGCCTGTGCATAAAATAAATTATCGTAGTGTTTTGTGATATTTTATTTTTCATCCCCTTTCAACTGTATAAAAGAGCAGAAAAAAACTCTGCCTTATGCAGCAGAGAAAGAAAAATAGAATTACAATTGGTTATTGTTGTTTTTTGCTTAAACTTTGATTTTTGTCTTTGCTTTATTGTTTGGACAAAGATCTTTAGTGTATTTAAAATATTTGTCAGAAGTCTCCTGACGAGTTAAGTAAGCGATAACGAAATGGCCATCGAGACGTGCTTTGACCCTCAATAATCAATATCGGTGATTTAAATAATAAATCGGGAGAATAGCATGAAAAAAAGATTTTTTTGAAATTTGAGTATTAATTAATATAATTATTTATAAAAAAAAATCCCGTTGTTTAAAATGTTTAACATTTGCAAAGTGCCTGTGAATAAAATAAATTATCGTAGTGTGTTGTGATATTTTATTTTTCATCCTCTTTCAACTGTATAAAAGAGCAGAAAAAACTCTGCCTTATACAGCAGAGAAAGAAAAATAGAATTACAATTGGTTATTGTTGTTTTTTGCTTAAACTTTGATTTTTGTCTTTGCTTTATTGTTTGGACAAAGATCTTTAGTTTATTTAAAATAATTGTCAGAAGTCTCCTGACGAGTTAAGTAAGCGATAACGAAATGGCCATCGAGACGTGCTTTGACCCTCAATAATCAGTATCGGTGATTTAAATAATAAATCGGGAGAATAGCATGAAAAAAAGATTTTTTTGAAATTTGAGTATTAATTAATATAATTATTTATAAAAAAAAATCCCGTTGTTTAAAATGTTTAACATTTGCAAAGTGCCTGTGCATAAAATAAATTATCGTAGTGTTTTGTGATATTTTATTTTTCATCCTCTTTCAACTGTATAAAAGAGCAGAAAAAAACTCTGCCTTATACAGCAGAGAAAGAAAAATAGAATTACAATTGGTTATTGTTGTTTTTTGCTTAAACTTTGATTTTTGTCTTTGCTTTATTGTTTGGACAAAGATCTTTAGTTTATTTAAAATAATTGTCAGAAGTCTCCTGACGAGTTAAGTAAGCGATAACGAAATGGCCATCGAGACGTGCTTTGACCCTCAATAATCAGTATCGGTGATTTAAATAATAAATCGGGAGAATAGCATGAAAAAAAGATTTTTTTGAAATTTGAGTATTAATTAATATAATTATTTATAAAAAAAAATCCCGTTGTTTAAAATGTTTAACATTTGCAAAGTGCCTGTGCATAAAATAAATTATCGTAGTGTTTTGTGATATTTTATTTTTCATCCTCTTTCAACTGTATAAAAGAGCAGAAAAAAACTCTGCCTTATACAGCAGAGAAAGAAAAATAGAATTACAATTGGTTATTGTTGTTTTTTGCTTAAACTTTGATTTTTGTCTTTGCTTTATTGTTTGGACAAAGATCTTTAGTTTATTTAAAATAATTGTCAGAAGTCTCCTGACGAGTTAAGTAAGCGATAACGAAATGGCCATCGAGACGTGCTTTGACCCTAAATAATCAGTATCGGTGATTTAAATAATAAATCGGGAGAATAGCATGAAAAAAAGATTTTTTTGAAATTTGAGTATTAATTAATATAATTATTTATAAAAAAAAATCCCGTTGTTTAAAATGTTTAACATTTGCAAAGTGCCTGTGCATAAAATAAATTATCGTAGTGTTTTGTGATATTTTATTTTTCATCCTCTTTCAACTGTATAAAAGAGCAGAAAAAAACTCTGCCTTATACAGCAGAGAAAGAAAAATAGAATTACAATTGGTTATTGTTGTTTTTTGCTTTAACTTTGATTTTTGTCTTTGCTTTATTGTTTGGACAAAGATCTTTAGTTTATTTAAAATAATTGTCAGAAGTCTCCTGACGAGTTAAGTAAGAGATAACGAAATGGCCATCGAGACGTGCTTTGACCCTCAATAATCAATATCGGTGATTTAAATAATAAATCGGGAGAATAGCATGAAAAAAAGATTTTTTTGAAATTTGAGTATTAATTAATATAATTATTTATAAAAAAAAATCCCGTTGTTTAAAATGTTTAACATTTGCAAAGTGCCTGTGCATAAAATAAATTATCGTAGTGTTTTGTGATATTTTATTTTTCATCCTCTTTCAACTGTATAAAAGAGCAGAAAAAAACTCTGCCTTATACAGCAGAGAAAGAAAAATAGAATTACAATTGGTTATTGTTGTTTTTTGCTTAAACTTTGATTTTTGTCTTTGCTTTATTGTTTGGACAAAGATCTTTAGTTTATTTAAAATAATTGTCAGAAGTCTCCTGACGAGTTAAGTAAGCGATAACGAAATGGCCATCGAGACGTGCATTGACCCTCAATAATCAATATCGGTGATTTAAATAATAAATCGGGAGAATAGCATGAAAAAAAGATTTTTTTGAAATTTGAGTATTAATTAATATAATTATTTATAAAAAAAAATCCCGTTGTTTAAAATGTTTAACATTTGCAAAGTGCCTGTGCATAAAATAAATTATCGTAGTGTTTTGTGATATTTTATTTTTCATCCCCTTTCAACTGTATAAAAGAGCAGAAAAAAACTCTGCCTTATACAGCAGAGAACGAAAAATAGAATTACAATTGGTTATTGTTGTTTTTTGCTTAAACTTTGATTTTTGTCTTTGCTTTATTGTTTGGACAAAGATCTTTAGTGTATTTAAAATATTTGTAAGAAGTCTCCTGACGAGTTAAGTAAGCGATAACGAAATGGCCATCGAGACGTGCTTTGACCCTCAATAATCAATATCGGTGATTTAAATAATAAATCGGGAGAATAGCATGAAAAAAAGATTTTTTTGAAATTTGAGTATTAATTAATATAATTATTTATAAAAAAAAATCCCGTTGTTTAAAATGTTTAACATTTGCAAAGTGACTGTGAATAAAATAAATTATCGTAGTGTTTTGTGATATTTTATTTTTCATCCTCTTTCAACTGTATAAAAGAGCAGAAAAAAACTCTGCCTTATACAGCAGAGAAAGAAAAATAGAATTACAATTGGTTATTGTTGTTTTTTGCTTAAACTTTGATTTTTGTCTTTGCTTTATTGTTTGGACAAAGATCTTTAGTTTATTTAAAATAATTGTCAGAAGTCTCCTGACGAGTTAAGTAAGCGATAACGAAATGGCCATCGAGACGTGCTTTGACCCTCAATAATCAATATCGGTGATTTAAATAATAAATCGTGAGAATAGCATGAAAAAAAAATTTTTTTTGAAATTTTTGTATTAATTAATATAATTATTTATAAAAAAAAATCCCGTTGTTTAAAATGTTTAACATTTGCAAAGTGCCTGTGCATAAAATAAATTATCGTAGTGTTTTGTGATATTTTATTTTTCATCCTCTTTCAACTGTATAAAAGAGCAGAAAAAAACTCTGCCTTATACAGCAGAGAAAGAAAAATAGAATTACAATTGGTTATTGTTGTTTTTTGCTTAAACTTTGATTTTTGTCTTTGCTTTATTGTTTGGACAAAGATCTTTAGTTTATTTAAAATAATTGTCAGAAGTCTCCTGACGAGTTAAGTAAGCGATAACGAAATGGCCATCGAGACGTGCTTTGACCCTCAATAATCAGTATCGGTGATTTAAATAATAAATCGGGAGAATAGCATGAAAAAAAGATTTTTTTGAAATTTGAGTATTAATTAATATAATTATTTATAAAAAAAAATCCCGTTGTTTAAAATGTTTAACATTTGCAAAGTGCCTGTGCATAAAATAAATTATCGTAGTGTTTTGTGATATTTTATTTTTCATCCTCTTTCAACTGTATAAAAGAGCAGAAAAAAACTCTGCCTTATACAGCAGAGAAAGAAAAATAGAATTACAATTGGTTATTGTTGTTTTTTGCTTTAACTTTGATTTTTGTCTTTGCTTTATTGTTTGGACAAAGATCTTTAGTTTATTTAAAATAATTGTCAGAAGTCTCCTGACGAGTTAAGTAAGAGATAACGAAATGGCCATCGAGACGTGCTTTGACCCTCAATAATCAATATCGGTGATTTAAATAATAAATCGGGAGAATAGCATGAAAAAAAGATTTTTTTGAAATTTGAGTATTAATTAATATAATTATTTATAAAAAAATCCCGTTGTTTAAAATGTTTAAAATTTGCAAAGTGCCTGTGCATAAAATAAATTATCGTAGTGTTTTGTGATATTTTATTTTTCATCCTCTTTCAACTGTATAAAAGAGCAGAAAAAAACTCTGCCTTATACAGCAGAGAAAGGAAAAATAGAATTACAATTGGTTATTGTTGTTTTTTGCTTAAACTTTGATTTTTGTCTTTGCTTTATTGTTTGGACAAAGATCTTTAGTTTATTTAAAATAATTGTCAGAAGTCTCCTGACGAGTTAAGTAAGCGATAACGAAATGGCCATCGAGACGTGCTTTGACCCTCAATAATCAATATCGGTGATTTAAATAATAAATCGGGAGAATAGCATGAAAAAAAGATTTTTTTGAAGTTTGAGTATTAATTAATATAATTATTTATAAAAAAAATCCCGTTGTTTAAAATGTTTAACATTTGCAAAGTGCCTGTGCATAAAATAAATTATCGTAGTGTTTTGTGATATTTTATTTATAATCCTCTTTCAACTGTATAAAAGAGCAGAAAAAAACTCTGCCTTATACAGCAGAGAAAGAAAAATAGAATTACAATTGGTTATTGTTGTTTTTTGCTTAAACTTTGATTTTTGTCTTTGCTTTATTGTTTGGACAAAGATCTTTAGTTTATTTAAAATAATTGTCAGAAGTCTCCTGACGAGTTAAGTAAGCGATAACGAAATGGCCATCGAGACGTGCTTTGACCCTCAATAATCAATACCGGTGATTTAAATATTAATCGGGAGAATAGCATGAAAAAAAGATTTTTTTGAAATTTGAGTATTAATTAATATAATTATTTATAAAAAAAAATCCCGTTGTTTAAAATGTTTAACATTTGCAAAGTGCCTGTGCATAAAATAAATTATCGTAGTGTTTTGTGATATTTTATTTTTCATCCTCTTTCAACTGTATAAAAGAGCAGAAAAAAACTCTGCCTTATACAGCAGAGAAAGAAAAATAGAATTACAATTGGTTATTGTTGTTTTTTGCTTAAACTTTGATTTTTGTCTTTGCTTTATTGTTTGGACAAAGATCTTTAGTTTATTTAAAATAATTGTCAGAAGTCTCCTGACGAGTTAAGTAAGCGATAACGAAATGGCCATCGAGACGTGCTTTGACCCTCAATAATCAATATCGGTGATTTAAATAATAAATCGGGAGAATAGCATGAAAAAAAGATTTTTTTGAAATTTGAGTATTAATTAATATAATTATTTATAAAAAAAATCCCGTTGTTTAAAATGTTTAACATTTGCAAAGTGCCTGTGCATAAAATAAATTATCGTAGTGTTTTGTGATATTTTATTTTTCATCCTCTTTCAACTGTATAAAAGAGCAGAAAAAAACTCTGCCTTATACAGCAGAGAAAGAAAAATAGAATTACAATTGGTTATTGTTGTTTTTTGCTTAAACTTTGATTTTTGTCTTTGCTTTATTGTTTGGACAAAGATCTTTAGTTTATTTAAAATAATTGTCAGAAGTCTCCTGACGAGTTAAGTAAGCGATAACGAAATGGCCATCGAGACGTGCTTTGACCCTCAATAATCAATATCGGTGATTTAAATAATAAATCGGGAGAATAGCATGAAAAAAAGATTTTTTTGAAATTTGAGTATTAATTAATATAATTATTTATAAAAAAAATCCCGTTGTTTAAAATGTTTAACATTTGCAAAGTGCCTGTGAATAAAATAAATTATCGTAGTGTTTTGTGATATTTTATTTTTCATCCTCTTTCAACTGTATAAAAGAGCAGAAAAAAACTCTGCCTTATACAGCAGAGAAAGAAAAATAGAATTACAATTGGTTATTGTTGTTTTTTGCTTAAACTTTGATTTTTGTCTTTGCTTTATTGTTTGGACAAAGATCTTTAGTTTATTTAAAATAATTGTCAGAAGTCTCCTGACGAGTTAAGTAAGCGATAACGAAATGGCCATCGAGACGTGCTTTGACCCTCAATAATCAATATCGGTGATTTAAATAATAAATCGGGAGAATAGCATGAAAAAAAGATTTTTTTGAAATTTGAGTATTAATTAATATAATTATTTATAAAAAAAAAATCCCGTTGTTTAAAATGTTTAACATTTGCAAAGTGCCTGTGCATAAAATAAATTATCGTAGTGTTTTGTGATATTTTATTTTTCATCCTCTTTCAACTGTATAAAAGAGCAGAAAAAAACTCTGCCTTATACAGCAGAGAAAGAAAAATAGAATTACAATTGGTTATTGTTGTTTTTTGCTTAAACTTTGATTTTTGTCTTTGCTTTATTGTTTGGACAAAGATCTTTAGTTTATTTAAAATAATTGTCAGAAGTCTCCTGACGAGTTAAGTAAGCGATAACGAAATGGCCATCGAGACGTGCTTTGACCCTCAATAATCAATATCGGTGATTTAAATATTAATCGGGAGAATAGCATGAAAAAAAGATTTTTTTGAAATTTGAGTATTAATTAATATAATTATTTATAAAAAAAAATCCCGTTGTTTAAAATGTTTAACATTTGCAAAGTGCCTGTGCATAAAATAAATTATCGTAGTGTTTTGTGATATTTTATTTTTCATCCTCTTTCAACTGTATAAAAGAGCAGAAAAAAACTCTGCCTTATACAGCAGAGAAAGAAAAATAGAATTACAATTGGTTATTGTTGTTTTTTGCTTAAACTTTGATTTTTGTCTTTGCTTTATTGTTTGGACAAAGATCTTTAGTTTATTTAAAATAATTGTCAGAAGTCTCCTGACGAGTTAAGTAAGCGATAACGAAATGGCCATCGAGACGTGCTTTGACCCTCAATAATCAATATCGGTGATTTAAATAATAAATCGGGAGAATAGCATGAAAAAAAGATTTTTTTGAAATTTGAGTATTAATTAATATAATTATTTATAAAAAAAAAATCCCGTTGTTTAAAATGTTTAACATTTGCAAAGTGCCTGTGCATAAAATAAATTATCGTAGTGTTTTGTGATATTTTATTTTTCATCCCCTTTCAACTGTATAAAAGAGCAGAAAAAAACTCTGCCTTATACAGCAGAGAAAGAAAAATAGAATTACAATTGGTTATTGTTGTTTTTTGCTTAAACTTTGATTTTTGTCTTTGCTTTATTGTTTGGACAAAGATCTTTAGTGTATTTAAAATATTTGTCAGAAGTCTCCTGACGAGTTAAGTAAGCGATAACGAAATGGCCATCGAGACGTGCTTTGACCCTCAATAATCAATATCGGTGATTTAAATAATAAATCGGGAGAATAGCATGAAAAAAAGATTTTTTTGAAATTTGAGTATTAATTAATATAATTATTTATAAAAAAAAATCCCGTTGTTTAAAATGTTTAACATTTGCAAAGTGCCTGTGAATAAAATAAATTATCGTAGTGTTTTGTGATATTTTATTTTTCATCCTCTTTCAACTGTATAAAAGAGCAGAAAAAAACTCTGCCTTATACAGCAGAGAAAGAAAAATAGAATTACAATTGGTTATTGTTGTTTTTTGCTTAAACTTTGATTTTTGTCTTTGCTTTATTGTTTGGACAAAGATCTTTAGTTTATTTAAAATAATTGTCAGAAGTCTCCTGACGAGTTAAGTAAGCGATAACGAAATGGCCATCGAGACGTGCTTTGACCCTCAATAATCAATATCGGTGATTTAAATAATAAATCGGGAGAATAGCATGAAAAAAAGATTTTTTTGAAATTTGAGTATTAATTAATATAATTATTTATAAAAAAAAAATCCCGTTGTTTAAAATGTTTAACATTTGCAAAGTGCCTGTGCATAAAATAAATTATCGTAGTGTTTTGTGATATTTTATTTTTCATCCTCTTTCAACTGTATAAAAGAGCAGAAAAAAACTCTGCCTTATACAGCAGAGAAAGGAAAAATAGAATTACAATTGGTTATTGTTGTTTTTTGCTTAAACTTTGATTTTTGTCTTTGCTTTATTGTTTGGACAAAGATCTTTAGTTTATTTAAAATAATTGTCAGAAGTCTCCTGACGAGTTAAGTAAGCGATAACGAAATGGCCATCGAGACGTGCTTTGACCCTCAATAATCAATATCGGTGATTTAAATAATAAATCGGGAGAATAGCATGAAAAAAAGATTTTTTTGAAGTTTGAGTATTAATTAATATAATTATTTATAAAAAAAATCCCGTTGTTTAAAATGTTTAACATTTGCAAAGTGCCTGTGCATAAAATAAATTATCGTAGTGTTTTGTGATATTTTATTTTTCATCCTCTTTCAACTGTATAAAAGAGCAGAAAAAAACTCTGCCTTATACAGCAGAGAAAGAAAAATAGAATTACAATTGGTTATTGTTGTTTTTTGCTTAAACTTTGATTTTTGTTTTTGCTTTATTGTTTGGACAAAGATCTTTAGTTTATTTAAAATAATTGTCAGAAGTCTCCTGACGAGTTAAGTAAGCGATAACGAAATGGCCATCGAGACGTGCTTTGACCCTCAATAATCAGTATCGGTGATTTAAATAATAAGTCGGGAGAATAGCATGAAAAAAAGATTTTTTTGAAATTTGAGTATTAATTAATATAATTATTTATAAAAAAAAATCCCGTTGTTTAAAATGTTTAACATTTGCAAAGTGCCTGTGCATAAAATAAATTATCGTAGTGTTTTGTGATATTTTATTTTTCATCCTCTTTCAACTGTATAAAAGAGCAGAAAAAAACTCTGCCTTATACAGCAGAGAAAGAAAAATAGAATTACAATTGGTTATTGTTGTTTTTTGCTTAAACTTTGATTTTTGTCTTTGCTTTATTGTTTGGACAAAGATCTTTAGTTTATTTAAAATAATTGTCAGAAGTCTCCTGACGAGTTAAGTAAGCGATAACGAAATGGCCATCGAGACGTGCTTTGACCCTCAATAATCAGTATCGGTGATTTAAATAATAAATCGGGAGAATAGCATGAAAAAAAGATTTTTTTGAAATTTGAGTATTAATTAATATAATTATTTATAAAAAAAAATCCCGTTGTTTAAAATGTTTAACATTTGCAAAGTGCCTGTGCATAAAATAAATTATCGTAGTGTTTTGTGATATTTTATTTTTCATCCTCTTTCAACTGTATAAAAGAGCAGAAAAAAACTCTGCCTTATACAGCAGAGAAAGAAAAATAGAATTACAATTGATTATTGTTGTTTTTTGCTTTAACTTTGATTTTTGTCTTTGCTTTATTGTTTGGACAAAGATCTTTAGTTTATTTAAAATAATTGTCAGAAGTCTCCTGACGAGTTAAGTAAGAGATAACGAAATGGCCATCGAGACGTGCTTTGACCCTCAATAATCAATATCGGTGATTTAAATAATAAATCGGGAGAATAGCATGAAAAAAAGATTTTTTTGAAATTTGAGTATTAATTAATATAATTATTTATAAAAAAAATCCCGTTGTTTAAAATGTTTAAAATTTGCAAAGTGCCTGTGCATAAAATAAATTATCGTAGTGTTTTGTGATATTTTATTTTTCATCCTCTTTCAACTGTATAAAAGAGCAGAAAAAAACTCTGCCTTATACAGCAGAGAAAGGAAAAATAGAATTACAATTGGTTATTGTTGTTTTTTGCTTAAACTTTGATTTTTGTCTTTGCTTTATTGTTTGGACAAAGATCTTTAGTTTATTTAAAATAATTGTCAGAAGTCTCCTGACGAGTTAAGTAAGCGATAACGAAATGGCCATCGAGACGTGCTTTGACCCTCAATAATCAATATCGGTGATTTAAATAATAAATCGGGAGAATAGCATGAAAAAAAGATTTTTTTGAAGTTTGAGTATTAATTAATATAATTATTTATAAAAAAAATCCCCTTGTTTAAAATGTTTAACATTTGCAAAGTGCCTGTGCATAAAATAAATTATCGTAGTGTTTTGTGATATTTTATTTTTCATCCTCTTTCAACTGTATAAAAGAGCAGAAAAAAACTCTGCCTTATACAGCAGAGAAAGAAAAATAGAATTACAATTGGTTATTGTTGTTTTTTGCTTAAACTTTGATTTTTGTCTTTGCTTTATTGTTTGGACAAAGATCTTTAGTTTATTTAAAATAATTGTCAGAAGTCTCCTGACGA
Source organism: Gymnosoma rotundatum (assembly GCA_916610165.2). Lineage (NCBI taxonomy): Eukaryota > Metazoa > Arthropoda > Insecta > Diptera > Tachinidae > Gymnosoma > Gymnosoma rotundatum. Next base: position 37,751,989 of record OU744340.1, on the reverse strand, counting down.
GTTAAGTAAGCGATAACGAAATGGCCATCGAGACGTGCTTTGACCCTCAATAATCAATATCGGTGATTTAAATAATAAATCGGGAGAATAGCATGAAAAAAAGATTTTTTTGAAATTTGAGTATTAATTAATATAATTATTTATAAAAAAAAATCCCGTTGTCAGAAGTCTCCTGACGAGTTAAGTAAGCGATAACGAAATGGCCATCGAGACGTGCTTTGACCCTCAATAATCAATATCGGTGATTTAAATAATAAATCGGGAGAATAGCATGAAAAAAAGATTTTTTTGAAATTTGAGTATTAATTAATATAATTATTTATAAAAAAAATCCCGTTGTTTAAAATGTTTAACATTTGCAAAGTGCCTGTGCATAAAATAAATTATCGTAGTGTTTTGTGATATTTTATTTTTCATCCTCTTTCAACTGTATAAAAGAGCAGAAAAAAACTCTGCCTTATACAGCAGAGAAAGAAAAATAGAATTACAATTGGTTATTGTTGTTTTTTGCTTAAACTTTGATTTTTGTCTTTGCTTTATTGTTTGGACAAAGATCTTTAGTTTATTTAAAATAATTGTCAGAAGTCTCCTGACGAGTTAAGTAAGCGATAACGAAATGGCCATCGAGACGTGCTTTGACCCTCAATAATCAATATCGGTGATTTAAATAATAAATCGGGAGAATAGCATGAAAAAAAGATTTTTTTGAAATTTGAGTATTAATTAATATAATTATTTATAAAAAAAATCCCGTTGTTTAAAATGTTTAACATTTGCAAAGTGCCTGTGCATAAAATAAATTATCGTAGTGTTTTGTGATATTTTATTTTTCATCCTCTTTCAACTGTATAAAAGAGCAGAAAAAAACTCTGCCTTATACAGCAGAGAAAGAAAAATAGAATTACAATTGGTTATTGTTGTTTTTTGCTTAAACTTTGATTTTTGTCTTTGCTTTATTGTTTGGACAAAGATCTTTAGTTTATTTAAAATAATTGTCAGAAGTCTCCTGACGAGTTAAGTAAGCGATAACGAAATGGCCATCGAGACGTGCTTTGACCCTCAATAATCAATATCGGTGATTTAAATAATAAATCGGGAGAATAGCATGAAAAAAAGATTTTTTTGAAATTTGAGTATTAATTAATATAATTATTTATAAAAAAAAATCCCGTTGTTTAAAATGTTTAACATTTGCAAAGTGCCTGTGCATAAAATAAATTATCGTAGTGTTTTGTGATATTTTATTTTTCATTCTCTTTCAACTGTATTAAAGAGCAGAAAAAAACTCTGCCTTATACAGCAGAGAAAGAAAAATAGAATTACAATTGGTTATTGTTGTTTTTTGCTTAAACTTTGATTTTTGTCTTTGCTTTATTGTTTGGACAAAGATCTTTAGTTTATTTAAGATAATTGTCAGAAGTCTCCTGACGAGTTAAGTAAGCGATAACGAAATGGCCATCGAGACGTGCTTTGACCCTCAATAATCAATATCGGTGATTTAAATAATAAATCGGGAGAATAGCATGAAAAAAAGATTTTTTTGAAATTTGAGTATTAATTAATATAATTATTTATAAAAAAAATCCCGTTGTTTAAAATGTTTAACATTTGCAAAGTGCCTGTGCATAAAATAAATTATCGTAGTGTTTTGTGATATTTTATTTTTCATCCTCTTTCAACTGTATAAAAGAGCAGAAAAAAACTCTGCCTTATACAGCAGAGAAAGAAAAATAGAATTACAATTGGTTATTGTTGTTTTTTGCTTAAACTTTGATTTTTGTCTTTGCTTTATTGTTTGGACAAAGATCTTTAGTTTATTTAAAATAATTGTCAGAAGTCTCCTGACGAGTTAAGTAAGCGATAACGAAATGGCCATCGAGACGTGCTTTGACCCTCAATAATCAATATCGGTGATTTAAATAATAAATCGGGAGAATAGCATGAAAAAAAGATTTTTTTGAAATTTGAGTATTAATTAATATAATTATTTATAAAAAAAATCCCGTTGTTTAAAATGTTTAACATTTGCAAAGTGCCTGTGCATAAAATAAATTATCGTAGTGTTTTGTGATATTTTATTTTTCATCCTCTTTCAACTGTATAAAAGAGCAGAAAAAAACTCTGCCTTATACAGCAGAGAAAGAAAAATAGAATTACAATTGGTTATTGTTGTTTTTTGCTTAAACTTTGATTTTTGTCTTTGCTTTATTGTTTGGACAAAGATCTTTAGTTTATTTAAAATAATTGTCAGAAGTCTCCTGACGAGTTAAGTAAGCGATAACGAAATGGCCATCGAGACGTGCTTTGACCCTCAATAATCAATATCGGTGATTTAAATAATAAATCGTGAGAATAGCATGAAAAAAAGATTTTTTTGAAATTTTTGTATTAATTAATATAATTATTTATAAAAAAAAATCCCGTTGTTTAAAATGTTTAACATTTGCAAAGTGCCTGTGCATAAAATAAATTATCGTAGTGTTTTGTGATATTTTATTTTTCATCCTCTTTTAACTGTATAAAAGAGCAGAAAAAAACTCTGCCTTATACAGCAGAGAAAGAAAAATAGAATTACAATTGGTTATTATTGTTTTTTGCTTAAACTTTGATTTTGTCTTTGCTTTATTGTTTGGACAAAGATCTTTAGTTTATTTAAAATAATTGTCAGAAGTCTCCTGACGAGTTAAGTAAGCGATAACGAAATGGCCATCGAGACGTGCTTTGACCCTCAATAATCAATATCGGTGATTTAAATAATAAATCGGGAGAATAGCATGAAAAAAAGATTTTTTTGAAATTTGAGTATTAATTAATATAATTATTTATAAAAAAAAATCCCGTTGTTTAAAATGTTTAACATTTGCAAAGTGCCTGTGCATAAAATAAATTATCGTAGTGTTTTGTGATATTTTATTTTTCATTCTCTTTCAACTGTATAAAAGAGCAGAAAAAAACTCTGCCTTATACAGCAGAGAAAGAAAAATAGAATTACAATTGGTTATTGTTGTTTTTTGCTTAAACTTTGATTTTTGTCTTTGCTTTATTGTTTGGACAAAGATCTTTAGTTTATTTAAAATAATTGTCAGAAGTCTCCTGACGAGTTAAGTAAGCGATAACGAAATGGCCATCGAGACGTGCTTTGACCCTCAATAATCAATATCGGTGATTTAAATAATAAATCGGGAGAATAGCATGAAAAAAAGATTTTTTTGAAGTTTGAGTATTAATTAATATAATTATTTATAAAAAAAATCCCCTTGTTTAAAATGTTTAACATTTGCAAAGTGCCTGTGCATAAAATAAATTATCGTAGTGTTTTGTGATATTTTATTTTTCATCCTCTTTCAACTGTATAAAAGAGCAGAAAAAAACTCTGCCTTATACAGCAGAGAAAGAAAAATAGAATTACAATTGGTTATTGTTGTTTTTTGCTTAAACTTTGATTTTTGTCTTTGCTTTATTGTTTGGACAAAGATCTTTAGTTTATTTAAAATAATTGTCAGAAGTCTCCTGACGAGTTAAGTAAGCGATAACGAAATGGCCATCGAGACGTGCTTTGACCCTCAATAATCAATATCGGTGATTTAAATAATAAATCGGGAGAATAGCATGAAAAAAAGATTTTTTTGAAATTTGAGTATTAATTAATATAATTATTTATAAAAAAAAATCCCGTTGTTTAAAATGTTTAACATTTGCAAAGTGCCTGTGCATAAAATAAATTATCGTAGTGTTTTGTGATATTTTATTTTTCATTCTCTTTCAACTGTATAAAAGAGCAGAAAAAAACTCTGCCTTATACAGCAGAGAAAGAAAAATAGAATTACAATTGGTTATTGTTGTTTTTTGCTTAAACTTTGATTTTTGTCTTTGCTTTATTGTTTGGACAAAGATCTTTAGTTTATTTAAAATTATTGTCAGAAGTCTCCTGACGAGTTAAGTAAGCGATAACGAAATGGCCATCGAGACGTGCTTTGACCCTCAATAATCAATATCGGTGATTTAAATAATAAATCGGGAGAATAGCATGAAAAAAAGATTTTTTTGAAATTTGAGTATTAATTAATATAATTATTTATAAAAAAAATCCCGTTGTTTAAAATGTTTAACATTTGCAAAGTGCCTGTGCATAAAATAAATTATCGTAGTGTTTTGTGATATTTTATTTTTCATCCTCTTTCAACTGTATAAAAGAGCAGAAAAAAACTCTGCCTTATACAGCAGAGAAAGAAAAATAGAATTACAATTGGTTATTGTTGTTTTTTGCTTAAACTTTGATTTTTGTCTTTGCTTTATTGTTTGGACAAAGATCTTTAGTTTATTTAAAATAATTGTCAGAAGTCTCCTGACGAGTTAAGTAAGCGATAACGAAATGCCATCGAGACGTGCTTTGACCCTCAATAATCAATATCGGTGATTTAAATAATAAATCGGGAGAATAGCATGAAAAAAAGATTTTTTTGAAATTTGAGTATTAATTAATATAATTATTTATAAAAAAAATCCCGTTGTTTAAAATGTTTAACATTTGCAAAGTGCCTGTGCATAAAATAAATTATCGTAGTGTTTTGTGATATTTTATTTTTCATCCTCTTTCAACTGTATAAAAGAGCAGAAAAAAACTCTGCCTTATACAGCAGAGAAAGAAAAATAGAATTACAATTGGTTATTGTTGTTTTTTGCTTAAACTTTGATTTTTGTCTTTGCTTTATTGTTTGGACAAAGATCTTTAGTTTATTTAAAATAATTGTCAGAAGTCTCCTGACGAGTTAAGTAAGCGATAACGAAATGGCCATCGAGACGTGCTTTGACCCTCAATAATCAATATCGGTGATTTAAATAATAAATCGGGAGAATAGCATGAAAAAAAGATTTTTTTGAAATTTGAGTATTAATTAATATAATTATTTATAAAAAAAATCCCGTTGTTTAAAATGTTTAACATTTGCAAAGTGCCTGTGCATAAAATAAATTATCGTAGTGTTTTGTGATATTTTATTTTTCATCCTCTTTCAACTGTATAAAAGAGCAGAAAAAAACTCTGCCTTATACAGCAGAGAAAGAAAAATAGAATTACAATTGGTTATTGTTGTTTTTTGCTTAAACTTTGATTTTTGTCTTTGCTTTATTGTTTGGACAAAGATCTTTAGTTTATTTAAAATAATTGTCAGAAGTCTCCTGACGAGTTAAGTAAGCGATAACGAAATGGCCATCGAGACGTGCTTTGACCCTCAATAATCAATATCGGTGATTTAAATAATAAATCGTGAGAATAGCATGAAAAAAAGATTTTTTTGAAATTTTTGTATTAATTAATATAATTATTTATAAAAAAAAATCCCGTTGTTTAAAATGTTTAACATTTGCAAAGTGCCTGTGCATAAAATAAATTATCGTAGTGTTTTGTGATATTTTATTTTTCATCCTCTTTTAACTGTATAAAAGAGCAGAAAAAAACTCTGCCTTATACAGCAGAGAAAGAAAAATAGAATTACAATTGGTTATTGTTGTTTTTTGCTTAAACTTTGATTTTGTCTTTGCTTTATTGTTTGGACAAAGATCTTTAGTTTATTTAAAATAATTGTCAGAAGTCTCCTGACGAGTTAAGTAAGCGATAACGAAATGGCCATCGAGACGTGCTTTGACCCTCAATAATCAATATCGGTGATTTAAATAATAAATCGGGAGAATAGCATGAAAAAAAGATTTTTTTGAAATTTGAGTATTAATTAATATAATTATTTATAAAAAAAAATCCCGTTGTTTAAAATGTTTAACATTTGCAAAGTGCCTGTGCATAAAATAAATTATCGTAGTGTTTTGTGATATTTTATTTTTCATTCTCTTTCAACTGTATAAAAGAGCAGAAAAAAACTCTGCGTTATACAGCAGAGAAAGAAAAATAGAATTACAATTGGTTATTGTTGTTTTTTGCTTAAACTTTGATTTTTGTCTTTGCTTTATTGTTTGGACAAAGATCTTTAGTTTATTTAAAATAATTGTCAGAAGTCTCCTGACGAGTTAAGTAAGCGATAACGAAATGGCCATCGAGACGTGCTTTGACCCTCAATAATCAATATCGGTGATTTAAATAATAAATCGGGAGAATAGCATGAAAAAAAGATTTTTTTGAAGTTTGAGTATTAATTAATATAATTATTTATAAAAAAAATCCCCTTGTTTAAAATGTTTAACATTTGCAAAGTGCCTGTGCATAAAATAAATTATCGTAGTGTTTTGTGATATTTTATTTTTCATCCTCTTTCAACTGTATAAAAGAGCAGAAAAAAACTCTGCCTTATACAGCAGAGAAAGAAAAATAGAATTACAATTGGTTATTGTTGTTTTTTGCTTAAACTTTGATTTTTGTCTTTGCTTTATTGTTTGGACAAAGATCTTTAGTTTATTTAAAATAATTGTCAGAAGTCTCCTGACGAGTTAAGTAAGCGATAACGAAATGGCCATCGAGACGTGCTTTGACCCTCAATAATCAATATCGGTGATTTAAATAATAAATCGGGAGAATAGCATGAAAAAAAGATTTTTTTGAAATTTGAGTATTAATTAATATAATTATTTATAAAAAAAAATCCCGTTGTTTAAAATGTTTAACATTTGCAAAGTGCCTGTGCATAAAATAAATTATCGTAGTGTTTTGTGATATTTTATTTTTCATTCTCTTTCAACTGTATAAAAGAGCAGAAAAAAACTCTGCCTTATACAGCAGAGAAAGAAAAATAGAATTACAAATGGTTATTGTTGTTTTTTGCTTAAACTTTGATTTTTGTCTTTGCTTTATTGTTTGGACAAAGATCTTTAGTTTATTTAAAATTATTGTCAGAAGTCTCCTGACGAGTTAAGTAAGCGATAACGAAATGGCCATCGAGACGTGCTTTGACCCTCAATAATCAATATCGGTGATTTAAATAATAAATCGGGAGAATAGCATGAAAAAAAGATTTTTTTGAAATTTGAGTATTAATTAATATAATTATTTATAAAAAAAATCCCGTTGTTTAAAATGTTTAACATTTGCAAAGTGCCTGTGCATAAAATAAATTATCGTAGTGTTTTGTGATATTTTATTTTTCATCCTCTTTTAACTGTATAAAAGAGCAGAAAAAAACTCTGCCTTATACAGCAGAGAAAGAAAAATAGAATTACAATTGGTTATTGTTGTTTTTTGCTTAAACTTTGATTTTGTCTTTGCTTTATTGTTTGGACAAAGATCTTTAGTTTATTTAAAATAATTGTCAGAAGTCTCCTGACGAGTTAAGTAAGCGATAACGAAATGGCCATCGAGACGTGCTTTGACCCTCAATAATCAATATCGGTGATTTAAATAATAAATCGGGAGAATAGCATGAAAAAAAGATTTTTTTGAAATTTGAGTATTAATTAATATAATTATTTATAAAAAAAAATCCCGTTGTTTAAAATGTTTAACATTTGCAAAGTGCCTGTGCATAAAATAAATTATCGTAGTGTTTTGTGATATTTTAATTTTCATCCCCTTTCAACTGTATAAAAGAGCAGAAAAAAACTCTGCCTTATACAGCAGAGAAAGAAAAATAGAATTACAATTGGTTATTGTTGTTTTTTGCTTAAACTTTGATTTTTGTCTTTGCTTTATTGTTTGGACAAAGATCTTTAGTGTATTTAAAATAATTGTCAGAAGTCTCCTGACGAGTTAAGTAAGCGATAACGAAATGGCCATCGAGACGTGCTTTGACCCTCAATAATCAATATCGGTGATTTAAATAATAAATCGGGAGAATAGCATGAAAAAAAGATTTTTTTGAAATTTGAGTATTAATTAATATAATTATTTATAAAAAAAATCCCGTTGTTTAAAATGTTTAACATTTGCAAAGTGCCTGTGCATAAAATAAATTATCGTAGTGTTTTGTGATATTTTATTTTTCATCCTCTTTCAACTGTATAAAAGAGCAGAAAAAAACTCTGCCTTATACAGCAGAGAAAGAAAAATAGAATTACAATTGGTTATTGTTGTTTTTTGCTTAAACTTTGATTTTTGTCTTTGCTTTATTGTTTGGACAAAGATCTTTAGTTTATTTAAAATAATTGTCAGAAGTCTCCTGACGAGTTAAGTAAGCGATAACGAAATGGCCATCGAGACGTGCTTTGACCCTCAATAATCAATATCGGTGATTTAAATAATAAATCGTGAGAATAGCATGAAAAAAAGATTTTTTTGAAATTTTTGTATTAATTAATATAATTATTTATAAAAAAAAATCCCGTTGTTTAAAATGTTTAACATTTGCAAAGTGCCTGTGCATAAAATAAATTATCGTAGTGTTTTGTGATATTTTATTTTTCATCCTCTTTTAACTGTATAAAAGAGCAGAAAAAAACTCTGCCTTATACAGCAGAGAAAGAAAAATAGAATTACAATTGGTTATTGTTGTTTTTTGCTTAAACTTTGATTTTGTCTTTGCTTTATTGTTTGGACAAAGATCTTTAGTTTATTTAAAATAATTGTCAGAAGTCTCCTGACGAGTTAAGTAAGCGATAACGAAATGGCCATCGAGACGTGCTTTGACCCTCAATAATCAATATCGGTGATTTAAATAATAAATCAGGAGAATAGCATGAAAAAAAGATTTTTTTGAAATTTGAGTATTAATTAATATAATTATTTATAAAAAAAAATCCCGTTGTTTAAAATGTTTAACATTTGCAAAGTGCCTGCGCATAAAATAAATTATCGTAGTGTTTTGTGATATTTTATTTTTCATTCTCTTTCAACTGTATAAAAGAGCAGAAAAAAACTCTGCCTTATACAGCAGAGAAAGAAAAATAGAATTACAATTGGTTATTGTTGTTTTTTGCTTAAACTTTGATTTTTGTCTTTGCTTTATTGTTTGGACAAAGATCTTTAGTTTATTTAAAATAATTGTCAGAAGTCTCCTGACGAGTTAAGTAAGCGATAACGAAATGGCCATCGAGACGTGCTTTGACCCTCAATAATCAATATCGGTGATTTAAATAATAAATCGGGAGAATAGCATGAAAAAAAGATTTTTTTGAAATTTGAGTATTAATTAATATAATTATTTATAAAAAAAATCCCGTTGTTTAAAATGTTTAACATTTGCAAAGTGCCTGTGCATAAAATAAATTATCGTAGTGTTTTGTGATATTTTATTTTTCATCCTCTTTCAACTGTATAAAAGAGCAGAAAAAAACTCTGCCTTATACAGCAGAGAAAGAAAAATAGAATTACAATTGGTTATTGTTGTTTTTTGCTTAAACTTTGATTTTTGTCTTTGCTTTATTGTTTGGACAAAGATCTTTAGTTTATTTAAAATAATTGTCAGAAGTCTCCTGACGAGTTAAGTAAGCGATAACGAAATGGCCATCGAGACGTGCTTTGACCCTCAATAATCAATATCGGTGATTTAAATAATAAATCGTGAGAATAGCATGAAAAAAAGATTTTTTTGAAATTTTTGTATTAATTAATATAATTATTTATAAAAAAAAATCCCGTTGTTTAAAATGTTTAACATTTGCAAAGTGCCTGTGCATAAAATAAATTATCGTAGTGTTTTGTGATATTTTATTTTTCATCCTCTTTTAACTGTATAAAAGAGCAGAAAAAAACTCTGCCTTATACAGCAGAGAAAGAAAAATAGAATTACAATTGGTTATTGTTGTTTTTTGCTTAAACTTTGATTTTGTCTTTGCTTTATTGTTTGGACAAAGATCTTTAGTTTATTTAAAATAATTGTCAGAAGTCTCCTGACGAGTTAAGTAAGCGATAACGAAATGGCCATCGAGACGTGCTTTGACCCTCAATAATCAATATCGGTGATTTAAATAATAAATCGGGAGAATAGCATGAAAAAAAGATTTTTTTGAAATTTGAGTATTAATTAATATAATTATTTATAAAAAAAAATCCCGTTGTTTAAAATGTTTAACATTTGCAAAGTGCCTGTGCATAAAATAAATTATCGTAGTGTTTTGTGATATTTTAATTTTCATCCCCTCTCAACTGTATAAAAGAGCAGAAAAAAACTCTGCCTTATACAGCAGAGAAAGAAAAATAGAATTACAATTGGTTATTGTTGTTTTCTGCTTAAACTTTGATTTTTGTCTTTGCTTTATTGTTTGGACAAAGATCTTTAGTGTATTTAAAATAATTGTCAGAAGTCTCCTGACGAGTTAAGTAAGCGATAACGAAATGGCCATCGAGACGTGCTTTGACCCTCAATAATCAATATCGGTGATTTAAATAATAAATCGGGAGAATAGCATGAAAAAAAGATTTTTTTGAAATTTGAGTATTAATTAATTTATAAAAAAAAATCCCGTTGTTTAAAATGTTTAACATTTGCAAAGTGCCTGTGAATAAAATAAATTATCGTAGTGTTTTGTGATATTTTATTTTTCATCCTCTTTCAACTGTATAAAAGAGCAGAAAAAAACTCTGCCTTATACAGCAGAGAAAGAAAAATAGAATTACAATTGGTTATTGTTGTTTTTTGCTTAAACTTTGATTTTTGTCTTTGCTTTATTGTTTGGACAAAGATCTTTAGTTTATTTAAAATAATTGTCAGAAGTCTCCTGACGAGTTAAGTAAGCGATAACGAAATGGCCATCGAGACGTGCTTTGACCCTCAATAATCAATATCGGTGATTTAAATAATAAATCGGGAGAATAGCATGAAAAAAAGATTTTTTTGAAATTTGAGTATTAATTAATATAATTATTTATAAAAAAAAATCCCGTTGTTTAAAATGTTTAACATTTGCAAAGTGCCTGTGCATAAAATAAATTATCGTAGTGTTTTGTGATATTTCATTTTTCATCCTCTTTCAACTGTATAAAAGAGCAGAAAAAAACTCTGCCTTATACAGCAGAGAAAGGAAAAATAGAATTACAATTGGTTATTGTTGTTTTTTGCTTAAACTTTGATTTTTGTCTTTGCTTTATTGTTTGGACAAAGATCTTTAGTTTATTTAAAATAATTGTCAGAAGTCTCCTGACGAGTTAAGTAAGCGATAACGAAATGGCCATCGAGACGTGCTTTGACCCTCAATAATCAATATCGGTGATTTAAATAATAAATCGGGAGAATAGCATGAAAAAAAGATTTTTTTGAAATTTGAGTATTAATTAATATAATTATTTATAAAAAAAAATCCCGTTGTTTAAAATGTTTAACATTTGCAAAGTGCCTGTGCATAAAATAAATTATCGTAGTGTTTTGTGATATTTTATTTTTCATCCTCTTTCAACTGTATAAAAGAGCAGAAAAAAACTCTGCCTTATACAGCAGAGAAGGAAAAATAGAATTACAATTGGTTATTGTTGTTTTTTGCTTAAACTTTGATTTTGTCTTTGCTTTATTGTTTGGACAAAGATCTTTAGTTTATTTAAAATAATTGTCAGAAGTCTCCTGACGAGTTAAGTAAGCGATAACGAAATGGCCATCGAGACGTGCTTTGACCCTCAATAATCAATATCGGTGATTTAAATAATAAATCGGGAGAATAGCATGAAAAAAAGATTTTTTTGAAATTTGAGTATTAATTAATATAATTATTTATAAAAAAAAATCCCGTTGTTTAAAATGTTTAACATTTGCAAAGTGCCTGTGCATAAAATAAATTATCGTAGTGTTTTGTGATATTTTATTTTTTCATCCCCTTTCAACTGTATAAAAGAGCAGAAAAAAACTCTGCCTTATACAGCAGAGAAAGAAAAATAAAATTACAATTGGTTATTGTTGTTTTTTGCTTAAACTTTGATTTTTGTCTTTGCTTTATTGTTTGGACAAAGATCTTTAGTGTATTTAAAATAATTGTCAGAAGTCTCCTGACGAGTTAAGTAAGCGATAACGAAATGGCCATCGAGACGTGCTTTGACCCTCAATAATCAATATCGGTGATTTAAATAATAAATCGGGAGAATAGCATGAAAAAAAGATTTTTTTGAAATTTGAGTATTAATTAATATAATTATTTATAAAAAAAAAATCCCGTTGTTTAAAATGTTTAACATTTGCAAAGTGCCTGTGCATAAAATAAATTATCGTAGTGTTTTGTGATATTTTATTTTTCATCCTCTTTCAACTGTATAAAAGAGCAGAAAAAAACTCTGCCTTATACAGCAGAGAAAGAAAAATAGAATTACAATTGGTTATTGTTGTTTTTTGCTTAAACTTTGATTTTTGTCTTTGCTTTATTGTTTGGACAAAGATCTTTAGTTTATTTAAAATAATTGTCAGAAGTCTCCTGACGAGTTAAGTAAGCGATAACGAAATGGCCATCGAGACGTGCTTTGACCCTCAATAATCAATATCGGTGATTTAAATAATAAATCGGGAGAATAGCATGAAAAAAAGATTTTTTTGAAATTTGAGTATTAATTAATATAATTATTTATAAAAAAAATCCCGTTGTTTAAAATGTTTAACATTTGCAAAGTGCCTGTGCATAAAATAAATTATCGTAGTGTTTTGTGATATTTTATTTTTCATCCTCTTTCAACTGTATAAAAGAGCAGAAAAAAACTCTGCCTTATACAGCAGAGAAAGAAAAATAGAATTACAATTGGTTATTGTTGTTTTTTGCTTAAACTTTGATTTTTGTCTTTGCTTTATTGTTTGGACAAAGATCTTTAGTTTATTTAAAATAATTGTCAGAAGTCTCCTGACGAGTTAAGTAAGCGATAACGAAATGGCCATCGAGACGTGCTTTGACCCTCAATAATCAATATCGGTGATTTAAATAATAAATCGGGAGAATAGCATGAAAAAAAGATTTTTTTGAAATTTGAGTATTAATTAATATAATTATTTATAAAAAAAATCCCGTTGTTTAAAATGTTTAACATTTGCAAAGTGCCTGTGCATAAAATAAATTATCGTAGTGTTTTGTGATATTTTATTTTTCATCCTCTTTCAACTGTATAAAAGAGCAGAAAAAAACTCTGCCTTATACAGCAGAGAAAGAAAAATAGAATTACAATTGGTTATTGTTGTTTTTTGCTTAAACTTTGATTTTTGTCTTTGCTTTATTGTTTGGACAAAGATCTTTAGTTTATTTAAAATAATTGTCAGAAGTCTCCTGACGAGTTAAGTCAGCGATAACGAAATGGCCATCGAGACGTGCTTTGACCCTCAATAATCAATATCGGTGATTTAAATAATAAATCGGGAGAATAGCATGAAAAAAAGATTTTTTTGAAATTTGAATATTAATTAATATAATTATTTATAAAAAAAATCCCGTTGTTTAAAATGTTTAACATTTGCAAAGTGCCTGTGCATAAAATAAATTATCGTAGTGTTTTGTGATATTTTATTTTTCATCCTCTTTCAACGGTATAAAAGAGCAGAAAAAAACTCTGCCTTATACAGCAGAGAAAGAAAAATAGAATTACAATTGGTTATTGTTGTTTTTTGCTTAAACTTTGATTTTTGTCTTTGCTTTATTGTTTGGACAAAGATCTTTAGTTTATTTAAAATAATTGTCAGAAGTCTCCTGACGAGTTAAGTAACCGATAACGAAATGGCCATCGAGACGTGCTTTGACCCTCAATAATCAGTATCGGTGATTTAAATAATAAATCGGGAGAATAGCATGAAAAAAAGATTTTTTTGAAATTTGAGTATTAATTAATATAATTATTTATAAAAAAAAATCCCGTTGTTTAAAATGTTTAACATTTGCAAAGTGCCTGTGCATAAAATAAATTATCGTAGTGTTTTGTGATATTTTATTTTTCATCCTCTTTCAACTGTATAAAAGAGCAGAAAAAAACTCTGCCTTATACAGCAGAGAAAGAAAAATAGAATTACAATTGGTTATTGTTGTTTTTTGCTTAAACTTTGATTTTGTCTTTGCTTTATTGTTTGGACAAAGATCTTTAGTTTATTTAAAATAATTGTCAGAAGTCTCCTGACGAGTTAAGTAAGCGATAACGAAATGGCCATCGAGACGTGCTTTGACCCTCAATAATCAATATCGGTGATTTAAATAATAAATCGGGAGAATAGCATGAAAAAAAGATTTTTTTGAAATTTGAGTATTAATTAATATAATTATTTATAAAAAAAAATCCCGTTGTTTAAAATGTTTAACATTTGCAAAGTGCCTGTGCATAAAATAAATTATCGTAGTGTTTTGTGATATTTTATTTTTCATCCCCTTTCAACTGTATAAAAGAGCAGAAAAAAACTCTGCCTTATACAGCAGAGAAAGAAAAATAAAATTACAATTGGTTATTGTTGTTTTTTGCTTAAACTTTGATTTTTGTCTTTGCTTTATTGTTTGGACAAAGATCTTTAGTGTATTTAAAATAATTGTCAGAAGTCTCCTGACGGGTTAAGTAAGCGATAACGAAATGGCCATCGAGACGTGCTTTGACCCTCAATAATCAATATCGGTGATTTAAATAATAAATCGGGAGAATAGCATGAAAAAAAGATTTTTTTGAAATTTGAGTATTAATTAATATAATTATTTATAAAAAAAAATCCCGTTGTTTAAAATGTTTAACATTTGCAAAGTGCCTGTGAATAAAATAAATTATCGTAGTGTTTTGTGATATTTTATTTTTCATCCTCTTTCAACTGTATAAAAGAGCAGAAAAAAACTCTGCCTTATACAGCAGAGAAAGAAAAATAGAATTACAATTGGTTATTGTTGTTTTTTGCTTAAACTTTGATTTTTGTCTTTGCTTTATTGTTTGGACAAAGATCTTTAGTTTATTTAAAATAATTGTCAGAAGTCTCCTGACGAGTTAAGTAAGCGATAACGAAATGGCCATCGAGACGTGCTTTGACCCTCAATAATCAATATCGGTGATTTAAATAATAAATCGGGAGAATAGCATGAAAAAAAGATTTTTTTGAAATTTGAGTATTAATTAATATAATTATTTATAAAAAAAAAAATCCCGTTGTTTAAAATGTTTAACATTTGCAAAGTGCCTGTGCATAAAATAAATTATCGTAGTGTTTTGTGATATTTTATTTTTCATCCTCTTTCAACTGTATAAAAGAGCAGAAAAAAACTCTGCCTTATACAGCAGAGAAAGAAAAATAGAATTACAATTGGTTATTGTTGTTTTTTGCTTAAACTTTGATTTTTGTCTTTGCTTTATTGTTTGGACAAAGATCTTTAGTTTATTTAAAATAATTGTCAGAAGTCTCCTGACGAGTTAAGTAAGCGATAACGAAATGGCCATCGAGACGTGCTTTGACCCTCAATAATCAATATCGGTGATTTAAATAATAAATCGGGAGAATAGCATGAAAAAAAGATTTTTTTGAAATTTGAGTATTAATTAATATAATTATTTATAAAAAAAATCCCGTTGTTTAAAATGTTTAACATTTGCAAAGTGCCTGTGCATAAAATAAATTATCGTAGTGTTTTGTGATATTTTATTTTTCATCCTCTTTCAACTGTATAAAAGAGCAGAAAAAAACTCTGCCTTATACAGCAGAGAAAGAAAAATAGAATTACAATTGGTTATTGTTGTTTTTTGCTTAAACTTTGATTTTTGTCTTTGCTTTATTGTTTGGACAAAGATCTTTAGTTTATTTAAAATAATTGTCAGAAGTCTCCTGACAGGTTAAGTCAGCGATAACGAAATGGCCATCGAGACGTGCTTTGACCCTCAATAATCAATATCGGTGATTTAAATAATAAATCGGGAGAATAGCATGAAAAAAAGATTTTTTTGAAATTTGAGTATTAATTAATATAATTATTTATAAAAAAAATCCCGTTGTTTAAAATGTTTAACATTTGCAAAGTGCCTGTGCATAAAATAAATTATCGTAGTGTTTTGTGATATTTTATTTTTCATCCTCTTTCAACGGTATAAAAGAGCAGAAAAAAACTCTGCCTTATACAGCAGAGAAAGAAAAATAGAATTACAATTGGTTATTGTTGTTTTTTGCTTAAACTTTGATTTTTGTCTTTGCTTTATTGTTTGGACAAAGATCTTTAGTTTATTTAAAATAATTGTCAGAAGTCTCCTGACGAGTTAAGTAACCGATAACGAAATGGCCATCGAGACGTGCTTTGACCCACAATAATCAGTATCGGTGATTTAAATAATAAATCGGGAGAATAGCATGAAAAAAAGATTTTTTTGAAATTTGAGTATTAATTAATATAATTATTTATAAAAAAAAATCCCGTTGTTTAAAATGTTTAACATTTGCAAAGTGCCTGTGCATAAAATAAATTATCGTAGTGTTTTGTGATATTTTATTTTTCATCCTCTTTCAACTGTATAAAAGAGCAGAAAAAAACTCTGCCTTATACAGCAGAGAAAGAAAAATAGAATTACAATTGGTTATTGTTGTTTTTTGCTTAAACTTTGATTTTGTCTTTGCTTTATTGTTTGGACAAAGATCTTTAGTTTATTTAAAATAATTGGCAGAAGTCTCCTGACGAGTTAAGTAAGCGATAACGAAATGGCCATCGAGACGTGCTTTGACCCTCAATAATCAATATCGGTGATTTAAATAATAAATCGGGAGAATAGCATGAAAAAAAGATTTTTTTGAAATTTGAGTATTAATTAATATAATTATTTATAAAAAAAATCCCGTTGTTTAAAATGTTTTGTGATATTTTATTTTTCATCCTCTTTCAACTGTATAAAAGAGCAGAAAAAAACTCTGCCTTATACAGCAGAGAAAGGAAAAATAGAATTACAATTGGTTATTGTTGTTTTTTGCTTAAACTTTGATTTTTGTCTTTGCGTTATTGTTTGGACAAAGATCTTTAGTTTATTTAAAATAATTGTCAGAAGTCTCCTGACGAGTTAAGTAAGCGATAACGAAATGGCCATCGAGACGTGCTTTGACCCTCAATAATCAATATCGGTGATTTAAATAATAAATCGGGAGAATAGCATGAAAAAAAGATTTTTTTGAAATTTGAGTATTAATTAATATAATTATTTATAAAAAAAATCCCGTTGTTTAAAATGTTTAACATTTGCAAAGTGCCTGTGCATAAAATAAATTATCGTAGTGTTTTGTGATATTTTATTTTTCATCCTCTTTCAACTGTATAAAAGAGCAGAAAAAAACTCTGCCTTATACAGCAGAGAAAGGAAAAATAGAATTACAATTGGTTATTGTTGTTTTTTGCTTAAACTTTGATTTTTGTCTTTGCGTTATTGTTTGGACAAAGATCTTTAGTTTATTTAAAATAATTGTCAGAAGTCTCCTGACGAGTTAAGTAAGCGATAACGAAATGGCCATCGAGACGTGCTTTGACCCTCAATAATCAATATCGGTGATTTAAATAATAAATCGGGAGAATAGCATGAAAAAAAGATTTTTTTGAAATTTGAGTATTAATTAATATAATTATTTATAAAAAAAATCCCGTTGTTTAAAATGTTTAACATTTGCAAAGTGCCTGTGCATAAAATAAATTATCGTAGTGTTTTGTGATATTTTATTTTTCATCCTCTTTCAACTGTATAAAAGAGCAGAAAAAAACTCTGCCTTATACAGCAGAGAAAGGAAAAATAGAATTACAATTGGTTATTGTTGTTTTTTGCTTAAACTTTGATTTTTGTCTTTGCGTTATTGTTTGGACAAAGATCTTTAGTTTATTTAAAATAATTGTCAGAAGTCTCCTGACGAGTTAAGTAAGCGATAACGAAATGGCCATCGAGACGTGCTTTGACCCTCAATAATCAATATCGGTGATTTAAATAATAAATCGGGAGAATAGCATGAAAAAAAGATTTTTTTGAAATTTGAGTATTAATTAATATAATTATTTATAAAAAAAATCCCGTTGTTTAAAATGTTTAACATTTGCAAAGTGCCTGTGCATAAAATAAATTATCGTAGTGTTTTGTGATATTTTATTTTTCATCCTCTTTCAACGGTATAAAAGAGCAGAAAAAAACTCTGCCTTATACAGCAGAGAAAGAAAAATAGAATTACAATTGGTTATTGTTGTTTTTTGCTTAAACTTTGATTTTTGTCTTTGCGTTATTGTTTGGACAAAGATCTTTAGTTTATTTAAAATAATTGTCAGAAGTCTCCTGACGAGTTAAGTAAGCGATAACGAAATGGCCATCGAGACGTGCTTTGACCCTCAATAATCAATATCGGTGATTTAAATAATAAATCGGGAGAATAGCATGAAAAAAAGATTTTTTTGAAATTTGAGTATTAATTAATATAATTATTTATAAAAAAATCCCGTTGTT
Source organism: Gymnosoma rotundatum (assembly GCA_916610165.2). NCBI lineage: Eukaryota > Metazoa > Arthropoda > Insecta > Diptera > Tachinidae > Gymnosoma > Gymnosoma rotundatum. The sequence continues at coordinate 37,733,751 of OU744340.1, read as the reverse complement.
TAAAATGTTTAACATTTGCAAAGTGCCTGTGCATAAAATAAATTATCGTAGTGTTTTGTGATATTTTATTTTTCATCCTCTTTCAACTGTATAAAAGAGCAGAAAAAAACTCTGCCTTATACAGCAGAGAAAGGAAAAATAGAATTACAATTGGTTATTGTTGTTTTTTGCTTAAACTTTGATTTTTGTCTTTGCGTTATTGTTTGGACAAAGATCTTTAGTTTATTTAAAATAATTGTCAGAAGTCTCCTGACGAGTTAAGTAAGCGATAACGAAATGGCCATCGAGACGTGCTTTGACCCTCAATAATCAATATCGGTGATTTAAATAATAAATCGGGAGAATAGCATGAAAAAAAGATTTTTTTGAAATTTGAGTATTAATTAATATAATTATTTATAAAAAAAATCCCGTTGTTTAAAATGTTTAACATTTGCAAAGTGCCTGTGCATAAAATAAATTATCGTAGTGTTTTGTGATATTTTATTTTTCATCCTCTTTCAACGGTATAAAAGAGCAGAAAAAAACTCTGCCTTATACAGCAGAGAAAGAAAAATAGAATTACAATTGGTTATTGTTGTTTTTTGCTTAAACTTTGATTTTTGTCTTTGCTTTATTGTTTGGACAAAGATCTTTAGTTTATTTAAAATAATTGTCAGAAGTCTCCTGACGAGTTAAGTAACCGATAACGAAATGGCCATCGAGACGTGCTTTGACCCTCAATAATCAGTATCGGTGATTTAAATAATAAATCGGGAGAATAGCATGAAAAAAAGATTTTTTTGAAATTTGAGTATTAATTAATATAATTATTTATAAAAAAAAATCCCGTTGTTTAAAATGTTTAACATTTGCAAAGTGCCTGTGCATAAAATAAATTATCGTAGTGTTTTGTGATATTTTATTTTTCATCCTCTTTCAACTGTATAAAAGAGCAGAAAAAAACTCTGCCTTATACAGCAGAGAAAGAAAAATAGAATTACAATTGGTTATTGTTGTTTTTTGCTTAAACTTTGATTTTGTCTTTGCTTTATTGTTTGGACAAAGATCTTTAGTTTATTTAAAATAATTGTCAGAAGTCTCCTGACGAGTTAAGTAAGCGATAACGAAATGGCCATCGAGACGTGCTTTGACCCTCAATAATCAATATCGGTGATTTAAATAATAAATCGGGAGAATAGCATGAAAAAAAGATTTTTTTGAAATTTGAGTATTAATTAATATAATTATTTATAAAAAAAATCCCGTTGTTTAAAATGTTTAACATTTGCAAAGTGCCTGTGCATAAAATAAATTATCGTAGTGTTTTGTGATATTTTATTTTTCATCCTCTTTCAACTGTATAAAAGAGCAGAAAAAAACTCTGCCTTATACAGCAGAGAAAGGAAAAATAGAATTACAATTGGTTATTGTTGTTTTTTGCTTAAACTTTGATTTTTGTCTTTGCGTTATTGTTTGGACAAAGATCTTTAGTTTATTTAAAATAATTGTCAGAAGTCTCCTGACGAGTTAAGTAAGCGATAACGAAATGGCCATCGAGACGTGCTTTGACCCTCAATAATCAATATCGGTGATTTAAATAATAAATCGGGAGAATAGCATGAAAAAAAGATTTTTTTGAAATTTGAGTATTAATTAATATAATTATTTATAAAAAAAATCCCGTTGTTTAAAATGTTTAACATTTGCAAAGTGCCTGTGCATAAAATAAATTATCGTAGTGTTTTGTGATATTTTATTTTTCATCCTCTTTCAACTGTATAAAAGAGCAGAAAAAAACTCTGCCTTATACAGCAGAGAAAGGAAAAATAGAATTACAATTGGTTATTGTTGTTTTTTGCTTAAACTTTGATTTTTGTCTTTGCGTTATTGTTTGGACAAAGATCTTTAGTTTATTTAAAATAATTGTCAGAAGTCTCCTGACGAGTTAAGTAAGCGATAACGAAATGGCCATCGAGACGTGCTTTGACCCTCAATAATCAATATCGGTGATTTAAATAATAAATCGGGAGAATAGCATGAAAAAAAGATTTTTTTGAAATTTGAGTATTAATTAATATAATTATTTATAAAAAAAATCCCGTTGTTTAAAATGTTTAACATTTGCAAAGTGCCTGTGCATAAAATAAATTATCGTAGTGTTTTGTGATATTTTATTTTTCATCCTCTTTCAACTGTATAAAAGAGCAGAAAAAAACTCTGCCTTATACAGCAGAGAAAGGAAAAATAGAATTACAATTGGTTATTGTTGTTTTTTGCTTAAACTTTGATTTTTGTCTTTGCTTTATTGTTTGGACAAAGATCTTTAGTTTATTTAAAATAATTGTCAGAAGTCTCCTGACGAGTTAAGTAAGCGATAACGAAATGGCCATCGAGACGTGCTTTGACCCTCAATAATCAATATCGGTGATTTAAATAATAAATCGGGAGAATAGCATGAAAAAAAGATTTTTTTGAAGTTTGAGTATTAATTAATATAATTATTTATAAAAAAAAATCCCGTTGTTTAAAATGTTTAACATTTGCAAAGTGCCTGTGCATAAAATAAATTATCGTAGTGTTTTGTGATATTTTATTTTTCATCCTCTTTCAACTGTATAAAAGAGCAGAAAAAAACTCTGCCTTATACAGCAGAGAAAGAAAAATAGAATTACAATTGGTTATTGTTGTTTTTTGCTTAAACTTTGATTTTGTCGTTGCTTTATTGTTTGGACAAAGATCTTTAGTTTATTTAAAATAATTGTCAGAAGTCTCCTGACGAGTTAAGTAAGCGATAACGAAATGGCCATCGAGACGTGCTTTGACCCACAATAATCAATAACGGTGATTTAAATAATAAATCGGGAGAATAGCATGAAAAAAAGATTTTTTTGAAATTTGAGTATTAATTAATATAATTATTTATAAAAAAATCCCGTTGTTTAAAATGTTTAACATTTGCAAAGTGCCTGTGCATAAAATAAATTATCGTAGTGTTTTGTGATATTTTATTTTTCATCCTCTTTCAACGGTATAAAAGAGCAGAAAAAAACTCTGCCTTATACAGCAGAGAAAGAAAAATAGAATTACAATTGGTTATTGTTGTTTTTTGCTTAAACTTTGATTTTTGTCTTTGCTTTATTGTTTGGACAAAGATCTTTAGTTTATTTAAAATAATTGTCAGAAGTCTCCTGACGAGTTAAGTAACCGATAACGAAATGGCCATCGAGACGTGCTTTGACCCTCAATAATCAGTATCGGTGATTTAAATAATAAATCGGGAGAATAGCATGAAAAAAAGATTTTTTTGAAATTTGAGTATTAATTAATATAATTATTTATAAAAAAAAATCCCGTTGTTTAAAATGTTTAACATTTGCAAAGTGCCTGTGCATAAAATAAATTATCGTAGTGTTTTGTGATATTTTATTTTTCATCCTCTTTCAACTGTATAAAAGAGCAGAAAAAAACTCTGCCTTATACAGCAGAGAAAGAAAAATAGAATTACAATTGGTTATTGTTGTTTTTTGCTTAAACTTTGATTTTGTCTTTGCTTTATTGTTTGGACAAAGATCTTTAGTTTATTTAAAATAATTGTCAGAAGTCTCCTGACGAGTTAAGTAAGCGATAACGAAATGGCCATCGAGACGTGCTTTGACCCTCAATAATCAATATCGGTGATTTAAATAATAAATCGGGAGAATAGCATGAAAAAAAGATTTTTTTGAGTATTAATTAATATAATTATTTATAAAAAAAATCCCGTTGTTTAAAATGTTTAACATTTGCAAAGTGCCTGTGCATAAAATAAATTATCGTAGTGTTTTGTGATATTTTATTTTTCATCCTCTTTCAACTGTATAAAAGAGCAGAAAAAAACTCTGCCTTATACAGCAGAGAAAGAAAAATAGAATTACAATTGGTTATTGTTGTTTTTTGCTTAAACTTTGATTTTTGTCTTTGCGTTATTGTTTGGACAAAGATCTTTAGTTTATTTAAAATAATTGTCAGAAGTCTCCTGACGAGTTAAGTAAGCGATAACGAAATGGCCATCGAGACGTGCTTTGACCCTCAATAATCAATATCGGTGATTTAAATAATAAATCGGGAGAATAGCATGAAAAAAAGATTTTTTTGAAGTTTGAGTATTAATTAATATAATTATTTATAAAAAAAAATCCCGTTGTTTAAAATGTTTAACATTTGCAAAGTGCCTGTGCATAAAATAAATTATCGTAGTGTTTTGTGATATTTTATTTTTCATCCTCTTTCAACTGTATAAAAGAGCAGAAAAAAACTCTGCCTTATACAGCAGAGAAAGAAAAATAGAATTACAATTGGTTATTGTTGTTTTTTGCTTAAACTTTGATTTTGTCGTTGCTTTATTGTTTGGACAAAGATCTTTAGTTTATTTAAAATAATTGTCAGAAGTCTCCTGACGAGTTAAGTAAGCGATAACGAAATGGCCATCGAGACGTGCTTTGACCCTCAATAATCAATATCGGTGATTTAAATAATAAATCGGGAGAATAGCATGAAAAAAAGATTTTTTTGAAATTTGAGTATTAATTAATATAATTATTTATAAAAAAAATCCCGTTGTTTAAAATGTTTAACATTTGCAAAGTGCCTGTGCATAAAATAAATTATCGTAGTGTTTTGTGATATTTTATTTTTCATCCCCTTTCAACTGTATAAAAGAGCAGAAAAAAACTCTGCCTTATACAGCAGAGAAGGAAAAATAGAATTACAATTGGTTATTGTTGTTTTTTGCTTAAACTTTGATTTTTGTCTTTGCTTTATTGTTTGGACAAAGATCTTTAGTGTATTTAAAATAATTGTCAGAAGTCTCCTGACGAGTTAAGTAAGCGATAACGAAATGGCCATCGAGACGTGCTTTGACCCTCAATAATCAATATCGGTGATTTAAATAATAAATCGGGAGAATAGCATGAAAAAAAGATTTTTTTGAAATTTGAGTATTAATTAATATAATTATTTATAAAAAAAAATCCCGTTGTTTAAAATGTTTAACATTTGCAAAGTCCTGTGAATAAAATAAATTATCGTAGTGTTTTGTGATATTTTATTTTTCATCCTCTTTCAACTGTATAAAAGAGCAGAAAAAAACTCTGCCTTATACAGCAGAGAAAGAAAAATAGAATTACAATTGGTTATTGTTGTTTTTTGCTTAAACTTTGATTTTTGTCTTTGCTTTATTGTTTGGACAAAGATCTTTAGTTTATTTAAAATAATTGTCAGAAGTCTCCTGACGAGTTAAGTAAGCGATAACGAAATGGCCATCGAGACGTGCTTTGACCCTCAATAATCAATATCGGTGATTTAAATAATAAATCGGGGGAATAGCATGAAAAAAAGATTTTTTTGAAATTTGAGTATTAATTAATATAATTATTTATAAAAAAAAATCCCGTTGTTTAAAATGTTTAACATTTGCAAAGTGCCTGTGCATAAAATATATTATCGTAGTGTTTTGTGATATTTTATTTTTCATCCTCTTTCAACTGTATAAAAGAGCAGAAAAAAACTCTGCCTTATACAGCAGAGAAAGAAAAATAGAATTACAATTGGTTATTGTTGTTTTTTGCTTAAACTTTTATTTTTGTCTTTGCTTTATTGTTTGGACAAAGATCTTTAGTTTATTTAAAATAATTGTCAGAAGTCTCCTGACGAGTTAAGTAAGCGATAACGAAATGGCCATCGAGACGTGCTTTGACCCTCAATAATCAATATCGGTGATTTAAATAATAAATCGGGAGAATAGCATGAAAAAAAGATTTTTTTGAAATTTGAGTATTAATTAATATAATTATTTATAAAAAAAAATCCCGTTGTTTAAAATGTTTAACATTTGCAAAGTGCCTGTGCATAAAATAAATTATCGTAGTGTTTTGTGATATTTTATTTTTCATCCTCTTTCAACTGTATAAAAGAGCAGAAAAAAACTCTGCCTTATACAGCAGAGAAAGAAAAATAGAATTACAATTGGTTATTGTTGTTTTTTGCTTAAACTTTGATTTTTGCCTTTGCTTTATTGTTTGGACAAAGATCTTTAGTTTATTTAAAATAATTGTCAGAAGTCTCCTGACGAGTTAAGTAAGCGATAACGAAATGGCCATCGAGACGTGCTTTGACCCTCAATAACCAATATCGGTGATTTAAATAATAAATCGGGAGAATAGCATGAAAAAAAGATTTTTTTGAAATTTGAGTATTAATTAATATAATTATTTATAAAAAAAAAATCCCGTTGTTTAAAATGTTTAACATTTGCAAAGTGCCTGTGCATAAAATAAATTATCGTAGTGTTTTGTGATATTTTATTTTTCATCCTCTTTCAACTGTATAAAAGAGCAGAAAAAAACTCTGCCTTATACAGCAGAGAAAGAAAAATAGAATTACAATTGGTTATTGTTGTTTTTTGCTTAAACTTTGATTTTTGTCTTTGCTTTATTGTTTGGACAAAGATCTTTAGTTTATTTAAAATAATTGTCAGAAGTCTCCTGACGAGTTAAGTAAGCGATAACGAAATGGCCATCGAGACGTGCTTTGACCCTCAATAATCAATATCGGTGATTTAAATAATAAATCGGGAGAATAGCATGAAAAAAAGATTTTTTTGAAATTTGAGTATTAATTAATATAATTATTTATAAAAAAAATCCCGTTGTTTAAAATGTTTAACATTTGCAAAGTGCCTGTGCATAAAATAAATTATCGTAGTGTTTTGTGATATTTTATTTTTCATCCTCTTTCAACTGTATAAAAGAGCAGAAAAAAACTCTGCCTTATACAGCAGAGAAAGAAAAATAGAATTACAATTGGTTATTGTTGTTTTTTGCTTAAACTTTGATTTTTGTCTTTGCTTTATTGTTTGGACAAAGATCTTTAGTTTATTTAAAATAATTGTCAGAAGTCTCCTGACGAGTTAAGTAAGCGATAACGAAATGGCCATCGAGACGTGCTTTGACCCTCGATAATCAATATCGGTGATTTAAATAATAAATCGGGAGAATAGCATGAAAAAAAGATTTTTTTGAAATTTGAGTATTAATTAATATAATTATTTATAAAAAAAATCCCGTTGTTTAAAATGTTTAACATTTGCAAAGTGCCTGTGCATAAAATAAATTATCGTAGTGTTTTGTGATATTTTATTTTTCATCCCCTTTCAACTGTATAAAAGAGCAGAAAAAAACTCTGCCTTATACAGCAGATGTTGTTTTTTGCTTAAACTTTGATTTTTGTCTTTGCTTTATTGTTTGGACAAAGATCTTTAGTTTATTTAAAATAATTGTCAGAAGTCTCCTGACGAGTTAAGTAAGCGATAACGAAATGGCCATCGAGACGTGCTTTGACCCTCAATAATCAATATCGGTGATTTAAATAATAAATCGGGAGAATAGCATAAAAAAAGATTTTTTTGAAGTTTGAGTATTAATTAATATAATTATTTATAAAAAAAAATCCCGTTGTTTAAAATGTTTAACATTTGCAAAGTGCCTGTGCATAAAATAAATTATCGTAGTGTTTTGTGATATTTTATTTTTAATCCTCTTTCAACTGTATAAAAGAGCAGAAAAAAACTCTGCCTTATACAGCAGAGAAAGAAAAATAGAATTACAATTGGTTATTGTTGTTTTTTGCTTAAACTTTGATTTTTGTCTTTGCTTTATTGTTTGGACAAAGATCTTTAGTTTATTTAAAATAATTGTCAGAAGTCTCCTGACGAGTTAAGTAAGCGATAACGAAATGGCCATCGAGACGTGCTTTGACCCTCAATAACCAATATCGGTGATTTAAATAATAAATCGGGAGAATAGCATGAAAAAAAGATTTTTTTGAAATTTGAGTATTAATTAATATAATTATTTATAAAAAAAAATCCCGTTGTTTAAAATGTTTAACATTTGCAAAGTGCCTGTGCATAAAATAAATTATCGTAGTGTTTTGTGATATTTTATTTTTCATCCTCTTTCAACTGTATAAAAGAGCAGAAAAAAACTCTGCCTTATACAGCAGAGAAAGAAAAATAGAATTACAATTGGTTATTGTTGTTTTTTGCTTAAACTTTGATTTTTGTCTTTGCTTTATTGTTTGGACAAAGATCTTTAGTTTATTTAAAATAATTGTCAGAAGTCTCCTGACGAGTTAAGTAAGCGATAACGAAATGGCCATCGAGACGTGCTTTGACCCTCAATAATCAATATCGGTGATTTAAATAATAAATCGGGAGAATAGCATGAAAAAAAGATTTTTTTGAAATTTGAGTATTAATTAATATAATTATTTATAAAAAAAATCCCGTTGTTTAAAATGTTTAACATTTGCAAAGTGCCTGTGCATAAAATAAATTATCGTAGTGTTTTGTGATATTTTATTTTTCATCCTCTTTCAACTGTATAAAAGAACAGAAAAAAACTCTGCCTTATACAGCAGAGAAAGAAAAATAGAATTACAATTGGTTATTGTTGTTTTTTGCTTAAACTTTGATTTTTGTCTTTGCTTTATTGTTTGGACAAAGATCTTTAGTTTATTTAAAATAATTGTCAGAAGTCTCCTGACGAGTTAAGTAAGCGATAACGAAATGGCCATCGAGACGTGCTTTGACCCTCAATAATCAATATCGGTGATTTAAATAATAAATCGGGAGAATAGCATGAAAAAAAGATTTTTTTGAAATTTGAGTATTAATTAATATAATTATTTATAAAAAAAATCCCGTTGTTTAAAATGTTTAACATTTGCAAAGTGCCTGTGCATAAAATAAATTATCGTAGTGTTTTGTGATATTTTATTTTTCATCCCCTTTCAACTGTATAAAAGAGCAGAAAAAAACTCTGCCTTATACAGCAGAGAAAGAAAAATAGAATTACAATTGGTTATTGTTGTTTTTTGCTTAAACTTTGATTTTTGTCTTTGCTTTATTGTTTGGACAAAGATCTTTAGTGTATTTAAAATAATTGTCAGAAGTCTCCTGACGAGTTAAGTAAGCGATAACGAAATGGCCATCGAGACGTGCTTTGACCCTCAATAATCAATATCGGTGATTTAAATAATAAATCGGGAGAATAGCATGAAAAAAAGATTTTTTTGAAGTTTGAGTATTAATTAATATAATTATTTATAAAAAAAAATCCCGTTGTTTAAAATGTTTAACATTTGCAAAGTGCCTGTGAATAAAATAAATTATCGTAGTGTTTTGTGATATTTTATTTTTCATCCTCTTTCAACTGTATAAAAGAGCAGAAAAAAACTCTGCCTTATACAGCAGAGAAAGAAAAATAGAATTACAATTGGTTATTGTTGTTTTTTGCTTAAACTTTGATTTTTGTCTTTGCTTTATTGTTTGGACAAAGATCTTTAGTTTATTTAAAATAATTGTCAGAAGTCTCCTGACGAGTTAAGTAAGCGATAACGAAATGGCCATCGAGACGTGCTTTGACCCTCAATAATCAATATCGGTGATTTAAATAATAAATCGGGAGAATAGCATGAAAAAAAGATTTTTTTGAAATTTGAGTATTAATTAATATAATTATTTATAAAAAAAAATCCCGTTGTTTAAAATGTTTAACATTTGCAAAGTGCCAGTGCATAAAATAAATTATCGTAGTGTTTTGTGATATTTTATTTTTCATCCTCTTTCAACTGTATAAAAGAGCAGAAAAAAACTCTGCCTTATACAGCAGAGAAAGAAAAATAGAATTACAATTGGTTATTGTTGTTTTTTGCTTAAACTTTGATTTTTGTCTTTGCTTTATTGTTTGGACAAAGATCTTTAGTTTATTTAAAATAATTGTCAGAAGTCTCCTGACGAGTTAAGTAAGCGATAACGAAATGGCCATCGAGACGTGCTTTGACCGTCAATAATCAATATCGGTGATTTAAATAATAAATCGGGAGAATAGCATGAAAAAAAGATTTTTTTGAAATTTGAGTATTAATTAATATAATTATTTATAAAAAAAAATCCCGTTGTTTAAAATGTTTAACATATGCAAAGTGCCTGTGCATAAAATAAATTATCGTAGTGTTTTGTGATATTTTATTTTTCATCCTCTTTCAACTGTATAAAAGAGCAGAAAAAAACTCTGCCTTATACAGCAGAGAAAGAAAAATAGAATTACAATTGGTTATTGTTGTTTTTTGCTTAAACTTTGATTTTTGTCTTTGCTTTATTGTTTGGACAAAGATCTTTAGTTTATTTAAAATAATTGTCAGAAGTCTCCTGACGAGTTAAGTAAGCGATAACGAAATGGCCATCGAGACGTGCTTTGACCCTCAATAATCAATATCGGTGATTTAAATAATAAATCGGGAGAATAGCATGAAAAAAAGATTTTTTTGAAGTTTGAGTATTAATTAATATAATTATTTATAAAAAAAAATCCCGTTGTTTAAAATGTTTAACATTTGCAAAGTGCCTGTGCATAAAATAAATTATCGTAGTGTTTTGTGATATTTTATTTTTCATCCTCTTTCAACTGTATAAAAGAGCAGAAAAAAACTCTGCCTTATACAGCAGAGAAAGAAAAATAGAATTACAATTGGTTATTGTTGTTTTTTGCTTAAACTTTGATTTTTGTCTTTGCTTTATTGTTTGGACAAAGATCTTTAGTTTATTTAAAATAATTGTCAGAAGTCTCCTGACGAGTTAAGTAAGCGATAACGAAATGGCCATCGAGACGTGCTTTGACCCTCAATAATCAATATCGGTGATTTAAATAATAAATCGGGAGAATAGCATGAAAAAAAGATTTTTTTGAAATTTGAGTATTAATTAATATAATTATTTATAAAAAAAATCCCGTTGTTTAAAATATTTAACATTTGCAAAGTGCCTGTGCATAAAATAAATTATCGTAGTGTTTTGTGATATTTTATTTTTCATCCTCTTTCAACTGTATAAAAGAGCAGAAAAAAACTCTGCCTTATACAGCAGAGAAAGAAAAATAGAATTACAATTGGTTATTGTTGTTTTTTGCTTAAACTTTGATTTTTTTCTTTGCTTTATTGTTTGGACAAAGATCTTTAGTTTATTTAAAATAATTGTCAGAAGTCTCCTGACGAGTTAAGTAAGCGATAACGAAATGGCCATCGAGACGTGCTTTGACCCTCAATAATCAATATCGGTGATGTAAATAATAAATCGGGAGAATAGCATGAAAAAAAGATTTTTTTGAAATTTGAGTATTAATTAATATAATTATTTATAAAAAAAAATCCCGTTGTTTAAAATGTTTAACATTTGCAAAGTGCCTGTGCATAAAATAAATTATCGTAGTGTTTTGTGATATTTTATTTGTCATCCTCTTTCAACTGTATAAAAGAGCAGAAAAAAACTCTGCCTTATACAGCAGAGAAAGAAAAATATAATTACAATTGGTTATTGTTGTTTTTTGCTTAAACTTTGATTTTTGTCTTTGCTTTATTGTTTGGACAAAGATCTTTAGTTTATTTAAAATAATTGTCAGAAGTCTCCTGACGAGTTAAGTAAGCGATAACGAAATGGCCATCGAGACGTGCTTTGACCCTCAATAATCAATATCGGTGATTTAAATAATAAATCGGGAGAATAGCATGAAAAAAAGATTTTTTTGAAATTTGAGTATTAATTAATATAATTATTTATAAAAAAAAATCCCGTTGTTTAAAATGTTTAACATTTGCAAAGTGCCTGTGCATAAAATAAATTATCGTAGTGTTTTGTGATATTTTATTTTTCCTCCTCTTTCAACTGTATAAAAGAGCTGAAAAAAACTCTGCCTTATACAGCAGAGAAAGAAAAATAGAATTACAATTGGTTATTGTTGTTTTTTGCTTAAACTTTGATTTTTGTCTTTGCTTTATTGTTTGGACAAAGATCTTTAGTTTATTTAAAATAATTGTCAGAAGTCTCCTGACGAGTTAAGTAAGCGATAACGAAATGGCCATCGAGACGTGCTTTGACCCTCAATAATCAATATCGGTGATTTAAATAATAAATCGGGAGAATAGCATGAAAAAAAGATTTTTTTGAAGTTTGAGTATTAATTAATATAATTATTTATAAAAAAAAATCCCGTTGTTTAAAATGTTTAACATTTGCAAAGTGCCTGTGCATAAAATAAATTATCGTAGTGTTTTGTGATATTTTATTTTTCATCCTCTTTCAACTGTATAAAAGAGCAGAAAAAAACTCTGCCTTATACAGCAGAGAAAGAAAAATAGAATTACAATTGGTTATTGTTGTTTTTTGCTTAAACTTTGATTTTTGTCTTTGCTTTATTGTTTGGACAAAGATCTTTAGTTTATTTAAAATAATTGTCAGAAGTCTCCTGACGAGTTAAGTAAGCGATAACGAAATGGCCATCGAGACGTGCTTTGACCCTCAATAATCAATATCGGTGATTTAAATAATAAATCGGGAGAATAGCATGAAAAAAAGATTTTTTTGAAATTTGAGTATTAATTAATATAATTATTTATAAAAAAAAATCCCGTTGTTTAAAATGTTTAACATTTGCAAAGTGCCTGTGCATAAAATAAATTATCGTAGTGTTTTGTGATATTTTATTTTTCATCCTCTTTCAACTGTATAAAAGAGCAGAAAAAAACTCTGCCTTATACAGCAGAGAAAGAAAAATAAAATTACAATTGGTTATTGTTGTTTTTTGCTTAAACTTTGATTTTTGTCTTTGCTTTATTGTTTGGACAAAGATCTTTAGTTTATTTAAAATAATTGTCAGAAGTCTCCTGACGAGTTAAGTAAGCGATAACGAAATGGCCATCGAGACGTGCTTTGACCCTCAATAATCAATATCGGTGATTTAAATAATAAATCGGGAGAATAGCATGAAAAAAAGATTTTTTTGAAATTTGAGTATTAATTAATATAATTATTTATAAAAAAAATCCCGTTGTTTAAAATATTTAACATTTGCAAAGTGCCTGTGCATAAAATAAATTATCGTAGTGTTTTGTGATATTTTATTTTTCATCCTCTTTCAACTGTATAAAAGAGCAGAAAAAAACTCTGCCTTATACAGCAGAGAAAGAAAAATAGAATTACAATTGGTTATTGTTGTTTTTTGCTTAAACTTTGATTTTTTTCTTTGCTTTATTGTTTGGACAAAGATCTTTAGTTTATTTAAAATAATTGTCAGAAGTCTCCTGACGAGTTAAGTAAGCGATAACGAAATGGCCATCGAGACGTGCTTTGACCCTCAATAATCAATATCGGTGATGTAAATAATAAATCGGGAGAATAGCATGAAAAAAAGATTTTTTTGAAATTTGAGTATTAATTAATATAATTATTTATAAAAAAAAATCCCGTTGTTTAAAATGTTTAACATTTGCAAAGTGCCTGTGCATAAAATAAATTATCGTAGTGTTTTGTGATATTTTATTTTTCATCCTCTTTCAACTGTATAAAAGAGCAGAAAAAAACTCTGCCTTATACAGCAGAGAAAGAAAAATATAATTACAATTGGTTATTGTTGTTTTTTGCTTAAACTTTGATTTTTGTCTTTGCTTTATTGTTTGGACAAAGATCTTTAGTTTATTTAAAATAATTGTCAGAAGTCTCCTGACGAGTTAAGTAAGCGATAACGAAATGGCCATCGAGACGTGCTTTGACCCTCAATAATCAATATCGGTGATTTAAATAATAAATCGGGAGAATAGCATGAAAAAAAGATTTTTTTGAAATTTGAGTATTAATTAATATAATTATTTATAAAAAAAAATCCCGTTGTTTAAAATGTTTAACATTTGCAAAGTGCCTGTGCATAAAATAAATTATCGTAGTGTTTTGTGATATTTTATTTTTCCTCCTCTTTCAACTGTATAAAAGAGCAGAAAAAAACTCTGCCTTATACAGCAGAGAAAGAAAAATAGAATTACAATTGGTTATTGTTGTTTTTTGCTTAAACTTTGATTTTTGTCTTTGCTTTATTGTTTGGACAAAGATCTTTAGTTTATTTAAAATAATTGTCAGAAGTTTCCTGACGAGTTAAGTAAGCGATAACGAAATGGCCATCGAGACGTGCTTTGACCCTCAATAATCAATATCGGTGATTTAAATAATAAATCGGGAGAATAGCATGAAAAAAAGATTTTTTTGAAATTTGAGTATTAATTAATATAATTATTTATAAAAAAAATCCCATTGTTTAAAATGTTTAACATTTGCAAAGTGCCTGTGCATAAAATAAATTATCGTAGTGTTTTGTGATATTTTATTTTTCATCCCCTTTCAACTGTATAAAAGAGCAGAAAAAAACTCTGCCTTATACAGCAGAGAAAGAAAAATAGAATTACAATTGGTTATTGTTGTTTTTTGCTTAAACTTTGATTTTTGTCTTTGCTTTATTGTTTGGACAAAGATCTTTAGTGTATTTAAAATAATTGTCAGAAGTCTCCTGACGAGTTAAGTAAGCGATAACGAAATGGCCATCGAGACGTGCTTTGACCCTCAATAATCAATATCGGTGATTTAAATAATAAATCGGGAGAATAGCATGAAAAAAAGATTTTTTTGAAATTTGAGTATTAATTAATATAATTATTTATAAAAAAAAATCCCGTTGTTTAAAATGTTTAACATTTGCAATGTGCCTGTGAATAAAATAAATTATCGTAGTGTTTTGTGATATTTTATTTTTCATCCTCTTTCAACTGTATAAAAGAGCAGAAAAAAACTCTGCCTTATACAGCAGAGAAAGAAAAATAGAATTACAATTGGTTATTGTTGTTTTTTGCTTAAACTTTGATTTTTGTCTTTGCTTTGTTGTTTGGACAAAGATCTTTAGTTTATTTAAAATAATTGTCAGAAGTCTCCTGACGAGTTAAGTAAGCGATAACGAAATGGCCATCGAGACGTGCTTTGACCCTCAATAATCAATATCGGTGATTTAAATAATAAATCGGGAGAATAGCATGAAAAAACGATTTTTTTGAAATTTGAGTATTAATTAATATAATTATTTATAAAAAAAAATCCCGTTGTTTAAAATGTTTAACATTTGCAAAGTGCCTGTGCATAAAATAAATTATCGTAGTGTTTTGTGATATTTTATTTTTCATCCTCTTTCAACTGTATAAAAGAGCAGAAAAAAACTCTGCCTTATACAGCAGAGAAAGAAAAATAGAATTACAATTGGTTATTGTTGTTTTTTGCTTAAACTTTGATTTTTGTCTTTGCTTTATTGTTTGGACAAAGATCTTTAGTTTATTTAAAATAATTGTCAGAAGTCTCCTGACGAGTTAAGTAAGCGATAACGAAATGGCCATCGAGACGTGCTTTGACCCTCAATAATCAATATCGGTGATTTAAATAATAAATCGGGAGAATAGCATGAAAAAAAGATTTTTTTGAAATTTGAGTATTAATTAATATAATTATTTATAAAAAAAAATCCCGTTGTTTAAAATGTTTAACATTTGCAAAGTGCCTGTGCATAAAATAAATTATCGTAGTGTTTTGTGATATTTTATTTTTCATCCTCTTTCAACTGTATAAAAGAGCAGAAAAAAACTCTGCCTTATACAGCAGAGAAAGAAAAATAGAATTACAATTGGTTATTGTTGTTTTTTGCTTAAACTTTGATTTTTGTCTTTGCTTTATTGTTTGGACAAAGATCTTTAGTTTATTTAAAATAATTGTCAGAAGTCTCCTGACGAGTTAAGTAAGCGATAACGAAATGGCCATCGAGACGTGCTTTGACCCTCAATAATCAATATCGGTGATTTAAATAATAAATCGGGAGAATAGCATGAAAAAAAAGATTTTTTTGAAGTTTGAGTATTAATTAATATAATTATTTATAAAAAAAAAATCCCGTTGTTTAAAATGTTTAACATTTGCAAAGTGCCTGTGCATAAAATAAATTATCGTAGTGTTTTGTGATATTTTATTTTTCATCCTCTTTCAACTGTATAAAAGAGCAGAAAAAAACTCTGCCTTATACAGCAGAGAAAGAAAAATAGAATTACAATTGGTTATTGTTGTTTTTTGCTTAAACTTTGATTTTTGTCTTTGCTTTATTGTTTGGACAAAGATCTTTAGTTTATTTAAAATAATTGTCAGAAGTCTCCTGACGAGTTAAGTAAGCGATAACGAAATGGCCATCGAGACGTGCTTTGACCCTCAATAATCAATATCGGTGATTTAAATAATAAATCGGGAGAATAGCATGAAAAAAAAGATTTTTTTGAAGTTTGAGTATTAATTAATATAATTATTTATAAAAAAAAAATCCCGTTGTTTAAAATGTTTAACATTTGCAAAGTGCCTGTGCATAAAATAAATTATCGTAGTGTTTTGTGATATTTTATTTTTCATCCTCTTTCAACTGTATAAAAGAGCAGAAAAAAACTCTGCCTTATACAGCAGAGAAAGAAAAATAGAATTACAATTGGTTATTGTTGTTTTTTGCTTAAACTTTGATTTTTGTCTTTGCTTTATTGTTTGGACAAAGATCTTTAGTTTATTTAAAATAATTGTCAGAAGTCTCCTGACGAGTTAAGTAAGCGATAACGAAATGGCCATCGAGACGTGCTTTGACCCTCAATAATCAATATCGGTGATTTAAATAATAAATCGGGAGAATAGCATGAAAAAAAAGATTTTTTTGAAATTTGAGTATTAATTAATATAATTATTTATAAAAAAAAAATCCCGTTGTTTAAAATGTTTAACATATGCAAAGTGCCTGTGCATAAAATAAATTATCGTAGTGTTTTGTGATATTTTATTTTTCATCCTCTTTCAACTGTATAAAAGAGCAGAAAAAAACTCTGCCTTATACAGCAGAGAAAGAAAAATAGAATTACAATTGGTTATTGTTGTTTTTTGCTTAAACTTTGATTTTTGTCTTTGCTTTATTGTTTGGACAAAGATCTTTAGTTTATTTAAAATAATTGTCAGAAGTCTCCTGACGAGTTAAGTAAGCGATAACGAAATGGCCATCGAGACGTGCTTTGACCCTCAATAATCAATATCGGTGATTTAAATAATAAATCGGGAGAATAGCATGAAAAAAAGATTTTTTTGAAATTTGAGTATTAATTAATATAATTATTTATAAAAAAAAATCCCGTTGTTTAAAATGTTTAACATTTGCAAAGTGCCTGTGCATAAAATAAATTATCGTAGTGTTTTGTGATATTTTATTTTTCATCCTCTTTCAACTGTATAAAAGAGCAGAAAAAAAACTCTGCCTTATACAGCAGAGAAAGAAAAATAGAATTACAATTGGTTATTGTTGTTTTTTGCTTAAACTTTGATTTTTGTCTTTGCTTTATTGTTTGGACAAAGATCTTTAGTTTATTTAAAATAATTGTCAGAAGTCTCCTGACGAGTTAAGTAAGCGATAACGAAATGGCCATCGAGACGTGCTTTGACCCTCAATAATCAATATCGGTGATTTAAATAATAAATCGGGAGAATAGCATGAAAAAAAGATTTTTTTGAAATTTGAGTATTAATTAATATAATTATTTATAAAAAAATCCCGTTGTTTAAAATGTTTAACATTTGCAAAGTGCCTGTGCATAAAATAAATTATCGTAGTGTTTTGTGATATTTTATTTTTCATCCTCTTTCAACTGTATAAAAGAGCAGAAAAAAACTCTGCCTTATACAGCAGAGAAAGAAAAATACAATTACAATTGGTTATTGTTGTTTTTTGCTTAAACTTTGATTTTTGTCGTTGCTTTATTGTTTGGACAAAGATCTTTAGTTTATTTAAAATAATTGTCAGAAGTCTCCTGACGAGTTAAGTAAGCGATAACGAAATGGCCATCGAGACGTGCTTTGCCTCAATAATCAATATCGGTGATTTAAATAATAAATCGGGAGAATAGCATGAAAAAAAGATTTTTTTGAAATTTGAGTATTAATTAATATAATTATTTATAAAAAAAAATCCCGTTGTTTAAAATGTTTAACATTTGCAAAGTGCCTGTGCATAAAATAAATTATCGTAGTGTTTTGTGATATTTTATTTTTCATCCTCTTTCAACTGTATAAAAGAGCAGAAAAAAACTCTGCCTTATACAGCAGAGAAAGAAAAATAGAATTACAATTGGTTATTGTTGTTTTTTGCTTAAACTTTGATTTTGTCTTTGCTTTATTGTTTGGACAAAGATCTTTAGTTTATTTAAAATAATTGTCAGAAGTCTCCTGACGAGTTAAGTAAGCGATAACGAAATGGCCATCGAGACGTGCTATGACCCTCAATAATCAATATCGGTGATTTAAATAATAAATCGGGAGAATAGCATGAAAAAAAGATTTTTTTGAAATTTGAGTATTAATTAATATAATTATTTATAAAAAAAATCCCGTTGTTTAAAATGTTTAACATTTGCAAAGTGCCTGTGCATAAAATAAATTATCGTAGTGTTTTGTGATATTTTATTTTTCATCCCCTTTCAACTGTATAAAAGAGCAGAAAAAAACTCTGCCTTATACAGCAGAGAAAGAAAAATAGAATTACAATTGGTTATTGTTGTTTTTTGCTTAAACTTTGATTTTTGTCTTTGCTTTATTGTTTGGACAAAGATCTTTAGTGTATTTAAAATAATTGTCAGAAGTCTCCTGACGAGTTAAGTAAGCGATAACGAAATGGCCATCGAGACGTGCTTTGACCCTCAATAATCAATATCGGTGATTTAAATAATAAATCGGGAGAATAGCATGAAAAAAAGATTTTTTTGAAATTTGAGTATTAATTAATATAATTATTTATAAAAAAAATCCCGTTGTTTAAAATGTTTAACATTTGCAAAGTGCCTGAGAATAAAATAAATTATCGTAGTGTTTTGTGATATTTTATTTTTCATCCTCTTTCAACTGTATAAAACAGCAGAAAAAAACTCTGCCTTATACAGCAGAGAAAGAAAAATAGAATTACAATTGGTTATTGTTGTTTTTTGCTTAAACTTTGATTTTTGTCTTTGCTTTATTGTTTGGACAAAGATCTTTAGTTTATTTAAAATAATTGTCAGAAGTCTCCTGACGAGTTAAGTAAGCGATAACGAAATCGCCATCGAGACGTGCTTTGACCCTCAATAATCAATATCGGTGATTTAAATAATAAATCGGGAGAATAGCATGAAAAAACGATTTTTTTGAAATTTGAGTATTAATTAATATAATTATTTATAAAAAAAAATCCCGTTGTTTAAAATGTTTAACATTTGCAAAGTGCCTGTGCATAAAATAAATTATCGTAGTGTTTTGTGATATTTGATTTTTCATCCTCTTTCAACTGTATAAAAGAGCAGAAAAAAACTCTGCCTTATACAGCAGAGAAAGAGAAATAGAATTACAATTGGTTATTGTTGTTTTTTGCTTAAACTTTGATTTTTGTCTTTGCTTTATTGTTTGGACAAAGATCTTTAGTTTATTTAAAATAATTGTCAGAAGTCTCCTGACGAGTTAAGTAAGCGATAACGAAATGGCCATCGAGACGTGCTTTGACCCTCAATAATCAATATCGGTGATTTAAATAATAAATCGGGAGAATAGCATGAAAAAAAGATTTTTTTGAAATTTGAGTATTAATTAATATAATTATTTATAAAAAAAAATCCCGTTGTTTAAAATGTTTAACATTTGCAAAGTGCCTGTGCATAAAATAAATTATCGTAGTGTTTTGTGATATTTTATTTTTCATCCTCTTTCAACTGTATAAAAGAGCAGAAAAAACTCTGCCTTATACAGCAGAGAAAGGAAAAATAGAATTACAATTGGTTATTGTTGTTTTTTGCTTAAACTTTGATTTTTGTCTTTGCTTTATTGTTTGGACAAAGATCTTTAGTTTATTTAAAATAATTGTCAGAAGTCTCCTGACGAGTTAAGTAAGCGATAACGAAATGGCCATCGAGACGTGCTTTGACCCTCAATAATCAATATCGGTGATTTAAATAATAAATCGGGAGAATAGCATGAAAAAAAGATTTTTTTGAAGTTTGAGTATTAATTAATATAATTATTTATAAAAAAAAATCCCGTTGTTTAAAATGTTTAACATTTGCAAAGTGCCTGTGCATAAAATAAATTATCGTAGTGTTTTGTGATATTTTATTTTTCATCCTCTTTCAACTGTATAAAAGAGCAGAAAAAAACTCTGCCTTATACAGCAGAGAAAGAAAAATAGAATTACAATTGGTTATTGTTGTTTTTTGCTTAAACTTTGATTTTTGTCTTTGCTTTATTGTTTGGACAAAGATCTTTAGTTTATTTAAAATAATTGTCAGAAGTCTCCTGACGAGTTAAGTAAGCGATAACGAAATGGCCATCGAGACGTGCTTTGACCCTCAATAATCAATATCGGTGATTTAAATAATAAATCGGGAGAATAGCATGAAAAAAAGATTTTTTTGAAATTTGAGTATTAATTAATATAATTATTTATAAAAAAAAATCCCGTTGTTTAAAATGTTTAACATTTGCAAAGTGCCTGTGCATAAAATAAATTATCGTAGTGTTTTGTGATATTTTATTTTTCATCCTCTTTCAACTGTATAAAAGAGCAGAAAAAAACTCTGCCTTATACAGCAGAGAAAGAAAAATAGAATTACAATTGGTTATTGTTGTTTTTTGCTTAAACTTTGACTTTTGTCTTTGCTTTATTGTTTGGACAAAGATCTTTAGTTTATTTAAAATAATTGTCAGAAGTCTCCTGACGAGTTAAGTAAGCGATAACGAAATGGCCATCGAGACGTGCTTTGACCCTCAATAATCAATATCGGTGATTTAAATAATAAATCGGGAGAATAGCATGAAAAAAAGATTTTTTTGAAATTTGAGTATTAATTAATATAATTATTTATAAAAAAAATCCCGTTGTTTAAAATGTTTAACATTTGCAAAGTGCCTGTGCATAAAATAAATTATCGTAGTGTTTTGTGATATTTTATTTTTCATCCTCTTTCAACTGTATAAAAGAGCAGAAAAAAACTCTGCCTTATACAGCAGAGAAAGAAAAATAGAATTACAATTGGTTATTGTTGTTTTTTGCTTAAACTTTGATTTTTGTCTTTGCTTTATTGTTTGGACAAAGATCTTTAGTTTATTTAAAATAATTGTCAGAAGTCTCCTGACGAGTTAAGTAAGCGATAACGAAATGGCCATCGAGACGTGCTTTGACCCTCAATAATCAATATCGGTGATTTAAATAATAAATCGGGAGAATAGCATGAAAAAAAGATTTTTTTGAAATTTGAGTATTAATTAATATAATTATTTATAAAAAAAAATCCCGTTGTTTAAAATGTTTAACATTTGCAAAGTGCCTGTGCATAAAATAAATTATCGTAGTGTTTTGTGATATTTTATTTTTCATCCTCTTTCAACTGTATAAAAGAGCAGAAAAAAACTCTGCCTTATACAGCAGAGAAAGAAAAATAGAATTACAATTGGTTATTGTTGTTTTTTGCTTAAACTTTGATTTTTGTCTTTGCTTTATTGTTTGGACAAAGATCTTTAGTTTATTTAAAATAATTGTCAGAAGTCTCCTGACGAGTTAAGTAAGCGATAACGAAATGGCCATCGAGACGTGCTTTGACCCTCAATAATCAATATCGGTGATTTAAATAATAAATCGGGAGAATAGCATGAAAAAAAGATTTTTTTTGAAATTTGAGTATTAATTAATATAATTATTTATAAAAAAAAAATCCCGTTGTTTAAAATGTTTAACATTTGCAAAGTGCCTGTGCATAAAATAAATTATCGTAGTGTTTTGTGATATTTTATTTTTCATCCTCTTTCAACTGTATAAAAGAGCAGAAAAAAACTCTGCCTTATACAGCAGAGAAAGAAAAATAGAATTACAATTGGTTATTGTTGTTTTTTGCTTAAACTTTGATTTTTGTCTTTGCTTTATTGTTTGGACAAAGATCTTTAGTTTATTTAAAATAATTGTCAGAAGTCTCCTGATGAGTTAAGTAAGCGATAACGAAATGGCCATCGAGACGTGCTTTGACCCTCAATAATCAATATCGGTGATTTAAATAATAAATCGGGAGAATAGCATGAAAAAAAGATTTTTTTGAAATTTGAGTATTAATTAATATAATTATTTATAAAAAAAATCCCGTTGTTTAAAATGTTTAACATTTGCAAAGTGCCTGTGCATAAAATAAATTATCGTAGTGTTTTGTGATATTTTATTTTTCATCCTCTTTCAACTGTATAAAAGAGCAGAAAAAAACTCTGCCTTATACAGCAGAGAAAGAAAAATAGAATTACAATTGGTTATTGTTGTTTTTTGCTTAAACTTTGATTTTTGTCTTTGCTTTATTGTTTGGACAAAGATCTTTAGTTTATTTAAAATAATTGTCAGAAGTCTCCTGACGGGGTAAGTAAGCGATAACGAAATGGCCATCGAGACGTGCTTTGACCCTCAATAATCAGTATCGGTGATTTAAATAATAAATCGGAAGAATAGCATGAAAGAAAGATTTTTTTGAAATTTGAGTATTAATTAATATAATTATTTATAAAAAAAAATCCCGTTGTTTAAAATGTTTAACATTTGCAAAGTGCCTGTGCATAAAATAAATTATCGTAGTGTTTTGTGATATTTTATTTTTCATCCTCTTTCAACTGTATAAAAGAGCAGAAAAAAACTCTGCCTTCTACAGCAGAGAAAGAAAAATAGAATTACAATTGGTTATTGTTGTTTTTTGCTTAAACTTTGATTTTGTCTTTGCTTTATTGTTTGGACAAAGATCTTTAGTTTATTTAAAATAATTGTCAGAAGTCTCCTGACGAGTTAAGTAAGCGATAACGAAATGGCCATCGAGACGTGCTTTGACCCTCAATAATCAATATCGGTGATTTAAATAATAAATCGGGAGAATAGCATGAAAAAAAGATTTTTTTGAAATTTGAGTATTAATTAATATAATTATTTATAAAAAAAATCCCGTTGTTTAAAATGTTTAACATTTGCAAAGTGCCTGTGCATAAAATAAATTATCGTAGTGTTTTGTGATATTTTATTTTTCATCCTCTTTCAACTGTATA
This sequence comes from Gymnosoma rotundatum, assembly GCA_916610165.2. NCBI lineage: Eukaryota > Metazoa > Arthropoda > Insecta > Diptera > Tachinidae > Gymnosoma > Gymnosoma rotundatum. Next base: position 37,710,722 of record OU744340.1, on the reverse strand, counting down.
AAAGAGCAGAAAAAAACTCTGCCTTATACAGCAGAGAAAGAAAAATAGAATTACAATTGGTTATTGTTGTTTTTTGCTTAAACTTTGATTTTTGTCTTTGCTTTATTGTTTGGACAAAGATCTTTAGTGTATTTAAAATAATTGTCAGAAGTCTCCTGACGAGTTAAGTAACCGATAACGATATGGCCATCGAGACGTGCTTTGACCCTCAATAATCAATATCGGTGATTTAAATAATAAATCGGGAGAATAGCATGAAAACAAGATTTTTTTGAAATTTGAGTATTAATTAATATAATTATTTATAAAAAAAAATCCCGTTGTTTAAAATGTTTAACATTTGCAAAGTGCCTGTGCATAAAATAAATTATCGTAGTGTTTTGTGATATTTTATTTTTCATCCTCTTTCAACTGTATAAAAGAGCAGAAAAAAACGCTGTCTTATACAGCAGAGAAAGAAAAATAGAATTACAATTGGTTATTGTTGTTTTTTGCTTAAACTTTGATTTTTGTCTTTGCTTTATTGTTTGGACAAAGATCTTTAGTTTATTTAAAATAATTGTCAGAAGTCTCCTGACGAGTTAAGTAAGCGATAACGAAATGGCCATCGAGACGTGCTTTGACCCTCAATAATCAATATCGGTGATTTAAATAATAAATCGGGAGAATAGCATGAAAAAAAGATTTTTTTGAAATTTGAGTATTAATTAATATAATTATTTATAAAAAAAAATCCCGTTGTTTAAAATGTTTAACATTTGCAAAGTGCCTGTGCATAAAATAAATTATCGTAGTGTTTTGTGATATTTTATTTTTCATCCTCTTTCAACTGTATAAAAGAGCAGAAAAAAACTCTGCCTTATACAGCAGAGAAAGAAAAATAGAATTACAATTGGTTATTGTTGTTTTTTGCTTAAACTTTGATTTTTGTCTTTGCTTTATTGTTTGGACAAAGATCTTTAGTGTATTTAAAATAATTGTCAGAAGTCTCCTGACGAGTTAAGTAAGCGATAACGATATGGCCATCGAGACGTGCTTTGACCCTCAATAATCAATATCGGTGATTTAAATAATAAATCGGGAGAATAGCATGAAAACAAGATTTTTTTGAAATTTGAGTATTAATTAATATAATTATTTATAAAAAAAATCCCGTTGTTTAAAATGTTTAACATTTGCAAAGTGCCTGTGCATAAAATAAATTATCGTAGTGTTTTGTGATATTTTATTTTTCATCCTCTTTCAACTGTATAAAAGAGCAGAAAAAAACGCTGTCTTATACAGCAGAGAAAGAAAAATAGAATTACAATTGCTTATTGTTGTTTTTTGCTTAAACTTTGATTTTTGTCTTTGCTTTATTGTTTGGACAAAGATCTTTAGTTTATTTAAAATAATTGTCAGAAGTCTCCTGACGAGTTAAGTAAGCGATAACGAAATGGCCATCGAGACGTGCTTTGACCCTCAATAATCAATATCGGTGATTTAAATAATAAATCGGGAGAATAGCATGAAAAAAAGATTTTTTTGAAATTTGAGTATTAATTAATATAATTATTTATAAAAAAAAATCCCGTTGTTTAAAATGTTTAACATTTGCAAAGTGCCTGTGCATAAAATAAATTATCGTAGTGTTTTGTGATATTTTATTTTTCATCCTCTTTCAACTGTATAAAAGAGCAGAAAAAAACTCTGCCTTATACAGCAGAGAAAGAAAAATAGAATTACAATTGGTTATTGTTGTTTTTTGCTTAAACTTTGATTTTTGTCTTTGCTTTATTGTTTGGACAAAGATCTTTAGTTTATTTAAAATAATTGTCAGAAGTCTCCTGACGAGTTAAGTAAGCGATAACGAAATGGCCATCGAGACGTGCTTTGACCCTCAATAATCAATATCGGTGATTTAAATAATAAATCGGGAGAATAGCATGAAAAAAAGATTTTTTTGAAATTTGAGTATTAATTAATATAATTATTTATAAAAAAAATCCCGTTGTTTAAAATGTTTAACATTTGCAAAGTGCCTGTGCATAAAATAAATTATCGTAGTGTTTTGTGATATTTTATTTTTCATCCTCTTTCAACTGTATAAAAGAGCAGAAAAAAACTCTGCCTTATACAGCAGAGAAAGAAAAATAGAATTACAATTGGTTATTGTTGTTTTTTGCTTAAACTTTGATTTTTGTCTTTGCTTTATTGTTTGGACAAAGATCTTTAGTTTATTTAAAATAATTGTCAGAAGTCTCCTGACGAGTTAAGTAAGCGATAACGAAATGGCCATCGAGACGTGCTTTGACCCTCAATAATCAATATCGGTGATTTAAATAATAAATCGGGAGAATAGCATGAAAAAAAGATTTTTTTGAAATTTGAGTATTAATTAATATAATTATTTATAAAAAAAAAATCCCGTTGTTTAAAATGTTTAACATTTGCAAAGTGCCTGTGCATAAAATAAATTATCGTAGTTTTTTTGTGATATTTTATTTTTCATCCTCTTTCAACTGTATAAAAGAGCAGAAAAAAACTCTGCCTTATACAGCAGAGAAAGAAAAATAGAATTACAATTGGTTATTGTTGTTTTTTGCTTAAACTTTGATTTTTGTCTTTGCTTTATTGTTTGGACAAAGATCTTTAGTTTATTTAAAATAATTGTCAGAAGTCTCCTGACGAGTTAAGTAAGCGATAACGAAATGGCCATCGAGACGTGCTTTGACCCTCAATAATCAGTATCGGTGATTTAAATAATAAATCGGAAGAATAGCATGAAAGAAAGATTTTTTTGAAATTTGAGTATTAATTAATATAATTATTTATAAAAAAAAATCCCGTTGTTTAAAATGTTTAACATTTGCAAAGTGCCTGTGCATAAAATAAATTATCGTAGTGTTTTGTGATATTTTATTTTTCATCCTCTTTCAACTGTATAAAAGAGCAGAAAAAAACTCTGCCTTCTACAGCAGAGAAAGAAAAATAGAATTACAATTGGTTATTGTTGTTTTTTGCTTAAACTTTGATTTTTGCCTTTGCTTTATTGTTTGGACAAAGATCTTTAGTTTATTTAAAATAATTGTCAGAAGTCTCCTGACGAGTTAAGTAAGCGATAACGAAATGGCCATCGAGACGTGCTTTGACCCTCAATAATCAATATCGGTGATTTAAATAATAAATCGGGAGAATAGCATGAAAAAAAGATTTTTTTGAAATTTGAGTATTAATTAATATAATTATTTATAAAAAAAAATCCCGTTGTTTAAAATGTTTAACATTTGCAAAGTGCCTGTGCATAAAATAAATTATCGTAGTGTTTTGTGATATTTTATTTTTCATCCTCTTTCAACTGTATAAAAGAGCAGAAAAAAACTCTGCCTTCTACAGCAGAGAAAGAAAAATAGAATTACAATTGGTTATTGTTGTTTTTTGCTTAAACTTTGATTTTTGTCTTTGCTTTATTGTTTGGACAAAGATCTTTAGTTTATTTAAAATAATTGTCAGAAGTCTCCTGACGAGTTAAGTAAGCGATAACGAAATGGCCATCGAGACGTGCTTTGACCCTCAATAATCAATATCGGTGATTTAAATAATAAATCGGGAGAATAGCATGAAAACAAGATTTTTTTGAAATTTTGAGTATTAATTAATATAATTATTTATAAAAAAAAATCCCGTTGTTTAAAATGTTTAACATTTGCAAAGTGCCTGTGCATAAAATAAATTATGGTAGTGTTTTGTGATATTTTATTTTTCATCCTCTTTCAACTGTATAAAAGAGCAGAAAAAAACGCTGTCTTATACAGCAGAGAAAGAAAAATAGAATTACAATTGGTTATTGTTGTTTTTTGCTTAAACTTTGATTTTTGTCTTTGCTTTATTGTTTGGACAAAGATCTTTAGTTTATTTAAAATAATTGTCAGAAGTCTCCTGACGAGTTAAGTAAGCGATAACGAAATGGCCATCGAGACGTGCTTTGACCCTCAATAATCAATATCGGTGATTTAAATAATAAATCGGGAGAATAGCATGAAAAAAAGATTTTTTTGAAATTTGAGTATTAATTAATATAATTATTTATAAAAAAAAATCCCGTTGTTTAAAATGTTTAACATTTGCAAAGTGCCTGTGCATAAAATAAATTATCGTAGTGTTTTGTGATATTTTATTTTTCATCCTCTTTCAACTGTATAAAAGAGCAGAAAAAAACTCTGCCTTATACAGCAGAGAAAGAAAAATAGAATTACAATTGGTTATTGTTGTTTTTTGCTTAAACTTTGATTTTTGTCTTTGCTTTATTGTTTGGACAAAGATCTTTAGTTTATTTAAAATAATTGTCAGAAGTCTCCTGACGAGTTAAGTAAGCGATAACGAAATGGCCATCGAGACGTGCTTTGACCCTCAATAATCAATATCGGTGATTTAAATAATAAATCGGGAGAATAGCATGAAAAAAAGATTTTTTTGAAATTTGAGTATTAATTAATATAATTATTTATAAAAAAAAATCCCGTTGTTTAAAATGTTTAACATTTGCAAAGTGCCTGTGCATAAAATAAATTATCGTAGTGTTTTGTGATATTTTATTTTTCATCCTCTTTCAACTGTATAAAAGAGCAGAAAAAAACTCTGCCTTCTACAGCAGAGAAAGAAAAATAGAATTACAATTGGTTATTGTTGTTTTTTGCTTAAACTTTGATTTTGTCTTTGCTTTATTGTTTGGACAAAGATCTTTAGTTTATTTAAAATAATTGTCAGAAGTCTCCTGACGAGTTAAGTAAGCGATAACGAAATGGCCATCGAGACGTGCTTTGACCCTCAATAATCAATATCGGTGATTTAAATAATAAATCGGGAGAATAGCATGAAAAAAAGATTTTTTTGAAATTTGAGTATTAATTAATATAATTATTTATAAAAAAAATCCCGTTGTTTAAAATGTTTAACATTTGCAAAGTGCCTGTGCATAAAATAAATTATCGTAGTGTTTTGTGATATTTTATTTTTCATCCTCTTTCAACTGTATAAAAGAGCAGAAAAAAACTCTGCCTTATACAGCAGAGAAAGAAAAATAGAATTACAATTGGTTATTGTTGTTTTTTGCTTAAACTTTGATTTTTGTCTTTGCTTTATTGTTTGGACAAAGATCTTTAGTGTATTTAAAATAATTGTCAGAAGTCTCCTGACGAGTTAAGTAACCGATAACGATATGGCCATCGAGACGTGCTTTGACCCTCAATAATCAATATCGGTGATTTAAATAATAAATCGGGAGAATAGCATGAAAACAAGATTTTTTTGAAATTTGAGTATTAATTAATATAATTATTTATAAAAAAAAATCCCGTTGTTTAAAATGTTTAACATTTGCAAAGTGCCTGTGCATAAAATAAATTATCGTAGTGTTTTGTGATATTTTATTTTTCATCCTCTTTCAACTGTATAAAAGAGCAGAAAAAAACGCTGTCTTATACAGCAGAGAAAGAAAAATAGAATTACAATTGGTTATTGTTGTTTTTTGCTTAAACTTTGATTTTTGTCTTTGCTTTATTGTTTGGACAAAGATCTTTAGTTTATTTAAAATAATTGTCAGAAGTCTCCTGACGAGTTAAGTAAGCGATAACGAAATGGCCATCGAGACGTGCTTTGACCCTCAATAATCAATATCGGTGATTTAAATAATAAATCGGGAGAATAGCATGAAAAAAAGATTTTTTTGAAATTTGAGTATTAATTAATATAATTATTTATAAAAAAAAATCCCGTTGTTTAAAATGTTTAACATTTGCAAAGTGCCTGTGCATAAAATAAATTATCGTAGTGTTTTGTGATATTTTATTTTTCATCCTCTTTCAACTGTATAAAAGAGCAGAAAAAAACTCTGCCTTATACAGCAGAGAAAGAAAAATAGAATTACAATTGGTTATTGTTGTTTTTTGCTTAAACTTTGATTTTTGTCTTTGCTTTATTGTTTGGACAAAGATCTTTAGTGTATTTAAAATAATTGTCAGAAGTCTCCTGACGAGTTAAGTAAGCGATAACGATATGGCCATCGAGACGTGCTTTGACCCTCAATAATCAATATCGGTGATTTAAATAATAAATCGGGAGAATAGCATGAAAACAAGATTTTTTTGAAATTTGAGTATTAATTAATATAATTATTTATAAAAAAAATCCCGTTGTTTAAAATGTTTAACATTTGCAAAGTGCCTGTGCATAAAATAAATTATCGTAGTGTTTTGTGATATTTTATTTTTCATCCTCTTTCAACTGTATAAAAGAGCAGAAAAAAACGCTGTCTTATACAGCAGAGAAAGAAAAATAGAATTACAATTGCTTATTGTTGTTTTTTGCTTAAACTTTGATTTTTGTCTTTGCTTTATTGTTTGGACAAAGATCTTTAGTTTATTTAAAATAATTGTCAGAAGTCTCCTGACGAGTTAAGTAAGCGATAACGAAATGGCCATCGAGACGTGCTTTGACCCTCAATAATCAATATCGGTGATTTAAATAATAAATCGGGAGAATAGCATGAAAAAAAGATTTTTTTGAAATTTGAGTATTAATTAATATAATTATTTATAAAAAAAAATCCCGTTGTTTAAAATGTTTAACATTTGCAAAGTGCCTGTGCATAAAATAAATTATCGTAGTGTTTTGTGATATTTTATTTTTCATCCTCTTTCAACTGTATAAAAGAGCAGAAAAAAACTCTGCCTTATACAGCAGAGAAAGAAAAATAGAATTACAATTGGTTATTGTTGTTTTTTGCTTAAACTTTGATTTTTGTCTTTGCTTTATTGTTTGGACAAAGATCTTTAGTTTATTTAAAATAATTGTCAGAAGTCTCCTGACGAGTTAAGTAAGCGATAACGAAATGGCCATCGAGACGTGCTTTGACCCTCAATAATCAATATCGGTGATTTAAATAATAAATCGGGAGAATAGCATGAAAAAAAGATTTTTTTGAAATTTGAGTATTAATTAATATAATTATTTATAAAAAAAATCCCGTTGTTTAAAATGTTTAACATTTGCAAAGTGCCTGTGCATAAAATAAATTATCGTAGTGTTTTGTGATATTTTATTTTTCATCCTCTTTCAACTGTATAAAAGAGCAGAAAAAAACTCTGCCTTATACAGCAGAGAAAGAAAAATAGAATTACAATTGGTTATTGTTGTTTTTTGCTTAAACTTTGATTTTTGTCTTTGCTTTATTGTTTGGACAAAGATCTTTAGTTTATTTAAAATAATTGTCAGAAGTCTCCTGACGAGTTAAGTAAGCGATAACGAAATGGCCATCGAGACGTGCTTTGACCCTCAATAATCAATATCGGTGATTTAAATAATAAATCGGGAGAATAGCATGAAAAAAAGATTTTTTTGAAATTTGAGTATTAATTAATATAATTATTTATAAAAAAAAAATCCCGTTGTTTAAAATGTTTAACATTTGCAAAGTGCCTGTGCATAAAATAAATTATCGTAGTTTTTTTGTGATATTTTATTTTTCATCCTCTTTCAACTGTATAAAAGAGCAGAAAAAAACTCTGCCTTATACAGCAGAGAAAGAAAAATAGAATTACAATTGGTTATTGTTGTTTTTTGCTTAAACTTTGATTTTTGTCTTTGCTTTATTGTTTGGACAAAGATCTTTAGTTTATTTAAAATAATTGTCAGAAGTCTCCTGACGAGTTAAGTAAGCGATAACGAAATGGCCATCGAGACGTGCTTTGACCCTCAATAATCAGTATCGGTGATTTAAATAATAAATCGGAAGAATAGCATGAAAGAAAGATTTTTTTGAAATTTGAGTATTAATTAATATAATTATTTATAAAAAAAAATCCCGTTGTTTAAAATGTTTAACATTTGCAAAGTGCCTGTGCATAAAATAAATTATCGTAGTGTTTTGTGATATTTTATTTTTCATCCTCTTTCAACTGTATAAAAGAGCAGAAAAAAACTCTGCCTTCTACAGCAGAGAAAGAAAAATAGAATTACAATTGGTTATTGTTGTTTTTTGCTTAAACTTTGATTTTGTCTTTGCTTTATTGTTTGGACAAAGATCTTTAGTTTATTTAAAATAATTGTCAGAAGTCTCCTGACGAGTTAAGTAAGCGATAACGAAATGGCCATCGAGACGTGCTTTGACCCTCAATAATCAATATCGGTGATTTAAATAATAAATCGGGAGAATAGCATGAAAAAATGATTTTTTTGAAATTTGAGTATTAATTAATATAATTATTTATAAAAAAAATCACGTTGTTTAAAATGTTTAACATTTGCAAAGTGCCTGTGCATAAAATAAATTATCGTAGTGTTTTGTGATATTTTATTTTTCATCCTCTTTCAACTGTATAAAAGAGCAGAAAAAAACTCTGCCTTATACAGCAGAGAAAGAAAAATAGAATTACAATTGGTTATTGTTGTTTTTTGCTTAAACTTTGATTTTTGTCTTTGCTTTATTGTTTGGACAAAGATCTTTAGTGTATTTAAAATAATTGTCAGAAGTCTCCTGACGAGTTAAGTAAGCGATAACAATATGGCCATCGAGACGTGCTTTGACCCTCAATAATCAATATCGGTGATTTAAATAATAAATCGGGAGAATAGCATGAAAACAAGATTTTTTTGAAATTTTGAGTATTAATTAATATAATTATTTATAAAAAAAAATCCCGTTGTTTAAAATGTTTAACATTTGCAAAGTGCCTGTGCATAAAATAAATTATGGTAGTGTTTTGTGATATTTTATTTTTCATCCTCTTTCAACTGTATAAAAGAGCAGAAAAAAACGCTGTCTTATACAGCAGAGAAAGAAAAATAGAATTACAATTGGTTATTGTTGTTTTTTGCTTAAACTTTGATTTTTGTCTTTGCTTTATTGTTTGGACAAAGATCTTTAGTTTATTTAAAATAATTGTCAGAAGTCTCCTGACGAGTTAAGTAAGCGATAACGAAATGGCCATCGAGACGTGCTTTGACCCTCAATAATCAATATCGGTGATTTAAATAATAAATCGGGAGAATAGCATGAAAAAAAGATTTTTTTGAAATTTGAGTATTAATTAATATAATTATTTATAAAAAAAAATCCCGTTGTTTAAAATGTTTAACATTTGCAAAGTGCCTGTGCATAAAATAAATTATCGTAGTGTTTTGTGATATTTTATTTTTCATCCTCTTTCAACTGTATAAAAGAGCAGAAAAAAACTCTGCCTTATACAGCAGAGAAAGAAAAATAGAATTACAATTGGTTATTGTTGTTTTTTGCTTAAACTTTGATTTTTGTCTTTGCTTTATTGTTTGGACAAAGATCTTTAGTGTATTTAAAATAATTGTCAGAAGTCTCCTGACGAGTTAAGTAAGCGATAACGATATGGCCATCGAGACGTGCTTTGACCCTCAATAATCAATATCGGTGATTTAAATAATAAATCGGGAGAATAGCATGAAAACAAGATTTTTTTGAAATTTGAGTATTAATTAATATAATTATTTATAAAAAAAATCCCGTTGTTTAAAATGTTTAACATTTGCAAAGTGCCTGTGCATAAAATAAATTATCGTAGTGTTTTGTGATATTTTATTTTTCATCCTCTTTCAACTGTATAAAAGAGCAGAAAAAAACGCTGTCTTATACAGCAGAGAAAGAAAAATAGAATTACAATTGCTTATTGTTGTTTTTTGCTTAAACTTTGATTTTTGTCTTTGCTTTATTGTTTGGACAAAGATCTTTAGTTTATTTAAAATAATTGTCAGAAGTCTCCTGACGAGTTAAGTAAGCGATAACGAAATGGCCATCGAGACGTGCTTTGACCCTCAATAATCAATATCGGTGATTTAAATAATAAATCGGGAGAATAGCATGAAAAAAAGATTTTTTTGAAATTTGAGTATTAATTAATATAATTATTTATAAAAAAAAATCCCGTTGTTTAAAATGTTTAACATTTGCAAAGTGCCTGTGCATAAAATAAATTATCGTAGTGTTTTGTGATATTTTATTTTTCATCCTCTTTCAACTGTATAAAAGAGCAGAAAAAAACTCTGCCTTATACAGCAGAGAAAGAAAAATAGAATTACAATTGGTTATTGTTGTTTTTTGCTTAAACTTTGATTTTTGTCTTTGCTTTATTGTTTGGACAAAGATCTTTAGTTTATTTAAAATAATTGTCAGAAGTCTCCTGACGAGTTAAGTAAGCGATAACGAAATGGCCATCGAGACGTGCTTTGACCCTCAATAATCAATATCGGTGATTTAAATAATAAATCGGGAGAATAGCATGAAAAAAAGATTTTTTTGAAATTTGAGTATTAATTAATATAATTATTTATAAAAAAAATCCCGTTGTTTAAAATGTTTAACATTTGCAAAGTGCCTGTGCATAAAATAAATTATCGTAGTGTTTTGTGATATTTTATTTTTCATCCTCTTTCAACTGTATAAAAGAGCAGAAAAAAACTCTGCCTTATACAGCAGAGAAAGAAAAATAGAATTACAATTGGTTATTGTTGTTTTTTGCTTAAACTTTGATTTTTGTCTTTGCTTTATTGTTTGGACAAAGATCTTTAGTTTATTTAAAATAATTGTCAGAAGTCTCCTGACGAGTTAAGTAAGCGATAACGAAATGGCCATCGAGACGTGCTTTGACCCTCAATAATCAATATCGGTGATTTAAATAATAAATCGGGAGAATAGCATGAAAAAAAGATTTTTTTGAAATTTGAGTATTAATTAATATAATTATTTATAAAAAAAAAATCCCGTTGTTTAAAATGTTTAACATTTGCAAAGTGCCTGTGCATAAAATAAATTATCGTAGTTTTTTTGTGATATTTTATTTTTCATCCTCTTTCAACTGTATAAAAGAGCAGAAAAAAACTCTGCCTTATACAGCAGAGAAAGAAAAATAGAATTACAATTGGTTATTGTTGTTTTTTGCTTAAACTTTGATTTTTGTCTTTGCTTTATTGTTTGGACAAAGATCTTTAGTTTATTTAAAATAATTGTCAGAAGTCTCCTGACGAGTTAAGTAAGCGATAACGAAATGGCCATCGAGACGTGCTTTGACCCTCAATAATCAGTATCGGTGATTTAAATAATAAATCGGAAGAATAGCATGAAAGAAAGATTTTTTTGAAATTTGAGTATTAATTAATATAATTATTTATAAAAAAAAATCCCGTTGTTTAAAATGTTTAACATTTGCAAAGTGCCTGTGCATAAAATAAATTATCGTAGTGTTTTGTGATATTTTATTTTTCATCCTCTTTCAACTGTATAAAAGAGCAGAAAAAAACTCTGCCTTCTACAGCAGAGAAAGAAAAATAGAATTACAATTGGTTATTGTTGTTTTTTGCTTAAACTTTGATTTTGTCTTTGCTTTATTGTTTGGACAAAGATCTTTAGTTTATTTAAAATAATTGTCAGAAGTCTCCTGACGAGTTAAGTAAGCGATAACGAAATGGCCATCGAGACGTGCTTTGACCCTCAATAATCAATATCGGTGATTTAAATAATAAATCGGGAGAATAGCATGAAAAAATGATTTTTTTGAAATTTGAGTATTAATTAATATAATTATTTATAAAAAAAATCACGTTGTTTAAAATGTTTAACATTTGCAAAGTGCCTGTGCATAAAATAAATTATCGTAGTGTTTTGTGATATTTTATTTTTCATCCTCTTTCAACTGTATAAAAGAGCAGAAAAAAACTCTGCCTTATACAGCAGAGAAAGAAAAATAGAATTACAATTGGTTATTGTTGTTTTTTGCTTAAACTTTGATTTTTGTCTTTGCTTTATTGTTTGGACAAAGATCTTTAGTGTATTTAAAATAATTGTCAGAAGTCTCCTGACGAGTTAAGTAAGCGATAACAATATGGCCATCGAGACGTGCTTTGACCCTCAATAATCAATATCGGTGATTTAAATAATAAATCGGGAGAATAGCATGAAAACAAGATTTTTTTGAAATTTTGAGTATTAATTAATATAATTATTTATAAAAAAAAATCCCGTTGTTTAAAATGTTTAACATTTGCAAAGTGCCTGTGCATAAAATAAATTATGGTAGTGTTTTGTGATATTTTATTTTTCATCCTCTTTCAACTGTATAAAAGAGCAGAAAAAAACGCTGTCTTATACAGCAGAGAAAGAAAAATAGAATTACAATTGGTTATTGTTGTTTTTTGCTTAAACTTTGATTTTTGTCTTTGCTTTATTGTTTGGACAAAGATCTTTAGTTTATTTAAAATAATTGTCAGAAGTCTCCTGACGAGTTAAGTAAGCGATAACGAAATGGCCATCGAGACGTGCTTTGACCCTCAATAATCAATATCGGTGATTTAAATAATAAATCGGGAGAATAGCATGAAAAAAAGATTTTTTTGAAATTTGAGTATTAATTAATATAATTATTTATAAAAAAAAATCCCGTTGTTTAAAATGTTTAACATTTGCAAAGTGCCTGTGCATAAAATAAATTATCGTAGTGTTTTGTGATATTTTATTTTTCATCCTCTTTCAACTGTATAAAAGAGCAGAAAAAAACTCTGCCTTATACAGCAGAGAAAGAAAAATAGAATTACAATTGGTTATTGTTGTTTTTTGCTTAAACTTTGATTTTTGTCTTTGCTTTATTGTTTGGACAAAGATCTTTAGTTTATTTAAAATAATTGTCAGAAGTCTCCTGACGAGTTAAGTAAGCGATAACGAAATGGCCATCGAGACGTGCTTTGACCCTCAATAATCAATATCGGTGATTTAAATAATAAATCGGGAGAATAGCATGAAAAAAAGATTTTTTTGAAATTTGAGTATTAATTAATATAATTATTTATAAAAAAAATCCCGTTGTTTAAAATGTTTAACATTTGCAAAGTGCCTGTGCATAAAATAAATTATCGTAGTGTTTTGTGATATTTTATTTTTCATCCTCTTTCAACTGTATAAAAGAGCAGAAAAAAACTCTGCCTTATACAGCAGAGAAAGAAAAATAGAATTACAATTGGTTATTGTTGTTTTTTGCTTAAACTTTGATTTTTGTCTTTGCTTTATTGTTTGGACAAAGATCTTTAGTTTATTTAAAATAATTGTCAGAAGTCTCCTGACGAGTTAAGTAAGCGATAACGAAATGGCCATCGAGACGTGCTTTGACCCTCAATAATCAATATCGGTGATTTAAATAATAAATCGGGAGAATAGCATGAAAAAAAGATTTTTTTGAAATTTGAGTATTAATTAATATAATTATTTATAAAAAAAAAATCCCGTTGTTTAAAATGTTTAACATTTGCAAAGTGCCTGTGCATAAAATAAATTATCGTAGTGTTTTGTGATATTTTATTTTTCATCCTCTTTCAACTGTATAAAAGAGCAGAAAAAAACTCTGCCTTATACAGCAGAGAAAGAAAAATAGAATTACAATTGGTTATTGTTGTTTTTTGCTTAAACTTTGATTTTTGTCTTTGCTTTATTGTTTGGACAAAGATCTTTAGTTTATTTAAAATAATTGTCAGAAGTCTCCTGACGAGTTAAGTAAGCGATAACGAAATGGCCATCGAGACGTGCTTTGACCCTCAATAATCAATATCGGTGATTTAAATAATAAATCGGGAGAATAGCATGAAAAAAAGATTTTTTTTGAAATTTGAGTATTAATTAATATAATTATTTATAAAAAAAAATCCCGTTGTTTAAAATGTTTAACATTTGCAAAGTGCCTGTGCATAAAATAAATTATCGTAGTGTTTTGTGATATTTTATTTTTCATCCTCTTTCAACTGTATAAAAGAGCAGAAAAAAACTCTGCCTTATACAGCAGAGAAAGAAAAATAGAATTACAATTGGTTATTGTTGTTTTTTGCTTAAACTTTGATTTTTGTCTTTGCTTTATTGTTTGGACAAAGATCTTTAGTTTATTTAAAATAATTGTCAGAAGTCTCCTGATGAGTTAAGTAAGCGATAACGAAATGGCCATCGAAACGTGCTTTGACCCTCAATAATCAATATCGGTGATTTAAATAATAAATCGGGAGAATAGCATGAAAAAAAGATTTTTTTTGAAATTTGAGTATTAATTAATATAATTATTTATAAAAAAAAATCCCGTTGTTTAAAATGTTTAACATTTGCAAAGTGCCTGTGCATAAAATAAATTATCGTAGTGTTTTGTGATATTTTATTTTTCATCCTCTTTCAACTGTATAAAAGAGCAGAAAAAAACTCTGCCTTATACAGCAGAGAAAGAAAAATAGAATTACAATTGGTTATTGTTGTTTTTTGCTTAAACTTTGATTTTTGTCTTTGCTTTATTGTTTGGACAAAGATCTTTAGTTTATTTAAAATAATTGTCAGAAGTCTCCGGACGAGTTAAGTAAGCGATAACGAAATGGCCATCGAGACGTGCTTTGACCCTCAATAATCAATATCGGTGATTTAAATAATAAATCGGGAGAATAGCGTGAAAAAAAATATTTTTTTGAAATTTGAGTATTAATTAATATAATTATTTATAGAAAAAAATCCCGTTGTTTAAAATGTTTAACATTTGCAAAGTGCCTGTGCATAAAATAAATTATCGTAGTGTTTTGTGATATTTTATTTTTCATCCTCTTTCAACTGTATAAAAGAGCAGAAAAAAACTCTGCCTTATACAGCAGAGAAAGAAAAATAGAATTACAATTGGTTATTATTGTTTTTTGCTTAAACTTTGATTTTTGTCTTTGCTTTATTGTTTGGACAAAGATCTTTAGTTTATTTAAAATAATTGTCAGAAGTCTCCTGACGAGTTAAGTAAGCGATAAAGAAATGGCCATCGAGACGTGCTTTGACCCTCAATAATCAATATCGGTGATTTAAATAATAAATCGGGAGAATAGCATGAAAAAAAGATTTTTTTGAAATTTGATTATTTGTGCTTACTTACATGTTCGTTTCTTTGGCGTTTGATATTTGGTTAACGCAAGATATTTGCGTTGAATAAACCATTTTGACATAAACTTTCGTATTACAGAGTGCGGTGATGCCACATTTGCGAAAGGGAAAAAATTAGATGCGCAAAGGAAAATACGAAAACGCAATAGAAAGTACCAATTGTTCGATTAGTTAAATTTTTTCTAACGCATCGCAATACAGAGTAACCCCCCAGCCATTTCTCCGCAACACCTTTAACAAACAAATGGAAATTATCTAATACTTCACTCCACGGAACGCTATATTGTCGCTGCAGTCGCTCCACACGAAATACAAAATCTTCAACTGCCAGCTTCTGAGTATTGCCATCAAATTCCAATCCCCACTTGTCAATTCTGATCCGATTATAGGTTTTCGGCGAACACGTAACTATATTTTCCACAGAACTTCGGCGCGAACTAGCGGAACTCATTGAAGTAGAATCCATTGGCTGGCCTGTGCTATTATTTTCTTTAATAATGTTTGTCAGAATCTCCTCACGGAGCTTTTTATTTTCCTGCTGTGTATGTTGTAGTACAAGACTCATCTTGCTCATCGCTGCAGTTATCTCTGCCATCTGCCGCCTCATGTCACTCATTTGAGAAGACATGTCCTGATGTACAACTGTTCTATTTGATTCGCTCATGTCCTGTTCCCTTGTTGATTGCCGTGTTCCACTGGTCCCTTGTTCTCTTATATCATTGTTCGCAGAATTATTTTGGGTAGGCTGGGAAACAATAATGGTCCGAGACTTATCGTGAAATTGGGGATCTTCTTGATGTGGAGGTTGTTGTCGACAACAAACAAAAAAAAACAATTAAATTAAAAAAAAAAACAAATTAATTCTGTATATAAAAAAAAAACAGTCGAAAATTAAATATTAAAAGAAATTTCTAAAAAAAAACAAATAATAATATAAATAAATAATCCTATATCAAAACAAATAAATAAATACCAAAAATAAATAACTATCACTAATTTAAAAGCAAATAACGTTAAGTAATTATATAAAGATATAAACTATTGAATAAATAAATAATTGAAAGAAAAATTGAAGAAATAATTATATAAATAAATAATTTAATAAATAAATAAATACAAAATTAATTAAATAACTAACATAAAAACAAACAAGACTAAATAATTATATGAACATATAAATATATAATAAAATAAATAAGTTAATTATTTAATAAATACATACATAATTAATTATTGATAATAAATAAAAAAAATGATTTAATCAGTATATGAGTAAAAATTAAAAGAATGAAATAAATTAACTAATATAAAAAGAGAATAAATAATTATATTAATAGATAAATAAATAAACGAATAAAAAAAAAATGAAATGCAAAAATAATATAAATAATTACTATAAGTAAATAAATAAAAGAAAAACAATAAATAAATCGATAAAAATTAAAATAAAAAAAAAATCACAAAATAAATATGTATTTTTAATATAAAATTTAATTCAAAAATTGATAAAAAAAAAAATATGTTTGTAAAATTTCTTTGCAGGTCTGGCATGAAGATAAGTTTTGGATATCGGAGAGGATTATTGATTCATATTTGTGTATTTTATGTGACGTCAATCAAATATTAATCAACAAAGGAGGTAATTAAAGTGTTCCCTTATTACATTCTTTTCCTTAGCTCTATGCCTAAAGATGAGATAAAAAGGATAATTTTGGAGGATCTTTGATACTTCAGACACTTGGGTTAATCAATTCTATTCCCAGCTGGCTATCAAAGATTTGCTCTATCGTTACACCTAGGTAAATATAAACTGAAACTAACAAATTAACATAACACCACAGAAAATAACAACAATACAATTAGACTTACTACCAAAAAGTTATCTAAGATATTGTTATATTTTCAGGTTGAACTGGTCGAACTACTCGATTTTTCATCAGCAAAACTTTACCTCCTCTGTACAACCATTCCAAGGGATTTTGCTTTTCCCTTCATGGGCTACATGAGCAACCAAAATTTCGCTTCAGATCGGCGATTAATTCGTTGGGCTATTTACTAAAAAAAAAACTATTGGTCTATTGCTATATATCCACTGAATTTGGGAAACTTATGGAATTCCCAGCTTTCCAAATTCACGTGTATATACTATTTTTTTCTCCGTTGCTGTGTAGTGTGTAGATCTTATACACTACGTTGTCTGCATTACCATTGGGCGCAATTTATGTTACGAACGTAGTGACCAGTGAGGTTTCCGACTAGCTTCTCTGAAGGTAAACATATCCCAGCGGGTCCCAACCCTTCTCACTGGGTACGACGCACATAAAAAAAACTCAACAACAAACAAAAACTCATTTACTTACTCAAAAAAAAAAACAAAATTGCACAAACACGTCAGCACACAATACACATTTTTGGGCAGATGTTATGCTTCAAACGCCCTCTCAACCATGTCACAAAAAACAAACTCCACTTACGTAATATCCTTTTTTTGTGATCCCATATCCTCTCTGACTCCTTTTTCCTTTACTCTACCTTCATGCCATTTCCTTTAATTAATTAAGCCATAAACATTATTAATTTCGAATTCACTCTATTACAAACATATTTTTATTTAAAAATAAAACTTAACTCTAGCAAAAATATAATAAAACACAAATGACTTAAATGCAAACTGAAGGGAACAAAAAAAAATGTTTTTTTATATACAATTCTAGACTCAATATAATCTCTAAATACAGTAATACCAAATTTTTTTACTCGTTTTTATTTTTAGCGCACCACAAAAAAAAACTCTTTAAAAACTCTATTAATTTGCCTTATTATTTTTTTCCCTTCAGTATCCCGGTCAACTACTCCTCTTTATATTTAAACCAGTGTTTGAAAAAAAACACTAAAGTACACTACCTTAGTGTACTGTACCAAATTTTATTAAGTTCAGTACACAAATTCATTCTGTTAAAAAAATACAAAATGCATAAAGATTTTCTTAGCGTTTGTGTATGCGTACGCAAACAAAATACCGTACACAACGATTGTAGGCTGATAATCACAAACACTACAATAACGTACTGAACTTTATTTAAGGGTTATTTTTTTGTTTGTGTACTGATCTTAAAGAGTCCACTACGTAAACTGTAGTGTATTTTAGAGTATTTTTTAGTGAACTTTAGCGTATTTTTTAGTGAACTTTAGCGTATTTTTTAGTGAACTTTAGCGTATTTTTTAGTGAACTTTAACGTACTTTTTAGTGATCTTTAGTGTTTTCTATAGTGATCTTGCTTGTAAATTATTTTTGTGTTTTTAGAGAAGTTTTAGTAGATTTTAGCGTACTTTTTAGTTATCTTTGAAATTTTTCATAGTGGTTTTGCTTGTAAAATTACAATTGAACATTTAATAAATACAATTTTTTATTTTGTATTAAATGAAGTTCTAAAGTTTATTTAATATATATAGTATCAAAATTTCAACATTTAATATGATTTATAGATGAAATTTGTTATTTAAAACAAAGTATATGTTAATAAATTGAATTTATAAATACGTTTTTTTATAAAACATATACAGAAATAAGTAAAAATAAAAGTTAAATTTGATAATTAAAAAAAATTATATTGTACATTGGTTGGCAGATATTATTTTTGGTAATTTTACATTTTTTGCAATGTAAAAATCAGTAAAAAGAAACCATTACTGAATGAAAAAGGTTTGGAAAAACCAATTGTCAATTTATGGAGTTTAAAATATGCAGCATAAAGTGTGTTATTACAAATAACTTTAGGAGCAGGTAAACATATTTTTACATCTGCTTAAAAAATTGTCTAAATTGTAAGAATTATTTCTTCAACTTAATGGAGTAGGTAGAGAATAAACGAACTTTAATGAGCTTTGTTATAATTTATTTTTGTGTTCATAAGTTGTTGGTTGGCTCAATAAATTTTTATTTGGACGATTACAATTTGTGTGTTATTACTTCAATATAAACATTGTAATAAAAGTTAAGTATAGTATAGAATATTTATTGTGTAACTTTTTTTGCACTTTCCGTAACAAATGAAAATTTATTAATACAATTTTTAATTTTGTATTTGAAAAATTTGCTAAGAAAATTATCTTTTAATTAATATAATACCAAAACTTTAAGATTCAATATAATTTAATAAATAAATCAGTTATTTATGATTATGTATTAGATAATAAAATGAATTTATAAACAATTTTATCAAATGAAATGTAGAAAGTAGTATCAGAATAAGGGTTAAATTATATCATTTTCTATGAAAAACTGATAACATACTAAAATTACTTTATGTAATTTTAAATTAAAAAAATTTAAGAATAAGTAAAAGATATTGTTGAATGAAAAGGGTTTGGAAAAACCAATTGTCAATTTATGCAGTTTAAAATATGCAAAATGCTTTTGTTACAGCATAAAGACTGTTAATACCAAATAATTTTATGAGCAGTTAAACATATTTTTACATCTGCTTAAGCAAGCCCTAGTTTCTCTAAAATTAATTTTTTGCAGGTACCTACTAACTACAAACCGCATTAAAAAAGACTTCGTTGTTATCGTGCATTCTAGGTAGTAAACAATTTGTTTTGAGAACTTATTGGTTAGTCTTCTTACTAGAAGCTTGTTAGATTTATGTTAGTATAATTTCAAACTTAATAAGAAAAAGGAGAAAATGCCGCGCGCCAAAAACCAATTTTTGCACGATTTATTTGATGAAAATAGTGAAGGGAATATATTATGCAACAATGGAAGTTGCAAAAACAAAATATTATGTAAACATACGGGAAACTTGGAAAGACACTGTAACGGCGAAAGTCGTACCCTCGTTTTCCCCTACACAACATGAATTCTTATATTAATTTTTCTTTTATTATTATGTTTTTTTATTATGTTTATTTTTTTTTCCCTCTAAACTGAACTAGAAGTATGTTTTTAGTTATAATTATTATTAAAATTGAATTATTTGAATGAGTTGAAGTATTTTAATTTTAAGTAAATTTAAATTAACGGTCGGGAAAGCTCAGCGCCACCTAGGAGTCGAGCACAAACAAACCAACCAAACAGTCAGCTGTTACCTACAAGTAAATACACCGCTGATGGCTGTCAAACAACGAAAACAAACAATCGTTTGTGTGTGTGAGTGTGTGTGCCCACGCACAAGTATAAAAGGCCGAACATTTTCAAAAACGAGTTAATTAGCAAGCAGCTCGCCTGCAGGTAAGAGATCAGTTGGTGAGGAATTGTAAATTCCCCAATATATTTCTTATCGACAGAACGACTGAAATTGTTTTGTAAAAACACCCTTCAGAAGTTAAACTTCTACTGGTGTTGGCACAAGCCTGTGGCTAGTGCTGGTGAGGAATTGTAAATTCCCCAGTACTATTCCACACGGTCGAGTGGCCCCAACAATTGTTGCGCCCACCCAAGTACCGCGTTTTTCTCAACGTCGTTGCGCCATCGCTGTCAGAGCGCTACCTGCGCCATCGCTGTTTGGCTGCCGCCTGTGCCATTGCCGCCCAGTTGTGCCGCTGCCTGTTTGAGCGCTACCTGTGCCATCGCTGTCGGCGCCGTTGTTTTGCCGCTGCCTGTTTGGCTGCCGCCTGTGCCTTTGCCGCCCAGTTGTGCCGCTGCCTGTTTGAGCGCTACCTGCGCCATCGCTGCTCAAGCGCTACCTGCGCTATCGCTGTCTGAGCGCTACCTGCGCCATCGCTGTTTGGCTGCCGCCTGTGCCATTGCCGCCCAGTTGTGCCGCTGCCTGTTTGAGCGCTACCTGCGCCATCGCTGTCTGAGCGCTACCTGCGCCATCGCTGTTTGGCTGCCGCCTGTGCCATTGCCGCCCAGTTGTGCCGCTGCCTGTTTGAGCGCTACCTGCGCCATCGCTGTCTGCGCCGCTGTTTTGCCGCTGCCTGTTTGGCTGCCGCCTGTGCCTTTGCCGCCCAGTTGTGCCGCTGCCTGTTTGAGCGCTACCTGCGCCATCGCTGTTTGTGCCGCTGCCCGAGCCATTGCAGCCCGGTAGCGTCGCCGTGTCTTCAAGCGCTACCTGTGCCATCGCTGTTGAAGCGCTACTTGCGCCATCGCTGTTTGCGCCGCTGCCCGTGCCATTGCCGCCCGGTAGCGTCGCCGTGTCTCCAAGCGCTACCTACGCCATCGCTGTTGAAGCGCTACCTGCGCCATCACTGTTTGGCCGCTGCCCGTGCTATTGTCGCCCGGCAGCGCCGCTGCTTGCTCAAGCGCTACCTGCGCCATCGTTGTTTTGCTCCGCTGTTTGAACGCTGCCTACGTCATCACTGCTTGCGCCGCCCGGTTGAGCGCTATCCACGCCATCGCTGTTTGCGCCGCCTTTTTTAAGCTCTACCACTCCTGCGCTATCCGCGCTGTTTGTTTGGCCGCTGCCCGTGCCGTTGCCGCCCGGTAGCGTCGCCCGCTTCCCCTAGCACCAACTACGCCACGCTACCATTAGCAGAACTGCCAGCTTCACATCCAGCGCCATTCACCAGCTGAATTCCGTTGTCGCTGACTGTTTGCCGCAGCTCGCTTACTCCAACCGCTGTTGTCATTTGTGGCTTCCTTCCCGACCGTTGATTAACCGACGCTATAGTCTTAAGAAATAGAAGAATAAAACGTAACTTGAAGTTTTATAACGTTTTCAGAACAAGAATTGTTTCATTTTATCTTCGTCTTAGGACGATAAATCAAAATTGCAACGACCCTGGACTCCGCTGCAGCTATCCCAGCAACCAGCGTAGAACGTGTCGTTACATTGGCGCCCGAGCAGGGACACTACTTGTGTCTATACACCTATATAAACGAAAACGAAAATAAAACAACAACAATTACAATAATTTAGTAGCCCGTCATCGAGATTGCTAGCATGTTACGAACTTCCTGGGCCTACTCCCTAAAGCGGGAAGAACTGGTAAAATACCTCGGCCAATACCAGCAGGACTATACCGGCAATGTGGAAGACATGCGGAAACGTTTTGCTAAATTCTTAGCCACAGAACATCACGAAGACGAAATGAAGGAGCTCTTGACGTTGCAAGGTAAACACGAGGCTACCCTAAAGCTCCCTTCTATCACCGATACCACACATAGCCGACAGACATCTCCACTCAAAGCAGAGGAAGAACATGCATGTACCACGAAGCTAATCGAAGAAAACACCCAGCCCAACGTACGAACGACCTTCCCCACTCCATCAAGCGCGATTCCTGATAATTTTCATATCGGTGCTATCGAGGTGGTGCGAAAATGGGGCTTAAAATACACTGGGGGAAAAGACCCACTGGAGTTCATCGAGCGTATTGAGGAGCTCGCCGGAATGTATGACGTAGATGTGAACATGCTGCCAAGAGTAATGCCTGAATTATTGCGAGAGCGCGCTTTGATTTGGTATCGGAACAATAACTGTCACTGGGGAGAGTGGGTGCAGTTCAAGGAAGACTTCTATGGGTTCTTCCTCCCTCCCCGATACTTTGAACAACTGGAGGACGAAGTCCGCAAGCGGACACAACGTCCGCGGGAAACTTTCAAAGATTACCTTTTGGCAATTCAGAATTTAATGCGATCAACCAACCTGACCGAGCAACAGAAACTGGAAAGGATTTTCCAGAACACTCAACCCGACTATAAATGGTATATTCGGCGAAAGGACTTTACCACGCTAAGTGAATTGACTCAGCTAGCCGACGATCTGGAATGCATCCCGTCCTCGTCACAACAACATAGTGGGACCCACCACCGCATGGTGCGTGGAAAGAATCAGAAGAGTGGACCCACCATCGGTCAGAAATCTGCCGGTAAAGGCAAGGGGCAGACGTGGCTAGTGTGGGAGCCAGAAAAATTAAAGGCAATGGTGCGCATAGAAAGGCAATTAATTCCAGCCATCATCGACACAGGAGCCACCAAAAATTTCATTTCACCGACTCAAATTAACCGTTTCGCGACCCCACCAAAGCGGATGCCCGCAAACATTGAAGTGTTTCTGGCAGATGGTACGAAAAAACTGATTACGGAGACGATCCGCCTTACAGTCGTCCTAGGTACCAAAAGCGTGTGCTGCCATTTTCTGGTCATGCAGGAAGCCATGGAGGACCTAATTCTTGGGTTGGAGGGGCTGAAAGCACTCAAGGCCACGTTCAGTTGTGCGGGATTGGTGGCCAGATGTGAATCAAGTCCAGAGCGATATACACCTCAGGATACTAGTAGACGAACTGGGAAGGCCAAGGTAAGCACTATTACTAATAAGTCTCACAGTTTAGAGAACCCCCGTTACGACAACCAAGACATGGCCCAAACACTGTCTGACCAGCCCAGGGTGACGAATTTCTTGGAAAAGGAGCTCGCGCTGTTCGAAGAAATTAAGGGGGTATCAAACATTGCGCAACACCGGATTGTGATGAAGGACGATCGACCGATTAAACTTAGATACGCCCCCCGGAATCCGGCGATGCAAGCCATTATTGATGCCGAAATAAACAATCTGATCAGCCGCGGTTGCATAGAACCCTCTCGAAGTCCCTATAGTTTCCCTATTACACTGGTGAAAAAGAAGAATGGCACGTGGCGAACGTGTATGGATTTTCGGCAATTAAATGCAAGGTCAGTCCCGGACGCATACCCCCTGCCACGAATTGACTCCATATTAAATAGGCTACGGAATGCCAAGTATATTAGCAGCTTAGACCTAAAGGATGGGTACTGGCAGATACCACTGGAAGAAAGCAGCAAGAAGTATACGGCGTTTGCAGTTAACGGCAGAGGGTTGTATCAGTGGCGGGTGATGCCATTCGGTTTGCATTCGGCGCCCGCCACATTCCAACGGGCACTGGATAGTGTAATCGGACCAGATATGGAACCTCATGCGTTCGCATATCTGGACGATATAATCGTAATTGGCGCTACGTTTAACGAGCACTTAGAAAATTTGAGAGAAGTTTTCCGACGACTGCGTGCAGCCAACCTGAAGATCAATGCAGAAAAATGCCAGTTTTTTAAAAGAGAGACTAAATATCTGGGTCATGTAATTAATCAGGACGGAATCCAAACCGACCCGGATAAGATAGCAGCTATCACCGAAATGTCCCCGCCCCAAAACGTAAAAGAGGTGCGACGATTTTTGGGAGTTACGTCGTGGTATCGACGATTCGTGCCCGATTTTGCCACAATCTCAAAACCACTGACAAAATTATTACAGAAGGGGAAACACTGGATTTGGGGACCTGAGCAGCAGCTGGCTTTCGCCACTCTTAAAACTCGGCTCACGGAGGCCCCTGTGTTGGCCTGCCCGAATTTCAACAATACGTTTGTACTCCAAACAGATGCCAGTGAGCACGGATTGGGGGCGGTGTTGACCCAAACAATCAACGGGGCAGAGAGAGTGATCGCATATGCGAGTCGACACCTTAATGGAGCCGAGAAAAACTATTCTGCCACCGAAAAGGAGTGCCTAGCAATCATCTGGGGAATTCGGAAAATGAGGCCATATTTGGAAGGATACCGATTTGAAGTAATTACCGATCACCTGTCCCTAAAGTGGCTCAATAATATCGATAACCCGACTGGGCGGCTGGCACGGTGGGCCTTAGAACTACAGCAATACCAGTTTTCAGTACAGTACAGGAAGGGAAAGCAGAACGTCGTCGCTGATGCCTTATCTCGACAGCCAGTTGAAACAGCGCATCTGGTACAGGTCGATTCAAATCACGACTGCCCGTGGTTAAAACAACGTATTGAAGAGGTCCGACAACACCCCGGAAGATTTCCTAACTTCACCATCATCAACCAACAGCTATATAAACATACCGGCCGTAGTATTAATGATGAGGACTGTACACCGTGGAAATTGTGCGTAGCAAAGCAGCTTCGCCGCCAAGTTATAAGTGAGAATCACGACAGTGCCACAGCCGGCCACTTAGGAGTCAGGAAAACTATACATAGAGTGGCAAGTCGTTATTTCTGGCCAGGGATGGCACGTGATATCAGCAGGTATGTGCGCAGATGCGGATCCTGTCAACGGTATAAAACGGACCAACGACTACCAGCCGGAGAGATGTTGACACGAATCCCTGAGGAACCGTGGGCCACACTGTGCGCGGATTTTGTGGGTCCCCTACCCCGGACTAAGCATGGTCACACTATGTTGCTCGTACTTTTTGACCGATTTTCGAAATGGTGCGAGCTCATTCCCCAACGGAAAGCCACTTCAGAAGGATTTATAAAAGCTTTTCGGGAACGAATAGTGGCTCGTTACGGAGTTCCCAAGAAGATTATCACCGACAACGGACCACAGTTTACAGCTCGAACTGTCAAAAGATGGACAGACGAAATGGGTATAAAACAGGAATTCACGGCACCCTATACCCCCCAGGAAAATCCGACCGAAAGGGTAAACCGTACAATAAAGACCATCATAGCACAATTCTCGGGGAAAAAACACAACACCTGGGATGAATTTTTACCAGAAATCATGCTGGCTCTTAATACCAGTACCTCGGAAACCACTGGATATACTGCAGCTTACCTCACACAAGGACGAGAACCCCGTCTCCCTAAGGCACTGTTCGACGAAGTCACAGTGGGAACTGGTGCTCGGAATCCCACTCCAAAGGACCGAGCTAAAGAACTGCAGGAGGTCTTCGAATTGGTAAGGCGTAACCTAGAAGCAGCTGCGCAAAGACAACAGCGTTACTATAACTTACGGCGACGACCGTGGAAACCACGAGTTGGAATGCAGGTGCTTATCCGACAGCACCCCCTTTCAAAGGCAAACGAAAGTTTCGCTGCCAAGCTGGCGCCGAAATATGATGGGCCGTACACCGTGAAGAAATTCCTATCCCCGGCCATTGTGAAAGTACTCGGGCAGGAAAAATCTGAGGAGCGAACTGTGCATATTAGCGAACTAAAACCCTGCTCCGACTAGTCTACTAACTCGCCTGGCGATTTTTCTTTTTCTTTTAGACTAACTTTTCCCTGTTTCCGAACCAATCACAAAGAAGGCCGAGCGTTCAACGGGAACGAGGGGAGGCAGTGTAACGGCGAAAGTCGTACCCTCGTTTTCCCCTACACAACATGAATTCTTATATTAATTTTTCTTTTATTATTATGTTTTTTTATTATGTTTATTTTTTTTTTCCCTCTAAACTGAACTAGAAGTATGTTTTTAGTTATAATTATTATTAAAATTGAATTATTTGAATGAGTTGAAGTATTTTAATTTTAAGTAAATTTAAATTAACGGTCGGGAAAGCTCAGCGCCACCTAGGAGTCGAGCACAGACAAACCAACCAAACAGTCAGCTGTTACCTACAAGTAAATACACCGCTGATGGCTGTCAAACAACGAAAACAAACAATCGTTTGTGTGTGTGAGTGTGTGTGCCCACGCACAAGTATAAAAGGCCGAACATTTTCAAAAACGAGTTAATTAGCAAGCAGCTCGCCTGCAGGTAAGAGATCAGTTGGTGAGGAATTGTAAATTCCCCAATATATTTCTTATCGACAGAACGACTGAAATTGTTTGGTAAAAACACCCTTCAGAAGTTAAACTTCTACTGGTGTTGGCACAAGCCTGTGGCTAGTGCTGGTGAGGAATTGTAAATTCCCCAGTACTATTCCACACGGTCGAGTGGCCCCAACAATTGTTGCGCCCACCCAAGTACCGCGTTTTTCTCAACGTCGTTGCGCCATCGCTGTCAGAGCGCTACCTGCGCCATCGCTGTTTGGCTGCCGCCTGTGCCATTGCCGCCCAGTTGTGCCGCTGCCTGTTTGAGCGCTACCTGTGCCATCGCTGTCGGCGCCGTTGTTTTGCCGCTGCCTGTTTGGCTGCCGCCTGTGCCTTTGCCGCCCAGTTGTGCCGCTGCCTGTTTGAGCGCTACCTGCGCCATCGCTGCTCAAGCGCTACCTGCGCCATCGCTGTCTGAGCGCTACCTGCGCCATCGCTGTTTGGCTGCCGCCTGTGCCATTGCCGCCCAGTTGTGCCGCTGCCTGTTTGAGCGCTACCTGCGCCATCGCTGTCTGAGCGCTACCTGCGCCATCGCTGTTTGGCTGCCGCCTGTGCCATTGCCGCCCAGTTGTGCCGCTGCCTGTTTGAGCGCTACCTGCGCCATCGCTGTCTGCGCCGCTGTTTTGCCGCTGCCTGTTTGGCTGCCGCCTGTGCCTTTGCCGCCCAGTTGTGCCGCTGCCTGTTTGAGCGCTACCTGCGCCATCGCTGTTTGTGCCGCTGCCCGAGCCATTGCAGCCCGGTAGCGTCGCCGTGTCTTCAAGCGCTACCTGTGCCATCGCTGTTGAAGCGCTACTTGCGCCATCGCTGTTTGCGCCGCTGCCCGTGCCATTGCCGCCCGGTAGCGTCGCCGTGTCTCCAAGCGCTACCTACGCCATCGCTGTTGAAGCGCTACCTGCGCCATCACTGTTTGGCCGCTGCCCGTGCTATTGTCGCCCGGCAGCGCCGCTGCTTGCTCAAGCGCTACCTGCGCCATCGTTGTTTTGCTCCGCTGTTTGAACGCTGCCTACGTCATCACTGCTTGCGCCGCCCGGTTGAGCGCTATCCACGCCATCGCTGTTTGCGCCGCCTTTTTTAAGCTCTACCACTCCTGCGCTATCCGCGCTGTTTGTTTGGCCGCTGCCCGTGCCGTTGCCGCCCGGTAGCGTCGCCCGCTTCCCCTAGCACCAACTACGCCACGCTACCATTAGCAGAACTGCCAGCTTCACATCCAGCGCCATTCACCAGCTGAATTCCGTTGTCGCTGACTGTTTGCCGCAGCTCGCTTACTCCAACCGCTGTTGTCATTTGTGGCTTCCTTCCCGACCGTTGATTAACCGACGCTATAGTCTTAAGAAATAGAAGAATAAAACGTAACTTGAAGTTTTATAACGTTTTCAGAACAAGAATTGTTTCATTTTATCTTCGTCTTAGGACGATAAATCAAAATTGCAACGACCCTGGACTCCGCTGCAGCTATCCCAGCAACCAGCGTAGAACGTGTCGTTACAACACCTTAAACAATTGCATCATAATTTGTATTCAGACTATGTTGCAAAGAAAAGTGCTTTAAAAAAGAAAACAAATATCGTTAAAACGAAAATAACTTCAAATCGCTTAAATCGAGATGATGTCGAATTAGCGATTGTCGAACTTTTTACAAAAAATGGACGCCCACTCCATATGGTGGAAGATCACGCCTTTAAAATAAAAGTAAACCCTGTTTTTGAAGCTTTGGATATAACTGTAAATGAACGCAATGTGTCTGATAGAATAATAACATTTTCTCAAAAAATTAAGTCAAACATCATAGAAGATTTAAAAGATTTGAGTGTTCTTGGTATAAATGTGCAGTATGTTAAAAATAAGTGTATACAAATCAGAACTTTGGCCATTAAAGAACTCAAATTAAGCCATACCAGTGAATATTGAAAAAGCATTATATTAGAAGTACTTCGAGAATATGATATTAACATAAACCAAATTTTTTCAATTACCACTGATAATGGAGCGAACATGCTTAAGACAGTAAAAAATCTAAACACAAGTTTGGAAGAATCGCTGGCGGATGAAGAAATTAATTTTGAAGAACAAATAAATCAGACTTCTATAGAAAGTAATATGGAATTAATCGAAAGAAATTTTTCATTCTTTAATATAACTGGAATTCGATGTGGTGCACATACCTTCCAACTTTGTGTATATGACGTAATAAAAATACCTCACATCAAAAATAAGCTGGATAATGTTAGATCTTTAGTAAAAAAAACTAAGAACACAAACCTATTTAAACATTTTGAAATCAAGTAACTATAAAAAACCATTAATAGATTGTCCAACTAGATGGAACTCCACTTTTGTTATGCTTCAACGGCTATTAGAAGTTAAAAGTATTATAGAACCTTTAAGTAATGAAAACGCAAGTTTGCAACTCAGCACTGACGAATGGAAATTCGTAAAGGAATTTACGGAAGTTTTTAAACCAATTTACAATGCTACACTAAAACTGCAATTGGAGAAGCTTTGTTTTAGTGAGCTATATATAATTGTAATGGATTTACTTATCCAAACGGAAAATCTGCCGGATAGTGAAATGGCCAAATTGCTTTTATATTCGTTAAATCATCGAAAAGGCAAATTACTTGATGCAGATTTGTTTAATGCAGCGGTCTTTTTAGATCCACGAATCAAGATTTGCTTGAACTCAGAACAAAAAGAGCGAGCAAAGACATATATAATTGGATTATATAAACGGGTTAATTCAAAGAAAGGTAAATATCCAAATGCAATCCTTAACATAATAAGAAAATTAAGCTATACTACAACTTTATTTTAATAGAAAATATTTCCGATGATAGTTCCACTGCTGTAACGAAAAGAAAGGTGGAAGAGCCATCAACCAGTAATAAGGTCAAATGTTTTTCAGATTTTTTACAAAGTCTCGACCCTGGTGTATCTGAATTTAATTCACCACTAGCTGAACTTGAAGCTGAACTAAACTTATACGAGCGAGAAGCTAGATTACCAATAAATTTTAATATTTTAGAATATTGGTGCGATAAAAACAATGCCTTAGCAGATTTAGCTAATGTAATTTTGGCAGTACCATCTACACAAGTAAGCGTAGAACGAGTTTTTTCAGCTTTAAAATATATACTATCAGATCAGCGGAATAGGCTAAGTGCATTTAATGTAGAACACATATTGATGGTAAGACTTAATGGAGAATTTAAATACACAAACGCCGATAGTTAAATCGTAATCAATGTTATAAATAAATAAATTTGTTGCTTGTATTTTTTTCTTATTACGAGTAGTATAGTGTTATAAATGAATTTATTAACGTTAAAAATAATAATAATAAAATTTTATTAATTAAAATAATAATTTATATAAATAATAATAATAATAATCAAACTAGTATTTTATTTAATTTTTTTTAAACCAGAACTCAATAAGTTTTTCAAATAATAATAAATAAAGTAATAAAATTTAAGTTATTTTTTTATTTTTTTTTTAACAAAAATCTTAAAAGAATTTTATTTTGGTATTAATGCTTGAAGGAATTTTCTTTAAAACTAAAATAATACCAACTTAAAATTAATGTGAAGAAAGAATAAGCAAGTTCGCGGCAATGACAAAAAAAGTAGAAAAACCAAGGGTAGTTAAGGAATTCGTTGTAAGCAACCTTCCATGAATAACGATAATAATTCTTATGGCCAGTTTTTGACTTCATATTTAAATACGCATTTAATTAATTTGCATTTCAATTAAGGTAGTATTTAAATACAGTTTCAGTTTTTCAGTTATTTATGATCGTTCTTATTTATGAAAAACAGCTGCTGACAAGCACAATGAATTGCTCATATATATATATATATATATATATTTAAGCTTAAAAAATGTGATATACACCTAAATTGCTTTTTTATATAGTTTGTGTATATGTATGTATCTATATATATGTATAAAAATAATTAGCTTGAACTGTTTTTTGTTGATTATTACCAACAGCTACAAAAAATTATTTTAAACAAATATTTTTAATCCAATTTGCAATCTGTTTTTATTTATTAAATTTATTATTATCCAAATGAACTATTTTAAGCAGGCTCTATATCGTGTGTTCTGCCTGGTCTATAAATTTTATTTGTAGAATAATATTTTAACAAGTAAGGTGATATTTTTTTAGATTTTTAGATGGAAATTGATTTTAATTTATATATGAGCAATTCATTGTGCTTGTCAGCAGCTGTTTTTCATAAAAATGGAGATTTATTTTGATATTTCGTAATGCTGCCATATTTTTATCATAGTTAAATAAGAACGATCATAAATAACTGAAAAACTGAAACTGTATTTAAATACTACCTTAATTGAAATGCAAATTAATTAAATGCGTATTTAAATATGAAGTCAAAAACTGGCCATAAGAATTATTATCGTTATTCATGGAAGGTTGCTTACAACGAATTCCTTAACTACCCTTGGTTTTTCTACTTTTTTTGTCATTGCCGCGAACTTGCTAATTCTTTCTTCACATTAATTTTAAGTTGGTATTATTTTAGTTTTAAAGAAAATTCCTTCAAGCATTAATACCAAAATAAAATTCTTTTAAGATTTTTGTTAAAAAAAAAATAAAAAAATAACTTAAATTTTATTACTTTATTTATTATTATTTGAAAAACTTATTGAGTTCTGGTTTAAAAAAAATTAAATAAAATACTAGTTTGATTATTATTATTATTATTTATATAAATTATTATTTTAATTAATAAAATTTTATTATTATTATTTTTAACGTTAATAAATTCACTTATAACAGTACACTACTCGTAATAAGAAAAATACAAGCAACAAATTTATTTATTTATAACATTGATTACGATTTAACTATCGGCGTTTGTGTATTTAAATTCTCCATTAAGTCTTACCATCAATATGTGTTCTACATTAAATGCACTTAGCCTATTCCGCTGATCTGATAGTATATATATTTTAAAGCTGAAAAAACTCGTTCTACGCTTACTTGTGTAGATGGTACTGCCAAAATTACATTAGCTAAATCTGCTAAGGCATTGTTTTTATCGCACCAATATTCTAAAATATTAAAATTTATTGGTAATCTAGCTTCTCGCTCGTATAAGTTTAGTTCAGCTTCAAGTTCAGCTAGTGGTGAATTAAATTCAGATACACCAGGGTCGAGACTTTGTAAAAAATCTGAAAAACATTTGACCTTATTACTGGTTGATGGCTCTTCCACCTTTCTTTTCGTTACAGCAGTGGAACTATCATCGGAAATATTTTCTATTAAAATAAAGTTGTAGTATAGCTTAATTTTCTTATTATGTTAAGGATTGCATTTGGATATTTACCTTTCTTTGAATTAACCCGTTTATATAATCCAATTATATATGTCTTTGCTCGCTCTTTTTGTTCTGAGTTCAAGCAAATCTTGATTCGTGGATCTAAAAAGACCGCTGCATTAAACAAATCTGCATCAAGTAATTTGCCTTTTCGATGATTTAACGAATATAAAAGCAATTTGGCCATTTCACTATCCGGCAGATTTTCCGTTTGGATAAGTAAATCCATTACAATTATATATAGCTCACTAAAACAAAGCTGCTCCAATTGCAGTTTTAGTGTAGCATTGTAAATTGGTTTAAAAACTTCCGTAAATTCCTTTACGAATTTCCATTCGTCAGTGCTGAGTTGCAAACTTGCGTTTTCATTACTTAAAGGTTCTATAATACTTTTAACTTCTAATAGCCGTTGAAGCATAACAAAAGTGGAGTTCCATCTAGTTGGACAATCTATTAATGGTTTTTTATAGTTACTTGATTTCAAAATGTTTAAATAGGTTTGAGTTCTTAGTTTTTTTTACTAAAGATCTAACATTATCCAGCTTATTTTTGATGTGAGGTATTTTTATTACGTCATATACACAAAGTTGCAAGCTATGTGCACCACATCGAATTCCAGTTATATTAAAGAATGAAAAATTTCTTTCGATTAATTCCATATTACTTTCTATAGAAGTCTGATTTATTTGTTCTTCAAAATTAATTTCTTCATCCGCCAGCGATTCTTCCAAACTTGTGTTTAGATTTTTTACTGTCTTAAGCATGTTCGCTCCATTATCAGTGGTAATTGAAAAAATTTGGTTTATGTTAATATCATATTCTCGAAGTACTTCTAATATAATGCTTTTTCAATATTCACTGGTATGGCTTAATTTGAGTTCTTTAATGGCCAAAGTTCTGATTTGTATACACTTATTTTTAACATACTGCACATTTATACCAAGAACACTCAAATCTTGTCTGGTCGCTGCATCGATTTTTAATGACACTAGTTTTTTTTTCTTTTAAATCTTCTATGATGTTTGACTTAATTTTTTGAGAAAATGTTATTATTCTATCAGACACATTGCGTTCATTTACAGTTATATCCAAAGCTTCAAAAACAGGGTTTACTTTTATTTTAAAGGCGTGATCTTCCACCATATGGAGTGGGCGTCCATTTTTTGTAAAAAGTTCGACAATCGCTAATTCGACATCATCTCGATTTAAGCGATTTGAAGTTATTTTCGTTTTAACGATATTTGTTTTCTTTTTTAAAGCACTTTTCTTTGCAACATAGTCTGAATACAAATTATGATGCAATTGTTTAAGGTGTCTTTCCAAGTTTCCCGTATGTTTACATAATATTTTGTTTTTGCAACTTCCATTGTTGCATAATATATTCCCTTCACTATTTTCATCAAATAAATCGTGCAAAAATTGGTTTTTGGCGCGCGGCATTTTCTCCTTTTTCTTATTAAGTTTGAAATTATACTAACATAAATCTAACAAGCTTCTAGTAAGAAGACTAACCAATAAGTTCTCAAAACAAATTGTTTACTACCTAGAATGCACGATAACAACGAAGTCTTTTTTAATGCGGTTTGTAGTTAGTAGGTACCTGCAAAAAATTAATTTTAGAGAAACTAGGGCTTGTTTTCATGGTTATTTATGGGGAATGCTTAAGCAGATGTAAAAATATGTTTAACTTCTCATAAAATTATTTGGTATTAACAGTCTTTATGCTGTAACAAAAGCATTTTGCATATTTTAAACTGCATAAATTGACAATTGGTTTTTCCAAACCCTTTTCATTCAACAATATCTTTTACTTATTCTTAAATTTTTTTAATTTAAAATTACATAAAGTAATTTTAGCATGTTATCAGTTTTTCATAGAAAATGATATACTTTCTACATTTCATTTGATAAAATTGTTTATAAATTCATTTTATTATCTAATACTTAATCATAAATAACTGATTTATTTATTAAATTATATTGAATCTTAAAGTTTTGGTATTATATTAATTAAAAGATAATTTTCTTAGCAAATTTTTCAAATACAAAATTAAAAATTGTATTAATAAATTTTCATTTGTTACGGAAAGTGCAAAAAAAGTTACACAATAAATATTCTATACTATAAAGAACACTAAAGACTGTTAAAAAATAGAAAAATAACTTAACTTTTATTACAATGTTTATATTGAAGTAATAACACACAAATTGTAATCGTCCAAATAAAAATTTATTGAGCCAACCAACAACTTATGAACACAAAAATAAATTATAACAAAGCTCATTAAAGTTCGTTTATTCTCTACCTACTCCATTAAGTTGAAGAAATAATTCTTACAATTTAGACAATTTTTTAAGCAGATGTAAAAATATGTTTACCTGCTCCTAAAGTTATTTGTAATAACACACTTTATGCTGCATATTTTAAACTCCATAAATTGACAATTGGTTTTTCCAAACCTTTTTCATTCAGTAATGGTTTCTTTTTACTGATTTTTACATTGCAAAAAATGTAAAATTACCAAAAATAATATCTGCCAACCAATGTACAATATAATTTTTTTTAATTATCAAATTTAACTTTTATTTTTACTTATTTCTGTATATGTTTTATAAAAAAACGTATTTATAAATTCAATTTATTAACATATACTTTGTTTTAAATAACAAATTTCATTTATAAATCATATTAAATGTTGAAATTTTGATACTATATATATTAAATAAACTTTAGAACTTCATTTAATACAAAATAAAAAATTGTATTTATTAAATGTTCAATTGTAATTTTACAAGCAAAACCACTATGAAAAATTTCAAAGATAACTAAAAAGTACGCTAAAATCTACTTAAACTTCTCTAAAAACACAAAAATAATTTACAAGCAAGATCACTATAGAAAACACTAAAGATCACTAAAAAGAACGCTAAAGTTCACTAAAAAATACGCTAAACTTCACTAAAAAATACGCTAAAGTTCACTAAAAAATACTCTAAAATACACTACAGTTTACGTAGTGAACTCTTTAAGATCACTACACAAACAAAAAAATAACCCTTAAATAAAGTTCAGTACGTTATCGTAGTGTTTGTGATTATCAGCCTACAATCGTTGTGTACGGTATTTTGTTTGCGTACAGATTCATAAACAATAAAAAAAAAATTATAGTTTGTGGTGGTCAAACAGTACGCTATGTTAGTGTACTGTTTTTTTTCAAACACTGATTTAAACAAAACTCATCGCTAACCTGAAGGAGTTCCCTTAGGCTAGCAGGCTGTTTACTCAAACCTTTTCCAAAAAAAACTATTCATGGATCCTGAACTTACTAAATAAATAAAACAAATTAACAAAACAAATTTCCCTATTTTCTTTAAGTTCGTGGATATTTTTACATATATTACTTACTACCCTCTACCGGTCTGTAGGGAAAAGTTCAAATGTATATAAAAAAAACTTAATATAAACCAACTGCTTTTAGGCGCTTTCTACAAAAAATATAATCACAAATAAAAATCACAATAACTTAATCTATGCTAATTTTACTTTCTTAAACTCTTTTTTTATATTTCTTTTTTTTATACTTAATTAATTATAATAAACTTTACTGCTTTTTTTTATCACCTTGTTTTTATATATGTTTTTTTTTATTTATTCAATTTCAATAGTTTTTTTTAATACTTTTTTTAAATATCTAAATATTGTTTTAATTTATTATTTTTTTTCTGGAATTTTCGCCAATTACTTTCTTTTTTTTTACGTTTCGTTTTGTATAGGCGATGGGCACATATATGCATCAATTATAAAATAGATAAAATATAGACTAATATAGAAAACGGTTACCTGGCTAGAACAGTGTAGAACGTTATCAGGTCCGATCTGGACAAACATATTAATTCGTACTCCCATAATTTGCTGAGACCATTCTTTGCTCTTATAACTTAGTCTTCAGAATTCACAAAAACGTCACTACACTTTCTGATCTTTAGCCAGTTATAAACAAAAAACGCAATTTTTCTATACATATCACACAAGATTAAAAAAACTTTTTCTTACGTTTTCTTCCTTTTCAAATTACTTATTTGCTTTATTTCCCTTTATAGAAATAAACTTTCAGTTATCACACTTTCCAAAAAAAAAAGATCACAGATTCTGCCTGCTGCCACCAATTTTTAACTAATATTTAATTTAACTTTTTTTTAATTTATAATAAAAATTTCTTTTTACACTTTACTTTCCTCCGGCCCTTTAGTTGATGCAACCTTTTTACTTTTGAATCAGGTCTGAGAGTTTGCCTTTTTATATAGCCCAACAACCAAACTAAAATTCCAATTTCAATTCAAACTTCTCTCAATTTCGAAAAATTTTCCAAATTGTCCACAAATCTCTTCCAGCCCAGTCGTCCATCTTTTCTTTCTTTTTGCCAGTTTTTGTTTCTAGAAACCTCTGCCTTCATTTTTAAGTTTTGGTAAATATTTTGCATTTGATGTTTTGCTTATTTATTATTTTACTTTACTATTTCCCATCTTGCCTTTCCTTCAAACCTCCGCAATACTCCTAACCAAGCTAACTTTAGTCTTCAAAGCTTTCCCTAGCACCAGGATTTCATATTAACAGCAAGGTCATTTTGCCATTCATAAAAAATATTTTTAAATTTTCAAACTGCATAATTTTGCTCGCGGCTTTCTATAGCGTAATGAATGTAATATACAACCTTGTTTTTGTTACGTTATGGCATTACCTTATTCTTAACATTAAATATACTATACAGTTCTGGCAACTGTATCATGAGTGTCATAACCAGCGTTGCCGCTTTGGTCCAATCGGACCAAACTTGGTAGTTTTTCGTTTTTAAAAAACAGTTTGGTAGTTTGGTTGGTTTGTTGCATTTTTTTTAATTTTTGGTAGGTTTTCCTTCTCGAGCAGTTTTTTAGCTATAGTAAATTTTTCACCTTAAAATTTCAGAACATAAACTAAAAAGAAATGTAACTTTGAATTAAGTAAACAATAACTTTGAATAGTGTTATCACTGTTTTCAAAAACTGTTTTAGGTGTAATAAAAAACATATCTGCTTTTTTGCATAGAGATGATTAAAGCTATAACCATCTGTGGTTTAAGAAACGCGAACAATATTATGAAATTGAAATTAACATAATTTTTGAGTGAAGTTTTATTTTTAAGTGTACGTATTAAAAAAATTAACAGACATAATGGAAAAAAAGTAAACTTTTTTAATTGTAAATATGTACCTATTTATTACATAAATATTTACTAATATTGCATGTAAAGAAACAGTCAAAAGAAAATTTAGAACCGAATGGTTGAGCGAATTTGATTGGCTCCAGGAAAGAGATGGGTGTTCATTCTGCATAGTATGCTCTAAAACTATTTTAAATCATAACACCCATCTCAAAAGTCACCAAAAGACAAACTACCATCTCAACAACTACGGGGGAAAAAACCAAGTGAGTATAACAGAGTTTATGTGCAAGAAATGCATTTTTAAATTTTTGGCAGGCTGTGAACGATTTTGGTAGGATTTTTGAAAATTATTGGTAGAAAGTAAATTTCTTGTGTGGTAACGCTGGTCATAACAAAAAAAAAAAAAAAAACACATACACATACACACCAGAGAATGACAAAAGTATCATTTTAAGTACTCTTCAAGTATTTGAGGCCAAACATGTATGAATGAGTATCGTTACAGCTTCAACAACATACCATACACAACATGTTCATACCGATTTCAACTTAAATATGTACAAGTATTGACAGCTAATGAGTAGAGACATACTCATACCAAAGACAATAAATTTATAAAGATGTTGCACTTTGAACATTTAAAAAATCAAAATTATGAGCAGTTTCTTGGTAGCGGGGGTAAGAGATAAGAGGATAAAAATTCCTGTGAGCGCAACCAAAACTCAAGACGGCACAATATTAGTTTGTAAACAAGACAGATTCATACACAGTGCTGCCACAACCAAAAAATTTTTACAACCAAAATTTGCTTTAAAAGTTACCAAATGAGAAAAAAAATAACCAAATTTCAATATGTTGTATTTTTATTAAATAACATTTAAAATGGATACATATTTATAATGTAACTTATGTGATTTGAATTCAGTTAAAAAAAATAGTAACAAAAATAAAATTCTTTTGCCTACATATGTATGTATGTAGTAAGTAACGATTGTACACGTATGTTTAAAAAAATAACAGTTTGTTTAAAACAAAGTAAACAAAACTTGCAGTTCACAGCATAATAGTTTGAGACCATAGATTGACTTATTAAAAGTTCATTGCATTTTGAAGTGAAATTTCACATTTAGTAAAATTAAAAGCTGTTGATAGTGTTGTAAAAGAAAAGTATTATAAGCAAGGCGAATCAATTACCAGGTGGCAGCGTTACAGAATTTATTATTTTTTGCTGGTAGAAACGAATGTCAAACTTCATATATATAAAAAGTACACTACTGTCCAAGGCGAATCAATTACCAGGTGGCAGCGTTAGAGAATTTATTATTTTTTGCTAGTAGAAACGAATGTCAAACTTCATATATAAAAACAGTACACAGATTTTTTTTGTATGGAGTTTGACAGTAGTGTTCACGGCGAAAACTAATGAATTCGCCTACGCTGCCACCTGGTAATTGATTCGCCTTGGTACTGTCAAACACATATATGGAGTTCGACAGTAGTGTTCACGGCAAAAATTAATGAATTCGCCTACGCTGCCATCTGGTAATTGAATTCGCCTTGATTATAAGCAAGTGAGTAGCAATTAAGGCGAATTCATAACAGGTGGCTGCACTAGCGATTTATTTTAGTGAAGAATATAAAAGCTTAAAAAGTATAACATAAAAAATATGTACATGTGTATTATTATTTTGGAGGAAAAATAACCAAAATGAGAAAAATATTCACATCTCCACATTAAAGAAAAAAATAACCACTTTTGGTTAGAAATAACCAAAAACGGCAGCCCTGTTCATACACACATGCGTTTAAAAATGTGTGTGGATGTTCATAAGAAATGTTTTGTTAAAGGAAAGTATTGAGAGACAAAAACACACATTTTACATATAGAAACGTACATACATACTTTCATATCTACATATAAAGAAGAATGTGCTTCATAAAATTTTATTTCTGAATTCTATTTTTCCTACTTATTTAAAAATTGTTTGTAAAATAAGCTTAAAAACGAAACTATATGACTGCTCTTCTTATTGTAGGGTAAATATATATTTTATTCATGATATAAAAGTATAAGGTAGTTCCACTTCAAAAATTTGTGACGTTTGCGGGAATTATTTGAAATATATATTTTGTAAACAATAAAATTTGCGTTGCCACAGATATAAATAAGAAAAAAATATTTTGGAACTTTTTAACAAAACATGTGTAATTTGTATAATAAATTTACATAAATATAAATGATATTCAAATGTATTTACTATACGAGATATAAAATTACACAGAAGTAAATCCTCTGACCCTAGAAGACAATTTATAAAAATTCGCTTATTATCATAACTTATTAAAATTGCAAAGATTGATATTTATTTTTAGATGTGAAAAGCTATTACGAAAAAATGTTCCTCCAACAAAAATAATCTTCTTTAAACATTACTATCTAACATGAATTTCAATTGCACAACAAATTTTGCATATAGTTTTTCTTCCATAAATTTCTTGTTTGGCATATAAAGACCACACTCAGATAAAACTTTTACGTATGTATAATTTTGATTTTTTTCCTCAAAGTTTTGAAAACCTAAGTCCTTCAACCGCATTTTGTTTAATAATACATCCCAAATACCAGCATATATCTTTTTATTTATAAGATTTGTTTGCTCGCAAAGTTTTATGGTTTCTAAATAATTAATTTACTTCGATGCGTTCTTCTTCACTAGCCGGTATTTTACTAATTATTTCATATATTTCGTGGCTTAACGTTTCATGTATATTAGACAACTTGATTAAGTTATATTGACTATCTATTCGTTTTGTTTCATAAACTAATCAATTAAGACGTTATTTTGTTAAAAATTTAATTTTTACCTAACAAATAAGACCAGGACTTGTTTTAAACGAAACAGAAATTAAAAATTCTATTTAATATTTTACCTTTCGTACCTGGAAAAGCACTTTTTCCAATCGTACATTTGTCAATAACGAATATACTAGAGGTGCATTTGAAAACTTGAATTGTTCGAAATTTTAAAAATCTTACAGAATTGTTGTAGAAACGTCTTTTACTGATGCAGTAAGGAAAAGGCAACTCATCTTCTTTTTAGTTAAATTTGTGTATTCAATTTTCTATATTTTGTTTTACTTATTTAATAAAATTTGTTTGTAATTTTTACATTATTTATTTCTTTTCATTTCATTCATTCATTTTATATAAGAGGAAAAAACACAACAGAAAACCGGGAAATTACAAATTTATATGGTAGCACAAATTTTCATAATTCCCGCAAACGTCAGAACGTTAATATGGTGACGAAAAGAGAAAGTGGAACTACCTTCTATTTTTATATCATGTTTTTATTTGTGTATTTCTAAAAATATGCATAATCGCACCGAACTAATCATACCCTAAATTACGTAGTAATTTTTTTTAGAATTTATTCTTGTGGATACTTAATATGTTTTTTAAGAAATCTCAAACAATGGTAATAAAATAAAGCACTAATTTATGTATATTTATTATTAAATTTTTTGTTAAGTTTATTTAACCTGCATATAGGTTCAATATATATAAACCTCAATATGAATTTTATAGCTAAATTTATAAATTAAAATTGTCAAACAAAAAAACATACTGGCGCTTTAAAATTTAGACTTTCCCAGTACTTGTTACTTTGCACTCATGTGTTTCCCATGAGCAATGCTTTCTTAGCAACATAAGTATAAGAAAATTCGGAATTTCCAACCTGTTTTTGAAACAAGAGTTATTCTCGTCAAACCAGACATAATAATTTTAGTACACTATGCACATTGCTTCGTAATATATTTTTTATGTTTTTAGCTGCTGTTTTTACAAAATAGTATTTATAAGACATTTATGCGTGTTTTTATAGTTCTTAGAACGGATATACATTTCCTATGGATATGTCAGAATTTGTGAAGGTTTAATTATATCTATTATTCT
This sequence comes from Gymnosoma rotundatum, assembly GCA_916610165.2. Classification (NCBI taxonomy): domain Eukaryota; kingdom Metazoa; phylum Arthropoda; class Insecta; order Diptera; family Tachinidae; genus Gymnosoma; species Gymnosoma rotundatum. The sequence continues at coordinate 37,669,768 of OU744340.1, read as the reverse complement.
GCATTAATAGCAAGAAAATCGTTGTAATGTCGCAGTTTTCGCAATTTTCCATGTTTTACACCAAGAACTTTATATTTTTCATTTGGAAAGCCATTAAGAAATAATTTCACCCAAAATTTCGTACAAAAAAATTAATTTCAATCTTTAAAAATATTGTGCTAATATTCCGACAAATTATTAAAATCAGCGATTTTGATTATTGAAGGTAATAGCACGTCTCGACGGCAATTTCGCTACCGTTTACTTAGCTTTTCAGGAAACTTCTCACAAACATTTTAAATAAACTAAAATTTTTTGTTCAAACAATAAAGTAAATACAAAAATCAAAGTTTAAGCAAAAACAACAATTATCAACACTGGGGGCAAATTACGGCATTGGATATCGATTGAAATTTACATTTAAATTCTATTGAAATTTCGATCGATATCGAGTGTCGTAATTTGCCACCTGATTTTTTTTTTTTTTATTTTAAAAGTTAATAAAATAAATGTTATTGAAACAAATTAATTAATGTTGATAATTATGGAATTTAATTTATATGTATAAAGTAATTAAATTTAGGTAACAAATGAATTTAATTTACTTTTTTCGTGCTTGATTGCTTTAAATATAAATATTTCATGATATTCTCATGAAACATTTTTTACTTAAAAGTAGAAATTGAAATGTATTAATGCGTAGAAAGTGTATTCAAATGGCCATTTCACTACTGCTATTTTAGCTCATTAGTGGATCTTACCTAAATTTTGTATAGAAAACTTGAAAGTCTTATATCAAAAGCCAAATTGATTAAATATGAACTCTATTGAATCAATAAGAGAAAAAGACAGGAACAAAAAGACAGTATACAAAAACACAGCAAACATTCAGTAACTAAAAAAGTATAGTAAATTAAAATCGAAAAGGTTCCGAACAATAAATTTTCATATTGATAATAAATGAATTTAATATTCGGTGTAAATCCATGTTATTTCTTTTATACAACAACAAAACACATATTGTTACCATACAAATACACAATCGGTAACATTAGTTTATTTTGGATATTTTATAATGTAAATATATACACACTCGTACGCACGTATATACAAATGAATTAATGTGAGATGAGAGTAGCAAGTTTGCTGAGAATAATAATCTCTCTTGTAATTTTACTCTTAAAGTGGCAGTAGCAGTACGTCCATCGACAAAATATGTACTGGATGTAGAATGTACGGCAGTGAAACATCTTAGTATGTTTATAGTCTTTGCTCATACTTTATTGCACGAAGCACAAATAACTATAAGTATAAGTTGGATTGGGTATTTTCTATACTCATGCTTATAAGTATTGAGTAGAAATAAGTATATGTAAATACTCTAAGTATACTTATAAGTATTTCTTCATAGGAATATGGCATGTATTGTTTTATAATGGTGTGAACCAATTTTATTTTAAATAAAGACTAAATGATAAAGACTAAAGAATAAATGGGATTGAAGTATCCATTGAATTGTCAAAATCTCTAAGCGTCCGTTTTTTAATTCGTTCTTTTAATTAATTGCACTTTTTTTAAGAAATAAAACTAAGAACATGCCTGAATATAATCTTAAAAAATTTAAAAAAAGCACAGATAAATTGTCCTATATTTATATTTGTGCACAACAATTGTATTTACTATTACATTATTAATAAATAAACTAATAAAAAACAATAAAACCGCACAAGAAATTCCAAAGCAAATGAGTCTAAGCAACTAAAAAAGTGAAAATTAATAATTTTTCACCATCGTATCAAGAAAAAGTAAATCATGGTAACAAAAAAGATTAAATATAATAAAATTACAAAGTAAAAACTCTATACTTAGTTTTATCTTACAAAAGAATCAGGAAAAACATTAAATGACTTAAAAGAGTTACGCACAATATTGTATGCACGAGATACTCTAACAAAAATATTTTAGTCAACCTTAATAATGACAGTTGTTTATTTCTATTGAATCTACTAAATTTAAAAAAAAAAACTAAGTAATTAGGCATTTGAAGTTTAAATGTCTTGTAAATTTCTAAACTTTATAAATTCGGTAAAAGAAAATCCTATGGAGAAACACGAGCTGATATTCTGAGCGAGTATAGTTACCTAATAACTCCATTGAATGCAAATTTTATTCTTATTATCACATATCCCAGGGTGCCTGAGTAAACCTCTAATCCATGCAGAAAAATCGGCGTTATAAGGCTATTGACAATTATTTTTCTTATATAACTTTGATTTTTGAAGAATAAATATATTATTGATTTTTTTCCAAATAGTATCAAAGAAAGTTATATTTACAAAATTTTATTCTCAAGAAACCTCAATTTCTCATATATGCGTATTTTCGTAAAATATTTATAAATAACTGTTATTTTTGGCCCCTAAACTGTATCAATAAGAAAACAAGTCATAAGTTGACTTTTAAATATACACATATGTATATGTACATATATATTTTATATCATTAAATGATAAAATAAAAATTATGTATGTATAACTTTAAATAATTTTTTTTTCTAAAACTAAAGACAAGAACAAATCAGCTTTAAATTTATTTATTAATAATTTTAATTAATTAATTAATAACAACAGTAGAATAAAAAAATTAAATTATGTTTATGATAATATATAAAAAAGGTGTGTATGAAATTAAAAGAATTAAACCTAACTAAGTACATACGTATATGCATATGGCTTGGAACATTACAAAAATTTTACCAAAAATTTATTTTTTACAAAGAAATCAAAAATATAATATTTCAATAACTGGTATTCTCCACAATTAATTTTTCTTTAAATTTCGTCGTTGTTCTCCTTGCTGTGAATTTAAATAACTTAATGAATGTTAAATGGTTAAAGTATTAAAAAAAATTACTTAAACGTTTCGTTCTAAAATATTGTTACAAAGATGCTTTATTTAAATCATAAAAAAATGTTAAAAATAATTGAGACCAAGAAAGTAAAACGAAATGGCCTATTGTGTTTGTTTTCAAAGCCAGAAGTTTCTTTAAAACATCTTTATTGCAAAACAAAAACAACTAACACAAAGCGATGACTAAACAAACACAATACACAAACATACACACACCTGCATTGTATAACAACTAAATAAAAATACACAACATGTATTTTTAAACAATGATTGAAGGTTCTAGAAGTAAATAATAATGCTCACTAATGTGTCTGAGATAAAAGTGGCAACGCAGCATTTTCGATGGCGGTAGAAATTCTCGAACATTCAAGAACGCCTAAAAATAGGGTATATAAAAGCAACGCCAATACGAGCTGATTCATTCGTATTGTGAGCGTCATCTAGTTAAGATCTTGTGGTACAACAATTAAAGTTGCCAGCGTGTGTTTTTAATCGCGAATAGTTAAATCGTCAAATAATTGATTAAATAAAGTGTAATTTATTTAAAACTCTAAAAGTTGTGTGTTTATTTATTTTGCAAATAAAGAACTCATAAATTACACGTTTATAATTTAAATAAACGTAACAACTGGTGTCAGAAGTGAAATTGCAAAATAATAATAAAATAGTTAAAATGAAATTCGACGAGCTAAAAGTTGAGCAGCTAAAAATGGAGCTGAGTAAGTTAAATCTACCGACAGCAGGCAATAAAGCGGAGTTTCAAAAGCGGTTAATAGATGAATTTAAGCAGCGTGGTATCGATATTGGCACATACGAATTTCGAGAAAAAGACGAAAAGGAAGAGATTGAAGTATGTGCCCCAGCAAAAAATTGCGTTATAGACTTAAATTCAATGTTTGCCGCTATAATGAAGAAAATAGAAGAAAACAACCAGAAGCACAACCAGAAGCAGGAAAACCAGATGAAGAAAATAGAAGAAACCAACCAGAACCAGATAAAGAAGTTAGAAGAAAACAACCTGAAGCTTCAAGAAAAATTACAAGACAGCTTTAAGGCAATGCAAGAAATTTCTAGCGTCAACAGAGAAAGGCTTCTAGTGAAGGTAAATGAGAAATTTGAAGAAATATCAAAAGTCTTCGACAAACGAGTAAACGTCGTAGAACAAAGGGTCAGTGAGTTTGATGAAAAATTGTGCGGCCTAGAAAGAAAAGTAAGCGAAGAGTTACAAGAATTAAAAGTGCAAATGGGCGATCTTCAAATTCGAGAGGGACCGGTGAGAGTTATCTCTGAGCACGCCAGCAAGATTAACACCCCGAGCTTTGATGGCAGCGCACCTTTTAATGTTTTTAAGTTTCAGTTCGAAACAGTGGCCGGCAAAAATAGATGGGACAACGAAGAAAAAGCTATTGAGCTAATTCTGGCCCTAAAGGGTGCAGCAGCACAGATACTCGAAAGCTTACCAGCCGGCTGCAGAAATAATTATGAGGACATAATGGTAGCCTTACAACGTATGTACGGTGGCGAGCATAAAAGAGAACTCTACAGAATGGAGTTACGAGGCAGGGTGCAGAAGGCAAATGAGACGCTGCAAGACTTCGCCATGGAAATTGAACGTTTGGTGCAGTTGACTTACCCAGGCGAAGATCACCCGTTTCTGGATCAGTTAAAGATTGAAGCATTTGTGAATGGCATACGGGATCCAGATATTAAATATGCTGTTTGTGCTATGCAAAAATCATCTTTTGCAGAAACCATCTCGTATGCGCTAGCCCAGGAGACCGCAAAAGTCATCTCGAAGCCACAGATGTACAAAGCCTTGATACTGAAACTTATAACACAGACAGTAGAAGCGATATAAAAGAGTTAGTCAAACAGATAATGAAGGAAGAAAAAAGTAATTCTCGCGCTAAATGCTTTAAATGCGGTAAGACTGGGCATTTTCAGCGCAACTGTAGATCCGCAAAGAGAAGATCAAGATCTGCTTCGCCAGCAAGGGACAACAAGCGGGCCAACAACACAAAATCCCATGAGTCACCGTTAAACTAAATCGAGCTAGCACTAAGGGGCAAGTGCTGGGTCCCACAACCGATGGCCCCACAATCTCCATTTCCATTGTACAACAAAAAAATAGCAACCTTACTGTTTGCGGTCTTATAAACGGAAGTAAGCAAGTCCTCACCATAGACACAGGAGCATCTCAGTCAATTATAAGGCCCGATTTAGTAAAAGGGGCAGTGGAACCATTAAATAACGTACGACTGCGCACTGCTACTGGCGACTTAGCCACTGTCTATGGAAGAGCCAGGGTAAGAATGACTATTGCAAACATCACCGCCGAACATGTATTTTTGGTGTTGCCGATATAGTGGATGAAGTTATTATTGGTGCAGACTTTATGATAGCCCACGGTATTAGTCTGTACATGGGCGAGCAAATAATGATCTGGCGCAATGTGGAGATACCCCTGGATGTTGGTTATGACAGCAGGACCACGGTAAGGAAGTGAATTGCCGTTGAACGTCAGAAATTACCACCTCAGGCGGAAACTATAGTTTGGGCACGTGTGGAGACAGATTGTGAGGATAGCCGGTTGTGGGTGGTGGAACCAAAGGAACTAAAAGACGATATCATAACAGCAAAAGCCCTCGTGAAAATCTGCGACGATGGCAGAGTTCCTGTGGGAGTACCTAATCTGTACAATAGCGAAAAAACAATTAACAGGAATTTTGAGATGGGTCGATGTGAGCCAGATTGTGCGGCGAATACAGTATGTCCTAAAATAACAGCCACAGAAAGAGATTCATTAGCAGAACAGGTGCAAAAATGGGTGGCAGGACTAACACCTCCTGACAGAAACAAAGCAAAGCAGTTGCTGAGAAAACATCCGTCTTCGCCCTAAATAATAAAAGCCAAGGTAGAACGGCAGTTGTAAAACATGAAATTAATACAGGCGAAGCGAGGCCTATAAGACAAGCACCCAGAAGTGTTCCCCTAGCAAAATGAAATGAGGTCAAAGAACTTGTCAGCGAAATGGAAAGGAACGGAGTCATTGAGCCATCTCGAGTCCGTGGAGTTCACCAATAGTTTTAGTAAAGAAGAAGAACGGCAGTAACAGGTTTTGTGTTGACTACAGGAAGCTCAATGACGTCACCAAGAAAGACAGTTATCCGTTGCCTAGAATAGACGATACCTTAGACACGTTGGCTGGAACGGTGTGGTTCTCTACCTTGGACTTGCAGAGCGGCTATTGGCAAGTAGAGATAGCTGATAAAGACAAGGAGAAAACTGCCTTTAGCGCAAGTGGTGGTTTATGGCAGTGCAAGGTGATGCCATTCGGGCTCTGCAACGCTCCAGCTACTTTTGAGCGTTTAATGGAACGTGTGCTTAAGGGTCTCAATTGGAAGACGTGCTTAGTGTATCTGGATGACATAATCGTGATGGGGAAGACTTTTGATGAACACCTCAAAAACCCGGATGAAGTTTTTAAGCGTATAACTGCTGCAGGCTTAAAATTAAGTGTTAAGAAATGTGCTTTGTTTCAAAAGGAGGTCAAATACCTGGGGCATCGTGTAACAGCCGAGGGCGTATCAACTGATGAAGACAAAGTACTAGCAGTAAAGATCTGGCCTCGCCCACAAAATCTTCATGAGCTGCGTAGTTTCCTGGGGCTTTGCACATACTACAAGAGATTTGTGCCAAACTTTGCTCAAGTGGCTGCTAGCTTGCATGAGTTGACCAGGAAGTCGCAACCATACCACTGGAGTGAAGCAGCGGAAAAAGCGTTCCAGGAGCTCAAGAGACTTTTGTTTTTGGCACCAGTTCTCGCCTATCCAATAGCGGGACAAAAATTCATATTGGACACGGATGCAAGTGGCTATGGAATAGGAGGAGTGCTTTCTCAGGAGATTAATGGAACAGAAAAGGTCATTGGCTATTACAGCAGAGTGCTCTCCAAGCCCGAAAGAAATTACTGCTTTACACGACGGGAGCTCTTGGCAGTACTGGAGTGTGTTAAACATTACCACAAGCACTTATATGGCCAACATTTAATTTTAAGGACGGACCATTCAGCATTACGTTGGTTGATGCAATTTAAGAATCCTGAGGGCCAGCTTGCACGCTGGGTTGAACATCTGCAGAGCTATGACTTTAGCATTGTGCATAGAAAAGGAGGAAAGCACAATAACGCTGATGCCCTGTCAAGACGGCCATGCAATGTAGAGTGCAAGCACTGCACAAAAGTAGAGAAAAAGGAGTGCGTCATTGATGTGCGGCTTACCCAATTTGGGTCAAGAGAAGATTGGTCGAAGGCCCAGAAAGATGACCCAATTCTGGCAAAAATAATATTGGCTAAGCAAAACAACAGGAGACCGAATCATAATGAAATATCGGCAGAGAGCCAACTAGCCAAGTCGTACTGGGCCCAGTGGCATAGCCTGAAAGTAGAAGACGGCTGCTTATATCGATCTTGGGAAAGTACAGATGGCAAAACTACAACGGACTTAATTGTCGTGCCAACTTCTAGAAGAAATGAGATACTAAAGCAGTTCCATAATGGTCCCAGCGGCAGCCATATGGGTATAACAAAAAACTCTGGAAAAGATAAAGCAGAGGTTTTACTGGGTGGGTTGCCAACAGTACGTAGCCGATTGGATAGCTAATTGTGAAGAGTGCATAAAGGCCAAGGGTCCTGTAAGAAAAAGTCGTGGAAAACTTCAACAGTACAACGCAGGTGCACCCTTTGAGCGGATAGCTATTGATATCACAGGTCCATTCCCTGTCAGTGATGCTGGAAACCGATATGTACTAGTGGTAATGGATTATTTTAGCAAATAGCCCGAAGTGTATGCCATTCCAAACCAAGAATCTAAGACAGTGGTAGATGCCCTTGTGAACAATTGGGTGTGTCGGTACGGTGTTCCACTAGAACTACATTCAGACCAGGGACGAAATTTTGAATCAGCTATATTCAAAGAGATGTGCGACGTTTATGGTATTAAAAAGACAAGAACGACACCACTGCATCCACAGTCTGATGGCATGGTAGAAAGATTTAATCGTACCCTGGAGGAATATCTCAGAAAAGTGGTCAGTACACACCAAAAGGATTGGGATGAGTATATACCCAAATTTCTACTGGCGTACCGGTCAGCTGTACACGATTCAACCTCACGTGGTCCAGCAAAAATCTTGTTCGGGACAGAACTAAAACTGCCAGCAGATTTAGAATTTAGTGTTAAACCTGGACCAGTGCACGAAGACAATGGAAACGTTCTACAGGCACAAGAAGAACTGCATGAGCTTCATGAGTTTGTGCGTAACCGCATTAAAATGACCAGCGATAAGATGAAAGCCAGATATGATCGAGCAGCAAATACGGAGGGATTTACTGAAGGACAAATGGTTCTACTATTTAACCCGCAACGCAAGAAAGGATTATCCCCTAAACTGCAAACCCACTGGGAGGGGCCGTACAAGGTGATAAAGAAATTGAATGACGTGGTTTACCGGATACAGAGATATCATAATCCGAGGTCTAAAATGAAAGTGGTTCACCTCGAGCGGCTGGCTAAATATGGCAGAGGTAATGTTGAGCCTATTCGGGACGAAAAGGCTTAAGTGGGCGGCAGTGTTACAAAGATGCTTTATTTAAATCATAAAAAAATGTTAAAAATAATTGAGGCCAAGAAAGTAAAACGAAATGGCCTATTGTGTTTGTTTTCAAAGCTAGAAGTTTCTTTAAAACATCTTTATTGCAAAACAAAAACAACTAACACAAAGCGATGACTAAACAAACACAATACACAAACATACACACACCTGCATTGTATAACAACTAAATAAAAATACACAACATGTATTTTTAAACAATGATTGAAGGTTCTAGAAGTAAATAATAATGCTCACTAATGTGTCTGAGATAAAAGTGGCAACGTAGCATTTTCGATGGCGGTAGAAATTCTCGAACATTCAAGAACGCCTAAAAATAGGGATTATAAAAGCAACGCCAATACGAGCTGATTCATTCGTATTGTGAGCGTCATCTAGTTAAGATCTTGTGGTACAACAATTAAAGTTTCCAGCGTGTGTTTTTAATCGCGAATAGTTAAATCGTCAAATAATTGATTAAATAAAGTGTAATTTATTTAAAACTCTAAAAGTTGTGTGTTTATTTATTTTGCAAATAAAGAACTCATAAATTACACGTTTATAATTTAAATAAACGTAACAATATATTATTTTTTAAATTTTATTATTTAATTTTTTATTTTATAAAGCGTACTTTCACGGATCTAGTAAGCAACTCGACATATATGCATATATGAGATTGTTAGTTTATCTTGTGTTTTTTATACTGGTTCGCCATGCCAAATTCAGGTAAAGCTAAGCGCGGTAATAAAAAATTTGTCAATTATTTATTACATTTTGGAAATATAATATAATTCTAAGAAAAAAAACTCACTACCTGTTCATTAATATTTAGAAAAAATATGAGCAAAATTTGTTCATTTAGAACTTTTAAAGTATTGCAATTTTTTTTATTAAATAAAAAAGGGTTAATAAACTTTTTATTTGCTGCAAACATCTTAAGTAAATGCCATAAAAAAAAAACCAAATCAACAAAGGTACTTTTCGTACTTATAGAAGGTTTTAATATTTAATTATTCATTAAGTATTTCTTAGAATTTATGTCGTTTAAACGTATTGTTTTAACGAGAATTATAAAAATTTTTGATAAAATTAAAATAAAAAACAGTAATGATGGAAAATATATAAAAATTTAACTGACAATTGAATAAATATATAACATTTAATTTAAATTTAATCAATTCATTCTAATAAAAAAAAAATTTAGATTTTCTATTTAATTTCTTCTACCTTTTTACCAATCTTTTGCTAATGTTCAGTTATAATCAAAATGTTGAACATTCTACACATTTTTATATACATAGTTCCTATAAGTACTTATTTTACTTATAAGTATTTCAACTACTTTATGAGTATTATAAGTATTTTGCCATACTTATGAGTATTTCAACTACTTTATGAGTATTATAAGTATTTTGCCATACTTATAAGTATTTCAACTACTTTATGAGTATTATAAGTATTTTGCCATACTTATGAGAATTATGTAGTTATAAGTATGGGTATGGCAGATACCCAACACATTAGTTGTATTCATACTCTCATTTCATTTATTTTTTTAAGTTCGATGTGTATAAATAATGTGTGCTATGGGTATTGAGTATGCTCGTACTTGTTTGATAGCAAATAAGTAGATGTAAGTATTATCTGTATTACAAGTATGAGTATACTCAATACTCAAAAATATGAGTAAATAATTAAGTGTATCTTCTTTATAAGCACTTATTATCATTCTCTGGAAAACATACCGAGTAAGCCAAACGTTTCCTTACATCTATTAGTAGATAACATCCTAAAGTATAAAGTCTTATATAAACGTGTTATTTATTGAGTTCTTTGTTTGCAAATTAATTACACACAACTTTGTGTTTGTGGGTGTGAGAGGAAAGGTCGGTTTGAAGGGAAAAGAATTGCCGAGATTTGAGTTCAGACTTGCTTGTACCTGGCAAGTCTGTTTTTGCTGTCGTTCTTGCCTTGGGATATTTATTTATTTTTTGACATTGTCTTTTATTTCTTCTTCGGTGTGTTGTCTTATATTGTGTTAAGAAAATTTTATATTTGTTAATGAAATAAAATGTCAACAAATTAAGAAAATTCGAGCATAAGAAAATTAACTAAGTTGCTGAATGTTTATGTTCACAAGAAAATAAATAAAAATGAAAATTGAAGCTTCAAGAAAAATTTCAAGAAAGCTTTAAAGCAATGCAGGAAAGCTCAAGCGTCAACGGGGAAAGGCTTTTAGCGAAGGTAAATGAGAAATTTGAAGAAATATCAGAAGTCTTCGAGAAACGAGTGAAGATCGTAGAACAGAGGGTAAGCGAGTTTGATGAAAAATTGTGTTGCCTAGAGAGAAAAGTAAGCGAAGAGTTACATGAATTAAAAGTGCAAATGGGCGATCTTCAAATTCGAGAGGGGCCGGTGAGAGTTATCTCTGAGCACGCCAGCAAGATTAACACCCCGGGCTTTGACGCCAGCGCACCTTTTAATGTTTTTATGTTCCAGTTTGAAACAGTGGCCAGCAAAAATAGATGGGGCAACGAAGAAAAAGCTATAGAGCTAATTCTGGCCTTAAAGAGACCAGCAGCACAGATACTCGAAAACTTACCAGCCGGTTGCAGAAATAATTATGAGGACATAATGGTAGCCCTACAACGCAAGTACGGTAGTGACTACAAAAGAAAACTGTACAGAATGGAGCTACAAGGCAGGGTGCAGAAGATAAATGAGACGCTGCAAGACTTCGCCATGGATATTGAACATTTGGTGCAGCTGACTTACCCAGGCGAACATCATCCGTTTCTGGATCAGTTTAAGATTGAAGCATTTGTGATTGGCGTACGGGATCCAGATGTTAAATATGCGGTTTGTGCTATGCAAAAATCATCCTTTGCAGAAACCATCTCTTACACGCTAGCCCGGGAGACCGCAAAAGTTATCTCGAAGCCACAGGAATACAAGGTGCGATGTCTTGAGACTGATGCGTGTTATAACGGAGACAAAAGGAGCAAAATAAAGGAGATGCTCAAAGAAATAATGAAGGAGGAAAGGGGAAAATCTCGCGCCAAATGCTTTAAATGCGGTAAGGCCGGCCATTTTCAGCGGAACTGCAGATCCGCAAAGAGAAGGTCATGATCTGCTTCGCCAGCAAGGGACAACAAGCAGGCCAACAACACCAAATCGCATGAGTCTCCGTTAAACTAAATCGAGCTAGCACTAACGGGCAAGTGCTGGCTCCCACAAACGATGGCCCCACAATCTCCATTTCCATTGTACAACAGAAAAATAGCAACCTTACTATTGTATGGGCACGTGTGGAGACAGATTATGAGGATAACCGGTTGTGTGTGGCGGAACCAAAAGAACTAAAAGACGATATCGTAACAGCAAAAGCCCTCGTGAAAATCTGTGTGAGAGTACTTAATCTGTCTAATAGCGAAAAAACTATAAACAGGAATTTTGAGATGGGTCGATGTGAGCCAGCAGAAGCCATAATTAATTGTGCTAATTATTTTTTCTAAAGTAGTATATCTCTAACAAGTGCATGCAGGAGTTCAGATGATTATTTTATTGGTGTACGTTTTATTGTGTTTGGTGTCAAAAGTTGTTTACATTTATTTAAATTTTTATTTTGCTATACATTTCTCTTGTTTTTACGTGTTGCTTTTGATTTTTATTATGTTCTATCAGGGATGGTAAACGAAATATTCAAATTACACTTTTCCAACTCAAGTTCCATTGAATATCCTTTTATTGAATTCTTGTTTAAATTTACATTGATATAGTCGTTAAAAGGTCATTCTCTTAATTTTTTTATAATAATTAAGTAAAATTAATATTAATTTTTCAGTTAGAAAAATTATAAAATATTACCCACTTTGCCGTCTCTGAACTGTTTTTTGACATAATACATGATTTTACACAAATGTTGTAGACTTGCATGTACTTAATATAAATATACTTTGATTTTTTCTTAACAAATTTATTAGCTCATTTTTTACTTCTTCATTGTCTTTTGACAAATTTTCTAAAGTGTTTTTCTTTTCTACTTCCAAATTATAAATTTTTTTCCAATTTAGTTGGATTTAATCTTTCCTTAATATAATTTTGTTCTATACTTTTAATTTTGTTTAAAATTTTCTGTATTAAATCAACACGACTTTTAATTTTATTTTTTTCAGTGATGCATGTTGTTGATAACTTTTCTGGCGGAGATGGGGAATCCAAATAAATTTGCGAACATCATGAAAAATCATTGAATAAGAGTCATCTAATAATACCTCTAGATCACTATATTCTTGCGAGTTGTCTGAAATTTCAAAAATAACAATGCGCATATGTATGTAAATTTGTTAACACATCTATAAAAAAAAAAAATTAAAAATAATTACAATTTCTTCTTTATTATTTTTCTCAAATGTATTTACAATAAAGTTAAAGTTACAATAAAAGAGGCACTATCATGGATTTTAATGTTTTATTTTAAAAGATTACAAAGTTAAACCACTGTGAAATTGGCTTACCGCAGATACTCTCCTCCACGACATCTTTTAGATTGTGCATTTTAAATGACCCTAAAATTTTATGTACTTTCGGGTACATTTCCCTTTTCCTTTCTGAAATTTGATATAAAAAATTAATTGTTTACATTTGTTTTGTTACTAAAATATTGTTACAAAAATGCTTTATTAAAATCATAAAAAGATGTGAAAATAATTTAGGCAAAGAAAGTGAAACGAAATGGCTTATTGTGTTTGTTTTCAAAGCTAAAAGCAAAGACAATAAATTTATAAAGATGTTGCAGTTTGAACATTTAAAAAATCTAAAATTATGAGCAGTTTCATGGTAGCGGGGGTAAGAGATAAGAGGGAAGAAATTTCTGTGAGCGATACCAAAATTCAAGAGAGCACAATATTAGTTTTGTAAACAAGACAGATTCATACACACATAGGTTTAAAAATGCGTGTGGATGTTCATTAGAAATGTTTTTTAAAGGAAAGTATTGAGAGACAAAAACACACATTTTACATATAGAAACGTACATACATACTTTCATATCTACATATAAAGAAGAAAGTGCTTCATAAAATTATATTTCTGAATTCTATTTTTCCTACTTATTTAAAAATTGTTTGTAAATTAAGCATAATAAGCTTAAAAACGAAACTATATGACTGCTCTTGTTATTGTAGGGTAAATATATATTTTTATTTATGTTTTGTTAAAAATATGCATAATCGCACCGAACTAATCATACCCTAAATTACCTAGTAATTTTTTTAGCGTTTATTCTTGTGAATACTTAATATGTTTTTTAAGAAATCTCAAACAATGGTAATAAAATAAGGCACTAATTTATGTATATTTATTATTAAATTTTTTGTTAAGTTTATTTAACCTGCATATATGTTCAATATATATAAACCTCAATATGAATTTGATAGCGAAATTTATAAATTAAAATTGCCAAACAAAATAAATTACTGGCGCTTTAAAATTTAGACTTTCCCAGTACTTGTTACTTTGCACTCATGTTTTTCCCATGAGCAATGCTTTCTTAGCAACATAAGTATAAGAAAATTCGGAATTTCCAACCTGTTTTTGTGACAAGAGTTATTCTCGTCAAACCAGACATAATAATAATAATAATAATAATAATAATAATAATAATAATAATAATAATAATAATAATAATGTGCATAGTGTACGCACATTGCTTCGTAATATATTTTTTATGTTTTTAGCTGCTGTTTTTACAAAATAGTATTTATAAGACCTTTATGCGTGTTTTTATAGTTTTTAGAACGGATATACATTTCCTATGGATAGGTCAGAATTTGTGAAGGTTTAATCATATCTATTATTCTGCATTAATAGCAAGAAAATCGTTGAAATATCGCATTTTTCGCAATTTTCATATTTTACACCAAGAACTTTATAGTTTTCATTTTGAAAGCCATTAAGAAATAATTTCACCCAAAATTTCGTACAAAAAATTAATTTTAATCTTTAAAAATATTGTGCTAATTATTCCGAACAAATTATTAAAATCACCGATTTTGATTATTGAAGGTAATAGCACGTCTCGATGGCCATTTCGCTACCGTTTACTTAGCTCTTCAGGAAACTTCTCACAAACATTTTATATAAACTAAATTTTTTGTTCAAACAATAAAGTAAAGACAAAAATCAAAGTTTAAGCAAAAACAACAATTATCAACACTGGGGGCAAATTACGGCATTCGATACCGATCGAAATATTCATTTAAATTCTATTGAAATTTCGATCGATATCGAGTGTCGTAATTTGCCACCTGATTTTATTTTTCTTTATATACTGTATAAGGCTGACTTTTTTTCGGCTCTTCTATACATTTAAAAGATGAAGAAAAATAAAATTAAGACAACAAATAAAATATCACAACACGCCACGATAATTTATTTATGCCTTTTATATGGGCACTTGCAAGTTAATAATTAAAATTAAATTGCGGGAATTTTAAATTAAATTATTTATCTTTAAAAAATATATTGTGCTAATTATCCCGAACAAATTATTAAAATCACCAATGTTTTGATTTTTCCAATTTTCCGACTTTTCTGGAGGGATTTTCAAAAATTTTGTTTCGTAAAAACCTTCTCATTGAAAATACGAACAACTGACAAAAAATGTTACAGAAATCGGCACAGCTGTTCTCATTTTATGAATTACTATACATTTTTTGTACCATTTTTATATATAAGATTCAAGCACTATGTTCACTACAACTGAGACGCTAGAATAGTGTGTTCTTCTTAAAATAGTGATAAAAGTTAATAAAATAAATGTTATTGAAACAAAATAAATAATGTTAATAATTATGGTATTTAATTTATATGTATGTAGTAATTAAATTTTATAATAAATGAATTTAATTTACATTAATTGTGCTTAATTGCTTCAAATATACATAAATATTTTATGATATTCTCATGAAACATTTTTTATTTAAAAGTAGAAATTGAAATGTGTTACTGCGTAGAAAGTATATTCATATGGCCATTTCACTACTGCTATTTTAGCTCATTAGTGGATTTTATCCAAATTTCGTGTAGAAAACTTGAAAGTCTTAAGCCAAATTGATTAAATAAGAACTCTATTGAATCAATAAGAGAAAAAGACAGGAACAAAATTCATTCAGTAACTAAAAAAGTAAAGTAAATTAAAATCGAAAAGGTTCCGAACAATAAATTTTCATATTGATAATAAATGAAGTTAATATTCGGTGTAAATCGATGTTATTTCTTTTATACAACAACAAAACACATATTGTTACCATACAAATACACAATCGGTAACATTAGTTTATTTTGGATATTTTATAATGTAAATATATACACACTCGTATGCACGTATATACAAATGAATTAATGTGAGATGAGAGTAACAAGTTTGCTGAGAATAATAATCTCTCTTTGTAAATTACTCTTAAAGTGGCAATAGCAGTACGTCCATCAACAAAATATGCACTGGATGTACAATGAACGGCAGTGAAACATCTTAGTATATTTATAGTCTTTGCTAAAAGTTTCTACGAAACATCTTTATTACAAAACAAAAACAACTAACACAAAGCGAAACGTAAACAAACACAATACACACCTGCATTGTATAACAACTCAATAAAAATACACATGTATTTTTAAATAATGATTGAAGGTTCTAGATAACAATGCTCACTAATGTGTCTGAGATAATAGTGGCAACGCAGCATTTTCAACTACGCAACAGATGGCGATAGAAATTCTCAAATATTCAAGAACGCATAAAAATAGGTTATAGAAAAACAATGCCAACACGTGCTGATTCATTCTTATTGAGAGCGTCATCTACTTAAGATCTTGTCGTATAACAAGTAAAGTTGCCAACGTGTATTATTAATCGCGAATAGTTAAATCGTCAAATAATTGATTAAATAAAGTGTAATTTAATTAAAACTCTAAAAGTTGTGTGTGTAATTATTTTGCAAATAAAGAACTCATAAATAAAACGTTTATAAATTTAAATAAACGTAACAATATTTTATGATTCAAAGACAATAAATTAAAGGGATAAAGAATTAAAAATAAGAAAAACAATAAAATTATTATTACTTTTTGTCAATGTTTATAGCAATTGCTTTAATAATTGATTATCATACATTGCTTTTTTACCTTCCAAATATAGAAACAAATTATTCAACAAAAATCAAAACAAAACATATATAAAAACAAGAAAGAATAATAAGCAATAATAAGAACAAATTTAGGGATGGTTATTAGAAATAAGAGTATATTCAATTCAATATTAAATAGATCAGGATTGAAATGCGCTCATATTAATGCACAAAGTCTTAAACCTAGTTCAAGATCAATCAAGTTTGATGAAGTAAGAAATTTATTTGAAGATAGTGTAATTAATATTATTGGCATTTCGGAAACATGGTTTGCTGAAGCTGTATCAAACGATTTAGTAAATATTGGTGGATTAAATTTTTCGAAATGATAGTTTTATACGGCGGAGAGAAGGTGTATGTTTATACATTTCTGAAAAATTTAAGGCTAGGATTATTTATAGAGCAATGGATGAGGATGTTTTTGAGTATATTTTTGTAGAGGTAATGATTAGTACAGGGATTCTTATTTTAGTTGGCGTGATCTGAAATTTGTGAATGTCCATCGCTCTCTTTTGTACATAACTCATTACCAACGCATTACTGTGATAGCAGTAGAAGCACGTCCCTTATTGACTATTTTTTGGTACCTAATTTTGAAAAAATTAAATACAAGGGACAATTTCAGTTTCCTGCATTATGTTCTAATCACTTAATAGTGTGTATTTAATATTCTATAGCAATTAATGATGATGTAGAAAATATCATGTATAGAGATATTGGGTTATGTCAGGCAGGCAGCCGTGTTGCCAGAGAAACGAAGGGCCTGTTCGTAAATGAAACACTGCGCTGCATAATATGATTATTATGCGATGGTTTTGCTAATCAGCTGTGCATGATGTTTTTATTTGCACATTTGTTTGTTTGACATTACGAACGACATAAGTTAAGAATGGAAAAATTATTAATTAATAGAAATTAAAAGCTTACTTAGTTTTCCTTTAACGAATGTAACACTAAACACATAAAAGTTAAAGAAATATGAAAAAAATTACATTTAAGTACTTACTTTTCCGTTGGATCAGCCATTTTTGTGATTAGTATTTGCAGTCGTTTGCGCATAATAAACTGCTGTGTTGCATTTTCGACCGTGTTACATTTGCAGTGTTGCCTTTGTTTGCATTTTTGAACATACTGCGCATAATATGCAGCGCAGTGCTGCATTTACGAACAGGCCCGAAGCAACAAAGAGAGAAGATTAAGGCAGGAATTAAAAAAGGAAATGGGGATGAAGAAATGAGAAAGACAGAGACAGAAAGAGAGAAAGAACCGCGGGTTTAAGAATACGGATAAAATCCGAAAAAATGCAGAAAAGAATCCACTAAGCGAGGCCAGTCGACCAAAGTGTGCGCTCATTCCCCTGAATGAGTCACGGTGTCCGGTTGTTGGCCGGTAAACCACCCACTGCACCTTAAGAAGGAACTAATCCTACCTGGCCCCATTGACGATATATCAGATAGGCCGTCATAGTACCGCTGACCGAGATATCTGAGCCGTATACACCCCAGCGCGGAGAATTGACAGAGGAGGTGTTCCACCGCCTCTTCTTCCTCCTCGTCCTGACAACTTCTGCAGAAGTCGTTAAAAGGGATACCCATATTCCTAGCAAATAGACAGTGCCCAGTGACCGCAGCCACCAAGTAGTCAAACCCTCGGTAGCAGCAATAGCGCAGCTGCCCTGCCCTGATCCAAAGAGGGCCAGATTGTTCTAGCGGTCGAACATGTCGACTCGTTAGACGATCTGGTCTGAGCCAGTTCGTGGATAGCTGCGTCAATGCGCCATTCGCAAGTAGAGAGGGGTATGACACAGAAGATGTCAATAGCACCATCGTCAAGCATTGATTGCCACTTCGCCAGTTCATCGGAAACGAGGTTGCCAAAAACGGTCCCATGTCCCCTCACCCACTTTAGGGTGACCGTGGAAACCTCTGCCATCCCGTTAAGGGATGTCCGGCATTTAGAGACAAGTTCAGATGTGGTGAACACACCTTTGAGGGACGTAATTGCGGCTTTGCTGTCGGTACAGATGAAAATATCCCTGTTGGATATGTTATAGTACCTCAACCAGTACACCGCCTTTCTAATATCAGATATATCCGCCTGTAAAACACTACAGTCATTTGGGAGTCTAAAAATCTACCTTATCTCAAATTCCTCAATGTATTTCACAAGCAGTCTGTTAATTGCAACATTCCACAACAGCGGAGATAAAACTCCGCTTTGTGGTGTGCCCCTTACAGCCATCCTAGTGACATTTGCCGTGCCAGAAGTGGACGTTATAAACCTGCAATTCAGCAAGCATGTTACGAACCATATTATCGATAGGTCGACCCCCAGCTCTCTGAGAGTCTGAGTGATCGTAGTCAGGTCGATATTGTTGAAGGCTTCTTAAATGTTCATGAAGTAAACAATCTATGATAACTAGATTAAAAATGGAAAATACTATAAATGTACACATTTCATTATAATGCTAACAAAACATTGCATAAAACATTAACTTCAGCACTTCCCCTTGTTAGTTATGTTAACATTATGAAGTCCTAATCTTTCTCAAATATGTTTCAGTCTTTGAGGTTGCAATGGTTTTGTCATGATATCAGCTAGTTGTTCTTGAGTTGCGATTTGTTTCACTTTCAATATCTCTTCAGTTACTTTTTCACGGACAAAGAAATGTTTGAGAGCGATGTGTTTTGCTTTTCGATGATATTCTGGATTTTGTGCAAGTGGCACTTGCAACATTTGAATTTCATTATACATAATTGTTTCAGCAAATAAACGGCTTAACCAAATTATTTCTTTTGTTCCTTTTGTTAGTGCCACTATTTCGGCTTCTGTTGTTGACATAGCTACCATCAGAAAATTTTATCACAACGCCAGATGTAGACCTTCCAGTTTTAATACAACCACTGAAATCTGCATCACTATAGCACTCCAACTTAGGACATGCACCAGTATTATAAGTAATGCCATAATAAAGAGTATCTGCAATATATCTAAATACTCTTTTAACTCGAACTATATCTGTATGTGAGAGATTTTCTAGTGTTCTGGTGAAAATCCAACACTGTATACTAGGTCAGGCCTACTTCCAAGCATCAAATACATGATACTACCAACTGCTTGCCTGTGTGAAAATTTTCTTTCATATGCGTTTTCTTTTTCTTCCTGTGACTACAAACATTCGTTATTCTTAAGCATGGGTGTTGAAACGCTTTTACAGTTCGAAAAATTAAACTTTTCAAATAACTTTGTGGTATATGCTTCTTGACTTATCGTTATCTTTTCTTTACCTTTCTTAATCTCAAGTCCTAAGTCAAGTCTATGATTCCAACATCTTGAAGCTTGTTTTAACCCATACAAATTTCGCTTCAATTGGCATACTTTGTTGCTTCCATCTTCAAACCCTTCCGGTTGTTTCATAAAAATTATTTCCTCTGGTCTGCCATATAAAAATGCAGTGAGCACATCAAATTGAGCTAAGTGCATGATTTGGCTTGCAGCTACACTTCAAAGAGCTCGTATTTTCCGATCTTTGCAACAGGACTAAATGTATCATTAAAATCAATACTTTCTCTTTGACTGAAGCCCTTTATAACAAGCTTTGCTTTAAATTTGTCAATGCTTCCATCTTGATTGATCTTCAATTTATATACCCACCTCGAAAGAAGTGTCTTAGCTCCTTTTGGTAGAGTGACCATATTTCATGTCTTGCTTTTTTTTGGAGTGATTTAATTTCTGATATCATGGCTTCTCTCCATTGTAAGTTTTGTTTACTATTACATGTTAGAGGAGTCACTAATCTATTAACAAAGTCTTCAGAAAACATTACGTAGTATTCATTTTTAATTTGACATTATTGTTCGGTTTCCCAAACTTCTGAAATAATCTCCGTATGATTCTCGTGCTCTTTTTCTAGCATATTGTTCTACTCCAATTTCTTTCCTACTGACTACTGGATCAAAAAGAACGCTACTCATTTGGGTTAACAAAAACCATGCTTTATTGCAAGTTAGTATAAAGATATTAACAAAACAGTTATTGGTGTAAACCTGAATTTACTGCAATATTTCAATATTGCTAACTATTGTTGATAATATAAATGGAACAGTATAAGGTGAAATACAACTTACATTTCGAATCCGTAAAATCAAGTTGTCAATATAAACCAAGTTCTCTTCTGAAGTATCTTCAGAGGTTAGTAAAATTATGTGGATGCAATTCTTGGTTGTCTAGATATTATGTGCTTGATTTATTGAATTTATTGCTACAAAGCAAAGTAGTTATTACAAAATATAAGTTTAGTTTTTCGCTTATGTCTCGGAAACTATTCCGCGTGCACATATACCTCTATATACGATCGAAAGATGATACAAATGCGAATCGGTCGTGGTTTAGTTCGTTTCTTAAAAGACTGTACGAAAAAAGTTATTAAGCGGTAAATTTTTAAAATTTTAAAGAATCGCTCAAAAGTGTAAGTTTAGTATTTCGATTATATCTCGGAAACGGGTGCACATACACGGCTATATATGTAAAGGCATCAAAGGTTTAATTGTTTTCTTCAACTGCACAGTCACAATAATGTAAAATGAAAGTGTCAAAAAGGTCAAAGAAAAAAAGTTGTTAATCAAATGTCAAAAAAAAAGAGAAGCTGAGAGCTAAAAAAAGCATTCAGTTGAAAGAGGTCGATGAATATCTCAAGAAGTTCAGTTGAAAGAAGCGGTCGTTAAAGAAGTCAGTAGTCGGTTTTTTAAATTATTTTTAACCAAATTTGTAATTGCTAAATATTCTGTGTTGTGTTAAGCTAAATTAATTATTTTGATTTGTAAACAATCTTATTTCAAAATTGTAATTATATTTCTTAAATTTGAGTTAAATCTAAATATTAATTCCTAAAATAAACATACGATACTGAAGGGGACAATCAGAGTGACCATAAAAGGCCATGTAACACGATAGCAAGAGTGGAAGGTGTAAGAATGGCACAGGAAAAATAACTTTCAGTATAACACAACAACAATTTTTAAATTCACAACGAAATATCGACACAGAAAGAGAAACAAGAGAGCCGAAGAATTTGAGGGTAACAGATGTTAATAATACAGTTTTAGGGCCAATTTTTGAGTTCGTATTTAAATACGCATTTAGTTAATTTTCATTTAAATTTAAGTTGTATTTAAATGCAGTTTCATTTTTTCAGTTCTTATTTAAGTTCTCATTTAAATATCACAAAAATATGGTAGCATTACGAAATATCAAAATAAATCTCCATTGTTTATGAAAAACAGCTGCTAACAAACACAATGAATTGCAAATTTTGTGAAAAATATTTTAAATATATTAAAAAATGTCAGCGATACTCATGTATTCACCACCTAAACTTATTTTATTTATTGATTTAACTTTTTAATTAATATTTTCATTAAGATGTGTATGCACAACATATAATATTTTTCTATCAATGGCTAAAATGTTTGTTTACTTTTGTTTAGTTTTGCGAAACAACAACAAAAAATGCCATAACCATATGGTAAAACTGTATTATTTAAATGGACTTTAAATGCGCAAGATTGGTCATTTAAGTTTCATTTAAGTGTGCATTGAAAAACTGAATTTTGTACTTAAATAGAACTTAAATTTAAATGACATTTAAATACGAAGTCAAAAACTGGCCCTTAGAATTATTGTCATAAGTAGAACCAGAATGCAAGGCACATTAATATACTAGGTAGTGGCAGTACATCAGCTGACTTTCTTGTTTAAGTTTTCAGATATCAAATTGTTTTTACACTTATTGCGTTTTCCCCTAAATATTTTTTTCTTGCAGTGTGTGTTGTGGAAATGTATTTAAAATTTTCATAAAACAAAAGAGTTTCACACACTTTTTGAAACTGAATTTTATTATAAAATTGTAGGCCTGATTTTTTGCTGATTTTATATGTAAAAACCAAAAATGTGTATAAACAGGTTTTGTTAGCTGTTTGCATTTTTCAGTTTGGTACAAAATGTGTTTATACACATTTTTGGTATTTACATATTTACAGAGGCTATCAGAACAAAACTTTTAACTTGTTTATTCTTAATTTTATTAATAATATAGCAAATATCTTAACGTAATAATCCGATAATTATAAGCGTATTACGATAAAAATACTACGTTTAGGTCGACCAAAATTAAAAAATAAAACAAAAATAATTTTTAAGCCATTTTTTTCCTGCACATTTAAGCATTTTTATAGGTATTTTTTAGGTCTGATAAACTTTAAAAAATCTTATAATTTGAGTTAAAAACACACTTTTTATGACTTTAAAAAAAAAACTATATGTCCGAAGTACCCAAATTTGGTGCGCTACCCAGAAGCCCCCCTTCACCCTGAGGCTCTGACCGTCCGTAGATTCACTGAAACACCTCTGCCCTGCCTCTGTAAAATTTCGTTGAGATATATTGAGTGGTTCATAAGATACCGAATTTTGTAAAAAAATCGTTTTCAAACAACTGTGCGTCAGTTGATTTGACATCTGGAAATATATTTTACAAAAACAAAATACATTTTGTTTCCCTTTTGTTGTAGTTGTTTTAGAACTGTTATTACCTGTAAAATTAATGTGCCTTGACTAAAATCAAAGAAAACGTGTAATAAGAAAGGTTTAAGAAAAATTGGTAAAAATGTTAATAAATTTGGAACTGTAAACAGAACTGGTTGAAACACGATGGCTGATGAGCAATTAAGCGAATTAATAAAATTATTCGCTTTTAAAATAGCAAAAGAAGACAGGTAAGAGCAAAAAATAGCGTGGCAACTCTGTCGTGAGTAGACGTCGTTTTAAAGCTGAAAGTCCATACCACGCGTTCTATGCGTACACGCGTTATACGCGTCTTTCAAAAAAGTAGAATTAATGTGAATATATGTGACAAGTTACACAGCACAAAGCGTAGAAAGCATGAACGCGTAGAACGCAAGAAGTTTGTTTACTTTCTACTTTTCTACGCTTCTCAAGCGTCATGAAAAAATGTCTGCTGTTTTTGATATCTAAGGATGGTAAAATATATTTTATTATCAATGGTATCGATAAATATTGTTGATTTAATGATTACTTTTTTCTGTTTTTTTGTTTTAAAAAGCCTTTTTAATAAAAAAGAAACTATTTTTTAGTAAAGTTTAGCAATAAATTCAGAAAAAAATACGTAAATATTAATAATTTACAACAACTCTTTCATCAATAAAACTAATGTTTTTGCTATCGATTACTTTTATGTACTTAGTTTCATCCCTAATGAATATATGTAATTTAAGAAGTTTTTAATACAAATGCAAAACCCGTTTCCTTTTCTTCTGAAGATTTTCATAGGTCCCTGTTACACAAAATATTATGTGCATAAACTCAATATATGCCATAAATTCTTTAAACATTACCCTTTCCATTTTTCCAAAAACGATTTCTTTAGATAAAAATATTTACACCACAGCTGATCAAAACAAAAACTTGGCGCATAAAAAGCGTTGCATGTAGAAAGCATAAAAAGTATGAAAAGCGTAGAAAGCGTGTACGCATAGAACGCGTTGTATGGACTTTCAGCTTAACCTCGCTCCGTGCTTTCAGTTAAAAAAATTAAAATAAAGTTGTATTTAAGTAAAAAAAAATTATTTATTATAACTTCTATAAAGAGAAGTTGTTATACTTTCGAGCGTTATAAAAAATGCCTTTATAAGTTCGAAAGAGTATAAATAATAAAAAAAAAAAATAATAATAATAAATTTACATTCAATGCCACGCACCAGTGTTGGACAATGAAGAAGCTATTAAATGTGATTTATGTAAAAAAAACGAATGAAAGATAAAACTCTCGATTTTAATTGTCATTTTTGTGTGCCTCTGAGCGACATTAATACTGAATTTAAAACAATATTAAAAGTTATGAGAGAAATGAAAGAAACAATTAAATTTTTGTCATCACAATACGATGATATATTGAGAGGTGTGAAGAGAAATACTCAAAATATAAAGAACTTTCAAAAAGAAAATAAAAACTTAAAAGATATAAAAAAACTAAAATCAAGTGTAACTCTTTTAAATGACATTCGCGTAAAAAATAAGTGCATTATAAATGGAATCAAAACAAACAGTGAACTAAAAGCAATTGATATTGTTTTGGATATTGCCAAAAAAAATCTGGTGCTGAATTGAGTGAAGATAAAATTGAAGATTCTTATTTTCTTAGCAAATAAATCGTCTTTGGTGGTAAGGTTTGTTAATACTAAGAGTAAGACTGCGTTTATGAAAGAAAAGAAAAATCTGCGTGAATTGGATGATATGAAAAAAGTGTTTATCAACGATTTCTTGTCGAGGAAAAGCCTTGAGGTTTTACGGCATGCAAAATCCCTATAAACTGTTGGCTTCAAATAGACCTACACTTATGCTGAACAATTTTTTGCAAAGAAATCTGATGGTTTAAGACAGATCAGAATATAAACAATGGAGGACGTTGATAATCTGCTGATGAAGTTTGCTTATGCTCGTGGTAATTATAAAAACGATGATGATGTTGATGATTATGATGACGCAAATGATAATGATGAACCTGGTGTTTTTCGTCTCCAAATTAAAACTCTTCTATTTATTTTGTATCTTAATTTTTTGCATTGTATTGTTAAAAAATATATATCAAATATGAATTCAAACTATTTTAAAAATTTGAAAGATTATAATTCATTTATGAATCAAAATATTAATAATATTTTTTTAGTGTTGTTTCTATTAATGTAAGAAGCGTTTTTTCAATAAATAAATTTAATAAATTTTAAGATAGTGTTGACGTTTAGGTCAACATATTATTTTAATTAAGTTTTTATTTGACGTTTTTAAATAATATCAAAAATACATATATATATATATATATATATATATATATATATATATATATAAATATAAGACCTATGGCTTAAACATTAAATGAAATATAAGTAGTTTAAAATCACAATCATTTGTATCAATTTTGCTCGTCACTGTTGTTCTTGACATAAATCTATACTTTAATTATTATTATATCAATCAAAATGCAAGCTTTGCAATTATTAATTGTAAACATAATAAAGAGGTGATTGATTGTCCCACTTCCGCATAAATAAAAAGAAACAAAAAAAGGGGGACAAACTATAGCGATTAAATAATAATTTATTTGGAACAACAGTGGTAGCAAAATGCTTATTATGCACTTTACCATTTGTTATTGTTAAGTTAATTTAGTATATAAGCAATTAAGAAAATAAAGAAATTATCAATCTTCTTAAGGCATTTAAAGTGTTTTATTGATTGATCCTACCATTCTTCAAGTTCAAGTGCTTGAAGGATAAACCGGCGAAACAAAATAGTATCAATACAAGTTCATGTACTTGGATTGAAAATTACTATTGCCATCAACCTCAACAGATAAAATAAGTCAACTCGTAAAACTACCTGAAATTATTGCCATACAGGAAACCTGGTTCAGTAAATAACATATAAATCTATATACAATTGGTGGTTTTAATGCAATTAATTGTGATCGAATAGATGGATTAGGTGGCACGTCCATTTATGTAAACTCGAAATTCAAATATCATATTATTTTAAAGAAAAGTGACGAACATTTGGATTTAATTGTAATTAAGTTAAATCACTCCAGTCTCGTTGTTGTATCTGTATACCGGTCACAGCGTTGCAAAATAACAAATTTTTTGGAAAGAATTGAAAGTGTACTTGAAGAGCTAGGATCTAACTCGACTTTATTAGTTGGAGATTTGAATGTCGATTTGCTGGTATAAAATAGGACACAACAGTTACTGGTCAATCTATTAAATGATTTTAATATGCATTCCTGTCATAAACTTGATTCAAGGCCTGCAAGTAGAACATGCATTGACTGGATCTTTAGTAGTTTATCAAATGAAATGTTCGTTCACAGTATTGAAAATTCAATACTGACCACAATTTGCTGAGTTGTGGGTTTTATTTAAACTTTGAACTCACTGAAAGCATAACTGAATGCAGAAAAAATATAAACTATGAAAAATATGGGTTGATTTTAGATAGTGCATTAGGAGAAGTAACTGACACATCCTTATCTCCTGATATATTTATTCATATTTTATTCATATTCATATTTGAACTAATGCAGAAATGTACAGAAAGTTCATCTAGAACATGCAATATACGTTTAAAAGTGGCCCCATGGGTGACTGAAAATCTTTATTTCTTAATATGCTATAAACACAATCATGTCCACCGACCATCGACTACAAGATGTCAAAAATAGAATACATGCGCGCTTATGAGAATAATTCTTTTAGACGCTACACGACTACCGACTACACGGCTACTTTTGTAGCTCGTATCCAACTTAGGATAATTTCTATTTTTCTTGGCTACAAAAAACAGATTAGTGCTGCCAATACAATAAATGCATGAAATGGTGGTTTTAAAAACGCAATACATTAAATATAGCTATTAAAAACGCGAAAAACTTTTATAGTGGCACCACTGAAAAATAATAATCATCTGTTCATTTATTTACATATTTCATTTACTTTTTATTTGTCAAATTTTCCATTTAGTTCTTTTTTCATCAATTTCTAATTTGTTTCATTTATATTTATTTTTTGGTCTTTTTATTGAAATTGGTAAGTATATAAACGTCATTTTTACTGCTTATATGTATTTATTATATTGTTTAATGTATTTGTTTTGTTCAATTTACATGCAAATATGGATTTGGTCACTTCATACACTGAAGTCGTTGTTTTTACTATTTTAGCAATAGTACTTATAAAGTTAATTAAATTTTCTTGAGACATTTGAATTTTTTTCACACAAATTCACTTAAGAAAATCAAGTTTGTTTTGTTTTGGTTAACTTTAATACATAAGTCAAAATAGGTGATAATTAACGTAAATGGAACACCCGTTTCTGAATCAAAAGTGTTCAAATATTTAGGAATGCAATTCAGTTCTAATTTAATGTGGGTGCTCACATTGCAAAGTAAAGGCAAAAATATCTGCAGCTACAGGAATTCTATATAAATTTAAAAACAAATTGACCTCTGAAACTAAGCTAATGATTTATCAATCTCTCGTACATTCACATATAACATATTTGCCACAAATATATGGATGTTGTATGATAATTTCTCTAAGAATATTGCAATCAGCACAGAATAAAGCTCTAAAAATAGTCTACAATTTACCAAAGCGTTATCCTACTATAAACTTATACAAAAACATATCCCAAAATATTTTACCTATTCGAGGGTTATACAAACAGCGGATGCTATTGTATGTATTTAAATTAATCAAGAGGTTTTAGTCTAAAATCTGTATAATTTCATAATAACATATCAAGCACAAATAGAAACACAAGACAAGCACATAATTTACAAATTGCACGATGTCGCATAGATTTAACCAAACAGCGTACTTCATATTCTGGACCTATTGAATATAATAACTTACCAGTTAGAATAAAAAATATCACCGTTATTTAAATATTTAAAAATGAAATAAAATCACATTTATTAAATAATTTGGAAACACTTCTTTTTTAAAAATGTTTACTTTTTTTTTTTTTTTATTTTTACCCTGACCAGGATTCGAACCATCGATTTTATAAATTAATGAAATTTTACTTTTATTTTCGGCTTTTGGTTCTTTTTTTAATTAATTTTCTAAACATTTTTAGAAAGAAAAATTATTTACAAATGTATGCGGACGTTTTCCAAAGAAAACAAGAAAAATTAGACGCTAGCAGAATGAAATGCAGCATTTTCTGGACCGCCACATCCTTCATCAGTATTCTTTGCATCTATCTACCTTATGTTATGTACATCGTAAACATCATATATTTAACCAACTAATCTTAATGTTAATTTAGTGAGACGAAGTTCACACACAACTTAAAGCTTTTCTTTGTCATTCTCTTTGTAACTCGTCTTGTACATTTGTTGTTGCTTTTTTGTACTAGCAATTTGATAGTCACAAATGCAACTTTTTATTTTTAATTATTCATACTTGTTTGCTCACAACATTATAGACACTGTTTCAGTATCATATTGACTTTTATGAGTTAAGTATGAATGTAAATACGCGGTGTCTAGCGTTTGTTTTAATTTTTAATTTTTACCCTGACCAGGATTCGAACCATCGATTTTATAAATTAATGAAATTTTACTTTTATTTTCGGCTTTTGGTTCTTTTTTTTTAATTAATTTTCTAAACATTTTTAGAAAGAAAAATTATTTACAAATGTATGCGGACGTTTTCCAAAGAAAACAAGAAAAATTAGACGCTAGCAGAATGAAATGCAGCATTTTCTGGACCGCCACATCCTTCATCAGTATTCTTTGCATCTATCTACCTTATGTTATGTACATCGTAAACATCATCTATTTAACCAACTAATCTTAATGTTAATTTAGTGAGACGAAGTTCACACACAACTTAAAGCTTTTCTTTGTCATTCTCTTTGTAACTCGTCTTGTACATTTGTTGTTGCTTTTTTGTACTAGCAATTTGATAGTCACAAATGCAACTTTTTATTTTTAATTATTCATACTTGTTTGCTCACAACATTATAGACACTGTTTCAGTATCATATTGACTTTTATGAGTTAAGTATGAATGTAAATACGCGGTGCCTAGCGTTTGTTTTAATTTTTACCCTGACCAGGATTCGAACCATCGATTTTATAAATTAATGAAGTTTTACTTTTATTTTCGGCTTTTGGTTCTTTTTTTTTTTTAATTAATTTTCTCAACATTTTCAGAAAGAAAAATTATTTACAAATGTATGCGGACGATTTCCAAAGAAAACAAGAAATATTAGACGCTATCAGAATGAAATGCAGCATTTTCTGGACCGCCACATCCTTCATCAGCATTCTTTGCATCTATCTACCTTATGTTATGTACATCGTAAACATCATCTATTTAACCAACTAATCTTAATGTTAATTTGGTAAAACGAAGTTCACACACAACTTAAAGCTTTTCTTTGTCATTCTCTTTGTAACTCGTCTTGTACATTTGTTGTTGCTTTTTTGTACTAGCAATTTGATAGTCACAAATGCAACTTTTTATTTTTAATTATTCATACTTGTTTGCTCACAACATTATAGACACTGTTTCAGTATCATATTGACTTTTATGAGTTAAGTATGAATGTAAATACGCGGTGCCTAGCGTTTGTTTTAATTTTTACCCTGACCAGGATTCGAACCATCGATTTTATAAATTAATGAAGTTTTACTTTTATTTTCGGCTTTTGGTTCTTTTTTTTTTTTAATTAATTTTCTCAACATTTTCAGAAAGAAAAATTATTTACAAATGTATGCGGACGATTTCCAAAGAAAACAAGAAATATTAGACGCTATCAGAATGAAATGCAGCATTTTCTGGACCGCCACATCCTTCATCAGCATTCTTTGCATCTATCTACCTTATGTTATGTACATCGTAAACATCATCTATTTAACCAACTAATCTTAATGTTAATTTGGTAAAACGAAGTTCACACACAACTTAAAGCTTTTCTTTGTCATTCTCTTTGTAACTCGTCTTGTACATTTGTTGTTGCTTTTTTGTACTAGCAATTTGATAGTCACAAATGCAACTTTTTATTTTTAATTATTCATACTTGTTTGCTCACAACATTATAGACACTGTTTCAGTATCATATTGACTTTTATGAGTTAAGTATGAATGTAAATACGCGGTGCCTAGCGTTTGTTTTAATTTTTAATTTTTACCCTGACCAGGATTCGAACCATCGATTTTATAAATTAATGAAATTTTACTTTTATTTTCGGCTTTTGGTTCTTTTTTTTAAATTAATTTTCTAAACATTTTTAGAAAAGAAAAATTATTTACAAATGTATGCGGACGTTTTCCAAAGAAAACAAGAAAAATTAGACGCTAGCAGAATGAAATGCAGCATTTTCTGGACCGCCACATCCTTCATCAGCATTCTTTGCATCTATCTACCTTATGTTATGTACATCGTAAACATCATCTATTTAACCAACTAATCTTAATGTTAATTTGGTGAGACGAAGTTCACACACAACTTAAAGCTTTTCTTTGTCATTCTCTTTGTAACTCGTCTTGTACATTTGTTGTTGCTTTTTTGTACTAGCAATTTGATAGTCACAAATGCAACTTTTTATTTTTAATTATTCATACTTGTTTGCTCACAACATTATAGACACTGTTTCAGTATCATATTGACTTTTATGAGTTAAGTATGAATGTAAATACTCGGTGCCTAGCGTTTGTTTTAATTTTTAATTTTTACCCTAACCAGGATTCGTACCATCGATTTTATATATTAATGAAATTTTACTTTTATTTTCGGCTTTTGGTTCTTTTTTTTTTAATTAATTTTCTAAACATTTTTAGAAAGAAAAATTATTTACAAATGTATGCGGACGTTTTCCAAAGAAAACAAGAAGCAGAATGAAATGCAGCATTTTTTGGACCGCCACATCCTTCATCAGCATTCTTTGCATCTATCTACCTTATGTTATGTACATCGTAAACATCATCTATTTAACCAACTAATCTTAAGGCCCAACTATAATGTGCATAAGCTAGCTTTAGCTTATGTCAAAAATTCAACGAAAAGCCTGTCAAATGCTTAGGTAACTTATCAAAGAAATTTATTTTAAGATTAGTTGGTTAAATAGATGATGTTTACGATGTACATAACATAAGGTAGATAGATGCAAAGAATGCTGATGAAGGATGTGGCGGTCCAGAAAATGCTGCATTTCATTCTGCTAGCGTCTAATTTTTCTTGTTTTCTTTGGAAAACGTCCGCATACATTTGTAAATAATTTTTCTTTCTAAAAATGTTTAGAAAATTAATTAAAAAGAACCAAAAGCCGAAAATAAAGTAAAATTTCATTAATTTATAAAATCGATGGTTCGAATCCTGGTCAGGGTAAAAATTAAAACAACCGCTAGGCACCGCGTATTTACATTCAGACTTAACTCATAAAAGTCAATATGATACTGAAACAGTGTCTATAATGTTGTGAGCAAACAAGTATGAATAATTAAAAATAAAAAAAAAAAAAAAATAAAAAAAAAGTTGCATTTGTGACTATCAAATTGCTAGTACAAAAAAGCAACAACAAATGTACAAGACGAGTTACAAAGAGAATGACAAAGAAAAGCTTTAAGTTGTGTGTGAACTTCGTCTCACCAAATTAACATTAAGATTAGTTGGTTAAATAGATGATGTTTACGATGTACATAACATAAGGTAGATAGATGCAAAGAATGCTGATGAAGGATGTGGCGGTCCAGAAAATGCTGCATTTCATTCTGCTAGCGTCTAATTTTTCTTGTTTTCTTTGGAAAACGTCCGCATACATTTGTAAATAATTTTTCTTTCTAAAAATGTTTAGAAAATTAATTAAAAAGAACCAAAAGCCGAAAATAAAGAAAATTTCATTAATTTATAAAATCGATGGTTCGAATCCTGGTCAGGGTAAAAATTAAAAATTAAAACAAACGCTAGGCACCGCGTATTTACATTCATACTTAACTCATAAAAGTCAATATGATACTGAAACAGTGTCTATAATGTTGTGAGCAAACAAGTATGAATAATTAAAAATAAAAAGTTGCATTTGTGACTATCAAATTGCTAGTACAAAAAAGCAACAACAAATGTACAAGACGAGTTACAAAGAGAATGACAAAGAAAAGCTTTAAGTTGTGTGTGAACTTCGTCTCACCAAATTAACATTAAGATTAGTTGGTTAAATAGATGATGTTTACGATGTACATAACATAAGGTAGATAGATGCAAAGAATGCTGATGAAGGATGTGGCGGTCCAGAAAATGCTGCATTTCATTCTGCTAGCGTCTAATTTTTCTTGTTTTCTTTGGAAAACGTCCGCATACATTTGTAAATAATTTTTCTTTCTAAAAATGTTTAGAAAACTAATTAAAAAAAGAACCAAAAGCCGAAAATAAAAGTAAAATTTCATTAATTTATAAAATCGATGGTTCGAATCCTGGTCAGGGTAAAAATTAAAAATTAAAACAAACGCTAGGCACCGCGTATTTACATTCATACTTAACTCATAAAAGTCAATATGATACTGAAACAGTGTCTATAATGTTGTGAGCAAACAAGTATGAATAATTAAAAATAAAAAGTTGCATTTGTGACTATCAAATTGCTAGTACAAAAAAGCAACAACAAATGTACAAGACGAGTTACAAAGAGAATGACAAAGAAAAGCTTTAAGTTGTGTGTGAACTTCGTCTCACCAAATTAACATTAAGATTAGTTGGTTAAATAGATGATGTTTACGATGTACATAACATAAGGTAGATAGATGCAAAGAATGCTGATGAAGGATGTGGCGGTCCAGAAAATGCTGCATTTCATTCTGCTAGCGTCTAATTTTTCTTGTTTTCTTTGGAAAACGTCCGCATACATTTGTAAATAATTTTTCTTTCTAAAAATGTTTAGAAAATTAATTAAAAAAAAAGAACCAAAAGCCGAAAATAAAAGTAAAATTTCATTAATGTTTACTTTTTTAAATATTCGGAATTGAAACCGACAAAAAAATCGTGTTGGTGTCATGAAATCCAAGTTATCGGTTATCGAACTTGAAATTTTATCGGTTTTAGGTGTCATAGAATCCAATATTATTGTTTTTTTATTGGAAATAAAACAAGAAGTTAACAGCTAACGGAATTAATTAATTAATTGTTTTTATTTATTATAGTTAAATAATTTGCAAAAATGTAAGTAAATAAAAAAGTTAAAAGTAACATACGAGTGTTAATTTTACTTTATTAATCTTTAATAAGAGAAAACACAAAAACAAAACACAAAACGGCATTCTTCTGGAATTTATGGAGAAGTACCCTGATTTGGCAAAAGGGTTCACAAAACGTGATAAGCCAATTGTGGATTCCCTCTGGCAACAACCGTCTGAGCAACTAAATAGTGCTGGCCCGCCGCAAAAGGATATGAATTGCTGGAAAAAGGTAAACGTTGTTTTGCAGCGATACAATTTATTGTTTTGTTAAACTTTGCTGTTTTTGAGACATGGATTGAGTAAAAGAGTGATTTCAAAAGAAAGATTGCTCAAAACAAAGCCGAGTCGAGGGCCACTGGTGGGGGACCATTTTCAAAATACCAACTGACACAGACAGAGGAAAACATAGTGTGGTTATGTGGTATTGCGAAATCTGTTGAAGGCGTGGCTTGTATTGCCATTGGAGTTACAGAGGAACTAGTCGATACAAGTGACAATGAAATGCCAACTACCTCAAAACGTCCATTGTCTCCGATTTCAGCGCACTACACTCCAAAAAGGCAAAGAACGGAAAACATTAATGAAAGGCTTAAGAAATTTTTTGACGAGGACAGTGAAAAGAAGTCCAAAATAACTGAGCACTTGGAAGAGCTAGTAAAAGCAGAAATAGAAAACGGTAGCAGTTTAAGACGGATTTACAGGGCTATCGAGAAAAAAAATGACAATATTGTAAGTGCCCTAAATGAAATAAAAAACGAGTCGCCCGTATTAGTAAGATGATGTTGGAAACAATGCAAGAGAAAAATGAGATTAAAAAAAAAACAATTAGAACTAGACTTGCTAAAATTTAAGTATGAAAGCAAATCTTCAAAGTAATTTTTTTTATTTAGTTTTGTAACTTAGTTTTAGTTACACATACATGTAATCTCTAGACTTAATAGACTGAATTGTTAAACTTTGTTTTTGTTTTCATGAATTAAAATATACTTTATTTTTCAATATTTTATTAATTTTGTGTTGAATTAGTTCTACAAACTTTTAGCTATCTCATCCTTGATTCTCCGGCCTTCACTTAGCAAAGTTGTATTGTGTGATGATACGTTTCCTTCAGCCTCTTCCGAACTTAACGATATAGTCACATTATCCTAATTATATTCCACATTGTGATGTCTGCATATGTTGTGTAATGCACAACAAACATAATTTTGACTACTTTTTCTGGGCGATAATACAAGGTACAAAGTAAAAACACGCTTGTATATCTGGCAACATGCCTAAGTGAACGTGTTTTTTCTTAGCCATCATATTTTTCTTAACTACCAGCTAAATAATTTTATTTTGGTATACTAAAATTCAAACGTTTTACTAAGTTTCTGTAAAAATAATTAAAATAAAAGAAAAAAAATAATACAAAGAAGGAATATATAAATACTTGCAAGACAATCTATACAACATTTATTTAACTGGATCACAAGTCTTACTGCTGCTGTGGTTGTTGTGATCCATCGCCATTTTCTTTTTTTCCTTATTAAATTTCACATATACAAATTGTGGCTATTAATTTTGTGCGTTGGATCCGAAAAGCTGGTTTTGTTTGATTGCGGTTGTTGCTGTTGTTGGTGCTGTGTTGACTTTCTTGCCTGCCACTTCTTATACATTTATCTTATATGGCTAACTTTGTAAAGGACCAAGAGAGTGTGCAATGTGACATCTGTAATGTCTGGCATCATGCTGCTTGTGAAGGAATCAGTACAGCGGAGATGAAGGCTATGGGCAAATTTAAAAACTTGGCTTTTATTTGTTCCTCCTGTAAGATCAACCCGACTAATAAGATTATTTCATCTCTTCGGTCTGACTTTGCTATTCTCAATAAAAAATTTGATGATGCAGTGAATAACAGTTTTGATTGCGGAAAACTTAAACAAACTTTGGTAGATATTGTGTCTGAATTTAGAACAGAGGTCTCCGCATGCATTTCTGGCCTAAAATCTGATGTTTCAGACTGTGCTAAACGCCTGAATCAGGTTGAAGTGAGTAGTATGAATATGGCGCTTCTAGATAGAAATGTGCAAAGGAAAAATGTGCATACCTTAACCCTTTAACGGTCGATCGGGTTAAATTCGACCCCATGATATTTTGTGTTATGAGGCGGCAGCGTGTTCGGTTTTGCTTAAAGTGAAGTCGTGGTGGATGTTATTTTTGTTGAAGTGAAGTCGTAACATTCGACCCCATGATATTTAGCGTGTTCGGTTTTGCTTAAAGTGAAGTCGTGGTGGATGTTATTTTTGTTGAAGTGAAGTCGTAACATTCGACCCCATGATATTTAGCGTGTTCGGTTTTGCTTAAAGTGAAGTCGTGGTGGATGTTATTTTTGTTGAAGTGAAGTCGTAACATTCGACCCCATGATATTTAGCGTGTTCGGTTTTGCTTAAAGTGAAGTCGTGGTGGATGTTATTTTTGTTGAAGTGAAGTCGTAACATTCGACCCCATGATATTTAGCGTGTTCGGTTTTGCTTAAAGTGAAGTCGTGGTGGATGTTATTTTTGTTGAAGTGAAATCGTAACATTGAATGTTCGTCGTTTAGAGGGTTAATACAATATGAATTAAACTACATTAGGGCGGTTTACGAATGTCTGTGTTTTTTTGCTAGTATTTAATAAATAAAATTCATTTACTTCGGTATATATTAATATCCCTAATACTACACGTATTTGTTATCAGTATAAAATGTTAACCACATTATTTAAAAACAAAACATTTATTTATTTTTGGTATTCATCATCATCATATACCAACATACTTATAAAACATATGTATATTAGCAACAATTCTATATTTTTGTAGACTAAATAATTTACAATTACACATAACACTCGAATCAGTCGTAATTTGCTTCAATTTAAAACAATTTTCAAAATGAACATCATGAACTGATGAATTTACTTAGTCCAAATCTTCATATAAAGGTAAGATTTCAACTCTCATGGTCTGATGATTATACAAAGAATCAACTAAAGTTTCATTTTCAGTTCCTATTCGATTCATTGTAAATAATATTGCTATTCAACTCAAGTATTTATAATAAACTAATACATTACAATCAAGTGTAGGAGTAATTATAATGTTTTTACTATCTAACAAAAAAAATATAATAAAATAATAACAAATATTTTTTTTTTTGAATTTTTTTACTTAAATTTTTTTATTTTTTTTTTTTAATTTTATCTATTAGATGGAAATATTAATAATAGTTCATTTTTTAATTTTAATAACATTCGATTAAAAAAATAAAAATCAACAAATAATTTCGGCTTCCGTTTCAGTTCAGTGTCGTCGTCGTCAATGGCATTTAAGAGTCAGGTTGCTTCTTTAGTGTATCTTGAGCTAGAAAGATCACAAAAAAAAAAATAATATTTAGATTAAATAATAATAAAATAAATAAAATAACTATTTACCAAAAATTACCTGTTGCAGCTGCATGTATATTTAGCTCGTAATATTCATTGCTGCTGCTGCTACCTTTACTACCTTTGCTACCTTTTCTATCTTTAGTAAGATAGTAGGTATTACGCTGAAATTCTTCTATGGTATCGTCGTCTAGCGTTTCGTTGAATATACCAGGTAGGTATATGTATTTGGTGTTTTCCACCAAACAACGAACTTTTTTTCCATAAGGCGTCTGGACACGCTCCATTTTGGTGATTTTGTATTTATATTCAAAAAGCATCTCCTTTATGGGGAGAATGCTTTTTGTTTGGTTTTTTTTAAAAATTGTTTTTAGGTGTGCTTCCATTTTTTAACTTGACTTGTACTTAATTTGAATAGTAATTAAAGAAAAACTAGATGGAGGAGGCTTTTATATAAAATTATGAGAAGTAATTTTACAGCTTATCATTCTTTTCAATAAAATTTTAAAACAATATTTCTGATGCGGTTTGTCCGTTGTTTATAAAGTTTCTATTTGATTAAATGGTGTGAGAAAGTTTTAAAAAGTTTCTGTTGCGGTTTTTCCGTGTTGATAAAGTCTATGCTTTTAAATTATAATAAAAATTCATTATACATAATGCTTGATCCCAACTGTTATCGATAAGGGAACATTTACAGGTATCAGGTCCACAAGTTGTTTCATCGTTGAACCACACACAATTGTTATAATGATATCCAAATTTTGATTTACTTTTCTTATAAAATGCATATTCATCGAATTGAGCTTTTAATTTTTTCAAAATAATCTCATGATCATAACACAAAAGCTTTTCTTCCTTCATGAATTTATGTAAAATTTTCGAATAAAACTCGTTATTCATTATTTTCTTATTTTAACTTTTTTTTTTAAATAAAACCTCTTATCACATTAACATCAA
Source organism: Gymnosoma rotundatum (assembly GCA_916610165.2). Lineage (NCBI taxonomy): Eukaryota > Metazoa > Arthropoda > Insecta > Diptera > Tachinidae > Gymnosoma > Gymnosoma rotundatum. The sequence goes on along the minus strand of OU744340.1, from coordinate 37,631,866 downwards.
AGTTTATACTAACTAACTAATAGTAAATGTATTTCATCATATCAGCTAATTTATATTATTTCCATATCCAAATCATGTGTGTAATCTTGAATGTTGATTAATGTAACATCGGATCGGTACGTTGTATCATCCTCAGAAGCCACCTCAATTTCACCATTACTTAAAATTCTCTCGTATTCAACTTGACGGTATTCGAAGCATGAAATATTTAATCGACGTTTCAAGTAATTGCTGTCATATGTACAACGGATTCTCAATTTTATATTATCTTTGTATTGAAGTTGAAAATGTCTATAAAATGGAGCCGAACTTTCAATTATTCCTGCAATATTTTTTTCTTTTTTTACTAAATCTTGCCTAAATGTTTCAATAGCTTGTTCAACAGTAAAAGGTTGACTAATAGGCGGTGGGGAGTCTTCTTGTTCTTCGTTTGATTTATTTTCTGCTTTTGTTGTTAACTCGATGTTTTTATTTAAATCATTACTATACTTTAAAAGTTTGAAATTTAGTTGTATGCTCACAGTATCATTATTCGGTAATTTTATAGCAAATTCTGTTTTTTTAAGTTCATTTTCACTCAAATCAATAGGTAATGAAGCTGAAAACACTTGTATGATATAGATATATGAAAAAAATATGATAAAAATATTTTTCATTTTAGTTTTTCTTTTTAATAGACGTGTTCTTAAGTTAGCGATATATTTTTAAATGAGATGATAAGAATTGTTTCTCATATTTATATACTAATTTAATAATCGTCGTATTCAACTGAGTCGCCACCAACGTTACCACCACCTTTCTTAACTTTACTATCATTAACTATTTTTTGAAGGAGAAGAGGTTTTTGTTGATTTTTATTCAATGAGTGGATATCAGTCTTACTATTATATAGTTTATTTGTATCTCTGAAAACAATAGCCTCTATTTCACTATAAACGCACGATGGTTTGTATGAGTGTACATTTATATCTTTAAAACCACCCTCATAGACTGTTCCAACTAGTGATATCATACCACCGATAACCTCAATTTTTATATGTTGATTGTGACTAAAATGAAATATTGGAATATTTGTTGACATTTCTTGTCCTCTATTAAGAGAAAAAATTTGAGTTCTTGTCCCTCCTTCTGCGGTTAGGAACACCTGCATTATAATATCCAAAACTACTGCATTTATTATTTGAAAAGTTTTCCACTGTGCATGACAAGTACAATATTTATCACCAGTTTTTAAAAATTGACCCCAATACATATTTAACAAAGTTTTTTAATTCAACTAAATCTCTCATTATAAATAACGTATATATATAACACAAACTTGGATACAATAAGATTAAAACACCAGCTGTTTATATATATTATTACATACATACATACGTATACTTTTTTAATATTTATGCTTAACCGCAATTGATAAGAAGTTATTAAAATATCTAAAAACACCTTATAGTATCAATTATTGAATACAAAGAATCAGTTTGATAATTCGTTTTACGGTGAAAAGTTAAAAGCAAAATAATGAGAGCAAGTTTAAGAAAATTGTTTCAAAATCCTAATATTATATACTTACCTTTAAAGGATATGGAAGAAAATACTGCATATGAAATCAACAAGATAGAACGAGTAGATACAAAATATGGTGAAAGTATAAGATGTCTTGTAAATAAAGAATATCATATTTATTTACCTAAACGATTTCTGATTATTACTAAAAATCAGATGGATTATCTAAACGCAAATCCACACATTTTAAAGAAAGTTAAAGAAGTGAATGGATTATATACTCTAATCATTAAAAAGAAGAAGCAATATGTATTCTACAACAACTTGTATGACAGTACTGAAGAAGAAGAAGAAGATAACGATGATGATGATGATGAAATAGAAGAAACATTTTAAACAGAAACCTTTTAAAATTAAAATCATATATATATATATATATATATATATATATATATATATATATATATACTCTGCATACATTAAAATTTCTTTCACATTTGATTAAATAGAAGCTTTATAAAAAAATAAAACGGAAAAACCGCAACAGAAACTTTTTAAAACTTTCTCACGCCATTTAATCAAATAGAAACTTTTTAAACAACGGTTACTAAACAATGTCGGAGGAGAGAATTTTAGTTGTAGACGTACAAGGTTTTTATCTAAACAATAAATTCCTTGTAAAAGAACTGAGTATTTCAATTGATGACTCACAAGTTCAAACATTTATTATTAAACCACCTTCTCCATATTCATCGTTGACAACAAAAGAAAAAGCTTTAAATGACTGGCTTTATAATCATCATCATGGATTAAAATGGAAAGATGGTGATTCAACCTTATCAAATATTATGAACTATTATATTACACATGTTAAAGACAACAATTTTATTTATTATGTTAAAGGATTAGAAAAAATTAAGTGGATTCAAAATATTTTTAAAGATGAAATTAATTTTTATAACCTAGATGACGATCTAAATTGTCCAAATTTGAAAACATTATATAAAAATGATAAATCTGTAAATGTTTGTTCTTATCATAGGAAATATTGTATATGTGCTGAAAAAAATGTAATACTCTTAAGAAAGTTTATTAAATCAAATATTAATAAAGAAAACATAAAATTATAAAAGAAGAAATTTTTGGTTATTATTATTTAACACTTATATCGACTAAAATAAACATCAATCATCAGTTCATTCTGAATACTTGTAATGTCAATAACGATCTCTTTAACCGGAAACGCTTCAACTTTGGTTGGAGAATATTTTCCTCCAATTGAACTCCCTACAAAATATGTTTGTGGACTTATTGATTTTGTAGCATTCAATTCCATACCCAATGTAGATGTTTACAACAATTTGTTTCATATAGGAAATCATGTTATTACTATTCCAGTTGGTTCATACGAACTTGAAGATATTGATTTTTTCCTAAACTCAAGCTTAAGAGATATCGATGAATCAATTTACCTAATAATTGAAGCTAATAATAACACACTTAAAACTGAAATAACCTCATCTATGGATATAGATTTTTCACAACCAAACAGTATAGGAAAATTACTTGGATTTAGTAAAAGAAAACTAGAAGTAAATTCAACTAACTATTATAATACTAATCAAAATTTTAAAAATGATAAATCTTTGGAAGTGATGATTGTAGATGTTAATTCATTGAATACTAGAAAGTTATTTGAATCTGATTTACCTACACATATTACGAATGTTAATACAATACGCATTGAAAGCAACTTAACAACCGGTTCATTTATTAATAATACTTCGAATCATACTATTCATGAATTTCCTCTTGATGTTCCTCCAGGATATAAAATAAACGAAAAACCTCGAAATGTTATTTATTTACCCGTCAACTGTCAACAAATAAACAACATAACGATTAGAATCTTAAATCAAGACGGTGAACTTATAAATTTTAGAGGAGAAAAAATCACTCTTAGACTCCACTTCAAACCAGAATAATGATCATTTACAATAAAAACATAGTGCAGAGAGGATTTCCATTCAATACCGCACCAACTCACATTCGAGAAAGTATAAAAAATAAAAAACTGTTGTCCTCATCTAATACAGAATACTTAAAATCGTTGGGATTTAATCTTCAACAATGAATGAAATACTAAATGTTCTTCAAAAACCTATGTATGATGAGAGTATTGTAAAAAGGGAATATCATAGTTACTCTCCATATCTAAAATCTTTTAACAACAACGATGAGATTCGTATACCAATTCAAAATCAGGATCTCTTCGTCTTACCAAGTGAGAGTATGATTTACATTCATGGTTTTATAGTAAAGAAGGAAGCAACCAAAGAGGTTCCAGCTATAGATGTGAAATTAAAAAACAACTTTGCTTCATATTTGTTTGATGAAATTCGTTACGAAATTAATGGTTTTGAAGTTGATCGTACACGTAAACTTGGAATTTCATCCACCATGAAAAATTTCGTATCGTTGAATAAGGCTGAAAGTGATGTATTAAAAAACGCTGGTTGGTCTCTTACTGAAACTTACGCTTTAGTAAAAGGTCATTTTAGTTGTTGCATACCTCTGAAAATGTTGCTGGGTTTTGCTGAAGATTATAACAAAATACTATTAAATTCGAAACATGAGCTTATCCTTCAACGTTCTACATCCGATGAGAGATCATATTATTCTACAAATGCAACTGATCAGTTGAAATTAACAATTCTGGATATAACATGGAAAATGCCACACATTCAACTATCGGACTTTGCAAAATTGGAAATGTTTAAGATAATCAACAGCAAACATTCTATACCAATTGCGTTTAGAAGTTGGGACTGTCATGTAAATCCTGTTTTGCCCAAGAGTACAAAGGTTTTATGGAATGTAAAGCTTTCTCCACAAAACGAAAGACCACGATTTCTTATAATTGGTTTACAAAAAGAGAAAATTAAAGAAGAAGGAAATATATTTGATCATTGCAATATCTCTAATTTAAAAGTTTATCTAAACTCAGAGTCATATCCATATGATGATTTAAATAATCGTTTCGAAATGGGTCAGTATTCTGTTCTATATAATATGTATGCAAAATTTCAACAAAGCTTTTACATGCGAGAACCTGAACCATTATTAAATGTTGATGAATATAAGACTTATGCACCGCTTATTGTTGTTGATGTTTCACATCAAAATGAGGCTGTTAAAATAGGACCTATTGATGTACGAATTGAATTTGATACTGAAGCAAACAAACTAATTCCAGATAATACATCAGCATACTGTTTAGTTATTCATGATCGTTTAATCGAATACTCACCTCTAACAAGCGAAATTAGAAAACTTATTTAATTATATTTATTTTAAATTTTTTTTAATAAATGAAATAATATGTTTATTTATAAATAAAACAAATTCTTAATCAATGTATTTTATTAAAACAATTATAGTTTCTTTTTAGTTTAGTTTCGAAAACAAAAACTTTAAACATAAATGACCGCAATTTATTGTATTAAAATTTTGATATCTATCATAATTATAACTTATGTTTTTTCCTAAATATTTTATTAATTGTTTCGGTGGTTGCAAGTTACCAAAGCTATCAAAATATTCAATTTGATTGTTGTTTTTCCAGTACGCTACCCAATGTGTGCCCGATCCCTTTGAAGTATCCAGATTAATTATTCCACATTCTTTTTTAAATGATGTACTTGGAAGAGTGTTGCACATAAACACACCTCTAAAATTTGGAATATGTTTTGCATATTTTCTCAAGTCTACATCAGAAAGGGCTCTTTTAGGTAGCTTCATTAAAAATTTTGTTGATAAGGCTTTAAATATAATCCAAAACCTTTTTTATATGGTTTTAAGAACATGCCTTTTCCCATCGCAATGGCTTCCATTGTATTATTGTGTCGTTTTGCTTCAGTCAGCTGTTCCTTTCCATTTTTAACTGCATTGATTGCTTTTGTAATACCAGATACACCACCAGCTAAACCACCAAGTGCACCCAGTGCAGCAAATATAGGGGCAAGTGGAAGAAAACCTCCAGATTTTGGTAGCGGTATTATTCGAGGTGTTTTTATTAACGATTTTTTCTTCCCCTTGAAAATATTGTTTACAACTTTTCGTGAAATCTTTATAGCATCTTTCAAGTTTTCACTTTTCTTTATATTCTTTCTTGCACTTTTCAATGCATGTGTAAATAGTTTGTGGGTATTTACTGGAGACGACTTTTTAGTTTTACTAATAACGTTACCCATACCGAATTTTGTTTTTGCTTTCATTGCAGTAGCAACAAACCAAGCGTTTGATTTTTCACCCAAACTACTATCGCTTGCTTTGACCCTTTGCCAAGCCTTTTCCGTTAAAATTCTATCAGCAATATGTCTTTTCTCTAAATCTTTATTGTTTGAGTATGCTATATCGTGCTCTCTGCAAGCAGTATCCAATGGATTGATTCCTTGATCACCTCTAGCTAAACGTTTCTTTAATTTTGTACCAGGTCCGCAAAATTGATAGCCGGGTAGATGAAGTTCAATGGGTAGTTTATTAATTATTTTATTTAGAAAACCTTTACCAATGAAGGATGGATGGCGACTGAATAACTTTTTATAAATGATAGTCATATCTATTAATACTTTATCGATTTAAGATTGAAATTAAATTGATTGAAAACAAATAAAAGAGACTGGTTTATATATTATGTTATCATTAGATTTCAGAATGCGTTTTTTTAAACAACATAAAAGGATTGATGTAAAGAATATCGAATCAAAGTTCGATTCGTCATCAAATAAAATTCGTCATAGTTCATTACTATCGAATTCTATTCGAGCTCTTATTGTGGGTCCATCAAATTGCGGAAAAACAAATGTTATGATCAGTCTTATTGAAAGTCCTCATGGATTGAAATTTAAAAATATTTACTTATATTCAAAGTCAACACAACAACCGAAATATAAGTACTTAGAAAGTCTAATTAAACCCATTAAGGAGATAAATTTTTCATCATTTTCTAATAATGATGATGTTCTATCCCCAGACGAAGTTAAACCGAATTCAATATTTATATTCGATGATATAGCTTGTGAGAAACAAAATCATGTACGTTCTTACTTCTGTATGGGCCGCCATAAAGACATTGATAGTTTTTATTTATGTCAAACTTATACACGTATACCAAAACACTTGATTCGCGATAATGCAAATATGATTATAATTTTTAAACAGGATGTAATGAATATTAAGCATATTTACAATGATCATGTTGGTTCTGATATGACTTTAAAAACATTTTATAAGTTATGTACCGAGTGTTGGAAAGAAAAATATGGTTTTCTAGTTATTAACAAAGATGATTCTATGAATAATGGTCGATATAGAAAAGGTTTCGATATATTTATAAATCTATAAAAGAAATATTACAGATATTTTAAAATCAGTACAAGATTTATTATTAAACTAATAACTTCTCAACTATAATCTGACGCTAGCTATTAAATTGCTAACTGTTAAACTGATCTGTTTGATTTGTTTCTATTTCAATATATCAATATGAATACAAATCTAGTTAATAATCTTATTAAAACTCGAAATATTTTGAAAAAGAAATATAAAAATATTTTGCTTGGAGAAATCGCAAATGATGAGATGTTAGAAAAAACATTTAAACCAATATCAAAACCATTAAAAGAAATAGTTCAATCAACAAATAATAATAATATAAAACATGAAAAGTATCCGGATAACTCTTTTAAACATGATCTTGAGAATAATAAAGTTGCCTTCAGTACCCCATATAAAAAGAGTAAGCTTGATTATAATACGTTTTCTCCAAGCTTTGATAACAAGAAAATCGAAAAAAGTTCGAACACGTTTAAATCATTTGATGATGATGAAAATAATGTTGATGACTATGATGATGATAATGTTGATAATAATGATAATAATAGTGTTGATAATGTTGATGATGATAATGATGAAAACACCATTGCAATACAACCCGATCAAAGTATTCAATATGATTTATCGAAAGTTGATTTAAATATATATGACAAAACCTATGGACCTCGTAAAGATAAAAAAAATCAAATATGGAGACTGGGTAATGAACCCATTACTTTCAATTCAACCAATATTACTGTAGGTAATTCAAAATGGCCCTTCACATCAGGTTTATATGAATTGTTAGTCTATAAGGAACCAATCAGTTATAATAAAACAGATTTAAATAATTATAAACAAATATTGGAGATGACTAATGTTTATAAGCGAAATAACAGCATAAATGGTCAAATTAAAGGAAATCGTTCAACTAAATATACAAAGATTATTAAAAACCTATTTAAACAACAGAAAATTCATAAGGGAAAAGGTTTAATGAAGTTGAATAGAAAAAAGACCAATTATGTTTATTGGGATGATCCTAACGAATTGGTTGATAGATTGCGTCTATTGATTTCATCCACAACAGCTGGTCACTCAAATCATAATAATGAAATTGTATCAATTATTGAGGAATTGAGAGAAGCAAAGATTATTATATAAATAGACTTAAAAATATTTAACAATTAATATTCATAAAATGCCTATCGATAAGTTTGGACATTATATTGAACAATCTGCAAGATATCAAAATCCACATTTCAAGATTCATTTAGATAGTGATCGTAATTTCAACTTTAACTTGCGGAGAATAAAAAATATTGCTAATCCTGTATTGGAAAATGATGCTGTGAACAAAATTTTTATGAAAAGTTATTTTAATGAAATAAAGAAACAACTGGATGCAATGTGTATGGAGAGAATTAAGGAAACGGAGAATCGTTTTAACGAAATAATACAACAACAAAACGTGTTGTGTACAGAAAAATTTGTAAATTTAGTTTAAGTAAACTAATACACGATCAAAGTATCTTACAAAATAATCTCGATCAATCACTAAAAGAAATGAGATCATTATTTAATTATAAAATTGATTCAGTTGAAGAACATCTTAAGCTCATTACAAAACATTTAAACATTGAAATATAAATCGTTTTGATTTAAATCCTACGTCAACAGCATTTAAATTGATGTAATCTAAGATAGATGTTAGAAATGGAGCGACAAGAAGTGGTTCAGGAGCTTCATAAACAAGCACGCAGAAATTTCATTCGACGTCGAGTGGTACACAAGGGAATTGATGATCTTTGGCAAGCAGATCTTGTTGAAATGGGTGCTTACTCAAAATATAACAAAGGCTATAGATTTATTTTAACAGTTATAGATACATTTTCAAAGTTTGCTTGGGCTGTACCCGTAAAATCGAAAGGTAGTGAAGATATTACCAATGCTATGAAATCTATTTTTTCGTTAAAGAGAATTCCGAAAAACTTACAAACTGATAATGGTAAAGAGTTCTATAATAAAATATTTCAAAACCTGATGAAAAAACATAATATCAATCACTATTCTACATATAGTATCATGAAAGCGTCTATTGTAGAACGATTTAATAGAACTCTAAAAGGAATGATGTGGAAAAAGTTTAGTCTACAAGGAAATTATCAATGGATACATATATTGAAGGATTTAATTAATGAATATAATAATAAAAAACATAGAACAATTGGAATGAAGCCAAATGCTGTTAACATTGAAAATGAAAGTTCTATATTAAAACAAGCCTATAATCATCCCAAAATATATAAATTTGGTAAACTAAAAGTTGGAGATCACGTTCGAATCAGCAAATACAAACATATTTTTGCAAAAGGATATACTCCAAACTGGACAACTGAAATTTTTAAAATTCGTACTTTACAGAACACAAATCCCATTACTTATTTATTAGAAGACTATCAAAGGAATCCGATTGTTGGTGGATTCTATGAACATGAACTATTAAAGACACATTTTCCAAATACATACTTGATTGAAAAAGTTATTAAAACTAAGGGGCATCAGGCGTACGTAAAATGGTTGGGATTTTCCAATCAACATAATTCTTGGATCAATAAAGATGAACTTCAATAATATTATAAATACTTCAATATGAGACTTATTTTTATTATATTATAAAATTCTCCAAAAAAAAAAAAAAAAAAAAATAAAATAATATATAAAAAAGTTTTGTTTTGATTTTTTTATTTCTAAGCGATTAAATTTTATATCAACTTAGTTGAGTAAGGTTAAGAACAAGCACGATTAAATTTTATTCACACAAAAACAAATTGTGGTTACTTGTGTTTAAAATTCCTATTCAATAGATAACTATAGTTTAAAATAAAAACAAACTAAAATATTTTATTGATATTCTTTATTTATTTATTTATTGTTTATATATATTCATTTATAATCTAAAATCACTTAATACTATTGTACAATATTATCACTTGAAGATGATGTTAATACATTTTCATTGGGATATGATGATGATGATGATGATGGTTGTTGACTATTTATTGCATAATGTCCCCATGCATATGTATTAATACTATTATCTCTAATAAATCGCTTATCATCTAAATAACTTAATGCTAATTTACTAATGTGTTGAGTATATATTTCATGAATCTTTGATCTAAATACATACATAGAATCATAGTACATTTTTTTTTCAAATAAACATTTTCTAAAGTCATTAATCGTTAGTCTATTGGTTACGCATTTTTTAACTCCTTTAATTTTTTTAATTTCTTTTTCCTCTTCATCAATTTTAATTGAATACATTTTAGCGCGTAAACCAATGAACTCTTTAATTATTTTACCATTACATTCATCCTTCATCATTCCTAAAACCTTTTTGTTTAACAAGGGTATATTAAAAACATTATCTTTCGGATAAGCAGACGTATCAAACTGTAAGATGATATCATCTAGAATATCCTTATATAGATCATATGTCTTAATATCGTAAACAAAGGAATCAGTATCCATATAATTTAGATAAATATTTTCCTGATATTTAGGTTTCATGTATTCATAATGAAAATTATACATTTTCAACTTAGATAATTCTAGAACAGAAAACCCAATATAAATTGGTTTATTATATTCCGTTCGCACTCGACTCATTTCAATTACAATCATTTCTTCTTGAATCTTAAGTAAACTATGGAAATTTGGCTTAGCTATAAGAGCTCTAGCTCCCAACCTCTTACCTCTACTCTCCCATGAACAAACTATTTTAACATCTTTTCTCTTATCTACATTTTCCATTGTTTTACCGTATACCGCATTATTTAAAAGTTTAAAAAAATTTTTTTCAAATTCATTTTCGGCATTGGTTCTATGATCATTATTTAAATCAATATACCTTTTCAACCAATCCGACTGATTGAATTTAAGAATTCTATGAATTTTCTTTAGAATAAGACCATGTTTAATACATTGTTTAAGATTTCTATAGTGTATTACATATTTTGTTTTATTATTTAAATCCGTTATTAATTTAGACTGTTTCATATGTTCAATTTTTTTATTTTCTGCACAAAATGGGAAATCATTGTGATGATCGTGTATGGTGGATGGATATTCTAAATCCACTTCCAATATATACCCTAATGGTGAATCATCTTCCACAGCATTAAAATTAAAATTTTCAATGTTTTCAACCCATTCAAAATTTTTATAAGGAAGGTACTGTGACATGGCATAACCGTATAAATTGTTTACATCTAAATAAATAAGATAATTCGATTCTTTAGTAGAATCATAATCACTTACATATTTATTGTTAGCTACAGAATGTCGTTTACAACATTGAACAATTCCTCCCCTAATACCACGTGTAACAAAATTATACATGTTAATGTCAGTTAATAGTTCTAACTCTATTTTTGTTTTTTTCAACATTGCATCCCAAGATAATCCAGGAACAGTATAATATTGACATGGATCTAAATTATAAATGTTTATGCAAACTTTACGGAAATTTTCAAAAACATCACATAGTAATAAAACATCTACTTTCAAGTATAATAGTAAATAGTCCAAGAGAGTCGTACATCTAAATGTATTCCATACCTTTTCAGCATGTTTATAATTATCTTCACTACACGCTTCATCAGTTAGTTTATTAAAGAAGAGAGAACGAGGTGGTAATTGTGTTTCCATGAGACGATTCTTTGAATCCAAATAATCATAGGGAAAGACACCTTTACGTTTCATTAAATCGAATTCATTATCATTTAAACAAACCGATTTTACAGTTTTCAAATCATCATCAGACAAGAAACCTGCAAGTTGATCTAAACTTGATGCCATAAAACGATATGAATCGAGAAAACGTAGCTCAATAGTATCTTTTTCACTCACCCTAATTCTCTTCGATACGGATACATATAATTCCTTATTTAAAGGAATGATTTTTATATCACCTGCTACTGATGAAAGTTCTCTTATAAATAAATGACAATCATATGCCGAAAGGTTGTGAAAAAATATAGGGATAAAATTTCCAATTTGATACTCTAAGTTACATATATTATGTGCAGGACCTCTATAATCACCTGTTAAATGACAATGGTCAGTTACTTTATCTCCAATAGATATGATTTCACCGCATATATGACAATTCATATCTTCATCTTGTCTTTTTTGTTGTTCAAACGTTAAAGGTTTCATTGGTATTACTACACTCAAATAGTTACTATAAATATATAATGCGTCCTCGACTAAACTTTTAAAAAAATGTGTTGATGCATTTTCACCACTATAAATTCTATGTATATCTAAACTAGAATTATAGGAACATTTAATATAATAACTAAATGCAAATGGAATATGCTTTTGTACTGAATTAATATTAGCTGAGTTTTGAATATCAACTGATTCCAGAATACATTCGAAATCTGCATAAACTACAAACGGAACATTTAATTGGTTTTTATGATTCTTAAATCTAAGTATAGAATTTTTATCGGTTGGCATTATAGTTACAATTTTGTTGCATTCCACCTCCTTATGTTTCTTTAAAGATGATTCTTGGTAAAAGTGTATGAGGCATGTATTACAAATATACACCTTATGTTGATGTTTTGTAACTTTACTTCTTAATAATCTATAATTAAAGAAATATAAAAGGAAACATAATTAGTTTAATTTCACTTTGAGTATAAATTTAAATAACACTAAACATACCTTGATATATTTTTTATCCAGACATAATGGAATCGTTCTTCATCTTCCATCAATAATAAATTTATATGTTTACTTTTTTCTTCTTTAGAGAAATAATATGGTCCCACAACATTATAAACTTCTAAATACGTATCTTTTTCAAGTATAGACGTTTTCTTCTTCTTTTCAAAAGATCTTTCCAGACCAAAGACATTTATGCTCATTCCCGGGTTGTTGTCTTCAAACTGCTGTATTTTGTTGACAGATAGTGGGAAATTTAAATTTTTAAAATTTAATATTATATTATTTTCCAGGACTATAATATCATCTTGAATGTTGGTTATGTTATACGAAGAACAAATTACGCTATTATTTTCTATTGGATATAGCGCTGATATTATAGCCCACTTAAAACAGTATACGTCATTGTTTTGTACATTAACACAAGCTTTTTTCTTTGATATGTATGTTGGTAAAGAAATATACTGCGAACCTTTTATACATGCATATTTATTAATATTAACATCAAGGTAATTAATTTTTGTTAACGCAAAACCACTATCACGTTCTTGGAACTCATCCATTTTTTGCATAATTATTTCCAATTTATTTGCATAAAATCTTTCAATATCATTCATATGGTTAGTTAAAGACAAAATATGCATTTTTGTTTGATGTAGTATTACAGTAATTATGGGTTCTTCATCGTCTTTCATCTTTATATATTCACACAGTAATTCGAAATTGAATTTTAAGCTTGTATGTTTTTGTAGATGATCTTTCAAAACACATGCTACATTATCCTTTATGTTATTGAAAAACAATTTAGGATTTAGATTATCCATATTGTTGTTTTTAAACCGAAATGTAGTAATACGGTTTTTGAAACAAGCATCTAAACACTTTATATTATTGATTTCATCAACAATTTTTAAACAATTATCTTTATGTTTGTTTGTGCGTTGATGATATATCCACTGTTTCCTTACTACATCTTCTTTACAATCCTTACAGTGTATAATTTCTCTCTTTTGATTATTTTGATGCTCTATTAAGTGGGTATGTTTAAGATAATCTTGCTTACTTGAAAAATTAATGTTGCAAGTCGTACACCTTAATGAACCTTGATGATGATGCATCCTGATATGTCTCTTTAATGAAAAGTTGCGGCTGTACACTTTTCCACAAATATCACAAATAAATTTGCCACCCATTTTAATTTGATTTATTTTATTATTTTTTTTTTTGAATAAATAACTAAAAGTATAATCACACCTTAGAGTTTAGCACAACAATGAATATATTTTATTAATTTGATTTCATTTTATTATAAATGTTAACCACTTAATTAAATAATGTGGTTAACATTTTATACTGATAACAAATACGTGTAGTATTAGGGATATTAATATATACCGAAGTAAATGAATTTTATTTATTAAATACTAGCAAAAAAACACAGACATTCGTAAACCGCCCTAATGTAGTTTAATTCATATTGTATTAACCCTCTAAACGACGAACATTCAATGTTACGATTTCACTTCAACAAAAATAACATCCACCACGACTTCACTTTAAGCAAAACCGAACACGCTAAATATCATGGGGTCGAATGTTACGACTTCACTTCAACAAAAATAACATCCACCACGACTTCACTTTAAGCAAAACCGAACACGCTAAATATCATGGGGTCGAATGTTACGACTTCACTTCAACAAAAATAACATTCACCACGACTTCACTTTAAGCAAAACCGAACACGCTGCCGCCTCATAACACAAAATATCATGGGGTCGAATTTAACCCGATCGACCGTTAAAGGGTTAAGGTATGCACATTTTTCCTTTGCACATTTCTATCTAGAAGCGCCATATTCATACTACTGAAGTGGTATGTAAAAATATTCCAAAGCTCGTAGCTGAAAACAATGGGCTTCACAGAAAATTAAACCGCGCAGACTTTATTATTCGTGGCTTGCCGGCGGGACTTTCTGACCTCACTGCAGTGCTTACTGACCTATCAAAAACATTAAACGTGCCATTAGATCCATTTTTTATTAACCATGTATATTACCTGCATAATGGACAAATTGTGCTAGTAAAACTGAACAACGTGTCAATTCGGGATTCATTAATGAAAGCATACTTTAATACGATAAAATCTCGCCCGCTTCTCGTGTCCGATTTGGTAAAATCCTTGAGTATAGATGGAAATACAAGTAAGTTAGCCATTAACAAAAGAGTCTTCTTGAACGACCATTATTCGCCATCATCCTCCAAGCTTAATGCCTTATGTAGAAAACTGCTAAGTAATAATCGAATCAAGAAGTTCCGTATACTTGACTCTGATAATCCTAAATCTAAAATTACTATGCCTAATGGGGATGTTGTTGTTCTGGATGCGGCTGGTTGTGCTTCTCTGGAAACTGATGCTGCCTCATAATCTATTATGATATTTTATTTTGTAAAATCATTTTTTTTTCTCTTTATCTTTCTTTTACTCTGTAACCTACCAAAATAAGCTCTTACTCTTACTTTTAATATGATTGGTTATTGCATTATATACATATTTTTTTTTATTACTTTATTATTCTTAATATTAAACCTAATAATGTTAAAATTTTTTTCCCTCAATTATATCCCATACTCCATTGGTATTGTCGCATTTTTATACTTTGATGTCTTCTAGTAATAATCTTGGTCCAATTGTTAGGGATAATAACTACATTAAAAATTTACTATCACCGTTTGATAATCAACTTAAAATTGGCCATTTAAATTGCCGTAGTTTAGTGCCCAGTGCCAATTCAATTAAACTTGATGAACTAAAATCCGTCATAGGTCTGGATGTCATTAATGTATTAGCAATTACTGAAACGTGGTTTAATGATTTTGTTTTAGATAGTGCTGTTAGTTTACCGGGGTATTCGATATTTCGCAATGACAGACCCTCTAGGGACCCTCTAGGGAGTTTGCATTTACATCTCTAATAATCTTAAATCTCGGGTTATCTATAAGACCCAGGTCCCTGGTTGTGAATCTTTATTTGTTGAACTGTTAATTGGTGAAATTACGGCTCTTTTCGGCTGTGTTTATTTACCTCATGGTTCCTTGGAATTGTTTGAGAATCTTCATTGTGATTTATTTACAAGATTTACAAATATTTTTGTGGTTGGTGACTTTAATTGTAATTTGTTTTCGCCTTCCAAGTCTGCTTATGTTCGTTCGTTCTGCATGAGGTGCGGACTCTCACTACTCCATAACTCTTTGCCTACACATTTTGATGTTAGGCAGGAAATACGTCACTTATTGACTATTTTCTAGTAAGTAATCATTGGTTGGTTAGTTCTTCTTTTCAAACACATTGTCCCTCGATTTCTGATCACTCTCTTATTTTAGCCTCATTTACCCTTAATGTTGGTACAGCTGATGAAATTTTTGAATACCGGGACTTTAAGAATTTAAATTGGGCAGGATTTTTTGCTGTCTTAGAGAATTTTAACTATTCGTCTATATTTAACTCCGTTGATGTTAACTCTAAATGCTCTTTGTTTAATACCCTTTTAGATGAACTTTTTTCTTTTGTTCCTTGCATTAGAGTTAGATTACGTAAGGGTAATGATTCTTGGATGCAATCCAACCGTGTCATTTTAGGAAGGTCTCTTCGTGACTTTGCTTTTTCTGTGTTTAAAACGAATTCCACTAACGAAAACTGGCAAACCTCTTGTAAACTACGGAATAGGGCAAAACTATCATCCGAATTGAACGAGCTAGATATTTTTCTAAATTCTTTGGCTCGTTGAATCCAGGTGCTTTTTGGAAAATTATAAGGCCGCAGACAAGGTTAACTCTATTCATGAACTTGACCCTAATATCATAAATCATCACTTTGTGGGGTCAAATGTATATATTCCTGATAACTCTCTCTTCACTGATCTTGACAACTTAAATGGCTCGTTTTCCTTTAATTGTATAAACGTAACTGATCTCTTCAATGCATTGCATAAGGTTAAATCTAAATCAACTGGCGTGGATGGGATTTCGATCAAATTTTTAAAAATAATTTTTCCATACATTTCCGATATTATGCTGCACTTGATGAACTCCATATTAACTACATCTACATTCCCGTCATTATGGAAGGTTGCTCGTGTTGTTCCCCTACCTAAATCTAAAAATGTTGGTGGCCCTGACGATCTGCGTCCGATTTCTATTCTACCTGCCCTGTCTAAGGTTATTGAACATATTATTAAATCTCAAATGCTTAGTTTTGTATCTAATGTAATCTCTGACCATCAATATGCGTTCCGAAATGGCCTTAATACTACGTCTCTTCTCTTAAGTCTCACTGACTCAATCAGGAGCCATATTAATAGTGATGAGCCATGCATTCTTATTTCCTTAGATTTGTCTAAGGCTTTTAACTCTATCGACTTTAACAAAATGATCTATAAACTTGTAAATGAATTTTGTTTTTCTGGTACTGCGTGTAAGCTACTTTTGTCCTATTTAACCGGGAGAACTCAATTCGTTGCTATAAAAAATTCTGTTTCGAATATGCTTCCTATTACCTCTGGTGTCCCTCAGGGTTCGGTTTTAGGTCCTCTTTTATTTATACTTTATACAAATAACTTCTCTTCAGTAGTTGACCCTATAAACTGTACTCCTTTCGTCTTTGCTGATGATATTTTTCTCTTGTATAAATGTTGCAGAATGAGTAATAAATCCTTTGGGCGGGACATAAATTCATCTCTTGGTCGGGTCTTAGCTTGGACTCAAGAAAATGCTCTGGTTGTAAATTCAGCTAAGACTAAAGCCATAAAATTTGGACTTGCTTTATGCCCTAACTTTCACATTGATTTATTCCTTGGAAATGATAGAATACAAATAGTCGACCACCATAAGTGCCTGGGCATTGTTCTTGACAGTAAGTTATCGTTCTGTAACCACATTGATGTTTTATCGGGCAGAATCTGGTCTTCGCTACGCCAACTTTACTGTACAAACATATACATGCCCTTTCATGTTAGGAAAAGTTTGGCTCATGCAATTTTAATGTCACAAATTATTTATTGTTTAGAAGTCATTTCTGGGACGGCTGCATTTCTTATTGTGAGACTTAAACGTTTAATTAATTCTATTGTTAGGTTTGTTTATAAAGTAAGGCGTAGAGATAGGCTTGCCAGATATCAAAAGCCTGAAAACTGAAAAACGTAAAATTTGCGCCTGGATTTTAGAAAAAAAACTGAACCTGTTTATATGCACTTGTTCCAAAAAGTAAAATTTTATTAAAAATTAAATTAAGTTTTAATAAACACGTTAAAATAATTTAATTCAATATTACGTTATATTAAGTACATATTTATACATAGGTCTTTTGTCACATATATTTTAAATTTTTATTTACAGAATTTACTAACTCTTTTGCTTCATTAGTATGCAAAAAAGTTTGAAAATTTTTGCAACTTTCATCAAAGATTAATCTTATTAAAATTTCAGCCTTTATTAAGTCGAAAGACATTCTATGTCTCTCCTGAGAGTATAAATTATTTAAAATACTAAAGGTCCTTTCGCAAAAAGCATTGCTCATTGGAATGAAAAGAACGAATAAGACCAATTTATACAGATTTTGTACTTGATTTTTATCACATTTTTGAAAAAAGACAGTCAATGTCTTATCGATTGGAATATTTTTTGGCAAATTATCAAATATCCTCGCAGGCAGTAGACGTAAAATGGTACTAATTGGAGTTAGAAAAACATAAAATCTAAAAATTTGCAAATATACTTGACTTCATTGTATATAGAATGCAATTTTTCTGTACAAAATATTAATTTCATTATAAAAGAATATAAAATATGAAAAAACTGGACTGATTGCATTTTTCCTGGAAACTGGACCAGACAAAAAAAACTGGAAAATTCAGGCGAATCCAGGTCATCTGGCAAGCCTACGTAGAGACCATATATCAGGATTTGTTAAAAGCTTTCTAGGTTGTTCATTTGAACATTTTATTCAATTTCGTTGTCTACTTACTTTCTATAAAATTGTGAATAGTGGGAAACCCGCTTCAATTCGCAATGTTTTTCTATTCTCGCCTCGCAGAAGAAACCCTCACCTGATATATCCCAGAGTTTTTAAATCTAGTTTTTGCAGATCTTTTCTTATTAGAATTATTCGTAACTGGAATACGTTACCTTTGGAATTACGTACTTTTACTCATTCTAATAATGTGTTTAGACTTAAACTCATTAAGTATTTCTCCTATGATGGAAATTAATCTTTTAAAATAACTATTTATTCTCCCTAAATTGGACCTTCTATTCTATTCATTCTTAATGATTATTGTCTCTATGTGACTTTGCGAGTGGAGTGGGGATATACCAGGGATTAATTTATATATAGATATGTTTTTAGTTTTATAATTAAATTTCAATTTTATACTCTTATTGAAAATACTTTTAGTTTTATAATTAAATTTCAATTTTATACTCTTATTGAAAATACTTAGGTGTCATAACTTGTAATATATGTGTATATATATATGTATATGTGATTGGCCATGAAGGCTTTTTATTACAAACTTTGAAATAAATAAATAAATAAATAAATAAAAAGCGAAACCGACTTTTTAATACTCCTGTAGTTCGTCTTACAATGTATCTAGCCGAAGAATGCGCTATTTTAAATTTGTATTCCACGGAATTATAAGACGGATCTCTATACGGCGTTAATAGAAAAGGTTCTATGCCACACCAACAGTCTGTTGACGTAAAAGACTATGACTAGTGCACAAAATGTTAGCTGATAAATGCAAAGGCGAGAACGAATCGTTTCATGATTATATGTTGCAAATGCGCAAAATTGCGGCCTTAGCCAATTTTGATGAACTGTCGACAATTCAATATATAGTACACCGGTAAAAAAATTAATCACAGCTGTCCTCATTTAAAGAACTTCGCGAAAAGTACGAAATTAACGAACATATGAAAAGTGAACTCGGTCATGAATTTAGAAACGTATCTTACAAACAATATAAAAGTCCATATGTGAAAAAAGAAAGGTGTTTTAATTGTGACTCCACATAACACAAAACATTTGAATGTGGAGAAGGGCAACATTGTACTTTGGGCTTACTTATTAAAGAAGAGGCTTACTTATTGAGAAAAATGTGAACATTGTAATGGACGAGGGCCGGTATAAAACATTACGTTTAAATGTTAAAAAATTAAATGCCTCGTCGATACGGGCTCAAATATTTCGTTAATAAGAGAGTGTGTGTTAGGAAAAATCTTTTCAGACTGCAAGTTATATTACAATAAGTCGGTACTTTACGGTTTCGGCAATAAAAAGACAGCACCACTTGGTTATTTCAACGGAATTGTTATGTAGTTAAATATAATGCCATTTTGGGCTATGATTTTGCAAAAAAGTTTAAATTCAGTGCGAATGGAAACGGTTTTATTTTTTTTTTTTTTTTTTTTTTTTTTTTGAGAATAAAAACGATGAAATTACGCGTGAACTTAAAGTGTATAACATATGCACAGTGGAAATAGATGTGGGTAATGTGTATAAACGTAAAG
Source organism: Gymnosoma rotundatum (assembly GCA_916610165.2). Taxonomy (NCBI): domain Eukaryota; kingdom Metazoa; phylum Arthropoda; class Insecta; order Diptera; family Tachinidae; genus Gymnosoma; species Gymnosoma rotundatum. Next base: position 37,611,677 of record OU744340.1, on the reverse strand, counting down.
TTGAAAAATTTATGAAGTCCATGAAAATTGATTAATTCACAAAACCCCTTGTATCCGTGTATACTGTGTATTGTTCAATTAGAATACAATGGTGTATGCTTGTTGTTGGAAATTATCATATAAAATTTCAATACACCAATAATCTTTTATTTTGCATGTTTTTGAAAAATTGTATTGGTGATCGTGTTATCAACTACATGTGAATTCCATATCACATTAAAAAGAAGAAAATAAACAAAAGAGATTTGTATTGTTGATGTTAAAAATTCGTCAACAAAAAAAAAAATGGAAATTAATTGCTTTTTTCAGTCCTATTGTCCATTTTACTTCCTGAAAACCTTCTTCTGAATACCTATTTTCTTTTTCTTATTTGCTTTTTGACGTTTAATACACAAAATAAATTGATACAATAATACACTGCGTGTTCACAAGCATGTAAACAGAAAGTGTATTCAATACAAAATACACCATACAAGATTTTGTGAATTAAGCAAATAACACCAAATAATGAGTTAAAACCTTTTCGTCACTCACCAAGTCGTCTACCTATTCAACAAGAGCAGATAGTAAACAAACAGGTCGAAGAATTTCTGCAGAAGATGATCTTCAGAGAGTCAACATGAGATATTGCCAGTAGAGTTGTGGTAGTCAAGGCAGCTAAACAAAAAGGGTGCTGAAAAATTGTTTTTCGATACCCATTATAGATGACTAAAGCGGTTAAACGATTTCCAATGCCAAAAATGTAAAGGATATGCAATCCTTTCTCGGTCTGACGGTTATTTCAGAAAATTTGTTTAGGAGTATCCATATCGCAAACCCGTTAACAAATCTGTTAAAGAAAGATACGCAATTTAAGATTACAAGTACGGACTTGTCGGCAATCAAACAATTAAAGTCAATCATAATTAATGAACCAGTTTTTAAAATTTACTGTAGAAACGCCAAAACCAAGCTGTACACAGACGTTTCAAAAGAAGGCTTTGGATGAACACTTTTTCAAATGTTCGAAGGAAAACTTTACCCCGTTTTTTATTGGAGCAAAGTTGCTTCCACACAAACTTTTCAAAAGTTTCACCAGTGTCTATAGGGAATAGAATTTAAGTTGGTAACAGACTGTTCAGCTTTTATACAGACAGTATCAAAGAAAGATATTCTCAGAGATGTCGCACAATGGATAATGTATGTACAAGATTTTTCGTGTACTGTTGAACATCGCACAGGGACCAGGATGAAATATGTCGATTGTCTGAGTAGATATCCGGTAAATGTACTGATAATTTTCTCAGAAGTAACAGCTCGTATTAAGCGTATGCAGCAAACAGATGAACACATAAAAGCGATATCAATGATACTTCAGTCCAATGGATGCATCGTGCAAGCAGTACAAGTACATCCTAGCTGTGGTAGATTGTTTTTCGAAATTTACTTGGTTATTCAGCACAAAAGCTAAAAATGCAGATGAAGTTGTTAAAAATCTTTAAGTATGAGCTAACACTTTTGGAAGTCCAAGTCGTATCATCAGTGACAAAGGGGCAGCTTTCACGTCGCAGTCTTTTAAAGGATATTGCAAAGAAAACGCAATCGAACACGTTTTAACAACAATAGGTGGTCCGAGGGGTAACGAACAGATTGCGCGTGTGAATCGTTGTATCATATCGATTATTTCAAAACTATCATATGAAAACCCATCCAAATGGTACAAATACGTTGGGCAGGGGCAAAAGACGTTAAACTCATGCTTCCATAGTCGTACACAGCGATTTTTTTTAAATTTTAAAAGTTTGCCGCTTAATAACTTTTTCCGTACAGTCTTTCAAGAAACGAACTATACCACGATCGATTCGTATTTTTATCCTCTTTCGATCGTGTATAGCAATAAATGTCCAAGATATAAGCGAAAAACTTAATTTATATTTTTGAACAATTTTTTTTTTTTAATTTTTAAAGTTTGCCGTATAAAGTTTGTCGTATACAGTCTTATAAGAAACGAGTATGGTTCTGGTTAACAAGTAAAAAAAATACTTATTTCAAAAACAATAAACAAACATATTTCACACATTTCTAATTATAACACTGTGAAGATTTCAAATTTTTTTTATAGCACAAATTTTTAAATTATAGCAAGGGCGCGAGCAATATGGAATGGCTTAAATTTAAAGGGGATTTTACTGTTGCTTATGTCTTGCTTAAAAGAACGCATATCGCTGTAACTTAAAAAGAGGATTGATCAAAAATGTTTGATTGCAATAAATATAAAATGTTCTACAAAAATCAAATAAATTATTAAATAAATTTGTAATTAAGTATATATAGGAACAACGAAAAATAAACTAAAAACTAGAATTGCTGGTCATAAATTTGATCAAAGATAACAACAAATGTTGGTGTAATATAAAGTGTGAATTTTAAGCAAAGTAGTTTTTTCCTTCCTTTCTCGAATTACAAATGTATGAGAGGCAATATCATTAATCCACAATTGGTCCTATCCATTTCGAGATATAAGCCCTTATATGTATAGCATGAGGGAAAGCTCAACTGTATTAGTTGTAACGTATTTTAAGTTTTTTAACAAAAGATTTTTTTGTTGATAAAATATAGATTTTTGTTTAATTTATTGCTTTAATTTTTTTTTAATAATTTTTTAAATTTGTTTAATTTTATAAATAATAAATTTCCTGTTTGCTAAATTAGTTTGTTAACTTAAAAACCCTCTCCCAAAAAGAAAAAAGAAGAACAGCTGAAATTCATAGTTGTCTGGGTGATTTATTAGAAGTTGCCATACAATATATATAATCTAGCTACATTTTGGTGAATTTAACCTGCAAGCACTCCATTTAATTTAATGCTTTCATTTTTTAGGTGCGTTCCCGTACTCAACTTCAGCAAAAACTGTTCCCATACTTCAAGTTTGGTTAGAAGAGAGAGCTTCTGAGAGAATAAAATGCTTCTTCTTTCTGCACGAAACAGCCCACAATCAGCTGTTTGCAAAAAGTAAACTAAAGAAAAACAAATATATGCTTACCAAAAGTTGCAAACAAGTTGAAATTAGAAAAATTTTAAGCAAAATATTAATAAAGTAAACCACAAAATCAGCTATTTGATAATAAGCAAGTTCGATGAAAAATAATCTAACATTGATAATTGTACTCTTTGAAGTACAACTACAAGTATGATATTAATCTTTTTAACTAATCATAATTAATACATATATTTTAACATTAAATAATAACTATTAACTATTATGTAACAATGACATTTGACATACAACTTTGACCTGTATACATTGGATTTTTAATTAACAATAATTTTGCTAATTAGGTAGTGAATTCGTTAACTACAAAATGGAATATCTAAAATATGGTGTCGTTTAAGTCTTTTTATTTCATTTGTATCATCAAGTAAGGATATTGCTAACGGATTTACATGATTACTTAAACGGTTCAGATATCTTTCACTTTGTGAACTTATCACCTCTTTTATAGTTGGAATTTGGAGGTCGTTTTATATGGCTTCATTTATTATAAACCATAGGGCATGAGAGATAGGTCGGAGTGTTTTTGATTGATAACGTTGTAAAATTTCGATATTGGAGTTACTCGCTGTACCCCAAAGTTGGATTCCATACGTCCATACGGGTTTTAAAATTGCTTTATATAATATGAACTTGTTATCAAGATTAATTTGGGATCATGCGCCCATTAGCCAGAGAAGTTTTCTGTTTTTTTTTTAATTAATTGTTCTTTTTTAGCCTTTATGTGTTTTTTTTCACGTAAGACGGCGGTCTAAATGCATCCCAAGGTATTTGGCACTATCTGTGTTTGGTATTTGGGTATTGTTGATTGATAAGGGTGGACAGTCGTTTCTTTTTAACTAGTATGTAGCAGGAGTTGATTTTTGCGCGTTTACTTTTACATTCCAATTTTTTAGCCAAATTTCCAAGTGGTTTATTTCGTTTTGTACTATTCACGGGAATTCAAGGATGGCTAATATTGCTGCGTCATCCGCATAAGTTGATACACGTACATCTTTAGACAAAGGCTTATCAGCTGTAAAGAGAGTGTACAGCACAGGGCTAAGAGCGCTACCTTGTGGGACATCTGCTCTGATTTCAAATATTGATGAAATTTCGTCTTTAACTCTAACGTAGTAAAATCTGTTTTGTAAAAAAGATTTTATTAAAAAGTAAAAAGGAGCTGGAAGTGTAGATTTTATTTTTGACAATAATCCATTGTGGCAAACTCTATCAAAAGCTTGTTCTATGTCAAGGAAAACTGCAGAACAATATTTTTTCTCTTCAAGACAGTTGCGAATCGTGTTAACTACTCAATGAACTTTCTCCGTTGTACTATGTTTTTGTCTAAAACCAAACTGATAATCAGGTATTATGTGTTGATCATCCAAAAATATCTGAAGCATTTTTGAGAAATTGCTGAGTAGACTAATAGGTCGATTAGACTTTATTTCCCCTTCTGGTTTCTGAGGTTTTTTTATCATAATAATCTCAGCGCACTTCCACTGAGATGGAAAATGATAGGTACGAAGGATTGCATTATAAATATTTGTTAAATATATGATGGCTTTATCAGGTAAAAGTTTAACTACTTTGCTGTCAATACTGTCATACCGTGGAGATTTTTTGTTTTTAAGCTTATTTATTTCGGTTCTTGTTTCCCTTGGAGATATATGTTTTATACTCGTAGGTAAATTCATTTGGCAGGGAGAACTTAAGTATTCTTGAATTTCTTCTTTAAATACTGTGTTTTCATTTGGATGTGTATTAAATGTTAAAGTGATTTCCAAAAGCCTCTGCCTTTCTTTGATCTGATCTGCACCAGTCACTATTGGCATCTTTAAATGGGGTATTTCTTGTTGCAGGACGTTTTATATGCTTTGTTGCCTTCCAGAGTTTGACATTCTTTAGATGGAGATTTAAAGTTTTAGTTGCATTATTCAACAGTCGTTTGTCATATGGATTTCGACTTATTTGCCAAACTTTTCTTAATCTTCTTCTGTTTTTAATGAGCTCGCGAGTTTCCAAAGGCAACTATGTATTGGTCCGCGGGGCAGTAGATTGGTCTGTTGGCTTTGATAAGAAAGCAGCTTCGTGAATCAGGTTTGTAAAATCCTCTACAGCGTTGTCTACTTCAACATCTGTACTTATACTTCTGTTAAGGTTATGTTTTTTTCTATCCAATAGCAAAAGGAATGAATGTCGGTTTTGTTTGTTATAATTTTTCTATTTGGCTTGTAGCAGTTATATGTTGTTTTGTACGTTAGAATTATGGGAGAATGATCAGAACTCAACTCGTAATTGTCCTCTATATCAAAAAAAAAAAAAAAATTATTTGATATACCGGCATACAGAAAGAAGTCTATAAGGTCTGGAATTTTTCTTGGATCAGATGGGCAATATGTTGGTTTACCTGTAGATATGGTTGAGTACTGATCTTGAAAAAGGCATTTACAAAATTCTTTACATTTAGGAATTATAAGACGTGATCCCCACCATGGGTGCTTAGCGTTGAAATCTCCGCCAACTATAAATCGTGGACCGAGTTTGTTGAAAAAGTTATGAAAATCATCACATAATATGTTATGACGAGGTGGTAAATAAGTAGCTGATATAGAAACGTAACATGAGTTGCACTTGATTTTAACTGTAGCGGCTTGTATTGATTCCCGTATAGTTTGCTCTTCTATTACGTATTTTATTCTGGATTTGATTAAAAAGGCTGAACCCCCGTGGGCTCTTTCATTAGGATGGTTTGCAGTTATGAGATCGTAACCTCTTATTTTAAAATATGATTTTTTGGTTAAATGTGTCTCAGAAATTAAAAGTGTATCTATACGATTTGTTTGTAAAAAAGTTTCGACTTCTAGCAAATGGTTATTTAGACCGTTAGCGTTCCATGTTGCAATATGTAAGTCTACTTGCATAATTTGGTACACAAAACTGACATCATATTTAACAATGTTGTTGTAACCTCTATTTGTTTCTGAAGGAGCGTTTCTATATTTTGCAATAGAGAATTTTCGTTTGCATTGTTTTGACATTTCAGAGCATCTGAATGAGACAAATTTGTTGTAAAGTTTTGATTATTAGTTTGAGGTATATTTTCATTAACATAATTTATTTGTGTTCTTATGGAATGGTGAGTATTAATATTTTGATGTAACTTTCTTTTTAATTCCTGGTGAACAATGCAGCCTCTATAACTGCAGGGTGTGATTCATTACAATTTGCACAAATAGCAAGCAGAGTTCTTTTTTACATTCTGCAGTTATTTGGTTTGCTCCACACTTCACGCATCTACGTGGTCTATTACCATATGTTTTTGTGTGTCCGTACTGTTTACAACGGTGGCATTGAGGGATGTTGTTGGTTTTTCTAGGTGGTTCAACTACAATCATATCATTATTAATGTGAGTTACGTTGTAGATATCTTTATTATTTGCCTGGGGTTCTAGATCTACAAAAAACATTTAAAGTTGATTTTTGGTCATATTGCTCCTCATTTTTGAAACATTTCGAACTATGACCGTTTTTCTCTATAAAAGTGTTTTATTTCGTCTACGTCTGTTGTATAATGAAGGTTTTTAACAACTACTCTATAGGCTTTATCTTGCTTAGTTTGAAATGTATGAAAACTAATATTTTTAAGTTTTAAATAAGAAACTTGGGTTCTAAATTAATTTATTGTCTTAACCATAACTCTTATTTGGCCATCTCTTTATCAGGATTTAAAGCTATATTGGTTAGGTGCTATAACGCTTGAACATTGTTGATTCATATCTTTCACATTGCTTACGTTTGGGATGTACAAAGGTGGTGGTTTTGGAGTATTTGATGTTTCCGCTGTTTCCATTTGCCGTCTCTTAGTCGGGGAAGACATTGGCGATCAATTCAATCAAATATTATTATTATTAAAGTAAAGTAAATATTATTTTAATATTTTTTTTATATTTTTTAAACTTGAAAGATATTGATATATATAAATATATATATATATATATATCTTGTTTTCTTCACCAAAGCTAAAAGTGTAATACAGTTTTCTAAAATTTTCTCAAAAACAGTAAGAGAGCTCATATACTCTTCACCATCTACATAAATCTAGTTTAGTGAAGTAACTCCAATCAAAAAAGCAAATATTAAGGTGACAGAGAAATAAAAAATAAAAAAAAAATTGGTACTTCATATCTATAATTTTACTTAAAAATGCCATCGACTCCTAATGGGTTAAGAATTTTAAAAATATTTTAATATTTCCTTAATTTAATATTTCATTTTAATATTTCCTTAAAACATAAACGCAATCATAGTTCTGTTATTTTATATTATAACATTAACATCGCGCGGAAAAGAGGATGCAAAAATGAATCCTGCTTTTAACTTTTTCAATGCTTGCGTTTATATCAATATTTTTATATTCAATTAATAATTTTTCAAATGCTGCTGCTTTTATAATTTTATTTTTATGTTTATCACTTTTCACATCCCATTTTGTTCTTTCTTAATTACTTAGATGTTTACAGCTTGCTTGATGTCAATGTACTAAACACATAATGCAATGCAACCAAAAAATATCAAAACATTTTGATGTTAATGAAACCTGGATTGCAACCCGACGTGAAACATGAAACAGATTTCAGAAACACATTGCGTTATCTGTAGCCAGCTGAATAGTAACACGCCGTCTTGACGCGTCATTGATTTGTTCAAACCTTCAACAATTTTATATGCGCACAGCAAAAAGGATAGTATAGACCATCGTTGTCGATGTCATGTTCGTGTGCAAACAGCGTTGTCAGAACATTTGTTCATACAACGATGTCTGCCATCAAACGTCACTTTCAATTTGAAAATTTCACTTTCAATTTGAAAATGTAAATGCCTTTTACAATCTTTAGAATACCACGTTAATTTCTAAAATATTAAATTAATTCTAAAACACACTTCTATAAAAAAATTGGAACAGATCTAATTCACGGACGCACCTCAAAGCAAAAAATGTTGTCTGCAGGTTGTTAAGTGCCATTATAAGCAAAAAATGTTAAGTGAAAAAAATGGTTTCGGAGATACTGACCTCCAAACTTTGTATATATAATTTGACACATACATAATATATCCACTATTTTATGCCGTAATGAGATAATATGTGTATCATTAGAAAGGTTATTTTACCACCTATTGAAATAAAAAGGAATAGGGAGTACTCTCATGAAATATTTATAATTTTAACTAAACTAAAAAAATGAAATGTATTACTGCGGGGAAAGCATATTTATATGGCCATTTCGCAACTGCTCATATAGCTCATCAGTGGATTCTACCCAAATTTTGAAAGGAAAACCTCAGAATCTTATATCAAAAGCTAAATTGATTAAATGAGAACTCCATTTAATTAATAAGGCAAAAAGCCATAAAAAACTCAAAGAATTTTAATACAAAAACACAGTAACCATTGAGTAAATATTTATTTTCTTTCATTTTTCTACATAAGGGTTGCCATCGGAAAACATTCATATGTATTTGAAATATTTATATATACCGCAAATTCTCACACAAAAATTGACACTATTTTTTATTTATTAATATTGCTTTCATACATATATGTATATTTTATATTTTTATTACAAAATACGCACATGTAACTTAAAAATGTATGAATTATTTCTTTTTTTAATTTGTAACGTTTATTAATTTTTTTATTATTTGATTTATGCTTCTATAGGCCAGGATTCACTATCATACTCAGTCGTACGATCTGTCAAAAATTGCATATGTGCTCAAAATGTATGATAGTGTAGAGTAAAGGTGTATGTGGGTGACAGACTTTTTGACAGATCTGCATGATTTTATAATCTTTTGAAATAATTTTTCAATTTTTTTCTACGCGATCAGGATTAAAACCATATGCTTTTGAATCATTTTTGTATAATAGTGGCACCTACGACGCCATTTTGAAACGTTTTTTAAAGTAGGACAGAATTCTGTCAGATTTTTGTGTGATTATCTCGTACGATTGTGTATGATAGTGTATCCTGGCCTTAAATAAAAAACTTTTGATAGGTCGAGCCAGAAAAAACCTAATTAAACAAAAAAACGTCTGTGTTGTCGACACCACCTGGCAGTCAATTCGCCATGCACACTACTATCCCAGAAGAAAACTATGATCCAGTAGTTTATCAGGTAAGCTCAGAAAACATTAATGTAATTTAATATATATATATATATATATATATATATACATCAAAATAATCAGCTATTGAACCTGATAAATTATTCTGCGATTTAAAAACGCAAAACGTAAATAAAAAGGCAACTAAAAGCTTGTGCGTGATTTCTAAAAAACAAAAATTAAATTTTGTGCAAAAACCATGGAGTAGTTTATAAGAAGCTGTTGTTCAAATACATATACAGGCATGTTCTGACAATCGCAAATCGCTTAAAACTGGCGAAGCGAGTTGAAATAGCATGAAAGATGTTCCGTAGTTTACAATCGCAAGAAATTTGGCGACTTCAAAGCGCAAGCACATACTGAAGTGAAGTTATGAATTTTACTTAAAATAAACTTTAAGGCAACAATAAAATTATACACAAATTAAAATTAATGTTCTCTTATATTTTTAGCAAAATTTATTTTAATTTTTACAAAATTAAAGTCGCAAATAATAAATTTAAAATTTGTTATATGTTCTATCCATTGTTTATTTTGATTGTTTTATTGACTGGCGATTTCATAAAAACAGCTGTTCTAATTGATTTCGAAAATATATTAGTATTAGTGCGGTTGAACGTATAGTCAGTAATCAAATAAAATATGTGGTTAATTTAATTTTCAATTCGTATAAAATATTCCGTGCTTATTAAATGTGTAATTTAAGCGTTAAGGGACCTTTAAGAATTTATTTAAATTACTTTTTGGACGATATGACTTCCGAACGTGTATGTTAAAATTAATAAAATTAACAAAAATACATTTTGAGTACTGATTACTCACGACGTAAGTAGTCTTTTTCTTCAAAGATGCTATATGCAACGTCACGAATAGAAATTCCATTTGTCGCCAATATATTTCTTGGCTGGCGTAATTTTTTTTTAAATTAATATATATACTTTGGATTGGAATATCCACTGCATTGTCACAATCTTTAAGCTTTCGTTATTTAATTCAGTCTTCTTTAAATTGCATGTTTTTTAAGAAATGAAACTCAGCAAGGGAGCTGCAGGCATTTTGTTGTAATTTTCTTTTGTTTATTTATGATTTTCACCGTGGAATCATATGTTTTTCTTTTCGAACATAAGTTTGAAAAAAAGCAAATCGCAAGCAAAGCGCGTGAGTTTCAGAACATGTAAAACAAAAGTTGGCGTTTTTGAAATCACATGCGATTTTAAAAACATGCGAGTGTCAGAACATGCCTGATCAGGTTAAAAATGGTAAGTTTTAAAAAGCTATATTTATAGAAAATAATAATTTCTCTTTAACTTTCGCAGATAAGAATCACCTGATACAAGTCACTCGCGACGTTTTAGAAGAGCAGGGCTGTTCATTCAGTCAAGTTATAGTTACCCAAAAAAGGTCACTGGAAATGTGTATGAGATTTTAATATCTGCTAAATAATTACTTAACTTTTTAATTTCGTTAGGTGTACCAGCAGGGTGTGAGTATAAATACGTCAGATAAATACGTCCTACAAAAATGTAAAATACGTTCCATATAAAAAAACAAAAAAAACATAAAAAAACCTTATAGCTATAAATTATAACAATTTAATAAAAATATTTAAAAATTTTTTCAAAAACCATTATTTTTCCCTAAAAGCAAAATTTTCAAAAATTCATATATCCGATATCAGGCTGCATCCAGACGTATATTGCACACCGCTGAAATCTACTAGTCCTAGGCTACTCCCACTATGCCGGTGACCCGATTCATGTCTTCTTTAAATACCCACTTTTTCTACTTCAAAATATGCCTTTTTTCATATTATTTTCCCCTAAAAGCAAAATTTTTAAACATTGATATCTCCGATTTTGGGCTGAAGCCAGACGTAGATTGTACAACGCTGGAATCTACTAGTCCTGTACACCGATGGAATCTACTAGTCCTAGGCTACTTCCACTATTCCAGTGACACGATTCATGTCTTCTCTAAATACCCTCTTTTTCCAATTTAAAAAAAGGCTCTTTTTTCATATTATTTTTCCCTAAAAGCAAAATTTTCAAAAATTCATATCTCCCATATCGGTCTTAATCCAGACGTAAATGGTACACCGCTGGAATCTACTAGTCCTAGGATACTCCCACTATTTCGGTGACCCGATTCATGTCTTCTCTAAATACCCACTTTTCAACTTCAATAATGCTCTTTTTTCATATTATTTTACTTTAAAAACATGTTTCTATGTGATTGTGTTTTAAAATTTTTAATGGGGCCGAAGACGGTTTTTGTAAAATGTTTAAGTATTTTTATTAAATTGTTATAATTTATAGCTATATCGTTTTTTTTAATGTACATGTAACTTTAACAGCTCAGTTAGCACTATGTGGAACTTATTTTACATTTTTGTAGGACGTATTTATCTGACGTATTTATCTTCATATCCTTATGTAGCATAACAAATAGAAAGTACGTAAGCAAGTGAAAGCATATTCACCCCAATTACGGATATAACAAATGATAAAGCATATAATGGACATATAAAAAATTTAAAAAAAGCTGAAGCGTATTAATATTATTGCTCAGTAAAAAAGCCTATTCTTACAGTTAAACACATATTTTATTTTGCAAACTTATTTCAAATGACGAGCATTCTTCAGAGGAAAAGCTTTATTTACACGACTCTTTAATAAAGCTAATGTTAGCATTAATAGAAGAACTGTGGCAAAAACTGAGGAAGAGCGAAACGTATAAATCAATAATGGAAAGAATGGCGAACAAGGAATACGAGAACACTTCTGTTCAAATTGAAAATAAATTCAAGGGAATTTAGCGTATTTATAAGAAATGGTGTTGCACAACAGGCAGGAATAGGCAAAGCTGTTCTTATGAAAGGTGAGTAAATGGAGAATAATTTTTTAAATTTCAAATATTTTTCTGCTATTCAGCGAATTAAGCCGAATTTTGGGAAAAGGAACGACAACGTTGACACAAAGCATTTTTCTTTTTAATTTTATTTGACTTCCTCAAAAAAAAAGATGAGAGAGCACAAAAGAGAGAAGATATAACCAAGAGAAAACTTGAACTGCTGGCAGCGTTGCCAGAAGCTTTGAGAAGAAAAGCATCATATGCAGAAAATAAAATCATATTTTATAGAAAAAAATCATAATTTTTTCTATACAAAATTATAATTAAAATACATATATTAACATACATTTTATATATTAAAAATGTTATTGTTACGAGGGCTGCTCTATATATTTCTGGCCTAATAGTGAAAATGCGAATATTTATAATTAAAAATGGTTTTATTGTTTTAAAGTATTCTCCAGCATGATTTATACACTTTTACATGCGCTCAAACCAGTTGTCGAAGCACTTTTTCCACTCCGATTGAGACACCTCTAAAACATGATTTTTGAACACTTCAACAGCTTCTTCTGGCGACGAAAATCGTTGACCACGCATTTTTTTCTTGATGTGCGGAAACAAGAAGAAGTCAATAGGTGCCAAGTCAGGGCTGTACGGCGGATTACCCATTAATTCGACGTTTTGCCCGGTCAAAAACGCTTTGGTTTGAGCCGATGTGTGAGAGCTCGCATTGTCATGGTGAACAATGATTCGTCTTCTCTTCTTGGTTTTTCGAGTTTCTCCGATGACTTCAGGCAAACAATTTGTAGTGTACCACTCAGAAGTGACCGTCCTACGTTGCTCAAGCGGAACAGTCGCCACATGACCAGTTTTGCCGAAGAAACAGGCGACCATTTGCTTCGAAGTGCTTCTTTCAAGAACAACTTTCGTTGGATTTTGCTCGTCTTTGAAGACCCACACGGTCGATTGTTGTTTCGTTTCGGGCTCATACGCATAGATCCATAATTCGTCACCTGTGACGATCTTATAAACGTCTTTTGAAGCACCGCAATCGTATTTTTGCAACATTTCTTTGCACCAATCGACACGAGCCTTTTTTTGAGCGACTTTTAAATTGTGCGGGATCCAACGAGAACAAACCTTGTTTGCGGCCAGGTGTTCATGCAGTATCGAATGTATGCTGGTGGAAGAAATGTCCAAGGATGTCTCTATCTATCGCACGGCATCAATGTTCTCTGGCACAACAGCCGTTTCTGGACGACCTTCATGGAATTCGACTTTGAGCGAGCTTCGGCCACGATTAAATCATTATACCAATTTTTCACAGTGCTATAGGATGGTGCTTCATTGCCATACAAAGATTTAAGTTCATCAATGCACTCTTGTCGTGATAATCCACGTCGAAAGTTGTGAAAAATGATGGCACGAAAATGTTCACGAGTTAATTCCATTTTTTTCTATATTAATTTTTTCAAGACACTGTAAACATCACAAATAATGGTCGTACGTCAAAACGTCTTGAGTACGATTATGCTTAAAAATGGCAAACTTTCCAATGGAAATGTCAGATTGCACTTGGCAGCACCCAGTGTTGCCAGGCCAGAAATATAAATAGCAGCCCTCGTAAGAGTGTACGAAGTTTTACTATAATATATACAGAGTTTCATATTTTTAATAATTTCTTGGTTAATTTTTAAATTATAGCAGGAACAGTTTCTTATTGCTAAGTAATTTTTTGCGTATAAGAAACCTTCAAGAGTGCTGTTATCTAATCTATTTCTACATTTAGTTTGGTTTAAATTGACTTGAGAATATTCGTTCGACATTTGCTGAAGAAATGGGAAGACTTATTAAGTTTTAAAAAAATTTTGACAACATCGGAAAAGCTGGAAGGTGTTCAGCACGAATTATTTTTTAAACTTTTGACCAAAATTCCTCGCAGCTAAGATTATCTAGAATTAAAAAATGATCACTGAATTTTCTCTAAATTCGTTATCTAAATTTTGAATATCCTTTTCACTAAGTAAATTTGGAAAATTGGCCTCTCAGAGAATTAATATTTCTATTTATAAATTTCAAAAGGTCAAGACACGAGAGCTTTTTTAAAAACGTATCGTTAAAATCAAATCGTTTTAATATTTGTTCACATAACTCAATGTAAAATGTCACAAAATTTTCAATAAATTCTTTTTTGTCATTTGCAGTGAGCTTTAAGCTAGAAATCTTTTGTTTAACAAAGACACCCAGATAGACTTCTGCCTTGTGTAGAAATAGACATTTGTTTTCAAAGTCAAGGTCGTTATTGAGATTCATGTTCACAGATTCTGTTTGTATAAAATTGTCAAAAATTTTCCCATACATTCTATGTATTTGACAGGATGAGCTTTGAAAAATTTTTATTTTTTTTACAACAAGCTGATACAAAACTTAACTTCACTACGCAGTACAATTACAATGACAGTACTACACACTTGAAATACAAAAATCATATGCCGTATTCACAAGCTCTGCTAAGGTGTAGGTAGTATTGCATACTACCTTTTGTTTACTTCTTTGTGAACAACCATTGTATCAGTGTGCCATTGTACATTGTACTTCATACGTCAAAAAGTAAATAAGAAGAAGAAAAGTGCTATTCATCATTTGTTATTTATAAACCAAATGGGGGAGAAAACAGAAAAAAGGAAATTAATAAATTTTTTGTGTGAGGATGAAATTCAAGACATTTTTAGGATGAACCTAATGCTCTCCATTCTCCATTCGCAGAATTATACATCTCGTGCTACCAAAATCATCATTATGGCATAATCGGGTTTTAAGATATTTTGATGAAAACATATTTCTTCATATGATACGACTACGGCCAGAGAAATTTGCCTATATATTCAACCTTATAAAAAATGAAGATGTTTTTCAAACAATTGGCGAAAGGCTCCAACTACGCATTGACTTGCAGCTTAAAATTGTACTTTACTGCTTGGGATCTTCAGGAAATGGTGCTTGTGTTTGTAAGGTAGCATCTCTTTTTGGTATAGGTGATGGCGGCAACATACAAAATATTAGAAATCGAGTCATTAAAGCAATATTAAATCTTAAAGAACAGTTTTTATATTTGCAACTTTCAACTTCAACTTTCTAATAAATCAGTCAAATCAATAAATTAAATAAATAAAACTAATAAAAATATCTTTTAATTTAATTGAATTTAATATAATTCACACATGAACACAAAAATAATAATTCATTTAAACATAAAACATTTAAACAAATACAACGTTTGAAAAACATATGAAAAAAAGTACTAAGTGTTGTATCGCATGTTTGCATGAAAATTACCAGCACCGTTGTATTTTGTTAGCACTTAGCACGTACTGTATTACACTTTTAGCTTTGGTAAAGAAACCAAAATATATATATTACTGTAAAATAAGAGGAATTAAGAAGTTATGCAACATTGCCAACGACAACAACTTGGTTTTTTTAGGAAAGAAGAGGAGGAGGAAATTTTTGATATCCAGCAAGTTATGGAAACATCTGAAGGAAATGCGGTGAGGTACAAACTATGTAATGAGTTAAAATTTAGCTCGAAATAAAACTATTTTTTAATTTAATTTTTAATTCATTTATATAAATGTTGTTTTTTTATTTGTTTATGAAATTTTAAAAACAAATCAAAAATAAAATTAAAAAGTAAGTTATTAACAAAAAACTATAACGAAGTTATTAAAAAGCAAACTAAAATAAGTTAATCAGGTACATTTGCGCATGCCCTATTATTTTTTTTTTACCAGCATTACCAGCAGTTCAAGTTTTCTCTTAGCTATATCTTCTCTCTTTTGTGCTCTCTCATCTTTTTTTTGAGGAAGTCAAATAAAATTAAAGAGAAAAACGCTTTGTGTCAATGTTGTCGTTCCTTTTCCCAAAATTCGGCTTAATTCGCTGAATAGCAGAAAAATATTTGAAATTTAAAAAATTATTCTCCATTTACTCACCTTTCATAAGAACAGCTTTGCCTATTCCTGCCTGTTGTGCAACACCATTTCTTATAAATACGCTAAATTCCCTTGAATTTATTTTCAATTTGAACAGAAGTGTTCTCGTATTCCTTGTTCGCCATTCTTTCCATTATTGATTTATACGTTTCGCTCTTCCTCAGTTTTTGCCACAGTTCTTCTATTAATGCTAACATTAGCTTTATTAAAGAGTCGTGTAAATAAAGCTTTTCCTCTGAAGAATGCTCGTCATTTGAAATAAGTTTGCAAAATAAAATATGTGTTTAACTGTAAGAATAGGCTTTTTTGCTGAGCAATAATATTAATACGCTTCCGCTTTTTTTAAATTTTTTATATGTCCATTATATGCTTTACCATTTGTTATATCCATAATTGGGGTGAATATGCTTTCACTTGCTTACGTACTTTCTATTTGTTCTGCTACATAAGGATATGAAGGTAAATACGACAGATAAATACGTCCTACAAAAATGTAAAATAAGTTCCACATAGTGCTAACTGAGCTGTTAAAGTTACATGTACATTAAAAAAAACGATATAGCTATAAATTATAACAATTTAATAAAAATACTTAAACATTTTACAAAAACCGTCTTCGGCCCCATTAAAAATTTTAAAACACAATCACATAGAAACATGTTTTTAAAGTAAAATAATATGAAAAAAGAGCATTATTGAAGTTGAAAAGTGGGTATTTAGAGAAGACATGAATCGGGTCACCGAAATAGTGGGAGTATCCTAGGACTAGTAGATTCCAGCGGTGTACCATTTACGTCTGGATTAAGACCGATATCGGAGATATGAATTTTCGAAAATTTTGCTTTTAGGGAAAAATAATATGAAAAAAGAGCCTTTTTTGAAGTGGAAAAAGAGGGTATTTAGTGAAGACATGAATCGTGTCACTGGAATAGTGGAAGTAGCCTAGGACTAGTAGATTTCAGCGGTGTGCAATATACGTCTGGATTCAGCCTGATATCGGATATATGAATTTTTGAAAATTTTGCTTTGAGGGAAAAATAATGGTTTTTGTAAAATTTTTAAATATTTTTATTAAATTGGTATAATTTATAGCTATAAGGTTTTTTAATGTACATGTTACTTTAACAGCGCAGTTAGCACTATATGGAACGTATTTTACATTTTTGTAGGACGTATTTATCTGACGTATTTATACTCACACTCTGCTGGAACACCTAACGAAATTAAAAAGTTAAGTAATTATTTAGCAGATATTAAAATCTCATACACATTTCCGGTGACCTTTTTTGGGTAACTATAACTTGACTGAATGAATAGCCCTGCTCTTCTAAAACGTCGCGAGTGACTTGTATCAGGTGATTCTTATCATAGGATCATAGTTTTCTTCTGGGATAGTAGTGTGCATGGCGAATTGACTGTCAGGTGGTATCGACAACACAGACGTTTTTTTGTTTAATTAGGTTTTTTCTGGCTCGACCTATCAAAAGTTTTTTATTTAAGGCCAGGATACACTATCATACACAATCGTACGAGATAATCACACAAAAATCTGACAGAATTCTGTCCTACTTTAAAAAACGTTTCAAAATGGCGTCGTAGGTGCCACTATTATACAAAAATGATTCAAAAGCATATGGTTTTAATCCTGATCGCGTAGAAAAAAATTGAAAAATTATTTCAAAAGATTATAAAATCATGCAGATCTGTCAAAAAGTCTGTCACCCACATACACCTTTACTCTACACTATCATATATTTTGAGCACATATGCAATTTTTGACAGATCGTACGACTGAGTATGATAGTGAATCCTGGCCTATAGAAGCATAAATCAAATAATAAAAAAATTAATAATCGTTACAAAATAAAAAAAAAAAAAAAAAGAAATAATTCATAAATTTTTAAGTTAAATGTGCGTATTTTGTGATAAAAATATAAAATATACATATATGTATGAAAGCAATATTAATAAATAAAAAATAGTGCCAATTTTTGTTTGAGAATTTGCGGTATATATTAAAGGGCTGCACAAGCATAAGAAAAATGTCTTATAAGCAATCACGTAAATTTCAAGTAGTGTGTGTATAAAACACCATGGCGAAATAATACCAGGTGGTCGCAATGGCGAATTCATAATTTTTGCCGCAAACGTGAAATGTCAAACTCCATACAATAAACTGTTAAACATATTTTTTATATATGGAGTTTGACATTTAGAGTTTACGGCGAAATTCATGAATTCGCCATTGCGGCCACCTGGTATATTTTCGCCATGTAAAACACTCTCATTTTCAAACACATACTTCCAAACACAAATGTTTTGCTTTGCTATCAAAATATAGAATAAGAGAACAAAAGTGTTTTAGAACAACATTGAAGCAAAACAAAACTGAACTAGAACAAAAATGAAATAGAATATCAAAACTGAAGTAGAACATTCAAAACATGCTTGAAGTTTTTGATAGCAGAATTAGGCTAAAGAGAAACTACAATCATTTTCGTTTTTCTCAATATGAGTGTTGTCAACTTTAAGATTTGAAAACGCATAAAAATGGAGAAAAAAAAAACATTATAATATCTGTTTTATTTAAAATGTTAATTGAATTACTTTTTCAAAACAAATTCAATAGTTTTATATTAAAAATATAATAGTAAAATTGTCTTTTACATTTCGGGGTTTTCAGAAAAACGAATAGTAATGAAACTTAACAAAAATAAAAATACAACAAATTTGCATGTATTCGATCATACCAGATAATTTTTTTTCACAAGTTCTATACAAAAGTTTTTAAAAAGAGTTCAGCAATTGATAGTAAGGATTTAAAATTAATAATACGTGGGAGTATTTATCTTTTTATGAAAATATGTTTTAAAAATTTATTTTTTATCAGAAGTATCATATTTTCGTAATAAAAAACAGCCTGTTATGAAAAAACAAATTTGTGTGTTTACATATCATTTTTGCACATTATTTTTAAAAATTCTGTTTAAAACTTTTTAAAATGAGACCAAAAATTTTTTTCTATGATAGTTGTTATCTTTAAAATTTTAAAGCACTAAAATTTAATCGCAAAAAACCGATGGTTTTTTTTTTTTTGGTTAATTGATTTGGTTTACGCTACAAATAGCATTTTATTTAATTTCGAGCTAAGCCGAGTTAACATTATTATTATTATTTATTAGCACAGAATTATACAAGGAGCATTTCAAAATGTTACTATTATTTAAAAACTTAACTAATTCAAATAGCTTAAATATATAAATAGCATATGCGTACAAAAATTGCTTGTATAAAAATATTTTCTTTCAACAGCCTTAAATCGCATTATTTAACAACACTGCTTTATTATCGTGAGCCTTTTGTTTGATGTTCTACTTTGTTTTAAAACACAAGCACTAACAAAGCTGTAAAGAGAAACTTTTCGAATGGTGCTTGTTTTGTTTTAGTGAGCGCCATGTTTTGTTATGCTTGTTTTGATATTTATATTTACACTGAAATTCTGTGTTTGGAAGTAGTGTACACTAGAACATAGAACTTTCAAAACATTTTGTGCAGCTCTTTAGTATATATAAATATTTCAAATACATATGAATGGTTTCATTTAATCAATTTAGCTTTTGATATAAGATTCTGAGGTTTTCCTTTCAAAATTTGGGTAGAATCCACTGATGAGCTATATGAGCAGTTGCGAAATGTCCATATGGGTATGCTTTCCCCGCAGTAATACATTTCATTTTTTTAATTTAGTTTAAAATAATAAATATTTCATGAGAGTACTCCCTTTTCCTTTTTATTTCAATAGGTGCTAAAATAACCTTTCTAATGATACACATATTATCTCATTACGGCATAAAATAGTCGATATATTATGTATGTGTCAAATTACATATACAAAGTTTGGAGGTCACTTAACATTTTTTGTTTAGAATGGCACTTAACAACCTGCAGACAACATTTTTTGTTTTGAGGTGCGTCCGTGAACTAGATCTGTTCCAATTTTTTTTATAGAAGTGTGTTTTAGAATTAATTTAATATTTTAGAAATTAACGTGGTATTCTAAAGATTGTAAAAGGCATTTACATTTTCAAATTGAAAGTGAAATTTTCAAATTGAAAGTGACGTTTGATGGCAGACATCGTTGTATGAACAAATGTTCTGACAACGCTGTTTCCACACGAACATGACATCGACAACGATGGTCTATACTATCTTTTTTGCTGTGCGCATATAAAATTGTTGAAGGTTTGAACAAATCAATGACGCGTCAAGACGGTGTGTTACTATTGAGCTGGCTACAGATAACGCAATGTGTTTCTGAAATCTGTTTCAGTTTATTACAGATTGCGTCGTCTGAATTCGTGTTTCATGTTTCACTTCGGGTTGCAATCCAGGTTTTATTAACATCAAAATGTTTTGATATTTTTTGGTTGCATTGAAACAGATTGCATTGTTTGTAACGCTGTTTCATTATTTTATGTGTTTAGTACATTGACATCAAGCAAGCTGTAAACATCTAAGTAATTAAGAAAGAACAAAATGGGATGTGAAAAGTGATAAACATAAAAATAAAATTATAAAAGCAGCAGCATTTGAAAAATTAGTAATTGAATATAAAAATATTGATATGAACGCAAGCATTGAAAAAGTTAAAAACAGGATTCATTTTTGCATCGTCTTTTCCGTGCGATGTTAATGTTATAATATAAAATAACTGAACTGAGATTGCGTTTATGTTTTCAATGTTGGTTTTAGTATATGTGTCAAAAAATGAAACCTGTACCTCGTTTCTGTACTTCTCGCATCGTAAAAGTTTTCACATCAAGAGTGAAGCAAAAAATTTCATCGTTTCTCGATATGCGAGTAAAAAGTGTTTCTGGTTCTTAATGCGAAAACAGACAGCACTGATTCTTTTTTTACCAATATAGAAAAATAGTGAAAGTGTAGAAAAGAGTTAATAAATAAAATAAGTTTTAAATAATATAGCGAAAAAAATGTATAATACAGTGTGGAGGACATGTAATCAATTAGCTTTTGCTGTTTGGAAATTCTTTCTATTTTCTAAATAAAAAGATATAAAACATAAATAAATGCATAAATACTTATTGATAATACTTGTTTATTATTAATTTAAATTGCTTTTTACCTTTCGGCAGATTTAGACTTCATGTTTACACAAATTTAAATATATATTTTAAATCTTACTTGTTCTCGCGCTGTTTTGAAATGTGAGTTATTTTGACAGTTCTTGCGTAAAACTTTTCACAAAATATTGGTACAGAAACACTTTTTAATAACTTTAATAACTGTTGGAAAATAACTTAAATGACATATAGTTATCGCATTTTAAAGATACAGAAACACTTGTGTGAGAAAACCCATTTTTTGTTTCAATTTACATCGTTTTCCTAAAAATTCACTTGTTTCATGCGAAAACTTTTACGATGCGAGAAATACAGAAACGAGGTACTGATTGTGAAACATGTTGCAGAAAGAAATTGCGTTGTCTGTAGCCAGCATTATAATATTCATTCTTATGTAGACACTGTGTTAAAATCAGTAGTGGTGACAACATAACGCTAAGTATACATCTCTGATTAGTAATAAAATTCTTTCTATTTCCGGTTGTGACTTGAGTGTGTGTTACACGTGAAGTTTTTGATTTCAGTTTTCAATAAATATGGATAAACCAGTTGTTTGGGCACGTGTAATTAAAGTTTTGGGGCGTACTGGCTCCCAAGGTCAATGCACGCAAGTAAAGGTCGAATTTCTTGGGGAACAAAACCGCCAGATTATCCGTAATGTCAAGGGACCGGTGCGAGAAGGTGATATTTTGACCCTTTTGGAATCGGAACGAGAAGCTAGGAGGCTTCGCTAAAATCTTAAGGTGAATTATGATTTTAAATTTATTGACCGACAAAAGGTATATTAAAAGATAAATTTATATCATCTCTTATTGTTTTTTTTTTAGGTTTACTATGGCATCGCATTTATTCTGGATGTTGTGCTTTAAACTTAGGTGTATTTGTATTACTTGAACACTTAAAATATCAATACAAACAATAAATTTTAACCCTAATGGAGACCTGATAAATGAAATAGGATTTGCTTTTGGTTGACGAAAAAAAGTTCATAGAAACTTGTACTTTTTCAGTAAACAAATCGGAACAAGTATAGTTTAGTGAAGCTTCACTAATCGCAAAGAAAATTATTTAAGGTGATAGAGAATTAAAAAGTAATAAGATAATGTAAAATAAAAAAGAAGGCTTAAATCAAGTTTACAGGCACCGCTCCAAAATAAGCAAAAGTTGCCTATAGGGTGCAAAATGCAATTTTAAGCAACAAATGTAAAGTAAAAAATTTGGCGGCAAATCTTAGTTTCGGCCCTCCAAAGTTTTTATATATAATATGGCATATATCGAATACTTGATGGCTGAATAGGACTATATGAGAATCATTGGAAAGGGAATATAAGAGCCTATTTATTGAAGCAGGAAAAAATTAAAAATAAAAAATCTGGTAAAGAAAAAGATTTTTTTTACAAAATAAGTTGTTCGGAAACCTTTAGAAATCGAAGCCACTATTGGTTATACTATAGAGGAGAAAATCCGGCTACGCAGGAAGCCTTAAGAAAGCGAAGCCGGTGTTGGTTATACCATAGAGAAGAAAATTTTTGCGCCCGGCTGAAGGCCTGCTACGCAAGAAACCTTTAGAAAGCGAAGCCGCTGTTGGTTATATCATAGAGGAGAAAGATCTTTCGTTTTTGAGTAAAGTTATGTTTATATGGAAAAACAGTTGTTGGAGCATTACCTGATTTTTTTATTTTTACTTTTTTCCTATTTAATTGAATAGGCCTTTAAATTCCCTTTCCGATGATACCCATATTGTCGCACTCTACCATCGAATACTCGATATACAGATACGCACAAAAGTATTGGCACAGAAAGCTTTCGTGTATTCATTCCAGCTTCACGGCCATTGGAAAACTATAAGTAAAATGCTTTTGATGTTCGCCAATTCAATGAATTAACTAATGCATTTGGTTTTATATCATCATTTATTTTTTTAATTAATTAATAGAAAAAAAATATTGGCACAAGTAGTTTAAAAGCTTATAAAATACAGATTTTTTCTAAAATATTTCTTATTTAATACTTGATTGGTAAGTCTTTTTGCTTAATTACTTCATTCAAGCTTTTAGACATAGAATGCACCAGATTTTTTGTTACTTCTTGCCCAATAGTTAACCACTCTTTCTTAAAGGCCTGCTGAAATTGATCGCTTTTTGGCCCGTCGGTCAAGTTCCTCCCACAAATTTTCAATAGGATTGAAATCTAGGGATTGTGGTGGGTGTGGAAGAACATGAGCCACGTTGTACGCTAACCACATACGCACATCATGAGCGGAATGTTTTGGGTCATTGTCGTGTTGGAATGTAAGTGATGTTGGCAAATTTAGTTTTTCGGCACTTTTTTTAAGGTTTTCTTTTAGGATATTTAGATAAACGGATTTATCCATGATTTCTTCAATAAATACCAACACCCACAGATGACATGTACGCCCACACCATTACACCACCACTACCATGTTTAATTGTAGGAAAAATATTTTTTTTCGTATGCCGTATTTGGCATTCTTCCTACGGTAATACGGCCATCAGAGCGAAAAATATGAAATTTATTCTCGTCCGAGAAGAGTACTTCATCCCAAAAACGGACGGGTTTGCTTTGAAATTCCCTTGCGTAGTCTAATCTCTTTTTTTTTTTTTGTTGATTCAAGAAACAAGGGGTTTACACCTAGCAACTCTTGATGTGTAATCAGCTTTGTGAAGCACTTTTCGAACGGTCATGGGATGAATATCCTTACCAAATTCCTGCTTAACTTCAGCAGCAAGTTCAGTCGATATTTTCTTACTATTTGTTTGCTTTCGCGGTCACTTAAATCTCAAGGACGGCCTGTTCGATGAGCATTATGATGCATTTGATTGTGAAACGACTTCTCTTCATTATTTCACATATTTCAGCGTACGATTTGCCTTGGCTATGCAAGTGCAGCACTATTTTGCGCCAAGATTCGTTGGTATCTTTCTGTGTTGAGCTCATTTTGGTACTCATTAATTATTTTTTAATTTTTTCTTCAAGAAAACTTCAAAAAAACTGAAGTAACGGCTAAATTAATATTTATAGAAAATGCATGTATGACTTTATTTTAACATCCTTGCCAGATCTCGAAAACTTCGGCCTGAAGCCAGATTTCTTTCTGGGTGCATCAAAATTATAACTTTCTACTAAATATGTTATAACAAAACTGTTAAATGCGTTTAAATTAAAAATAAAAAACAATGATATGAGCTTAGCTAGTGTAGGAAATACTTATTATCAAATAGTTTTGCCTAATAATTTCTTTTAAATGACTTTAAAACAGTGAAATACCAAATGGTGTTGCTGTGCCAATAGTTTTGTGCGGGTCTGTATGCCTTATTAGATACAAAAACTTCGAAGGTCCGTTACTCTGAAACTAAGGGTTGCCGCCAATTTTTTCACTTTACATTTATTGCTTAAAGTTGCATTTTGCACCTCGTAGTCAACTTTTTTTTTTTTATTTTGGAGCGGTGCCCGTAAACTAGTTCCAAAAAGAATTTGGGGGCGCCATTATTTTCCGCACTTAAAACTGATATACACTACATTTTTGAGTGAATTGGGTCAATATCTTTTTAAAGCTTTTGAACCAACACTAGCTTCGCTTAACGATTTCCTGTATAGACGGGCGCAAGGATTTTATAGTATAACCAACACCGGCGTACTATACACGTTTTCATTAAAAAAAAAGTCCAGGTATGTGATGGAAAATGATTAAAAAAATTTAAAAAAGATTACAGAGCCAGACAAAATTATTGAAGTAGGCAGTAACTTAAATTTCCATACTTTTAAGTTAATAAGGCACAAACCCAGAAACAAGTTTCTAACAAGGTAATTTATTAACACGTCTTTTATTCAAAAATAAATACAGTCCAATTATGAATATTCTCACGGAATTTCTTTCCCACAGAAAAAATTTTTCTCGAGAAAAGATTCCTCCACTTATGAAACCCGTGGGAATAAAATTATAAAAAAGTGGCATCATCGTAATTTAAAGGGAGTTTCAGGGAAAATATGTACTAAAAATGGTTATTTATTTACATGGATCAATTTAGGCCTAATTAGCTTAAAATAAAAGATTATACATACAGAAATCAAAATTTGGTGGCAAAAAAAAAAAAACTAAATTTAAATAAAACAATTTGATTATTTTTATTTTGAAAAAAAAGGCAGTAAACTTTACTGGTTACTGCTACACATAATGCATTAAAAATATACTGCAGTATGCTCAAGTATGAAATATACGATACATTTCTAACTAACTTTTGTATCAACTCAAAATACTTAATGCCTTTTTGTTGATATGAAGATAGCCACTACATAATCATGAAAATGGTCTCAAATGTTGTTTTAGATATGAAAGAATTATCGGAACGCGTTGAAATTTTTACAGTAAATAGATACTGATGTTGTTCGTGGATTTCTTGGAAAAAGTGAAATTTAAAAATTTTTAGTCTGTACTCTTTTTGATAAAGTGCGATATGATGAAATGACTACAAAAAACATCACACCCTATATCTCTCGTTTTTCATCGCATACCTGATTGGCTCCTAATAAGTTATTTTTTTTTTTAATTTTGAGCACCACGTCAGATAATTCCAAAAGCTTTAAGAATTATACTTCATACAGTGGCTCAAAGTTATAAAGGGACAACAGCAGCAGTCAGAATTTGTCGAATATTTCCATAAGGGTTTAAATTAAGCTTTTAATATATTTTTGCTACTATCGACGCAACAAGTTTTTGGCAAAAATCAGGTGTTACGCTTGCCCATTCCTCTTTCAAGGCCACAATCAGTTCATTTATGTGGGTAAATTGTTGTTTAATATTCTTTTATCTGCAATATATTTTAGCAAATGTTAACTAGTTAACAACAACTTGTATTATCAATTTCCAGTGAAGTCGATAATAAAAACAATATGTACAAATATACATACGTATGTATTAAATAAAAATAAGAGATAAATCTAGCTTCTAAAAGGAAAATCAAGACCATGATATCTTTTAAGTCTTTTTACTACGCTACTGTCACCTAAAAGTGCAATAGTTAAAAAATGTTGATGATTGCTAATTCTGTACCTCGTTTCTGTATTTCTCGCATCGTAAAAGTTTTCGCATGAAACAAGTGAATTTTTAGGAAAACGATGTAAATTGAAACAAAAAATGGGTTTTCTCACACAAGTGTTTCTGTATCTTTAAAATGCGATAACTATATGTCATTTAAGTTATTTTCCAACAGTTATTGAAAGTTTGCGAGAAAAAGTGTTTCTGTACCAATATTTTGTGAAAAGTTTTACGCAAGAACTGTCAAAATAACTCACATTTCAAAACAGCGCGAGAACAAGTAAGATTTAAAATATATATTTAAATTTGTGTAAACATGGAGTCTAAATCAGCCGAAAGGTAAAAAGCAATTTAAATTAATAATAAACAAGTATTATCAATAAGTATTTATGCATTTATTTATGTTTTATATCTTTTTATTTAGAAAATAGAAAGAATTTCCAAACAGCAAAAGCTAATTGATTACATGTCCTCCACACTGTATTATACATTTTTTTCGCTATATTATTTAAAACTTATTTTATTTATTAACTCTTTTCCACACTTTCACTATTTTTCTATATTGGTTGATAATTTATTTCTTTATTTTGACGTTTTGTTTTTATTTGACACTAGTACTGGAATTATTCCAGTAAAAACAGAATCAGTGCTGTCTGTTTTCGCATTAAGAACCAGAAACACTTTTTACTCGCATATCGAGAAACGATGAAATTTTTTGTTTCACTCTTGATGTGAAAACTTTTACGATGCGAGAAATACAGAAACGAGGTACTGTTGAAGTAATTCTTACTAAATGCATTTATTTTATCTTTTACTGTGCATACTCTGAGATCATTATGCATTATAGTGTTGTTTACAAAACAATGATTTCGGTGTACAAGAAATTTTCAATCTATCACAATTTTGCTTTCTATCCCCACGTCCACACGAGCCATTAACTTGGTATGAACATCATGTCGAACATTAATTCGGCTAATGTAGACTCCCAATGTGCATGTTCGTTCATATGCAACCATCGATGGTCGAACATATGTCTGAGCAACGATGTTCGCCATGATGCTCGCTCTTAAATGTCATTTTCTGTTTGACAGTTTACATTTACTATATAAAAAAATGAGGCGGCAAAAAACAGCACTCTAATTTACTATTTTTCGCATTAAATAACATTAAATAATCGACATTATCTTAATTATTTTAATAATTGTGCCTTTTTTATTAGTCCATCATCATTACAAAAATATAAGCTGCTTCTGTTCACGTAAGTAAAAAGCTTAAGATTTCTTCTTACATGGTTAAATTAATTTTAATAATTTCAGTTCACACGAGAGTCTGCTATTCAAGTTTTTGTATTCCGACAGTAATTTGTTAAACTGTGATTTTTTTTACATTTTTGTCTTGTTTTGCACCTATAAAGATGGTAATTATAAATGCAAATCATCATTATTTAATATTAAATAGAGCATCCTTTTTATACCATTCACCCTTTCTTGTTTAATGCTTTTCAAATTTTAGGGCTCAACAGAAAAGGATGTTTTTAAAGTAATAGCTTTATACCGCCAATACCCATGTCTTTGGGATTACAAAAGTGCCCTTTATAAAAGAACGGATCTTAAAAGAAATGCTTGGGAGGAAATAGCAAAAGAAATGAAGAAAAGTGTTGAGGAGGTTAAAAAAAAATTAAATATTTAAGATCTGTTTACGTTTCAGAAAAAAAGAAAGCAGAAGAGTCGAAACATTCGGGTAAAGGAGCAGACGATATTTACAGGCCTCATTTATACTATTATAATGAGTTTAGTTTTCTTGACTGTGTTGTTGCATTGCGTCCAACATCGAGCAATTGTTCAAACGTAAGTACATATAGAGAACAATTTGTTAATCTTTTTTAAAGCAAAATTAATTTTAATTTAGGAATCCAATCATATCATTGATGTGTCCCCAGAAACGTTTGTATTTAACGATAATATTGCAAATAGTCCTGAGGATAGCAGCTCTTCAATTTCCAATGAAATTATGAAAACTTCGACACCAAAAGGTGATAAAAGTTGGGTAAGCCTTAAACGGTCACGGGTAGAGAGAAACGCCAAATTTACCGATGCTTTTGATGCCATTATTAAAAAGGTAAAGACCACCACCGAGGAACAGGAAACAATGTTCTCTACTTTCGGAAAATCTATTGCTTTGCAATTAGCGCAACTGCCACTATATGATGCAACAAATACAATGGCAGATATGCAAAAATTACTTGCAGTTAAAATAAGAAACTGCTCAAAAACAGACATTGTTGAATCTGCTTTATTTGAAGCAGACATAACTTTTGAATAAAAATTTTAAGTATTTTAATTTTTTTTATACAACTCAAAATATTTGTATCTTAATAATTATTTATAATAAGTTTTTTATTTGCAAAATAATAATTATGTTGCTTTATAAAAGCAATACACCAAAAAGACTTAAAACTGAAATTTACCAATGTGTATAGGTTATTTATTTTTTAATTTTAAACAGAACTGAATTGAAATTTTTTTTATTGTAATAATTTTATTTTCATATTAAATAAAAAGTTTATAATTTTAAAATCGTTTTTTTTTAATTAATGTATACAATGAAAAAATGTAAGTAAAAAAATGTATGTAAATGTAATCTGCTGTAAGCTTCAAACCAAAAGTTCTAGTAGTAGTAAAGTAAAATTTAAAGTTTTGAAAAAGCCGAACTGAAATAGATTATCTTTTTTTATATATGTTGGTGGTCCTTAAAAGGACCGATTGTTTTAAATGTTATTAGACCTGAAAATGACATATTGTTTTAAACGTTGAAGGTTCCGAAATTTATTCTCTTAATGTTTACTCAATAGTAACTTCAACCGGGTTTGCAACTTCTTTTTTATTTTTTGCCATTGAAAAGGGACATCTCCTTCGGTAACCAAATAATTTTTAATTTTATCTCGGACTTCATTTACGAACCTAACAGTTTCATGGCGCTGCTGTGGTAAATTACTGAACGTTTCTGGAAGGACTGGTGGTAAAAAATCTTCATCACCAACTTGACGCGAAATTGTTGCAGGCTTAGTAAGGTAGTTATGCAAAATGCAACATGTCTTCACCACCAAATCACTTGTTTTTAAATCAACCTCCAATGGCCGATGAAATATTCTGAACCGCGATGTAAGCCTTCCAAATGCCATCTCGACCGCCATTCTAGCTCTGCTTAGCCTGTAATTAAAAACTTCCTGTGCAATTGTCAATTTTGAATTACGATTGTAGGCTTTTATCATAAAGTGGTCTAGGCAGAATATATCATCACGAATAAAGAAGTACGGAGTTTTTGTCGTTTGCCCTGGCAGAGGCTCATCAGGAGGAATTCCTAATGAATCCATTTTTACAGCTTCGTACAGACTACAGTTCTTGAATATCACGACATCAGATGCTCTGCCATTGCCACCTACATCAGTGAAAATAAATCGGCTATTGTGATCAACGACTCCCAAAAGGACTATGCTAAAAAAACCCTTGTAGTTGTAAAAGTCACTACCAGAGTGAGGCGGGGCTTTGATGCGAATATGTTTGCCATCGATAGCGCCTAATGTATGTGGAAACTGCCATCGGTCTTGAAATCCTTTGGCGATAGACTTCCACTCATTTAGAGTAGAAGGAAACTGTATGAAATAATTTTTTTTTTATATTGAAAATCATATACATATTATGTATAATATATGTACATACCTGTAGGCATTCCCCTTGGAAGCTTTCAATTATCGCCTCTAAAACTTCTGGAACGAACTTACTTATGGTTTTTTTAGAAACTCTAGTGAGATATTCTAAGGATCTATAAGAATCACCCGTCCCAATAAAACGTAAGGTAATAGCTAGACGCACTCTTGCGCTTATAGCAAATCTCATCACTGTGTCTTGTTTTTTTATTTTATGTTCTACCTAAAATGAAATATACATGTATATGTATACAAGTAATAATGGTGGCATTGGTATTTTTTTTAATTCTTATTTATAATCCCTAAAAGCAGTCCAGTTGTTAGCAGTAGTTAGTTTCATTAAAAATAATCTAAATATCCACCACTCCTGTCTGCCAAGTAATTACTTTAAAGTGCACTAAGAGTAAGCAGAGCTACCAGTAGTGTACTTACCAAGCTTAAGACTTCTTCAAAATCACTTAAAGTCATTCTTGTAGTTTTGGAACTCAGAGTTTTCCCAAAGTAAATCCTTTAACAAATGAGTCTCTAAACTATGCTGCTGCCTCTTTTCCAAAAATGGATTTACCCAAAAGCGTCTTTCTGCAACTTCTTCTTCATCAGAAATTTCCATTAAATCTTTAAGCTCTTTTAAAGCCACTAAGAGATCAAATGTTTTTTTTAATGACATTTTTTATTCCTTTTTTATATTTTGAATATATATTATTTATTATATTTTTTAATTAAAACAAATCACTTTAAACAAAAGCACAAATCAATCAATCAACTAAACGCACAACCGAGACCAAGGCGAATTAATACAGGTGAACGCACGGCTACAACAATCCAACAACACAAAAAACAACAGGCAATTTGTTGCTACAAAATTATGTATGTTGTCAAAAAAATATTGTAAAAAAACAAACAAAATAAAAAAATATATTTGATGAAAGAAAGTGGTGAAATTTTCAGAATAAAAAAATTATAAAAAATTAAGTTACATAAAAATAAAAATACAGGAAAAGTGACCAAAATTCTTTTGTACCACTAGTTTGCCCAAATCACATGCATCGTTCCATTGTTGCACGTTGATCATTTGAAGATTTACATAATCTTCCACAAAAAAACCAAGAAATTATAAATGTGTTAACAATAATTTCACTATCTTTTTAAGCATATTTTGATTATACACATCAGGAACTGCAAATACGGTTCCATGTTGTGGTAGTTTTCTCTAGGAATTTCAAATGTTTGTTTTCTATTAGCAATCAAAAAAAATTAAATTAAAAAAAATTTAACAAATTATTTATTTTTGACAAATTTTTTTGACAACTGTAATGTATACAGCTGATGGGCTTTTTCGCCCGTGCGTTCACCTGTATTATTTCGCCATGACCGAGACAATAAACGAAGCGAATACTTTGACAATCGAAAAATTATGAGCAAACAAGACATGAACATCCGCACGTTGTCGCCACATAAAGGAACATTGACAGATTAATACCGTTATTCTGCCGGCGTTATGTGCCTGTCTTGTTGAATTCGATGGCTCGTGTGGACGTGGGGTATGGTTTGTGTCAGTTTGTAGAGCTGTGTCGTTCGAGAACGAACGAGTTAATTGACCGCATCAATCAAGTGAACAAAATGATCCGTTCATTTAAATCCGGTCTTTTCGTTCAATAGTGTACGGGTTAATTTAAACGGATGACTTAATTGAACGAAATGAGTCAGATATTTAATCGGCTCCTTTCGTTCAAATTGACCGATTGCACGAACGAATCAGTTTTTGATAATTGACCGAAAAAGACCGGGCACATGTCTATCAGTTTGTAAAACTTATTGAAAGTGGAAGTACGTATTTGTGATTTTTTTATACAAATGGTAGCAATTAAATACACACTAGCACCATTTTTATCAAATGTGCGCCATAATACCAAATGAAACTTCGTTCGACCAAGGGGCAAATAACTGCATCCGATATCGAGTGCACATTCGTGTCTAGAAATATTTCGATGGCTGTAATTTTTTTGATCATAGTATTCGATCGTAATTTTTTCTATTTACTACTATTTTTTACATTGCTGCAAACATATGACAGTAAGAAAAACAAACCAAAAAATAAATTAATTAGTGAAAACAGTTTAACATTACAAAAAAATAAACAAACAAGACTTCTTTAAATGGACGCAAATATATTTTTGTATATAAGTGGATGTACTCGTTCAATTTGTTTTGCTTTCTTATTCGTAATTTTTAGCTGATTAAATTTTATATTTTTTGTATACAAACTGAAATTTGCTGCACAAAAGAAGAAGAACCGCTAAAACAAGCTAATAAGCTAAGAATTGTGAAAACGACAAGGCAAGTTCAAAGAAGAATAAGTGATAAGTTTATTTTTTTTTGCTACATTTCCAAATTTTTCTTTATCTGAATAACGCTAATAATATTAAATACCGTAGATTTGGGTTCAGTTAATATTTCTGCAATATTTCGAACGTTTTTCCTGTTTTAAAATTTTCCAATATTAGTTGATTTTCAAAAGTGATCCCTCAATTATTTTGAATTTGCTTAACTTGAAAATAATGTTGCCGTTTAAGTTCGGTTAACATGGTCACAGAAGTCTTACGACATGTCAAATTTTTGTGCAGAATAGTACCAGTGAGATCGTCTAAACAGAAAACGTAATCAATCTGCTGAAATTGAGTGCAAATACGGATGAAAATTAAACATTCGTATGGCTCTTGGTTTTTTTTTAATTTTCAAAAGACGATTAAGAATCATTAGATCAGTACCTCGTTTCTGTATTTCTCGCATCGTAAAAGTTTTCACATCAAGAGTGAAACAAAAAATTTCATCGTTTCTCGATTTGCGAGTAAAAAGTGTTTCTGGTTCTTAATGCGAAAACAGACAACATTGATTATGTTTTTACTGGAATAATTCCAGTACTAGTGTCAAATAAAAACAAAACGTCAAAATAGAGAAATAAAATAGTGAAAGTGTAGCAAAGAGTTAATAAATAAAATTAGTTTTAAATAATATAGCGAAAAAATGTATAGTACAGTGCGGAGGACATATTTGGAAATTCTTTTTAGCTTTTAAATAAAAAGATATAAATAAATGCATAAATACTTATTGATAAAACTTTTTTATTATTAAGTTAAATTGCTTTTTACCTTTTCGGCTGATTTAGACTCCATGTTTACACAAATTTTAAAATATATTTTAAATCTTACTTGTTCTCGCGCTGTTTTGAAATGTGAGTTATATTGACAGTTCTTGCGTAAAACTTTTCACAAAATATTGATACAGAAACACTTTTTCTCGCATACTTCCAATAACTGTTGGAAAATAACTTAAATGACATATAGTTCTCGCATTTTAATGATACAGAAACACTTGTGTGAGAAAACCCATTTCTTGTTTCAATTTACATCGTTTTTCTAAAAATTTACTTGTTTGATGCGAAAACTTATACGATGCGAGAAATACAGAAACGAGGTACAGGGTTGTATTTTTCTTCAAAACGCTATTTTAGTTTTGGTGTGTTTTACCCATACCAATTGAATAAACGCAAAAATAATCTGTCGTAAGATTTTTACTCTGAGTTTTAAAATGCGGATGGAATTTTATATTTTTTCCCTTAGATTTTACGTACGTAAAGTCTACCGTCTAAACCCCCCATTAATATTTAACCAGGCAACGCTAGGGCAGGTGGTAATTTTTCCTTTGTTTCCACTTTATCACGAATGAGAAAAAATTTATTTAAAATTTATATTAAAGTGCTGTGCGAAGTGTGTTTTAATTATTTAAATATTGAATAAGTGATACAAAACAAATATAAATACAGTTGTTCAGTTAACATAAAAACACAAATATTTTGTATGTTCTTAAATTTATTTTATTATTTTTTTTTAGAATAAAACTTTTAATAGACATTTGCGTGCATGAAACAAAGAATTTTTTTGTTTTGCTACTGCTTAATTTTCAACCAGCCGTTTGTTTTTTAGCTTACACCATCTCAAAAGTTCTCTCTTCTAACCCAACTTGTAGTACGGTAACAGTTTCCGGTAGAGCTGTGTTGTTCCTGAACGAACGGAAATCAGCATTTAACTGAGGTCTTTTACCTAGAGTCTATACCTGATATATTTTTGTCTTGATAAAAGTCAAATCATTGTCAAGACAAAAATTTATTAGGTTTAGACTCCACTTATTACAAATAAAAATACTCCGTTTTTAGCTACTGTGTTATTAAGTTACTAATTTCTCACTTACTGCCATCCCTAAATTAGCGCGTAAAGCGCAAGATAACTGTCAAAATTTCTCATGTACATACAAAATGTATGAAGCATCCCTAAATAGCTTGGCGTCAACGCTTAGCAATTGGAAAATCCAATTTTGACAGTGCGTTAGGAAGTGAAGTTTGCTGTTTGTTGGTTTGTTTTGTTTTGTTATGGTTGAAAAGTAGTGACAATTTAGTAATTTTCAAGGCAATCTAGCGGTTTTATCTCTTCTTTATTCTTATACAGCGGATTTTATGAAATAAAATGAGTTAACATTACTTTTAACGACACGAAGTTAACGCTGTTATTTAGGGATAACATTTCAGCGCAAAAGCTATGAATTACATTGCTTTGTGTCTTACGCGCTAATTTAGGGATGGCAGTTTGTTTTCTTCTCTTAGGGGGTTTTCACACTGCAACAATTGTGCTGGCATAAAATCGCAGTTTGTTGGCATTTTCGGTGAGGAGAGTGATTTTTGGTTGGCACAATTTTTTCAACCAGCTTCAACCCCGCACAAGCAGAACAAAACTAACACATACACACTTATGAAAACACAGGTTCTGCGTGTTTTCTTTGCAGAGCGATTTTTAGTGTTTACTTGTCCATCGACGAGTAAAGATGAATATGAAGAAAATGATGTAATTATGTACATGATTGAGATTTGTTATGATTGAATTCAATTTTCTTATATTTTATCAAGGGAAATTAACATGCTGTTTCTGGCGATTAATATAGAAATAAAAATAGAATATAGAAATAAAAAAACAGTGCTTTTTATATAATTTTTTCAGACGAGTTGTTCGCCTGTAATACAGAAACAGCACTTAAGTTTAAAGTTAATTAAGTTGATTTTTATATGTATTTTACAGGGAAAAACGTTGAAAACGAACTTTTTGTCAAATATGAATAAAATATTAATTGAAATCTTGTGAAAATGTGGCATAAGTTAAGAAATTCCTCCTAAAATTAACTGCCAATTCATCATAACTTATTTTATCCAAGTATGTTCCGCAATTTATGCATGTGTTTAACGAACGAAAGGCAAACATGAAATAAACAAAGAAAATACTAACACACACAAAGCTGTGTATACGTGCACAATTTTATGCCAGCATAATTAGTCTAGTGTGAATACGAAAGAACAAAAGTTGTGCGGATTAAAAATTAATCGTGTGTGAAAACCCCCTTACTTATAAAATTTATAAAAAAAAATCAAAACATGGAAAAACATAGTATTAGTGAATGTTATGAGATGGAAGATGAAGCCTTGAAACAATTGCTACTCTTAGAAAAAGATTTTCGAGAGCATAATGCATTAATGAAAACTGAAATGAATTTGCAGAAGGAACTAATTGCAAGAATTTGGACTTTATCACAAAGATATATTCTCTTGGAAAGGTGAGTTCGGTTCTGATTTTCTTCGTTTTGTTTTAAATCGCAGTAAAACGTAGAAGTTCCCTAAAGAAATTCGTTGAGTAGAAAAGTGATTTTAAGAAAAAAAATGCAAAGTAAAACAATTTTGGCAACCTATATTTCTGAACATATGCCCCTTTCAGATTAGGCGAGTTTACTTGCGCAAGTATAATTTTCACTTATGTTTATTTTCTCTTGAACTTGCTTTTATGTTAACATTCGGCAACTTTGTTGAGCAAGTTTTATTTTCTTATGCTCGAATTTTCTTGATTTGTTGACGTTTTTGTAAACCAGAAATTTCTTCCCGTTTTGAAATGTAGCTTAACAACACGCCGAAGAAGAAATAAAAGACAATATAAAAAACAATCCAAGACAAGAATGACAGCAGAAGCAGGATTGCCAAGTACGAGCAAGTCGGTACTCAAATCTCGGCAAGTCTTTCCCCTTCAAACCGACCTTGCCTTTCACACCAACAAACACAAGACTTGCGCAAGTAAACTTGCCTAATCTGAAAGGGGCTATATGGATCGCCAAGTCTTTGTTTGAAAGTTCTATTCTTTGTTTTAGAATAAATTGGTTTTACGTCTACGACAATCACGAGACCTGGTCCGAGGGGTTTTGATCGGCGGCGGCGGCATACTAAAAAATGGGCGGCGGCTATATGCCGGCTATTAGCCATTGTTTTATTAGCTAGCCTTTTTTTGTACGGCTCATTCAAATAATCGGCTAGAATGAACCCCCAAAATTTATTTAAATAAGTAAAAAAGGCAAAAAGGCTTAAATCTAGTTTACGGGTACCGTTCCAAAATAAAAAAGTTGCCTACAGGGTGCAAAATGCAACTTTCAGCAAAAAATGTATAGTAAAAAATTTTGCGGCAACCCTTAGTTTCGGAGTTAGGGCCCTCCGAAGTTTTTATATTTAATATGGCATATATCGAGTAGTTGATGGCGGAATGGGACAATATAGGTATCATTAAAAAGGGAATTTAAGAGCCTATTTAATAAAGCAGGAAAAATTAAAAAAAGAAGAAATCTAGTTTAGGGACGCAGCTTAACAATTTAAAAAATGTTGCCTACGGGGTGTAATATTTAATTTTATGCAAAAAATGTAACGTAACAAAGTTGGGGCTGACCCTTGGTTTCCGAATTACGGGCCTCCTAAAATTTGCATGTACAAATCGGCCGGACGCACTAAAGATTTTCTGCGTATCCGGATCTTTTTTCGTATTGTATTGCCTCTAAACTTAATTAACTTGATATAGTACATAGGTATTTATGTTTATATGAAAAAGCTTTTTTTGGTCGCTACCTGTTTTTATTGTATTTTTTTACTATTTTCCTTTTCAATGTAAAAGATTTTTAAATTACCTTTTCAATGATATCCATATTGCCCCATTCCACCACAAAATACTCAATTTGTTCCATATTGTACATACAAACTTTGGAGGCCCGTAACTCGGAAACTAAGGGTCAGCCCCAAATTTGACACTTAACATTTTATGCTTAAAATTAAATTTTACGCCCCGTAGGTAAAGTTTTTTTTTTAAATTTTTAAGCTGCGTCCGTAAAGTAGATTTAAGCTAAAAAAATAAAATCTGGAAAGAAAAAACATTTTTTCGTTTGCAAAATAAACTAAGTTATTCGGAATACTTCATGAAAAAAGTTTTATAAAGTTGTAAAATGTAATTTTAAGTAAAAAATGTAGACAGGTAATGTCTGGGGAAACCCGAGTTACGAACCTCGAAAGTTTTTATGTATAATGTAGTATATAACGAGTATTTTATGGTAAAATGAGACAATATGGCTAGCATTGGAAAGGTGATTAGAATTATTTTAATAAATTGGCCGGCTACGCAGAAAACCTTTAGAAAGCAAATCCGCTGTTAATTATACCATAGAGGAGAAAATTCTTTCGTTTTTGAGTAAAATTATGTTTATAATGAAAAAAATCTTTTTTTGGAGCCTTAGCTGATTTTTTATTTTTA
This sequence comes from Gymnosoma rotundatum, assembly GCA_916610165.2. Classification (NCBI taxonomy): domain Eukaryota; kingdom Metazoa; phylum Arthropoda; class Insecta; order Diptera; family Tachinidae; genus Gymnosoma; species Gymnosoma rotundatum. The sequence goes on along the minus strand of OU744340.1, from coordinate 37,574,092 downwards.
CTTGTTTCCTATTTAATTGTATAGGTCCTTAAATTTCCTTTCCAATGATATCCATATTGTCCCATTCTACTATCGAATACTCGATATATGCCTTATTAGATAAAAAAACCTCGAAGTCCGTAACTCCGAAACTAAGGGTTGCCGCCAATTTTTTTCATTTTTTTCTTATAATTGCATTTTGTACCCCTTAGCCAACTTTTTTTATTTTGGAGAGGTGCCCGTAAACTAGATTTGTTCCAAGTATATATATTCAGAGTTCTTACGCATCGCGAAGTCTATTGAGCGATGTCCGTCTGTTCTTCCGTGATAGTGTTGAAACCTAATTTGCCGAGATACTAGATCAAACATAGTTTTAAAAGAGCTTCTATTGGATATCAGCAAGATCGGTCCATGTCCTCAGACACAGAGGACAAAACATCACGTCTTCCTCTAATTTTTTTATATTATATGAAACAATGAAGTAAGTCCAATCAAAAAGACAAATATATGGGGCGATATAGAATTAAAAAATTAGAAAAACCATCAAGTAAAAAAATTGAAGCTCGCCCATATTTTTCGATTTATTGGCCTCTGAAATTTTCATAGAAAAGTACAAATGCACACCATATTTTTAAGATATCAATATGGGTATCAATTAAACGCTTTTGTAGCGATTTTTAATTACTAAATTTTTTTCAAAAAGCTTTACTCATTAACCCCTAACTGGTGAGGTTAAAAAAAGTTACATAAATAGGGAGGTTGGTCCATGGGACACTGCTAAATTATTTATTAATTTAAAAAACCAAATATCAATTAGTTAATTATAGAACGAATTTATAAACATATTTCAGTTTTATTTAAAAACAAAATAAGCACATATAAATTTGTCTTAACAAAAACGAGTCTTTTTCTTCATTTTATAACACACCTCTTTAAGAGATGATGTTTTTTGAAAACTTAACAAAATTAATTCTTTTTTTTTTTAATACTAAACCAAAAACATATTTTTTTCTTAAATTAAATATTAAATTATCAGAAAAAATTAACATCTTAATGATAATCTTTGAGATCATAAAATTTGCATGGCTTATTTTAAAGCATTTTTGGAACATATTCAGGTGTATCATTTAGTTTTTGAGTACCAATAAAGTTCATTACAAAATAAATTTATAGAAGTCTTTGTTATTTAGATGTTACTTCGACAATTTTTACAAATATTAGCACTACATTGAAGGCATATAGGTCTTTTGCATGCAGTGCAAAGGAGAACGGCTTTTCTATGTATTTTCGATGGGCACATATCACAATTTTCTTTTGTTACGGCCTGGCTATGTTGACTACCCTAAAAAATATAGCACATGGCCAACGTTTTGTTCTTCGAGCACAAGTAATTTTTGAACACAATTCATCCAATGTGTCAACGCCGCCTTTATAACAGTTGTAAAATGAACTGAAATCCGCAATATGTTACGCGCAGGTGTTCTAACAGACCTATTAGCGCCAAGCTTTGCCCATTTGAAGCGATTTTTCATATAATAGAAGCCTTTCTCTTTTCTCTTAATTTCTACATCTGGCTCTTCAGAAAATTCTGCCAGATTACCTTCATTACTAAAGAAATTTTCACCAATTTGGTTATCATCAATTGATTGCTCCGAAGCAGTTTTATGATCGCTGCACTGAACAGATTCAAAGTCAGAGTCCTCGCTAAAATCGCCACCTTCATCATTTAACCACTCGTTTATAATTTTCTAAAAATTTCTGTCAGATGCTCGCACGGAAGTCGACGGAATATTATTATTCATCTTTTAATTTATTTAAAAAAAAAAATTACTTTCTAGGTGATGTTGGTCTGGGGTACCACACTTTTAAATGAAGGTAGCTGCTACTAATTAAATAACAAAAGAATTCAACTGTTCACCTCAACACGTGCAGTAAGACTGAATAACTGAAAGCTATTAAGAGACTCAGAGAGTTATGTAGGAGAGGGAAAGTTTTACAGGCTTTTATATTTTTTAAGGTGGTCCACCGGTGGTCCAAGGGTAAGAGCCGATGACATTTTTGTGTAAAATTATATATAGTGCCTAATTTTTTGTTACTATTAATACTCTGTCACCCCAATATTTTTTTTAATTTTATTTTTTTTTTTATTGGAGTTACTTAATTGAAGGATATATAAGATACGGTATAGCTGAATATCGCACTCTTACTTGTTAAATAACAATTTTATTTTTTATCAAATTTGCTTCGTGTGGACACTAAGTCAAATATCAAAAAATATCGTTTATCAAAATAAACTATTTGTAACAAGCTAAGACTTGATTTGGATATTGAATTTTAAAGTGCAGTCGCACGGTCAAGTTTTTGTTCAATTCTCTTTCAAGAAATTTACACATACAGCTTTTCAAAATTCACAAAAATTGAAAGCTATGACGTAGGCTGCACGCAATTTCAAAGCAAGTTTTAAGGCAAAATGTCGTCAAGAAAACAAATAAAATTTATTTGGAGGAAAAACTTCAATCAGCTGTTTTCTTAAATGTAATTTGAAACACTCAAACGAAAACTTGAAAGCAAATTTTTAAAGTGTGAGTGTATTGGCAAAAAAATGAGAGAAATTTGAAAACTTGATCGTCTGTTATGAAAACCTAGCCAAGCAGCCAAACGCGGTCATAATATACTACTTAATAAATCAGATGCAACATAAATAGAAAAAAAAAATATTTTTGAAAACACGATTTTGAAGCAGAGAAATGTTAAATATAAACTAAGAATGTAAAAGGGGGTAATATATTAGCACTAGTTTTTAATATTATTTACTATAATCACCGACAAACGGATAAATTGGTACACCCGTAACATAATTGAAAATAACATCTTTTTGGGCATATTTAAGATTCTTAATGTATGTGTTTACTCTTAACTATAGCGGCCATAAAAGAATACACTTCCGTTTATTATCTGGCTAATAGTTTTCCCATATAAATTATAAAACTGTTTATAAAATTAATTAGTAATAATATTGTAGAGATTTTTTTGTGTAAATCCGTTTTATTACATTATTCTGGCAATTCTTATAAACTAATAAACAAATTTGATCGTTTGATGCACTATTCTCACAAAAGTTCATGCAAAATAATTATCAGTCGGTTATTTACTTTCATTATATTTAAATTTCTCAAACATAAACCGCATACAGGTTTATAAAATTTGTTTTTAATATTAAATTAGTTCTATAGTTTCCTTCTTATAGTTTATTATGGCCCACATTTACTCTATGCCATTTTTTTATGCAAATTTTTTGAAATTCTCTTTATAAGTTGCAGCGATATTCGTTATTTCAAACAAAACAGAACCAACAAAAACATCCCCTCTAAACTGAAGCCATGCTATATTGCTTTACCCCTATGCTTCACAATCAAACAAAAATTTCATGTTTATTTCATAAAAAATTGCATATTATAATTGCCGTAATGCTCTCCCTTTTTTATAAAAATACTTTGCCTTGTGTTGGGACAGTTTTTAGCTTTTAACTTTTTTACTTTTTTTTTAATAGAACCAGCCTGTAAGCACAACTTTTAAAATAAAAAAATTTTGTTTCAGACATAACACTAAGTGCGAATTTACGCAAGCGATTATTTAATGCCATTATTTCTGTTTAAAATTTTCAGCGAGTGTTATCGCGTCTTTATAATACTAAATTTTTCATAGCATCGGAATTTGTACATTTCGCTTTTAATAATAATACACAAACAACAAACCATATGCAGCGGACGTACGTACACAAAGCAAGTGTAACAAAATACCTTTAAAATTTAAGCGTGTCTATACTAAAGACGTGCACAGATATATCTGTTTATATCAGTTTTTGTGTGTCTACTCTTATGAGTGCGTATAGATGAGTACTTTTGTGTTTCTGATATTGTTACTTTTTCTCTTTGGGTGGATGCGAATGAGTAAAGGGAGAATGAGAGTAACATATCTGTTCTCCCATGTTTTGCACAAACGGGAATAAACAGATATTAATGGTTGTACCATAAGTACTTATTGTATGCTGCTAGTCAATGTCCATTCATACGTATATATGCATTGGTTTATTAAAATTAAAAAATAAAATTATTGTTTCTAAACATGATCAATATTTTTAATTGTTTTATTGAAGTTGAATATACAAAACTGAATTCTTTAACAAAAATTTATGAATCTGAAGCGTATAATTGTATTTAAATTACTATTACGTTTTTTTTTAACAACTTTTACCAACAATTACAACAGTTCTTAGGATACAATAACTAAATAAATATATGTATGCATGTTTCTATATTTAGAGAGACGAAAAGCCTGTTTAAAGTTTTAAAATGAAGTATGAATATTTAAATATTTTTAGCAAAAATAAATTTTTATTACCATTAAAATTGCATTGGCATTAGTTGAAATAATAAAATAGGAAAAAACTAACTACGATATCATGCTAATAATTTTATATCAATTATAATTGTTTTAATAATGGTAATGAAATGAAATTACAACTGGAAAAAAATAATTGTTTTTATGCATAAAAAATAAACCTTAACCCTTTCGTTGATGGATATGCATTCGAACATTTTAATAATCTATTAAATTTAAACGAGATAGGAATAAAACTTGATGTCTGATATCTAAATTTAACTTAAACCCCAACTAGCAAAACTTATTACTTACTCGAAAACAAAATATATTCTTATAATGCCTAATGTTTAAACGTACATATTTCTCCAGATTTTTGTGATAAAAATGTCACTTTAAAATATTGTTTTAAATGCTTTATGGCGTTTACTTAGTGTACAAAGAAAAGAAGCAACGTTAGATGATGCTATGTTTTAAAGCCATTTAACTAATTATCGATCAAACTTTTTCATAAAATTACCGCTTGTGAAAATATTAACAACATCACAAGCATTTATGAAATTGTCAACGAGTTAGTCCATCTAATTAATTGCTCCCATTTATAGTAAGAAACTTGCATTTTTTAACAATTTATTTTCCAATCAATTCATTATATATTCTAATTAGTGGTTGACAGCCACTTATTTACGCACACTACTAAGAGATATACTATACTGTTATATTTTATATTTACCGTTGTTAAGCTAGCTATCCTTTGGTAAGCAGTTACAACGAGCTTGTCCATTTTACTCTTTTATTTTTTTCTTTAAAACATTTTAATAATTTTTTAATTTTGAATAAATTTTACTCTCTATTTATTTAAGCTGTATGACTTTTCTTTAATGCAGAAAAGAGGTTTTTTTAGTACATGTTAGAAATTTTAGAAATTTTGAATGCACAAATAACATAACTATAATATCCTCCTTCTAAGTGCATAGAAAATAAAAATTGCGTTATTTAATACATACATATATAAAAGAGACAATATTATTACTGGGTGTATTCTAGAAATGTAAATGTTTTACCTAATTTTTTTTATTGAAATTTTTCGGAACTTCTATTTTTATGTACATATGTTTGTATCTAATAAGCCTTTTTTATATATTAATTTTAAGTATTTACTAGTTTTTATCAAAAAGGAATTAATATTTTTAAATAAACATACAATAAAATTTCTTAATTGAATTAATTCTATCCTTATAACTCAACGCGCAACTAGACAATTTATTAATTTTCCATTTGGTTTTATTAAATAAAATAATCATTAATATTATAAATATTGCTAATTCTACATTTAAAATCATATAAACTAATTACTAAAGCTAAACATTAATAATTACAATTCGGGTTATTACTACGAAGTTAAAATACTGCTTACTAGTTCTCGCCTCTATCATAAGCAGTACACAAGTATCAAAACTATCTGTTTCATAAACAGATATATCAAAATACTCATGGCACAACAGATATTTGAGAGTAAAAAACTGATAATGTTCTCACTCTATGCAAAACCATAAACAACTGTATGTGTTTATATCCATAGTGTGAGTACGCACAAGCGAAAACATACAATATCAACTATACTCATTCGTTCTTTTGTATCTGTTTTACTTGTTATGTATATGATATATCTTTTTTTGCCATACTGTTGGATATACTAGTGCACGTCTTTAGTCTATACTTCGTGCAAACAAACAAAAATTTAGTGAAACTAGTTTCATGAAAAATGCCGTCGTGTAAAATACGTGTTGTATCGTAAAGAAGAAAACAAGCACGCGTTTTATTTACATAAATCTAATATTTTATTAAAGTATTATAATATTATTCAATATTTAAAATATAAAAGATGGTGAGCAAAACGTGTTGATAGCCAAAAGGTAAAAAGTATATCAAAGTTTCCATAAGCAGTTACAACAATTCTCCCTCACTAAAAAACACTTAAGTCAATGTCGCATATAATTGCTATGATAACTGGGCGGTTTCCGCTGTCGACCAGATGTTCGTTGGCTCGGTGTTGTTTCAGCTTCGGCATTTTCTGAAGTAGACAGTTGCGGTTGTTCTTGAGCTGGCTCCATGGGAGAAGGAGGACAAGGTAGTGGAGGGTCATCACACAATACTTGAGTAGGAGCATTGGACAACAGGGCATGATGTTGATGAATCTGTTGATCTATAACAGGAATGTTTTCTGACTCCGTATCAGACTGTGGGTTTGCCGTTGTTAATTGTAAGTTTGTGGGGCGTAATTGGTTTAGGTGGCGCTTAAATATGAACCCATTATCGAGGCGAACCACATAGTGAAGGCGGCCCAGCTTTTTAGTTATTGTACCAAGCTTCCATGCTGGCTTATTTGTGTTGTAATATCTGGCCTGAACGCGGACTCCCTCACTTAGTTGCCTTATCGCTATCCTTTGGTAAGCAGTTACAACGAGCTTGTCCATTTTACTCTTTTATTTTTTTCTTTAAAACATTTTAATAATTTTTTAATTTCGAATAAATTTTACTCTCTATTTATTTAAGCTGTAGGACTTTTCTTTAATGCAGAAAAGAGGTTTTTTTAGTACATGTTAGAAATTTTGAATGCACAAATAACATAACTATAATATCCTCCTTCTAAGTGCATAGAAAATAAAAATTGCGTTATTTAATACATACATATATAAAAGAGACAATATTATTACTGGGTGTATTCTAGAAATGTAAATGTTTTACCTAATTTTTTTTATTGAAATTTTTCGGAACTTCTATTTTTATGTACATATGTTTGTATCTAATAAGCCTTTTTTATATATTAATTTTAAGTATTTACTAGTTTTTATCAAAAAGGAATTAATATTTTTAAATAAACATACAATAAAATTTCTTAATTGAATTAATTCTATCCTTATAACTCAACGCGCAACTAGACAATTTATTAATTTTCCATTTGGTTTTATTAAATAAAATAATCATTAATATTATAAATATTGCTAATTCTACATTTAAAATCATATAAACTAATTACTAAAGGTAAACATTAATAATTACAATTCGGGTTATTACTACGAAGTTAAAATACTGCTTACTAGTTCTCGCCTCTATCATAAGCAGTACACAAGTATCAAAACTATCTGTTTCATAAACAGATATATCAAAATACTCATGGCACAACAGATATTTGAGAGTAAAAAACTGATAATGTTCTCACTCTATGCAAAACCATAAACAACTGTATGTGTTTATATCCATAGTGTGAGTACGCACAAGCGAAAACATACAATATCAACTACACTCATTCGTTCTTTTGTATCTGTTTTACTTGTTATGTATATGATATATCTTTTTTTGCCATACTGTTGGATATACTAGTGCACGTCTTTAGTCTATACTTCGTGCAAAAAACAAAAATTTAGTGAAACTAGTTTCATGAAAAATGCCGTCGTGTAAAATACGTGTTGTATCGTAAAGAAGAAAACAAGCACGCGTTTTATTTACATAAATCTAATATTTTATTAAAGTATTATAATATTATTCAATATTTAAAATATAAAAGATGGTGAGCAAAACGTGTTGATAGCCAAAAGGTAAAAAGTATATCAAAGTTTCCATAAGCAGTTACAACAATTCTCCCTCACTAAAAAACACTTAAGTCAATGTCGCATATAATTGCTATGATAACTGGGCGGTTTCCGCTGTCGACCAGATGTTCGTTGGCTCGGTGTTGTTTCAGCTTCGGCATTTTCTGAAGTAGACAGTTGCGGTTGTTCTTGAGCTGGCTCCATGGGAGAAGGAGGACAAGGTAGTGGAGGGTCATCACACAATACTTGAGTAGGAGCATTGGACAACAGGGCATGATGTTGATGAATCTGTTGATCTATAACAGGAATGTTTTCTGACTCCGTATCAGACTGTGGGTTTGCCGTTGTTAATTGTAAGTTTGTGGGGCGTAATTGGTTTAGGTGGCGCTTAAATATGAACCCATTATCGAGGCGAACCACATAGTGAAGGCGGCCCAGCTTTTTAGTTATTGTACCAAGCTTCCATGCTGGCTTATTTGTGTTGTAATATCTGGCCTGAACGCGGACTCCCTCACTTAGTTGCCTTATCGCTATACCAGGATCAGAATTTTTGCATAACTTCGAGGGTTTTAAGGCATCTAATTGTATTCTAATTTGCCTTCCTAGGTATTGCTCGGACGGAGATTTTCCATTTCGTAGCGGTGTAGCCCGGTATTGAAAAAGTATTTCTCGAACTTTTTTAGGTATAGGTGTAATATTGTCTGACATCGCTGCTAAGCGTTTCTTTAGGGTCTGAACATTTCTTTCAGCCAAACCATTAGTGGCTGGATGACCTGGGGCAATAAACTTTTGAAAAATACCTGATCTGCGGCAAAACTGTGTAAATTCATCACTCTTGAAAATGGTTGCATTGTCGGATACCATAACATCTGGATATCTATTTCTAGCAAAGATGTTAGATAACATTTCGATGGTTGATATTGACCCATTTAGACTTAGAGTCGATGACTACCAGAAATTGATGGCCCTGAAAAGGCCCTGCGTAGTCAATGTGAAAACGTTGCCAATTTTGTTGTGGTTCATCCCAGGGATGCAAAATCACTTTTGGAGGGCTATTTTGAACAGATGCACAAGCAGCACACGAACGAACGTACCTTTGAATGTCCTTGTCTATAGAAAACCAGAATACGTACCTTCTTGCTAGTTGTTTCATTTTGGTTATACCAATGTGAGTAAAATGAAGTTCATTAAGTACCGCTTGTTGAGGTGAACTACGAACCACGACTCTATTTCTCTTGAACAAAATATCAGAATCAATGGTAAATTCCGTATCAACCAGGTTTGTGCTACGCAAGTCTGCGATGATTTTTTGAAAGATTGTCTCGCCTTTAAAACGTTAATGATGCATTTGATTGTGAAACGACTTCTCTTCATTATTTCACATATTTCAGCGTACGATTTGCCTTGGCTATGCAAGTGCAGCACTATTTTGCGCCAAGATTTGTTGGTATCTTTCTGTTTTGAGCTCATTTTGGTATTCATTAATTATTTTTTATATTTTTTTTTCAAGAAAACTTCAAACAAACTGAAGTAACGGCTCAATTAATATTTATAGAAAATGCATGTATGACTTAATTTTAACATCCTTGCCAGATCTGGAAAACTTCGGCCTGAAGCCAGATTTCTTGCTGGGTGTGCCAAAACTTTTGTGTATCAAAATTATGACTTTCTACTAAATATGTTATAACAAAACTGTTAAATGCATTTAAATTAAAAATAAAAAACAATGATATGAGCTTAGCTAGTGTAGGAAATACTTATTATTAAATAGTTTTGCCTAATAATGTCTTTTAAACGACTTTAAAACAGTGAAATACCAAAAAGTGTTGCTGTGCCAATAGTTTTGTGCGGTTCTGTATGCCTTATTAGATACAAAAACTTCGAAGGTCCGTAAATCTGAAACTAAGGGTTGCCGCCAATTTTTTCACTTTACATTTTTTGCTTAAAGTTTCATTTTGCACCTCGTAGTCAACTTTTTTTTTTTATTTTGGAGCGGTGCCCGTAAACTAGATTTGTTCCAAAAAGAATTTGGGGGCGCCATTATTTTCCGCACTTAAAACTGATATACACTACATTTTTGAGTGAATTGGGTCAATATCATTTTAAAGCTTTTGAACCAACACTAGCTTCGCTTAACGATTTCCTGTATAGACGGGCGCAAGGATTTTATAGTATAACCAACACCGGCGTACTATACACGTTTTCATTCAAAAAAGTCCAGGTATGTGATGGAAAATGATTAAAAAAATTTAAAAAAGATTACAGAGCCAGACAAAATTATTGAAGTAGGCAGTAACTTAAATTTCCATACTTTTAAGTTAATAAGGCACAAACCCAGAAACAAGTTTCTAACAAGGTAATTTATTAACACGTCTTTTATTCAAAAATAAATACAGTCCAATTATGAATATTCTCACGGAATTTCTTTCCCACAGAAAAAATTTTTCTCGAGAAAAGATTCCTCCAATTATGAATTCCGTGGGAATAAAATTATAAAAAAGTGGCATCATCGTAATTTAAAACTAAACTTAAATAAAACAATTTGATTATTTTTATTTTTGAAAAAAGGCAGTAAACTTTACTGGTTACTGCTATACATAATGCATTAAAAATATACTGCAGTATGCCCAAGTATGAAATATACGATACATTTCTAACTAACTTTTAACTTTTGTATCAACTCAAAATACCTAATGCCTTTTTGTTGATATGAAGATAGTCACTACATAATCATGAAAATGGTCTCAAATGTTGTTTTAGATATGAAAGAATTATCGGAATGCGTTAAAATTTTTACAGTAAATAGATACTGATGTTGTTCGTGGATTTCTTGGAAAAAGTGAAATTTAAAAAATTTTTAGTTTGTACTCTTGTTGATAAAGTGTGATATGATAAAACGACTATAAAAAACATCACACTCTATATCTCTCGTTTTCCATCGCATACCTGATGGGCTCCTAATAAGTTATTTTTTTTTTTTAATCTTGAGCACCACGTCAGATAATTCCAAAAGCTTTAAGAATTATACTTCATACAGTGGCTCAAAGTTATAAAGGGACAACAGCAGCAGTCAGAATTTGTCGAATATTTCCATAAGGGTTTAAATTAAGCTTTTAATATATTTTTGCTACTATCGACGCAACAAGTTTTTGGCAAAAATCAGGTGTTACGCGTGCCCATTCCTCTTTCAAGGCCACAATCAGTTCATTTATGTGGGTAAATTGTTTGTTAGTATTCTTTTATCTGCAATATATTTTAAAAGAAACATTTAGCAAATGTTACAACTAGTTAACAATAACTTGTATTATCAATTTCCAGTGAAGTCGATAATTAAAACAATATGTACAAATATACATACGTATGTATTAAATAAAAATAAGAGATAAATCTAGCTTCTAAAAAGAAAATCAAGACCATGATATCTTTTAAGTCTTTTTACTACGCTACTGTCACCTAAAAGTGCAATAGTTAAAAAATTTTGATGATTGCTAATTCTGTTGAAGTAATTCTTACTAAATGCATTTATTTCATCTTTTACTGTGCATACTCTGAGATCATTATGTATTATAGTGTTATTTACAAAACAATGCATGTCATGTGGCGACTGTTCCGCTTGAGCAACGTAGGACGGTCACTTCTGAGTGGTACACTACAATTTGTTTGCCTGAAGTCATCGGAGAAATTCGAAAAACCAACAAGAGAAGACGAATCATTGTTCACCATGACAATGCGAGCTCTCACACATCGGCTCAAACCAGAGCGTTTTTGACCGGCCAAAACGTCGAATTAATGGGTCATCCGCCGTACAGCCCTGACTTGGCACCTAATGACTTCTTGTTTCCGCAAATGAAGAAAAAATGCGTGGTCAACGATTTTCGTCGCCAGAAGAAGCTGTTAAGTTTTCAAAAACCATGTTTTAGAGGTGTCTCAATCGGAGTGGAAAAAGTGCTTCGACAACTGATTTGAGCGCATGCAAAAGTGTATAAATCATGCTGGAGAATACTTTGAAAAACAATAAAACCATTTTTTATTATAAATATTCGCATTTTCACTATTAGGCCAGAAATATATAGAGCAGCCCTCGTACGTCACTTTGTACGTGATGCGTTGAATTACTACTTGTACTGTGTTTGTTTTTAGGTCCGGCATTAGGACTATCCGCCAAAAGAGAGGCAATGCAGACTTTTGCTACATGCCAGCGCTTTGCACATAAATTACATTTTAATTTTGCACTGGAGCGGCACTGCCTTGCAATATGGTCGTTTTTACCACATCGTAAGCATAACCCTGCGATCCCCAATTGCTTATAATTAACTTTACGTCTTTGTTGTTGTTGAATTTTTGGACGACTTGCAATCTTTTTCTTATTACAAATTTTATTAATTGTTGCACTGGATGAGTTTGTAACCGCATGGGACAATTCCTTCGAATCAACTTTTGCTGCTTCGATTGCTAATGCTTGAAGCAGCTGCTCACGCATTCCGTTGTCGTTAATGCCACGGATAAATTGTGCCCTCAAAAACACATTGGCAATAGAGCTTTTGCACCTGCACTCTGACACAAATTTGCAATCTACAATTTCAGTGCGAAGTGTCGCCACAAAATCTGCCACTGACTGGCCTTCGCCCTGGTACTTCGATAAAAATCTGAGTTGAGCCACAAGCACATTCTTTTTTGGGGCCAAATAATTTTCTATTAGCGTCAACAAGTCGTCGTACTGGAGCTCCGTTGCTACTTTTGGAGTGGCTAATGCTGTCACCCTATCGAAATGCTTAGCACCAATTGAATCAATAAGAAGTTTCGTACAATATTCTTTATTACCATCAACGCCCTTCATGTTTACGTAATTTTTGAATCGCTGTATATAATTACGGTACGTTTCTTTGGCTGAATCGAATGCATAAAAATTAGGAACTAATTCCGTGTTGATCATGTTGCTGTTGCCGTGCACTGCACTAGAGGATGATGTACCAACAGTCAACCTAGATATTTGTTGCACTAAATCCTGCTGTGCTTTTATAAAGATGGCGAATTGTCCGACATCCATTTTGTTACCTTGTAAGCTTGCACTTGCTTCAACCAGAAAAAAAGAATTATGTGTTTTACGTGTGTACAAAAAATTAATAATTGAAACGATGTTTACACTCGTCGCCAACTGTTGTATCGTAAGGAAGAAAACAAGCACGCGTTTTATTTACATAAATCTAATATTTTATTAAAGTATTATAATATTTTTCATTATTTAAAATATAAAAAATGGTGAGCAAAACGTGTTGATAGCCAAAAGGTAAAAAGTATATCAGCAAGTATGGGTTAGTTTATACATATACGTATGTATCAAAGTTTGTGAACAGTAACCGAAAAAGTTTGCTGGTTGGTGTTTCCATATTTATTTTAAGGGAAGTTTCCATAAGCAGTTACAACAATACGTATATCATAAAAAATTTATTGAAACCAATCTTCATTTTTTGTAGTCTGGTATAAAGTGAAACTATACGTCGGCGATTAAATTTTAGGCGTCCAGACAATAATTATGAGAATTCATTATGAGCAAAAAAAACTCACGTTCTCGTAAAAGTTTAAATAGATTCAGCGTTTGTTCCTGCTTTTTAACCGACTTCAAAAAAAGGAGGCTGAATGTTGCTTTTTTTATATTTGTGCCTCCAGAACTCAGTCATTTCAGATCCGATTTTGAAAATTTTTGGTAATACGATAGATTATGCTTACAGATTGGCCCCGTTTTAAAAACAGCTCATAATCTTAAAAATTAAAGGGTGTCCCCATACAACATACATAAATCTAAAAATTAAAGGGTGCCTCCATAATAGATGCAAATTTACTCTTACATGGGCCTATCTTTTGAACCATTATAGACAAACGCTTGCAAATTGGACAGAATGTCGATTGCTATGGCCGTTATAGTAACAAGTATTAATATTACAAATTATAAATTAAAGGGTGCACCAATAGTTCATTAAATTCGATGTATATGGCCATACTTTTGAACAGTTGCAGGCAGACGCTTGAAATTTACAACGAACCTGTTTTGCTAAGTCCGCTATAAGAACAACTATAAAATTTGGATTTGGAAGTTAAAGGATGTTTAAGTAGTAAATGTAATTTTGTGTATGTGACCAAACTTTTGAACCGTTATAGGCAGAACTCTGAAACTTAAAAGGGACCTGTATTGCTGAATCCGCTATATCAACGAGTTTATAATATAAATTTAGAGTTTAAAGGGTGTCTCGTAATTGATGAAGATTTACTAATATCAGCCTATCTTTTGAACCGTTATAGACAAACGCTTGCAAATTTAACAGAATGTCATTTGCTATGGCCGTTATAGTATCAAGTATTAATATTACAAATTATTAATTAAAGGGTGCGCCAATAGTTCATTAAGTTTGATGTATTTGTAGACAGACGCTTGACATTTACAACGAACCTGTATTGCTAAGTCCGCTATAACAACGAGTATAAAACTTGGATTTGGAAGTTAAAGGGGGCTAAATCCGCTATATCAACGAGTTTATATTTTGAATTTAGAAATTAAAGAGTGTACCATAATTACTGTAAATTTGCGTATATAGGACTATCTTTTGAACCGTTATAGACAAACGCTTGCAAATTGGACGCAATGTCGATAGCTATGGCCGTTATAGTAATAGCTGATAATATTTAAAATTATAAATTAAAGGGTGCACCAATAGTTCATTTAATTTGGTATATGTCCATACTTTTAAACAGTTGTAGACAGACGATTGAAATTTACAAAGAACCTGTATTACTCTCTATAACAACAAGTATAAAATTTGGATTTGGAAATAAACGGGTGTCCCAATAGTTGATATGATATGGTGTATGTGGCCGGACTTTTTAACCGTTATAGACAGACACCTGAAATTTACAAGGAACATGTTTTGCTAAGTCCGCTATAACAAGAAGCTTATTATTTGAATTTAGAAATTAAAGGGCGTTCCTAAAAATTAATGTTATTTGTTCTATTATGCCGTATTTTAAAATAAAATAAAAATGTTGTATTATAAATTAAATAGTTTATATAATCTGATGTATATGGGCAAACTGTTGAACCGTTACAGACAGACGGTTTAAATTTACACAGAACCTGATTGCTAAATCTACTACAACAGCAAGTATATAATTTGAATTCGGAAATTAAAGGGTGACCCTATAGTTGCTTTAATTTAATGAATATTTCCAAAGTATTGAACATTTGAACTAGTGAAAAGTTGGGAGATAAAAGTGTGTCCCAATAGTTAATGTAACCTAATTTATGTGGCCATACACTGAGCTGTTATTAGCAGATAGATGAAATCTGTTTTGAAGTCGGTTTTTTCGCAAGAATTATTTTGAAGTCGGTTAAAAAATGACAGAAATTGTACAACTTGAATAAAAACTTGATTGTCTGACAGCCAAGTTAGACACGAAAATTTTACTTTGCAAGGTTTTAATTTTATGTGAGAGAGAGTAAGAAAGAATGATGGACAGTACAGACTTTGATATACTCGTAAAGTTGCCATGTTTTTCTTTCGTTGCTTATACACAGTTGTATATATGTACATACACATATTTTTGTGTTATAAGCACCACATACAAAACGTCCAAAAATTAGAAACGATAAAGTAGAAGGAAACACAATTTTTAAAAAAAATTTTTTTTGTCTGAATGCCAAAAAATGTTTAAAAGAAAATTAACAAATCCTTGTCAAAGTAAAATTTGCGTGTCTAAATGCAGTCATATTATGGTTTGGATTCAGAGGTGAAACCCTTGGCACATAGAAAACAATATAACCACGTTTTCTGTAGGTTCTGAAAAGACATATGATCTAATGCAGTTATCTGTTCAATTTGCCTTGATACATACGTTATATTTGTGATACATACATCCATGTGGCAAGGTATGTGGTAGCTATACGACTATTTTTCATAAGAATGTAAGCAATTTTGCAGAATTTAGAGATTACTTTTTTCAGGAAACATCTGTTAGTCTTACAGCCTATAATGTTAGAAATTCTGTATATAGTACACAGGACAAGAAGACAACGGCAGAAAGTCGCTTTCCAGTCGTATAGGCTGTGTGTGAGAATAGTAATCCAGGCTTAAATCTAGTTTACGAACGTAGCTTAAAAATAGATATTAAAATTACCTTTCCGATGATACCCATATTGCCTCATTCCGCCGTAACTCTGAAAAAAAGTATGTATGCCATATTATACATATGTACGTACATACTTTGTAAGTCCGTAACTCCGAAACTAATACTGCGTTTCAATTGACTTGAAATTAACGAGTTTTGAGAAAAACACTTTGAAGTGTTTCCATTAAGCTTAAGTGTTTTGTAAATTCTAATTTGTGATGTAACACTAACATTTTCTGAGTAAAAGAAAAAAAGCAAAGCACTTGATTTGAGCAAATCAAGTGTTTTAGACAAAATCACGTCAATGGAAAGCGTCAGCCCTAAATTTTTCACTTGCATTTTCTGCTTAAAATTGCAGTTTACAACCCGTAGACAACTTCTCTTTCAGCTGCGTCCGTAAACTAAATTTGTTCCAATAGACATTTTGAGGGAATCACGCAGCATTTACGATGTTAAATGATTCTAATTAAGTTTCCTATTGACAAAGTTTAACCGAATATTTCACTTATTTTGTTTTAACTACGTCTGACCTTGTCGGCTCTTTATGCAGTTCAAAGATAATGGTCAATATCATTGAATAAAACATACGTTTTACTTTAATTAATGTAAATTCTTCATTCCTATGATTTAATTTTGATTATTCCTTTTCAAATTGCCCATGCGTAAACAAAAGAAGTTATTGCAGGTAGTGTGTATTTTGTTTGTTTTATTTATGCTTATCTTTTGCTGCATAAAGATCCGAGAAGTCAGCCGTATGTTAAAAAAATATAAATTCATTCGTTGGATATTAGTTGTTTTTTTTTAAACTTTTATTTTTGTCTTTACTATTTGTCTTTATTATTTTAATTTAGTCAATTTGTTTGGTCAAAAATTCTTATGAGATTCTGATAAGATTAAAATCCACCCAGGCCGGCTCCTAACATGGCTCCGCCATGTTGAGGCTGAAGAAGCTGCCATTAAGCTGAAAATTGTTGATAAAAAAAAGAGGTTCTCTTGTGCATACATACATAGATATGTATTGCAATCTGACTTGTTGCATTTAGCTAAGGGGTAGTGCTTGCGATCTAACGTCAGAAGTTGCAAAAAACTGTCCCAGCTGATACGACTGGCAATTTATGCTTGATGGTACCTACGCAACAAAAGTATCCAGAGATCTTTATACCTACTTCCGTTATTCAGGAAGAAAATAAAAACTGCGGTACACTATTGATTTATCCTGATGCTGTAACACGGGACTTCAATACGAGTTTTGACAGAGGTCAAGGAGAAGACACTTTGAGCCTGCAATATGGCTCTGCTAATTATATTAAGTTGAATATTAAATTTTGAATTATTTCATTGGTATTAAGTTATAAATACCAGCTGAAATTAAAATTTAAGAAAGATTCAAGAGGTAAAAATCTTTGGGGATAAAAAATCCTGAAGTATGGGTTGCCGCCACTTTTTAAAATTACTTCTTATACCCAAATAATCAAAATAGAACGTCTTCACGTACTCGACTTACATACCAGCAAAAAAGTGAAAAAAGAGCGTAAAAATGTGACTGCGAATAAAATTATTGCAAGTTTTTGCTAGTAAATTTTTACTTAAGGGGCTTAGATTATTCAAATATTTGACCAAAAAGACGTAACTACTGAATAATGGAAAACATTTTTTTCCTTCTCAAATACTTATTAAGTACACTCAAAGTATTATGTAGGTAAATTTAAATGAAAAAACACTTTTAACAACTACTTTTTCATTTAAAAAACGGTCCACTTACATTTCATTTATCTTAAATGTAATTTTCAATTGTTATTGAATGTTGATTTTATAACTAACAAAATATGTAAAAACAAGTAATTTTTCATTTATTCCAACGCACGAAAAAATAACCTATCAGAAAAGTAAAAAGTACTGTTTTTCCATTTATTTCAACTAACAATATTTAACCTACCAAAACATTAATAATAACTGTTTCTGTATTTATTTTAATTTATAAAATTTAACCTACTAAAACAGTAAAAATAACTGCTTTTTTCTTTTATTGCAACCCTCTAAAAATAACCTACCAAAACAATAAAAACTACAGATTTTTTATTTATTAAAAACATTAAAAGGTCTTAATTTATTTATTAATTGCTTATTTTATTTAAATATACAAATGATATTTTTCTTCTTCTTTTTGATTTGCTTAACAATTTTGTTCTTACTTGAAATTGACGGATTTCATATTTACTTTTAAAAATTGGTTATATATGTGCAACCAATACTAAATATTGGTAAATATCGCTTATTTACAAATAGAACGCCATAACTCAAAAACAAATCATTTCGGGATAATCGCAGTTGAATTTTTGACTTGTTCTCACCATCTACAATTGTTTAGACTCAGAAATAAAATCGATTGAAGAAAACTACTTACTATTCAATAAAGTGGATGTTTTTGACAAACAATGTGGATCTTTGAATTATGACGTTATATCCACAACTGTGTCATAAACTAAAATGTGTCGTTATTTAAGAAAAGAAAAACCGAGTTTTACTTTATATGCAAAAAGTCGACACATTTTAAAAAGATCACCTTTTTACAGTCACAAAACGAAATGTGACGATATTTTAGAAAGCGATATGAACTTCACGTTATGAACTTTACTCCATAACTCAAATGTGTGCTTCCTATTGACAAAAAACATTTCCAAACATGAAATAAAATAAGGACTTACTCTCTAAAAACGTAAATGGCAAACAATTCTTTATGATTAATACCAAAATTTTAAACTTGGAGTTGTGACGTTGTGATAGTAAATAAAGGATATGACTGTAATTCAAAAATTTAAATAACATACCTTAGTAAAATCTTTTATATGTTGAACACCACAGAATTTATTTTTTTTATTCTGTATCTATAAAATTCTTACCAATGTAAAATACTTACCAACATATTTTTGATGTTTTTCTTCTATAAATTATTTTGTCCAATTTTTGTTTTTAACTGACATATTTTCCAACAGTTTATATTTTTTTATTTTATATTTTAAAGCTACTGTAAAATAGTGCTTTTCTACTGACAAACTTTTTTTTTAATTAGGTATTTCATTTTTACTGAAACAAGGTAAAAATTAATTGATAAATTTGACTGCACCGAAAATCAGTATTTTTTTGTCGTTTGCTTTTCAAACAACAGACAAAAAAAGTCAAATAAAAATTTTCTTTCTAAAACAACCCCATTTTCATTTATTTATAACTTTACTGAACACTTCCTAAATAAACGGCAAACAGTTAATGTTACAATTTTTTGAGTGTAATAAAAGATCCTACTGAATATAAAAGTTATCACATTTATTACATAATAAATCGTCCGTCGTAATGATATGTGTCAAGAAAGACTGCATAAACATTAATATAATATTGGATATGCTTTTTGGTTAAATTTTTGACTAATCTGACCGCATCTGTGCTTTTGTTTAAAAATATTTTTTTTAACTCTGGAAAATTTAGAAAATACAAATATTTGGTAATTAAAAGAATATAAAATAATTCTTGCAAAAAACCCACTTTAAAACATATTTTAGCTATCTATAGCGGTTTAAATATTTGGCAACATGTATCAAAGTACATTAAATTACAATGAGACCCTTTAATTGTTATAATAGCGGACTTAGCAATACAGCTCCAACTGTACTACAGTTTGGTCATTACACATAAACTATAGGGGCACCCTTTAATTTCCAAATCCAAATTTTATACTTCTGGTTGTAGCAGACCAACCATTTCTTTACAACTGTTCAAGATGCATAAAATTACATAAACTTTAATTTATTATTTTAAAAAATTATACTTCTTATTATATCAGGCGAAGTAGTGGACATTTTTTTATATTTTCAAGTTCAAGTTTAAAATGACTGCGTATTACTATAGCTCCCAATAACAAAAAGTTATACAAAAATAATTCATAGTTGATGTAAATTTACTTATATGGGTCTATCTTTTGAACCGTTATAGACAAATGCTTGCAAATTGGACAGAATGTCGGTTGCTATGGCTGTGATAGTAACAAGTATAAATTTAAAAAATTATAAATTAAAGGGTGCGCCAATAGTTCATTTAATTTGATGTATATGGCCACACTTTTTAACAGTTGTAGACAGACGCTTAAAATTTACAACGAACCTGTACTGCTCAGTCTAAACCCAAAATTTGGATTTGGAAGTTAAAGGGTGTCCCAATAGTTGATGAAATTTCAAGTATGTGACCAAACTTTTGAACCGTTATCAAAAGAATGCTGAAACTTAAAAGGGACCTGTATTGCTAAGCCCGCTATATCAACGAGTTTATAATTTAAATTTAGAAATTAAAGGGTGTCCCATAATTGATGTAGATTTACTTATATGGGCCTATCTTTTGAACCGTTTTCGACAAATGCTTGCAAATTGGACAGAATGTCGATTGCTATGGCCGTGATAGTAACAAGTATTAATATTAAAATTGTAAATTAAAGGGCTGCCAATAGTTCATTTGATTTGATATATATGGCCATACTTTTTAACAGTTGTAGACAGACGCGTGAAATTTACAACGAACCTGTACTGCTAAGTCCAAATCCAAAGTTGCTGAAAATCCAAATGCTGAAACTTAAAAGGGATATTACTAAGCCCGCTATATCAACGAGTTAATAATTTGAATTTAGAAATTAAAGATTGTCCCACAATTGATGTATATTTACTTATATGGGCCTATCTTTTGAACCGTTATAGACAAATGCTTGCAAATTGGACAGAATGTCGGTTGCTATGGCCGTGATAGTAACAAGTATTAATTTAAAAAATTATAAATTAAAGGGTGCGCCAATAGTTCATTTAATTTGATGTTTGGGGCATACTTGTTAACAGTTGTAGACAGAGGCTTGAAATTTACAACGAACCTGTATTGATAAGTCCGCTATAACAACAAGTATAAAATTTGGATTTGGAAGTTAAAGGGTGTCCAAATAGTTGATGTAATTTCAAGTAAGTGAGCAAACTTTAAAACTGTTAGAGACAGAATGCTGAAACGCCAAATGATGAAATTTACAACGAACCTGTATTGCTAAGCCCGCTATAAGAACAAGTATAAAATTTGGATTTGGAAGTTAGAGGGTGTCCCAATAGTTGAAGTAATTTCAAGTATGTTAGCAAACTTTTAAACTGTTACGCTGAAACTTAAAAAGGGACCTGTATTTTAAAGCCCGTTTTACATGCGAGTTTGAAGTTAGAAATTAAAGGGTGTCCCATAATTGATGTAAATTTACTTATATGAGCCTATATTTTGAATCGTTATAGGCAAACGCTTGCAAATGTGACATAATGTTGATTAATATGGTCGTTATTGTAACAAGTATTAATATTTAAAATTATAAATTAATGGGTGCCCCAATAGTACATAACCTGTATTACCAACTCCGGTATAATAGCAATAAAAAATTTGGATTAGGAAATAAACGGGTGTCCCAATAGTTGATGCAATTTGGTGTCTGTGGCTGAACTTTTGAACCGTTATACACAGATAGCTGAAATTTACAGGGGACCTGTTTTGCTAAGTCCGCTATAACTTGCTTGATATCGCTTTTATTTATTTGTTACTATTATTCAATTTTATTTTTATTTACAATTGCTAGTGTGAGAAGTGAAGAAATAAAATAATTGAATTGAATACAATTGGATTTGTTAATTTTTGTCTTTTTATTGACACATAAAAGCAAACACAAAAAAGACCAAAAAAAAAAATAAAGAATTTATGCGCAATAGAAATGGTATAAATTGTGCGGAAGTGTGTGGAAAAAAATTTCATAACGTAAAAAAATGGCTTAGATGATTACAGTGCCAATGTTTTAAATGAACATATTATGCTTCAATTTATTTGTGAAGAATATATGCAGTACATACATAGTTGTCTTTCACACACATCAAGTTTGACTCGTAAAGTCTTGAGTTTTTAGGAGGGAGAGGAGAAGAGAATAGAAAGAAGTACAAACCTGACCGTACCATCAAGTTTAAGAAAATTTTATACTTGAAGTTGGCTGTAGAATAGAAGTTGCAGAAGTTGAAAGTAAAGAAAACGAAACTTGATGAAACAAAAGAAAATTAATCAAAAACTGATCAAGTAAACTTGACGTGTGTAAAAGAGGACATAATGTTGATTTTGCATTAAATGATACAAGTACATACATAAAGTGGTAAAAAAATGGCAACTATGTAAAGAATTATAAAAATGAATTTCAAATTGCATTAAATGAAAGTGAAAATGAAATAAACCAATTCTTAACAGTGATGGAAACAGCTTTTACAAAAAAGATGGAAGACATGAAACTAGTCCAACAAATTTGGGTAAATAGTTTAATGGAAATTGAAAAAATTAAAAACATGGCAGATGCATTAAATAAAAGAGGCGAAAAAGAAAAAGTATATGGTGAATTGGAACAAAATAAAAATAAAAAAATTTTAAAATTAATCGCAAAAGAAAATGAAAGAATATGTAACGAAATAAAAAAACCGCGAATAATATATAACGCAAGAGAAGAAAACAAAATCTGAGAAACTGCATACTTTTTTTTAACAGAGTTGAAAAAAAACGGAGTATTTTTTTTTTGTTCATAACAAAAATGTAAACAAAATTTTACAAAAAATAACCGTAATTAAATGCGGTCACAATTCGTCAAATTTTAGAAATAAATGAACTACACCTAAGACAGTCATAAAGTGGAATGGATTTTTAGTTATAAAATCCAAACTAAGAGACGTACATCAAAACGACTAATGCCAATCGATAAAGCCTAAAAATACGAATCAAAAGCGGTCCCATTATTTTCTAAAAAACTTTCTGGAAAAAGTTATAGGGAAACAAAGTTTGGAAATTTGTAGAAAAAAATTGTAAAATATATAAAATTAGTTTTTCGTTCATTACTCGAAAACCATTTTGTGCGTATATTTCGCACTACCCACAGTCGATAGAGGAAAAATACGAATCAAACGTAATCTTAATTGTTTTCTAAAAAACTTTCTGGAAAAAGTTGTAGTGTAGCAACCTTTGGAAAATTATAAAAAAAACGTTAAAATTTTGTTCACTACTTCTAAACGAATTCGCACGCATTTATTGTGCTACCTGCAATCTGATATATATATATTGCAGGTAGCAACCAATATGGCAGCCTTGTAATACTGACAGTTGTCTTTTCTTCATTTATTTTTATTATTTTTTCTTGTATCATCCGTACAGCATCTAACCAGTGCAATTTAATCTTTTTTTTAACAAAAATCAAATTGAATTGGAAATTAAAAGATAATTTAAATGAAATAAAGAGTGTCTTTACTAAAACCAAATATCACAAACGTTCCTGGTTCTCTTACAAAACAAATGCATAACAACTGGCGAAGGAGGCTTGAGGATTAAAGTTTAACACAGCATACATATTTGCTACATACAGTACTGTTCGAAACCTAAGCAACTTTTTCCCACTTAGTAATAATAGACTCATATCTTTTCTTTAAATAAATTTAAAAAAGATATATTTTTTTTTACTACTATAACCTAAAAATAACAACAAAAATTAAAATCCATTTCTTTGGAAGTTATGATAAAATAAAAACAAACTTAACTTAAAAATTGGCTGTTCAAAACCTAAGCAACTTTTAATATTTGCTATGATATCCTTTGTTTCTTACGACCTCAGCGCATCTTTTGGGCATAGATTCAATAAGATTCCATAGAATAGATGTTGTTATAGCTTCCCACTCCGATTTTAGACAGTTCATCAACTCCTGTTTATTTTTAAAGCGTCCAGTTCCAACTCTCCGTTTTAAAATTTCAAACAGGTTCTCTATGGGATTCAAGTCTGGCGATTCAGTTAACCAATCCTAAACTTGAACCCCATTAGCTGATAACCAATCCTTGACTAACTTCGATGAGTGTATTGGGTCATTGTCACGTTGAAACACCCATCGAAGTGGCATTTCCCACTTAGCATAGTTAAGCATGTGAGTTGCTAAAATGTCTCTGTAAACAAAAGGGTCCATTTTTGTTTGAATTTCTACACCACTTGCCGAAAAACAAGTCCAAGCCATCACATTTCCACCCCCATGCTTTATTGTTGCTTTTGAGTACCGAGGATGTAGCCGCTTTCCTTTTGGTCTTCTCACGTGGCAAACTCCATCTGAATTTAATAAGTTAAATTTAGATTCATCACTAAACATAACAGTTCTCCATTTGGATATAGTCCAATCCATATGTGCTCTAGCAAAATCCAACCTAAAACTACCGAAAAGCTGAGAAAATCAATCAAACAAACCTCTTTTTTAGATGCTTCTTGTCAGCATAGGCTTAAGTTTTGTTCCAATAAACTTTTTCTTACTGTGGAAGAACTAATCTCAAGTTCAAGCTCATTCACTATGTCTTTCGACGAAATAAATGGATTTTTTTTTAACTAGACGGAAAATTTTCTGGTCTGTTCGCTTAGAAGTTTTTCGAGGTCGCCCGCCGCTATTGGCCTTCTCTACTTTCCCAGTAGCTTTATACTTTTTTTATAAGTCGGGAAACTATTGATTTATTAATATTTAATTGATTTGCTATAGCAATTTGATGTTTACCGTTATTAAAAAGTTGAATAAATGCATAAAATCAACCAAAATTACTTTTTTCAATAGCAATCATAACGGGACTAAAATTTTTGTTTAAAATTTTTGTTGTTGTTTTAGTTAATATTTCTCAACAAATGCAACAATTTAAAATTTGCTTAAGTTTCGAACAGCGAATTTTTAAGTTAATTTTGTTTTTGTTTTATATTTTCTTCTAAAGACATAAAATGTATTTTTTGTTGTTATTATTAGTAAGTAGACTATATGTATAATAATAAATAAAAAGGAAATTTTTCAATAATCTATTTAAAGAGAACATATACGACCATGAGTATTTACTGGGGAAAAGTTGCTTAGGTTTCGAACAGTACTGTATATCAAGTGAGGTTAAATCGAATCCACATGGTCCTGGGGTGAAGGTAATTTCCGTAAGTATTGGTTGACAAATTACAGACTATATAGACTGACATCGAATACAATATAACAAATACTAACAATAAATAATTACCGAAAAACAAATTATGTAACCCAAATGGCAGAAATGGATGAAACATTAAAAATATTGGCTGATACGTTATTGCAGTTGCTTACAAGAATACAACCAGCTGCACCGTCACACGACATAAATTTATAGCCTTTTGACGAAAACAACGAAACATTCGATTCATATGTACAAAGAATTGAAAACTATTTGGATTTAATAGGCTGGACAAACGAAAGTAAAGAAGGGGACAAAATCTGTGTAAAAATTCTCCTAAACTGTTTAAGCCCAAAACTGTACCACACATTAACATGCTTAACAGTACCGGACAGCCCAAAATCAAAAAGATTTGAAGAATTCATTCAGGCATATCTACACATAAAGGTCGACGAGGAAACGTCAATATTGCAAGCAATAAGTTTTTTTTACGATATTAAGCTAGAAGGTAATTCTTATGAAGAATCAATTAAACGTTTTAAACAGGTTTTGCAAAGGTTACAGTTGCATGGATTACATTTGAACAAAGATAAATGCCAATTTTTACTCGATCACGTTACATACTTGGGGCATCACATTGATAAATTTGGTATCAAACCAATGAATGATAATGTTCAAAGCTTCCAAAGGTGCACGAGACCAACTAACGTATCGGAAACAAGGGCGTTTTTAGGTCTGTTAAACTATTACCATAAATTTCTACCTAATCTGTCCACCTGGCTGCAACCAATTTACAAGTTGTTAAGGAAAGGTACCAAGTATTCGTGGTCATCAGAATGTGAAAAAATATTCAATGAAATTAAATGTGAGATTACCAGTGCAAAAGAATTGATACCATTTGATGACAAAGTGCGACTTGTTCTGGCAACAGGAGCATCATCACACGGACTAGGTGATCTCTTACACAAGCCGATAAAAATTACTCATAAATCGACAAAGATGCCACCTCGATTTTTTGGGGTCCATAGAAGTTTTTTCAATACTGCTACGGCGCCACCTTACGCTGATAACGGACCAAAAATACCTAACAAGGATTTTTCATCCAAATTCGGGTATAGTTCACATTTTTGGCTCGAAGCTATGTCTAGTGGAGGGGAATTGACAGGGACATCGAGGCCGTGTCAAGAGCATGCTATGACTGCTGTAAAAACAAAAGCAACCCACCGAAAGAAATGTTACATCCATGGGAGTACCCAACAGGCCCCTAGCAGAGGGTACACATTGAGGTACGTTTCAACAGTTAAGGCGGGGTTGCGACCAATGCTTAACGATAATGGCGACGTTAACGATAAACTATGCAAGTTTTTAATGCAGTATCGTAAAATACCGAACGCATCAACAGGATTGTCTCCTGCGGAACTTCTGTTCAAAAGAACAATCAGAACAAGAATTGACTTAATCAAAAGTGATGTAGCACACTGAATAATGTACAACCAAAATAACGATAAAGAACCTAGACAGTTCTGACTGCCAAGTATCTAACAAAAAAATATTACGACACCGGAACAGAAAATAAGCTCCAAGACGGAAAAACGACTGAATAAGACATTCTACTGCGTACTGACGTACAAAATACAGACGCAATACTGGATTTAGCTGCTATCACGCCCACCATATGAGAGCAGCCGCCACCTTCAGCATTGTCCACACCATCGCCGTCTAAAGTTATCACAAGACACTTACTACAAACAACAAAACCCAACCAGCCTAAGAAGATATATATATATATATATATATATATATATATATACATAAATAGCACCAACCAATATGGCAGCCTTGTAATACCGATAGTTGTCTTTTCTTCATTAATTTTTACTATACTTTATTGTATAATCCGTACAGCATCTAACCAGTGCAATTAAATCTTTTTATTAACAAAAATCAAATTGACTTGTAAATTAGAAGATAAGATAAATGTAAGTGTCTTTACAAAAACCAAATATCACAAACATTCCTGGTTCTCTAAAAAAACAAATACATAACACAATCGATATAGGATAAAAATCTAAATCAAACGTGGTCTTAGTAGTTTTTTAAAAAACTTTCTGGAAAAAGGTTTAGGATAGCAAACTTTGGAATATTTAAAAAAAAGGTTAAAATATATTTAATAAGTATTTTGTTCATTACTCCAAAACGAATTCGAGCTCACATATCGCACTACCTGCATTCGATAGAGGACAAAAATACGAATCAAACGTGGTCTTCGTTGTTTTTCAGAAAGCTTTCTGGAAAACGTCATAGGGTAGTAAAATTTAGAAAAAATCGTCAAAATATATTGAATTAGTTTTTTATACGTTTTATACACTCAAACGAAAAATTTACCAAATTGTTAGTTGTTTAAATATGATTTTTAAAAATTTTTAATGCAGTGAAAGTAAAAAAAAAATCATAGTAAATAAGAACTATTGCTTTCTGTAGCCGAATGTCAAAAGTTGTTTGTATTTTACTTTGTTTATTTACGAATTTCAAAAAACAAAAGCAAGCACTTGTATTTAAACAAACAAGCACTTGTATTTAAAGTAAGCAAGCATTTGTATTTAGAGCAATTATCTTCTTTTTCTCTTTATGCTTTTGACATTTCCAACGCACAAAACAATTATAAAAAGCCATGTGGTTTTTGCAATGTTGTATTTGTTGTAGAGGCGCTATTACCTAGCAAAATAAATGTGCTTGACGCATACAAAAAATTAAGGAAAAGCATTAAAGCATGCTTGCATAGATGTAAATAGCTTTTAGCGAAAAAATTGTGTTTTTAAATGCAATAAAAACTCCTCAATTTTAAATGAATAAAATAAAATTTAATTTTCCGGTTCTCACTTTCAAAATTTTTGTGATAAGTGAGCTACACCTTAGTTATTTAAGCCCAGATTATGGTTCACAACAGTTGTTATTTTGATGTTGTAAATTTTAAATTGTGATTATGGTATACAACACTTATCGGTAATGTTGTAGGTTTAGGTGTCTATGTAAATTTACTGCGATTCTCATTCAGAACATTTGCAAGTATGTGTTGTAAGAAGTGTCAAAAATTTACAAATGGTTATTGCTGGTTGTCTTGTTGCCACGGCAGGTTGAAATTTAAAATAGAGAAAACTTCGTAAGTAAATAGTTTTTTTTTTGTGTTTATTTCAAATATTTATAACTACAATTTTAAAAAATAAAAAATTTTAATAAATAAAAAGCAAATGAAATGTCACTTAGCCGTCACGTTTTGAACCTGCTGAAAATAGAATTTCAATACAAGGTTACTTGACAGATGTAGCCAGCGATGGTAAATACTATCATAAATTGAAGTGAAGTACAATATCCCTTTTCAAGTACTTATTTACTAAAACTTTTAAGTTGTTAAATTTTATGACAAACAATATAATTTTAAATATATTATGAAGTTTTCTTTTCAAAATTAAATATGTTATATGTTTTGTGTAATTGTTATACGCTGTTCAGACATACGTTTTAATTTAGACAATTAAAATTTTAATTGAGTAATTAATTTTGGTGTTCACTCATATCCAATTTAATTTACTGAATTAAAATTTGAAAGTAGAATATAGTTCTGTTCAATAACAAGAAGTTGTTACTAATTGGTATTGGAAAGTGTTTACTTCAGTACCTCAAAAGAAGCAGCGAAGAGTAAAAAAGAGTATAAGATGTATATGTTAATAAATTGGTTACTTTTGTTACTGGCCAAAACAGAACAGCTGATTCTTGTTCTATTTTACAAAATTAGTTAATAAATATTAAATACTTTGAACTAAAAGTGTTTATTAGCACTTTCCACGAAAATATTTACATCACATTGCTGGACTAAAATGGTGTGTCTTCTTTGCCATAATTTGTATGGCGATTTCAAAACCGAATATCTATAGCTGAAATTTTTTACAACCACACACCACAAAATATACATAACATTTATTGTTTTCGGTTTTAAATACAAATTATTTTGATTTGAAGCTAACGTTTGTATAATTGTTAGAAGAAAGCTGAGAAAACTATATACAAGTAAACGACAGGATTAGAAAACAATAAATAAAAGAAATAGAATAAAATAAACTAAAAGTTTTACAAAGAAGACGGAACAATTTTGGCAATTTTACAAAGTATTCGAAAAAAGGTGCTCACAATCGATGACAAAGCTCTTGCAAATGCTAACTGTTGCAAACAAAATGCTTTACGCATCGAACACCCCTTTTTTCTGTTTTAGATAAATACTTATTTTTATGGTTGTTTGTTTTTACGGTCAGTTCGGCTTTACTTTGCTATTTTTTTTACAAAAAAGCATTTATTCCTTTTTTATTTGGTATAGTAATGTTGTAAATTTTTATTTTACTCTATCGTTGCTAGTTTCTATCGGAAATTTATTGAACAGACCTAATTTTTACATTAGAAATTTGTGTTTGTAAATTTGGAAGAATGAAGAGAAGTTCGGCTTTAAAAGAAAGTTGCTTGTTTTTATTTGAAAAATGGAACTCTTCCAGTCAGTACGATCAAGTTCTGACTGCACGATAGCTTTGAATCTCCATTAAATTTTTAAAAATTTTTCATTTCATTTAATTTGAAAATATTTTATTTTTCATTTTTATGGCATTTAGTTTTGTCATTTTATAAAATTTTCTCCCACTGAACACACTTCCCAATTTTGGTACCTCGGACATATAATTTTTTTTAAATATAGAAAATCTATAAAAATTTGCTAAAATGTGCAGGGCATTGGCTTGCATTTTTTTTGTTTTGTTAATTTTGGCCTACCTTAACTTAGTATTTTTGGCGTTGTACGTTTATAACTATCGGATTATAACTTTAAAGCATTTGCTATATTCTTAATAAAATTTAGAATAAACAAGTTTAAAGTTTTGTTCTGATAGCGCTTTTCGTTAAAAAGTTACAAGCCTCTGAATTGAGAAAATATAAAATAAAAAATACCGATTTTTTTAAAGATATTCCCCAAAAAGGTGCTTTTCTTTTTTTCTTATGTAATGTAAATTTACTTCAGTACTAGCAAATTTGTTTACACCATTTTAAAGACAAACTATAGTAGGTTAGGTTAGGTTGCACAGGCCGTCTGCATAAAGACCGACCCACTTGGGTCCCAAAGGTCCCGTTGTGTTGCCTGGAAACAGGATTTGCAGGGGATCAGATTCAGGCCATTACGGCACCGTCAAAGATCCCAATCCAAACCACCCCGAGGACCGGATAAACAAGTTTATCCTAGCAACGTCGCAGACAGATAAGTCTGCAAGACCATGCAGTCTCGGACTGCCGAAGATGGCCGCTCTATTTTCAGAAAGAGCTTGGCAGTGGCAGAGCAGATGCTCTACCGTTTCTTCCTCTTCCTCATCTTGACAACTTCTACAGTAGTCATGATGCGGAAGATTCAATCTCCTAGCATGGGTACCAATGACACAGTGCCCCGTCAGCACCGCCACCAGTATGCCAAGCTGCCCCCGAGGAAACCTCAGTAGATTCGCGGTTCTCCTATTATCGTACTGAGGCCACAATGTTCTCGAGCCCTGCAGGTAACCTCCTCAGACAATCTAGACTGTGCAGCTCTGAGGAGTTCCTGCTGAAGTAAAGCTCTACAGCAACTTAATGGGACTCCTACCAGTGGATCTGTCTCCCGGTCTTCTAACCGGGTTCCCGATCTGGCGAGTTCGTCCGCAATTATATTCCCGGGTACGCCCGAGTGAGCCGGTACCCAAAACAGTTCCACGTTGGAATGTCTCGCCATCTCGTTAAGAGATATCCGGCATTCACGTACCAATCTGGATGTCGTATAGACACCCGATAAGGAGTTAATCGCGGCCTTGCTGTCAGTACAGATCCGGATATCCTCTCCGTATATCCTGTGGTACCTCATCGAGCAAGCCGCCCTTCTGATGGCTGAAATCTCAGCCTGTACCACGCTACACTGATCCCGTAGCCTAAACTTCATTCTGATTCGAAATCTAGGAATGAAGACGCCCCCCCCCCCCGACCCACGTGTCCGACTTTGACCCGTCAGTATAAACATCAAGCACATCCCCACGCATATTCGATGTGCCCGACGTTGATACCCCGAAACCAATATCAGACATAGGGGTGGGCGTGCAATAATCGATGTTGTCAGGGATGGCGGAGGACCAGCCTAAAATGGTCGCATGTCCCAAGTCCCCTGACTTCCACGTCGCCGCTGCATTTAGTCTAACCGCCGAGTTCATAGCCAGCCGCTTGGCCATGAGATCGACCGGTAGCCAGTGCAGCATCGTAAAAAGGGCCTTCGATTGGTGCGCATTGCCCCGGTGACCATCAAGCATACTGCAGTTCACAAGTTTGCCCAGTGCGGGCCACCATACAAGAACCCCATACATGAGTATGGGTTTTATGACCGTGTTAAAGAGCCAGTACGACGTGTTGGGATTTATGCCCCAGTGTCTGCCCATGGCCTTCCTACACACATACAAAGCCACTGAGGCCCTATCCGCCCAAAACCGGACATTGGGGGTCCACGACAGTTTTGAGTCCAGGATGACACCCAGATACTTTGCCCTGTCGGATAACCCAAGCTCCACTCCATTTATGAGTGGTAGCGGAAAATTTGGAATCTTGTCTCTTCTCGTGAAGAGCACAAGCTCCGTTTTCCGAGCGTTCGCGCTAAGCCCGCTCTCGGTACACCACCTACTGACGCAACCAAGCGCCGATTGCAGACATTGCGATAGCGTGTCAGGATACTTTCCTGGTACTGCGACCGCGACGTTATCCGCATATGCCACAGTCCTGAACCCCTTGCAATCCATTTCTGTCAGCAATGCGTTCATGGCGAGGTTCCAGAGAAGGGGAGATAATACCCCCCCTGTGGTGTACCTCGCTTAGCTACCCTGTATATGGTAGCTAGCCCCATATTGGAAGTAATGACCCTATTAGTCAATAGATTCCTTATAAAGTTTATTATCGACTGATTTACATTCAGTCCCTCCAGGGCCATTGTAATGGCCTCCGGTTTCACATTGTTGAAAGCCCCTTCTATATCTAGAAAGGCAACCAATGCATATTCCTTATGCTCTAGGGATTTTTTTATAAACCCCACAAGCGTGTGTAGTGCCGTCTCAACAGATCTGCCCCTGACATACACATGTTGAGAGGCGGAGAGTCGGTCCGGATTAATCGTCCTCCTTAAGTGGAGGTCAATTATCCGTTCCAGAGTCTTCAAGAGGAAGGAGGATAGACTTATAGGTCTAAAGTCCTTCGGTTCAGTGTGTGAGGTCTTCCCCCCCTTGGGAATGAAGACCACAGAGCAAAAAGTCCATGGTTCCGGTATATACGACCATGCAATGCATGCTGTGTATATCGGAATTAACCATGGTATGACAATATCCGCATTATGCTGCAAATCAGCCGGTATGATACCATCAGGACCCGCTGATTTAAACGGGTCAAAACTACCAAGAGCCCACATAAGTCCTTCCCTGTTTATAGGAAAGGGAACTGATGCACGGCTGTCAAGAATGGCTGTTCCTTCTCCCCTAGAAGGAGCACAGCCCGGAAAGTGAGTTTCCATGAGAACCTCTAGGGTCTCCTGTGCACTCAAGGTCCAACTGCCACATGGTTTCTTAATGAAACTAGGGACAATGGGCGTTGCCGATAGAATCTTACGAAGTCTGCTCGTCTCGGAAGCACCCTCCACTCCACTGCAGAAGGATCTCCAAGACCTTAGCTTCGCATTTCTTATCATGTTCTTAAATCTGTTCACTGAGGACTTATAAGCTGACCAGTTTCCTGATCTCTTGGCCTCATTAAAAAGTCTACGGGAGGCTTTTCGTGCCTCCGCGATATCCGAGCTCCACCAGGGTGGTTTGCTCTTACCTCGGCAGATATTCATTCTGCAGGATTCCGAAGTCGCGCGTTCAAACGCGTTGGTTAATGCATCCACCGCGACTTCAATGTCCCGCCGATTTTCTATTCTCGGTGGACTCGAAAGAAAATCGGAAAGGAGAGACCGTTGCCGCTCCCAATCCGTTTTCCTTCTATTACGTCGGGGGGTGACCCCATGTACCCGAATCACTACGTCGAATTCAATATACCTATGATCAGAGAACGAGCAGTCACTAGAGACCTTCCATGCCCTAATCAAATCTGCTCCAACAATAACCGGCAGGTTTCGAGTGGCTGCCATCTTAATTTCCTCCCCGAATGAGCTCCATTATATCCTTAGGTTCGGCAGGTTCGTCCAGTATTCGTGCCATGGCTCTAGGCCTGCGGGGTATCTCTTCGAGGGGTACCACGTCAAGCTTCGCTCCTGCCCATAGGCCTTCCAAAAGAGCGACCGCTTGCTTTAATAGCATAGCCGAACGCTCGTTTGAACATGCCATGAGTTTGACACGTCCACGAAACCAACCTGCATCGTCGCATTGAGGGAAGGGGCCTGGGTTGTCTTTAATGACCCTCCAGAACACTCCCATCAACTTCTTGCGTACCACCTCCCAGTTAGCGTGGGAGATGGAGCTATCCGCGTCATTCCGATCAATGACGGCGCGTACTAGGTTGCCTTTTGCAACCTCACTGAAGCTTCTGTTCATAGATTTATGACACATAAACTATAGTAAATGCGAATAAAAGAAAAATGAGGTCAACAATTATCCTCCTCCATCCCTTCCCAAGATTACCAATTTTGAAACAAAACAAAATTCTTTCGAATGCAAAGCTCCGATTAAAAAAAGGTAAACGGCTTTTAAGTCCCCGAATTTTGGTTAGATACTCCCATGATAATTTAACCTTTGGTAAAAAAAACCATTTTTCCCCGTTTCGGAAATTTAATTGTTAAAACAAAAAAAAAAAAATTAAATAAATAAATTTTATTTCACCATTTAAATTAATACTTTTTTAGCTATATAACTTCAAAATTTTGTTGGAATAGCTCGATATGTTATGATTTTGTCATCTTGACATCTTTTTTTAGTTTTTGAAAATGTCATAAGATTTCCTTTGGTGCTACTTACATGTATATCGAGCATATATTTAAGCTAGATGAGCTTCCAAAATCCCGCCTTCCCGTGATTTTGTTTTCTTATATTATATGTAAATACTAAAAATGTGTATAAACACATTTTGTACCAAACTAAAAAATACAAACAGCTAACAAAATTTCATTTCAAAATGTCCATATGGGG
Source organism: Gymnosoma rotundatum (assembly GCA_916610165.2). Taxonomy (NCBI): domain Eukaryota; kingdom Metazoa; phylum Arthropoda; class Insecta; order Diptera; family Tachinidae; genus Gymnosoma; species Gymnosoma rotundatum. The sequence continues at coordinate 37,539,771 of OU744340.1, read as the reverse complement.
AAATGCGTAATCTTACATTTTTCTTTATTCTATTACTATAAACCTATACAAATTCTGAATATAACCTTTACAGTTCTGAAATTTAAAATGCCGAGGCTTTCGCCACAGTAGTCCGCTAAGCCGCAATTTTTCAATTTTGACCCATTTTTGGGCATTTGAAAAATGTCCATATGGGGAAATGCGTAATTTTACATTTTTCTTAATTTTATTACTAAAAGCCTATACAAATTCTAAATATAACCCTTACAGTTCTGAAATCTACAATGCCGAGGCTTTCGCCCCAGTAGTCCGCTTAGCCGCACCTTTTTAATTTTGACGCATTTTTTGGGCATTTGATAAATGCCTGTATAAAAAGAGGAAAATAAATTTTTCGACCCTATTTATTGTTATATTTTGACTTTGTATATTTTGCTATAAATAAATAAACTTAATTTATTCATTTATATACTTTTTTATATAATATTTTTATCTTTCATACGCAAATGTTTAAATAATTCAATTATGTTAACATTTTTTGAGTGATTCCTTCAAATATAAATATTTCATGATATTCTCATGAAATATTTATTATTTTGAACTAAACTAAAAAAGGAAATGTATTACTGCGGGGATCAATGGATTTTACCCAAATTTTTGTATAGAAAACTAGAAAGTCTTATATCAAAAGCCAAATTTATTAAATGAGAACTCCATTGAATCAATAAGACAAAAGACAACAACAACTCAAAAATGTTCTATACAAAAAACACAGCAAACATTCAGTAATATTTTTATTTTTTCTAGTTTTCTATACAAAAATTTGGGTAAAATCCACTGATGAGCTATTTAAGCAGTAGTGAAATGGCCATATGGATATGGAAGTTCAACGTGGATAAGTGTTTTTGTGACAGGGTTGGGAGGGCATCCTCGTGGGATAACACCTGCCACGAAAGTTGCTATTTGTGTGAGCGTGTTGACGTGGTTTTAAGTATTTGTTTATTTATTTTGTTGTGGTTTTTTTTGTGTAGAATATTTTTAAGTGCGGCGTACCCAATGGGAAGGGTTGGAACCTAACTGGGATGTGCTTACTATAAGGAAAAAAATGAGCTGGTCGGAAACCTCATTGGTCCCTACGGCCGTAACATAAATACTTTTCATTTTTTAGTTTAGTTTAAAATAATAAATATTTCATGAGAATATCATGAAACATTTATATTTGGAGGAATCATGCACGAATAAAGTAAATTAAATTTTAAAAGAATTCAAATAATAAATTTTCATATTTGAGAGTGAGAAATATGTAAACTATAACAGGGTTGTCTAAAACGAAGCTAACTGACGGAGCTATCTTCACACCCTTATCAAAGGTTTAAATCAATTATTTCAAAAAGAACCTTCAAACAAGAACGTTTGAAATCTAGGAGGGGAGTAGTTAACACATCCCACATTTAAAACTCCGCCACTGTACAAAATATTTAAATAAAAATACCAGACAAAAATATGATCTATGTTTTCCTGAAAAAGAATTTGTTTTTCTGATGTTGCACACGTACACAATATTTTCTGCAACCGTGGGAATCGCCAATTAAGCAATTTTAGAGAATAGCATTAAGTTAAATTAAGAAACTATTTTGTAAACATTAGTTTAGTTGCTAATAGAACTCAATAATATATAAATATTGGTGGTTTATCGAAGTTGGATGGTTTTCTCTAACGATTTACTACAGCCCTTAGGTACTTTCTTCGTGTCCCAAGTGGGACATCATCTCTGGTCACCTTAGTGCGTGCAAATAAATGTAAATTTTCTTACGGTTTTACAGACAGTTATATCCACTAACCGTCTCGACTCTTTGTTAACTTTATTTTCTTTTTTATAGTACTGGAATATGCTGCCGTTATCCGGAAATCTATACAGGCCCCGCAGAAGATGCTCTTTTACAGGAATTTACGGATAAATTACAACAAATACGAAATTCTAAGTATGCTTTGTTAAAAAAATTTTTACATTTCTTTTTTTATTTACTTGTTCAAGTAGTTGCCGGATAAGTACTTCAATTGCTGGACTTCGGAAATCTTGCCTTGTTTATGGAAATTTATGCGCCAAATTGGATACTAGCATTGAAAGTCCCTTAATAAGCGGTGACGCTTTTCACAAGCCATTATCATATTTTACAGAATTAATAAGTGATATATTCAAGTATTTTCATACATGGCTCTTAAAACTAAAGTATTCTGCACATCAGTTTGATCCAATCAAAATAGACAGCATAGAACATTACAAAAAACAAGTAGAAATATCTGAAGATTTCGAAGAATATTTAAACGTCGGTTTGACATACTGCAAGTGTCTACGTCCAAAAACGAAATGTCCAATTTAAAATTACTGTTTTATTAACTAATAATAAAAATAAATACCTTTTTTCGTTAAAAAAAAATCGTTTTTTTTTTAATTTATTTCTTAAGTAGTATTAAAACACTTAAGATTTCATACACACCTTGTTTTACATAAAATTCTAAAAATCATGTACATTTATATTTAGCCTTATAATATTTACATTTTTTACTAAATATGTCATTTCATCTTACATTTTTCATTCTGTTCAGTAATTTATCAAACAGCCTCAAGCTCTTGTAGAATAACGATCGCTACATTTGTGTTGAACTAACTCGTTCAATCCGAAAAACATAAACATTTCTTAATCCGTATGGTTTGCATTCTCCCCCAGAAGAATTAAAGAGTTATATAAAAAGATAAGGTTTTAAAATTTCAGTATAAATTATTTTATTTTTTCAGATATTACCGTTTTTCAACAAACGATGTACTCGTTTAAATTGCTCAAAACGAATATTTTGTAGATATTGGAAGATGGCGATACAAGTTAAATAAACCGTTAGCGGCTTTGCTCGTTAGAATCCAAATTAATACTCCGAGAATACAAAGTTAATAAAACGAGTATAATTTAGAACCTAAAAACGTAATAAAAGGGTTAATCAAGAAAGTTGACAAATTGAAGATATTTTACATTAAACATTACCGGCCACCTTGCACCGTTAGATGCAACCTAAGAATCAAGACTTTAATATATTTGAGTATTTTATTACATAAAATTATATTTTTTAAAATAAGTTAACTTTTATAACGGTTTTTACGACAGACCCAAAAACTGAATTGCGTAGCAATGGTTTTTACCACAGACTAGTAAACTGAACCCTTGCGGGATGGTTTTGGCAGATCCATAAACTGATAATTTTTAATTAAAAAGGCAATTGTCCGGATATTACCCAGCCAAATATGGTGTGTTGCGTAATCAGACAACCCGGATAGAAGAACTTCTTTCTGTTAGCACTTGGGAGGGAACCTCAGGACCAAGAACTAAAGCCACCTGACCTCAATGAAAACCCGGAAAATGTTTTCGCACAATTCCCGCCACGTCCCCAATAGGGGTTTTAATTCCTTGCATTTTCCTTACTTTTGCTGTAATGGAAATGTGTTTGAAAGAGTCATAAAAGGATGTGATCGGGATTCGACAATACGAATTGAAAACAGTAATCCCCACGAGTTATTACCGGACGAATCTAATATTGTGACTACCCATGACCAGTTTCGCCTGAAGCGTACGCACGCCTTGTTGGAGCCTTAACATTTCTGTATTTGCATCTAAAATAATTCTTATGTTGTTTTCGAAGTTTTTATACTTAACGGCAATGTTTTTGGCTTTTCTACAAATTTGGATAAAGGTTTCCGGTTGCTAAAGCCGAGCTGGCGAAATACGCAGGTATCTAGCTTTTCCAAAAAAAAAACAAGTAAATTGCATTTTTGTTTGAAAATGTTATGGGATATTAGCATAATATAATAAATAGCTGAAATTTTTGTTTGTTTGTGTTCGCATCACGTAAAAACTGCTGGATGGATTCAAATAAAATATATGTATATACGTAAATTTTATAGAGTTCCTAATTTTTCACTCTAGTGACTTTGTTGGCATCTAATAGTGCGTTTCCATTTACGTGATTTTGGCCAAATTACTTGATTTGCTCAAATCAAGTGTTTGCTCTTGATTTCCCATACATATTTCATATGAGCAAATCACTTTGTAGGACATGATTTGCAGCAAATCACATCGAGAACTGTATGTATGACACTGCGTAGCCTCTGTAATTGAAAATGCAACACCGAGTCAACCATGAATGGTGAATAACAAATTCGAAAAATACAAACTATAAAAAAATAAATTGTAAGTAATTATAAAGAATAAGTGAACATAAGTGTGTAAAAACATTAATTTTAATATAAACATACATATATGCAATATTAAAGCCCCAAGTGCAACAAAAAAACAAAATTTAATTAAAAGTGACCCGGTGTGTTCATCCTCATTATAATTTTTTTCTTTTTAATAGAGCACACATATCTTTAATTTTGAAAAAACAAAAAAAAGAAAAAAATATGGTCTAGTCAGGAGGATTTATTGTTGTGCGACCTTTGGGCGTCCAAAATTGATATGTTGAGGGGATCTAGGAAGAACTCTCATATCATGTAGGAGATGCGCCTGGAGCTAGAAGCTATGGGTGGAGTTTTGGTATCTGCTGAAGAAATAAAAAATAAAATACACAATCAGACTACAAGATGTAGGTAAAAAATATTTTTACGTTTATTTAAATTATAAACGTTTTATTTATGAGTTCTTTATTTTGCAAAATAATTACACACACAACTTTTAGAGTTATAATTAAATTACACTTCATTTAATCAATTACTTGACGATTTAACTATTCGCGATTAATAATACACGTTGGCAACTTTACTTGTTATACAAGATCTTAACTAAATGACGCTCACAATAAGAATGAATCAGCACGTAATGGCATTGCTTTTCTATACCCTATTTTTAGGCGTTAATGAATATTCGAGAATTTCTACCGCCATCTGCTGCGTAGTTGAAAATGCCGCGTTGCCACTTTTATCTCAGACAGATTAGTGAGCATTGTTATTTACTTCTAGAACCGTCAATCATTATATAAAAATACATGTTGTGTATTTTTATTTAGTTATTAATTATTTTAAATTGACCTTTTTGGTTTACTTTATTTTGGGTTATATAGTTTTACCTATATTAGGCTTTTAAGGTCTATGCTTATTATAAATGTAAATCAAAACTATAATTCCATTTTTTTATCCAACGTTTCGCTGGTATTTTCCAGCTTCCTCAGGGATAAGTTTTATTAGTTCTGGCAACGATATATATAAACATAAACACAATAAGTACTTTAAAAAAAACAACATCATGATGACTTATTTTTACTAATCTGACTTACATAAAGTTTTTTTGTCAATTCCGCACACTTATATTAAACAATATTAGTTTTGCACACCACTACATTATACACAAATATTTTAGCGAACGCAAAATTAACTTGAAAAAACATAACATAAACAATTAAGTAAAAACTAGTATCACAGTTGGAGCAGAAATTACTAAACTAAACTATTGCAATTAAATAATTAGCACTGATGTTGTCTTTGTCCTCTTTTCTGTTTATTGCATCTGTTGTCCTTTGTTGTATTCTCAAACTTTCCAGGGTATATCGTTTGTTCTCCCTCACTTCTTTGTCCAATATTTTAACATTAACAAGATCTGCATTATGCCCCAAATCTTTGCAATGTTGTGCGAGTGCAGTTGTTTGCTTTTCTTTTCGTATATCGGCTTCATGTTCAGCAATTCTCTTTAGTAGATTTCTCTTTGTTGTACCTACGTATACTTTCCCGCATTTCTCTTGTGTGTTGCCATTACATGTAATTTCATAAACAACATTGCTATGTTCTTGTTTATTTATTTTTGTTTTAGTTTGAGTGAATAATGTGTTAATTGTTTTGTTTGGTTTATGCGCCAAAGCAATTTGTTTATCATTTATTATGTTTTGCATTTGTTTGTTATCTGTAAGCTTTGGTATGTAGGAGATGCTATAGTATTTCTTGGTGTTACCAGATGTGTCGTTTATATCATTCCCGTTGTCCATATTTTTTGACGATTTTATCAAATTGTTTATAAGTTGTATTGGATAATTGTTATTCATTAATGTTTCTCTGACTTTGTCCATATTTTTCTTAATAAATTTGTTGTCACTTAGTTTACGTACTCTTATAATAAAACTTCGTGCTGTATTTATTTTCTGTTGTGTTGGTTGTGTTGAGTCAAAGTTTATCATACGTCCAGATGCTATTGATTTTGAATACCAATCGGTGAGTATCTTGTTTCCATCTGTATATAGTCTCATGTCTAAATATGGTAGCGACTTTTCTTTTTCTATTGTAAATTGTAGTCTTTTGTGGTAATTGTTAAAAGTTTTCATAATCGTTTCCTCGTCATCTTTTCTAATAATTGCAAATAAGTCATCCACATACTTAATCAGAAATTTAATATTTATGTTTAGTCCATTTAATTCCTCTAGTGTATGTTTAAGTAGTGTATCTAGCACTATGCCAGCAATTGTAGGAGATAGTGGGTTCCCCATAGGCATGCCATATGTTTGCTTATAATATGTTTTATCGTAGAGAAAATAGTTGTTGTCATCAAGGCAAAACTGAAGAAGTTTGAGGAATTGCCGTCTAGGTATTTTTGTATGTGTTTGTAATGTGTTCCATTGTTTCATGATATTGTTAGTGGCTAAGTGAATCGGAATATTTGTAAACAGCGATACCACGTCTAAAGAAATAAGAATTTCATCTTCGTCCAGACATATATTTTCTAGTTTTTTCTTCAGTTCTAAAGAGTTTTTTATATTATATTCTTCCAATATAATGTTCTTAAGTATTCCCCCTATGTCTTTCGCTAATTTGTAGCAGGGGACTTCAACTGATGAAGAAATTGGGCGGAGAGGTGTATTTGGTTTATGAATTTTCGGAAGGCCGTACAATCTTGGAGCTGTGGCTGAATTAGCAGTAAGTTGAGCTTTCTCGAATCTTGTGATGTGTTTGTCCTTAAATAATTCCGTGATTAATTTGTTGTTTTCCCTCAGTAGTTTTTGGGTTGGGTCTGTTCTCATCGTCTTATATGTACTTCTGTCCTCCAAAAGTTTCTCCATTTCTCTCATGTAGTCACTCCTGTATAATACAACTGTCATATTACCTTTACCAGATTTTGTAATTATTATGTCATCTTTATATTTTTTCAAAAGTTATCTGGTTTCGTCATATATATTAAGAATGAATTTCTCTTTTTGCGTGTTTTTATAAGTCCTTCTATGGGTTAAAATTCGATTAACTATTTTACTCCTAATTATTTCCTTTTGTCTATCATCAGTAATTGTTTGTACCCATTGTTCAATGTCTGCAATTAAATTTATCGTAGATATATTGTCCCTTCTCACTGGTAATGCATATTTTGATCCAAGGGATAGGAGCCACTTGTAATCCTCGGGAAATTTTATATTAGTTTTATTTATAAACCAGTTTTCGTTGTACCGTAGATTGTATTCTCTAAGTAGTTTAGTTTTCAGATTTTGGATCTTCCTTTGATGAACTTGTCTATTTGATAACGCGAGTTGTTTAATTCTATATTTCTGATTTTTTATGAAATTTCCGTAGTCATAGTTGTCTAAGTTTAAATTAAGAAAATGTAATATTTTGCTCCTTTCCATCTTAATATTCTTTAGACTAACATGTGTTTCTGTTATCTCCAAATTTGATATTTTAATATGAAATTTTTCTAATTTCTTTTTTAGTTCGCATGATGTTTCTCTTGATCGAAATAATTTTGTTGTGTTTTTTGTCGCATTTATTATATGTGATGGTGTAAGTCCACTTTTTCTACAAGCAAGTAAATATTTTAGTCTTTCCTGGTGCTTAGCTAATCTTTTAGTTTCCCTGCAATATTTCTTGAGTAATATGCAGGTATCCACGTCATATTTTAGTTTGATGTGTTCAAAATAGTTTTTCATATCGTCTTCTGATTTAATAATCCTAATTTTTCGGCGGGCCCTCCGATAATTTATTAATTATTTTAAATTGACCATTTTGGTTTACTTTATTTTGGGTTATATAGTTTTACCTATATTGGGCTTTTAAGGTCTTTGCTTATTATAAATGTAAATCAAAACAATAATTCCATTTTTTTATCCAACGTTTCGCTGGTATTTTCCAGCTTCCTCAGGGATAAGTTTTATTAGATCTGGCAACGATATATATAAACATAAACACAATAAGTACTTAAAAAAAACAACAACATGATGACTTATTTTTACTAATCTGACTTGCATAAAGTTTTTTGTCAATTCCGCACACTTATATTAAACAATATTAGTTTTGCACACCACTACATTAAACACAAATATTTTAACGAACGTAAAATTAACTTGAAAAAACATAACATAAACAATTAAGTAAAAACTAGTATCACAGTTGGAGCAGAAATTACTAAACTAAATTATTGCAATTAAATAATTAGCACTGATGTTGTCTTTGTCCTCTTTTCTGTTTATTGCATCTGTTGTCCTTTGTTGTATTCTCAAACTTTCAAGGGTATATCGTTTGTTCTCCCTCACTTCTTTGTCCAATATTTTAACATTAACAAGATCTGCATTATGCCCCAAATCTATGCAATGTTGTGCGAGTGCTGTTGTTTGCTTTTCTTTTCGTATATCGGCTTCATGTTCAGCAATTCTCTTTAGTAGATTTCTCTTTGTTGTACCTACGTATACTTTCCCGCATTTCTCTTGTGTGTTGCCATTACATGTAGTTTCATAAACAACATTGCTTTGTTCTTGTTTATTTATTTTTGTTTTAGTTTGAGTGAATAATGTGTTAATTGTTTTGTTTGGTTTATGCGCCAAAGCAATTTGTTTATCATTTATTATGTTTTGCATTTGTTTGTTATCTGTAAGCTTTGGTATGTAGGAGATGCTATAGTATTTCTTGGTGTTACCAGATGTGTCGTTTATATCATTCCCGTTGTCCATATTTTTTGACGATTTTATCAAATTGTTTATAAGTTGTATTGGATAATTGTTATTAATTAATGTTTCTCTGACTTTGTCCATATTCTTCTTAATAAATTTGTTGTCACTTAGTTTACGTACTCTTATAATAAAACTTCGTGCTGTATTTATTTTCTGTTGTGTTGGTTGTGTTGAGTTAAAGTTTATCATACGTTCAGATGCTATTGATTTTGAATACCAATCGGTGAGTATCTTGTTTCCATCTCTATATAGTCTCATGTCTAAATATGGTAGCGACTTTTCTTTTTCTTTTTCTATTGTAAATTGTAGTCTTTTGTGGTAATTGTTAAAAGTTTTCATAATCGTTTCCTCGTCATCTTTTCTAATAATTGCAAATAAGTCATCCACATACTTAATCAGAAATTTAATATTTATGTTTAGTCCATTTAATTCCTCTAGTGTATGTTTAAGTAGTGTATCTAGCACTATGTCAGCAATTGTAGGAGATAGTGGGTTCCCCATAGGCATGCCATATGTTTGCTTATAATATGTTTTATCGTAGAAAAAATAGTTGTTGTCATCAAGGCAAAACTGAAGAAGTTTGAGGAATTGTCGTCTAGGTATTTTTGTATGTGTTTGTAATGTGTTCCATTGTTTCATGATATTGTTAATGGCTAAGTGAATCGGAATATTTGTAAACAGCGATACCACGTCTCAAGAAATAAGAATTTCATCTTCGTCCAGACATATATTTTCTAGTTTTTTCTTTAGTTCTAAAGAGTTTTTTATATTATATTCTTCCAATATAATGTTCTTAAGTATTCCCCCTATGTATTTCGCTAATTTGTAGCAGGGGACTTCAACTGATGAAGAAATTGGGCGGAGAGGTGTATTTGGTTTATAAATTTTCGGAAGGCCGTACAATCTTGGAGCTGTGGCTGAATTAGCAGTAAGTTGAGCTTTCTCGAATCTTGTGATGTGTTTGTCCTTAAATAATTCCGTGATTAATTTGTTGTTTTCCCTTAGTAGTTTTTGGGTTGGGTCTGTTCTCATCGTCTTATATGTACTTCTGTCCTCCAAAAGTTTCTCCATTTCTCTCTTGTAGTCACTCCTGTATAATACAACTGTCATATTACCTTTATCAGATTTTGTAATTATTATGTCATCTTTATATTTTTTCAAAAGTTTTCTGGTTTCGTCATATATATTAAGAATGAATTTCTCTTTTTGCGTGTTTTTATAAGTCCTTCTATGGGTTAAAATTCGATTAACTATTTTACTCCTAATTATTTCCTTTTGTCTATCATCAGTAATTGTTTGTACCCATTGTTCAATGTCTGCAATTAAATTTATCGTAGATATATTGTCCCTTCTCACTGGTAATGCATATTTTGATCCAAGGGATAGGAGCCACTTGTAATCCTCGGGAAATTTTATATTAGTTTTATTTATAAACCAGTTTTCGTTGTACCGTAGATTGTATTCTCTAAGTAGTTTAGTTTTCAGATTTTGGATCTTCCTTTGATGAACTTGTCTATCTGATAACGCGAGTTGTTTAATTCTATATTTCTGATTTTTTATGAAATTTCCGTAGTCATAGTTGTCTAAGTTTAAATTAAGAAAATGTAATATTTTGCTCCTTTCCATCTTAATATTCTTTAGACTAACATGTGTTTCTGTTATCTCCAAATTTAATATTTTAATATGAAATTTTTCTAATGTCTTTTTTAGTTCGCATGATGTTTCTCTTGATCGAAATAATTTTGTTGTGTTTTTTGTCGCATTTATTATATGTGATGGTGTAAGTCCACTTTTTCTACAAGCAAGTAAATATTTTAGTCTTTCCTGGTGCTTAGCTAATCTTTTAGTTTATTTAGTTGTTATACAATACAGGTGTGTGTATGTTTGTGTATTGTGTTTGTTTACTTATCGCTTTGTGTTAGTTGTTTTTGTTTTGTAATAAAGATGTTTCGTAGAAACTTCTAGCTTTGAAAACAAACACAATAGGCCATGTCGTTTCACTTTCTTGTGCTTAATTATTTTTAAATCTTTTTATGATTTTAGTAAAGTATTTTTGTAACACTGTCGCCCACTTAAGCCTTTTCGTCCCGAATAGGCTCAACAGCATCGTCTATTTAACCAACTAATCTTAATCTTAATTTGGTGAGACGAAGTTTACACACAACGCAAAGCTTTTCTTTGTCGTTCTCTTTGTAACTCGTCTTGTACATTTGTTGTTGCTTTTTGTGCTAGCATTGGATAGCCACAAAATGCAAGTTTTTATTTTTTAATTATTCATACTTATTTGCTCACAACATTATAGACGCCGTTTCAGTATCATATTGACTGTTATGAGTTAAGTATGAACGTAAATACGCGGTGCCTGCCGTTTGTTTTAATTTTTTCCTGACCAGGATTCGAACCATCGATTTTTCTTTCTAAAAATGTTTATAAATTAATTAAAAAGAACCAAAAGCCGAAAATAAAGTCAATTTTTATTAATTTATAAAATCGATGGTTCGAATCCTGGTCAGGAAAAAATTAAAACAAACGCCAAGCACCGCGTATTTACATTCATACAAATCTGCAAAATGCAGATAAATCTGCCCTTTTGGCAACAATGCTCCAGGGTACGATTAAATCTTTCTACCATGCCATCAGACTGCGGATGCAGTGGTGTCGTTCTTGTCTTTTTGATACCATAAACATCACACATTTCTTTGAATATAGCCGATTCAAAATTTCGTCCCTGGTCTGAATGTAGTTCTAGTGAAACACCGTATCGACACACCCAATTGTTCACAAGGGCGTCTACCACTGTTTTAGATTCTTGGTTTGGAATCGCATACACTTCGGGCCATTTGCTAAAATAATCCATTACCACTAGTACATATCGGTTTCCAGCATCACTAACGGGGAATGGACCTGTGATATCAGTAACTATCCGCTCAAAGGGTGCACCTGCGTTGTACTGTTGAAGTTTGCCACGACTTTTTCTTACAGGACCCGTAATGCACTGCTCGCAATTAGCTTTCCAATCGGCTACGTATTGTTGGCAGCCCACCCAGTAAAACCTGTGCTTTATCTTTTCCAGAGTTTTTGTTATACCCATATGGCTGCCGCTGGGACCGTTATGGAACTGCTTTCGTATCTCATTTCTTTTAGAAGTTGGCACGACAATTAAGTCCGTTGTAGTTTTGCCATCTGTACTTTACTAAGATCGATATAAGCAGCCATCTTCTACTTTCAGGCTATACCACTGAGCCCAGTATGATTTTGCTAGTTGGCTCTCTGCCGATATGTCATTAGGATTCGGTCTTCTGTTGATTTGCTTAGCCAATATAACTTTTCCCAAAATTGGGTCATCATTCTGGGCCTTCGACCAGTCTTCCCTTGACCCAATTTGGGTAAGCCGCACATCAATAACGTACTCCTTTTTCTTGACTTTTGTGCAGTGCTTGCACTCTACATTACATGGCCGTCTTGACAGGGCATCAGCATTATTGTGCTTTCCACCTTTTCTATGCACAATACTAAAGTCATAGCTCTGCGGACGTTCAGGATTCTTAAATTGCATCAACCAACGTAATGCAGAATGGTCCGTTCTTAAAGTGAAATGTTGACCATATACGTACTTGTTGTAATGTTTAACACACTCCAGCACTGCTAAAAACTCCCTTCGTGTAACGCAGTAATTTCTATCAGGCTTGGAGAGCACCCTGCTGTAATAGCCAATGAACTTTTCTGTTCCATTAACCTCCTGAGAAAGCACTCCTCCTATTTCATAGCCACATGCATCCGTGTCCAATATGAATTTCTGTCCAGCTATTGGATAGGCGAGGACTGGTGCCGTACACAAAAGCTTCTTGAGCTCCTGGAATGCTTCTTCCGCTGCTTCACTCCAGTGGTATGGTTGCGATTTCCTGGTTAACTCGTGGAAGCTAGAAGCGACTTGAGCAAAGTTTGGCACAAATCTCCTGTAGTATGTGCAAAGCCCCACGAAACTACACAGCTCATTAAGATTTTGTGGGCGAGGCCAAGTCCTTACTGCCAGTACTTTGTCTTCATCAGTTGACACGCCCTCTGCCGTTACACAATGCCCCAGGTATTTGACCTCCTTTTGAAACAAACCACATTTCTTAACACTTAATTTTAATCCTGCAGCTGTTATACGCTTGAAAACTTCATCCAGGTTTTTGAGGTGTTCGTCAAAAGTCTTCGCCTTCACGATTATGTCATCCAGATACACTAAGCACGTCTTCCAATTGAGACCCTTAAGCATACGTTCCATTAAACGCTCAAAAGTAGCTAGAGCGTTGCAGAGCCCGAATGGCATCACCTTGAACTGCCATAAACCACCACTTGCGCTAAAGGCAGTTTTCTCCTTGTCTTTATCAGCTATCTCTACTTGCCAATAGCCGCTTTGCAAGTCCAAGGTTAAGAACCATTCCGTTCCAGCCAACGTGTCTAAGGTATCGTCAATTCTAGGCAACGGATAACTGTCTTTCTTGGTGACGTCATTGAGCTTCTTGAAGTCAACACAAAACCTGGTACTTCCGTCCTTCTTCTTTACTAAAACTATTGGTGAACTCCATGGACTCGAGGATGGCTCAATGACTCCGTTGTGTTCCATTTCACTGACAAGTTCTTTGATCTTGTTGCGTTTTGCTAGGGGAACACTTCTGGATGCTTGTTTTATAGGCCTCGCTTCGCCAGTATTAATTTCATTTTTAACAGCTGCCGTTCTACCTTGGCTTTTATTATTTAGGGCGAGGACGGAGGCGTGTTTTCTAAGCAACTGCTTTGCTTTGTTTCTGTCAGGAGGTGTTAGTCCTGCCACCGATTTTTGCACCTGTTCTGCTAATGAATCTCTTTCTGTGGCTGTTATTTTAGGACATACTGTATTCGCCGCACAATTAATTATAGGTTCTGCTGGCTCACATCAACCCATCTCAAAATTCCTGTTAATTGTTTTTTCGCTATTGGACAGATTAGGTACTCTCACAGGAACTCTGCCATCGTCGCAGATTTTCACGGGGGCTTTTGCTGTTATGATATCGTCTTTTAGTTCTTTTGGTTCCACCACCCACAACCGGTTATCCTCATAATCTGTCTCCGCCTGAGGTGGTAATTTCTGACGTTCAACGGCAAATAGCTTTTTTACTGTGGTCCTGCTGTCATATCCAACATCCAGGGGAATATCCACATTGCACCAGATCATTAATTGTTCGCCCATATGCAGACTAATACCGTGGGCAATCATAAAGTCTGCACCAATGATAGCTTCATCTACTATATCGGCAACAACAAATACATGGTCAGCGCTGATGTTTGCAATAGTCATTCTTACCCTGGCTTTTCCATAGACAGTGGCTAAGTCGCCAGTAGCAGTGCGCAGTCGTACATTATTTAACGGTTCCACTGCCCCTTTTACTAAATCGGACCTTATAATTGACTGAGATGATCCTGTGTCTATGGTGAGGACTTGCTTACTTCCTTTTATAAGACCGCAAATAGTTAGGTTGCTATTTTTCTGTTGTATAATGGAAATGGAGATTGTGGGGCCATCGATGGTGGGAGCCAGCACTTGTCCCTTAGTGCTAGCTCTATTAAGTTTAACGGTGACGGATCTACAGTTCCACTGAAAATGGCCAGCCTCACCGCATTTAAAGCATTTAGTGCGAGAATTACTTTTTTTCTCCTCCATTATCTGTTTGACTAACTCTTTTATCTCGCTTCTACTGTCTGTGTTACAAGTTTCAGTATCAAGACATCGCACCTTGTACACCTGTGGCTTCGAGATGACTTTTGCGGTCTCCTGGGCTAGTGCATACGAGATGGTTTCTGCAAAATCTTAAACTGATCCAGAAACGGCTGATCTTCGCCTGGGTAAGTCAGCTGCACCGAAGTCTTGAAGCGTCTCATTTGCCTTCTGCACCCTGCCTCGTAACTCCATTCTGTAGAGTTCTCTTTTATGCTCCCCACCGTACTTGCGTTATAACGCTACCATTATGTCCTCATAATTATTTCTGCAACCGGCTGGTAAGTTTTCGAGAGTCTGTGCTGCTGGTCTCTTTAAGGCCAGAATTAGCTCTATAGCTTTTTCTTCGTTGTCCCATCTATTTTTGCTGGCCACTGTTTTAAACTGGAACAAAAAAACATTAAAAGGTGTGGTGCCGTCAAAGCTCGGGGTGTTAATCTTGCTGGCGTGCTCAGAGATAACTCTCACCGGTCCCTCTCTAATTTGTAGATCGCCAATCTGCACTTTTAATTCATGTAATTCTTCGTCTACTTCTCTCTTTAGGCCGCACAATTTCTCATCAAACTCGCTGACCCTCTCTTCTACGATGTTCACTCGTTTGTCGAAGACTTCTGATAATTCTTCAAATTTCTCATTTACCTTCGCTAAAAGACTTTCCCCGTTGACGCTAGAGCTTTCCTGCATTGCTTTAAAGCTTCTGGTTTTGGTTTTCCTGCTTCTGGTTGTTTTCTTCTTTTTTCTTCATCTGGTTCTGGTTGGTTTCTTCTATTTTCTTCATTATAGCGGCAAACATTGAATTTAAGTCTTTAACGCTGTTTGTTGCTGGGGTACATACTTCAATCTCTTCCTTTTCGTCTTTTTCTCCAAATTCGTATGTCCCAATATCGATACCACTCTGCTAAAATTCATCTATTAACCGCTTTTGCAATTCCGCTTTATTGCCTGCTGTCGGTAGATTTAACTTACTCAGCTCCATTTTTAGCTGCTCAACTTTTAGCTCGTCGAATTTCATTGTAATTATTTATTTATTATTTTGCAATTTCACTTCTGACACCAGTTGTTACGTTTATTTAAATTATAAACGTTTTATTTATTCAGACAACCCGGATAGAAGAAGTTCTTTCTGTTAGCACTTGGGAGGAAACCTCAGGACCAAGAACTAAAGCCACCTGACCTGAATGAAAACCCGGAAAATGTTTTCGCACAATTCCCGCCACGTCCCCAATAGGGGTTTTAATTCCTTGCATTTGCCTTACTTTTGCTGTAATGGAAATGTGTTTGAAAGAGTCATAAAAGGATGTGATCGGGATTCGACAATACGAATTGAAAACAGTAATCCCCACGAGTTATTACCGAACGAATCTAATATTGTGACTACCCATGACCAGTTTCGCCTGAAGCGTACTCACGCCTTGTTGAAGCCTTAACATTTCTGTATTTGCATCTAAAATAATTCTTATGTTGTTTTCGAAGTTTTTATACTTAACGGCAATGTTTTTGGCTTTTCTACAAATTTGGATAAAGGTTTCCGGTTGCTAAAGCCGAGCTGGCGAAATACGCAGGTATCTAGCTTTTCCAAAAAAAAACAAGTAAATTGCATTTTTGTTTGAAAATGTTATGGGATATTAGCATAATATAATAAATAGCTGAAATTTTTGTTTGTTTGTGTTCGCATCACGTAAAAACTGTTGGATGGATTCAAATAAAATATATGTATATACGTAAATTTTATAGAGTTCCTAATTTTTCACTCTAGTGACTTTGTTGGCATCTAATAGTGCGTTTCCATTTACGTGATTTTGGCCAAATTACTTGATTTGCTCAAATCAAGTGTTTGCTCTTGATTTCCCATACATATTTCATATGAGCAAATCACTTTGTAGGACATGATTTGCAGCAAATCACATCGAGAACTGTATGTATGACACTGCGTAGCCTCTGTAATTGAAAATGCAACACCGAGTCAACCATGAATGGTGAATAACAAATTCGAAAAATACAAACTATAAAAAAATAAATTGTAAGTAATTATAAAGAATAAGTGAACATAAGTGTGTAAAACATTAATTTTAATATAAACATACATATTTGCAATATTAAAGCCCCAAGTGCAACAAAAAAACAAAATTTAATTAAAAGTGACCCGGTGTGTTCATCCTCATTATAATTTTTTTCTTTTTAATAGAGCACACATATCTTTAATTTTGAAAAAACAAAAAAAGAAAAAAATATGGTCTAGTCAGGAGGATTTATTGTTGTGCGACCTTTGGGCGTCCAAAATTGATATGTTGAGGGGATCTAGGAAGAACTCTCATATCATGTGGGAGATGCGCCTGGAGCTAGAAGCTATGGGTGGAGTTTTGGTATCTGCTGAAGAAATAAAAAATAAAATACACAATCAGACTATAAGATGTAGGTAAAAAATATTTTTACGTTTATTTAAATTATAAACGTTATATTTATGAGTTCTTTATTTTGCAAAATAATTACACACACAACTTTTAGAGTTATAATTAAATTACACTTCATTTAATCAATTACTTGACGATTTAACTATTCGCGATTAATAATACACGTTGGCAACTTTATTTGTTATACGACAAGATCTTAACTAAATGACGCTCACAATAAGAATGAATCAGCACGTAATGGCATTGCTTTTCTATACCCTATTTTTAGGCGTTAATGAATATTCGAGAATTTCTACCGCCATCTGCTGCGTAGTTGAAAATGCCGCGTTGCCACTTTTATCTCAGACACATTAGTGAGCATTGTTATTTACTTCTAGAACCTTCAATCATTATATAAAAATACATGTTGTGTATTTTTATTTAGTTGTTATACAATACAGGTGTGTGTATGTTTGTGTGTTGTGTTTGTTTACTTATCGCTTTGTGTTAGTTGTTTTTGTTTTGTAATAAAGATGTTTCGTAGAAACTTCTAGCTTTGAAAACAAACACAATAGGCCATTTCGTTTCACTTTCTTGGGCTCAATTATTTTTAAATCTTTTTATGATTTTAGTAAAGTATTTTTGTAACACTGCCGCCCACTTAAGCCTTTTCGTCCCGAATAGGCTCAACAGCATCGTATATTTAACCAACTAATCTTAATGTTAATTTGGTGAGACGAAGTTTACACACAACGCAAAGCTTTTCTTTGTCGTTCTCTTTGTAACTCGTCTTGTACATTTGTTGTTGCTTTTTGTGCTAGCATTGGATAGCCACAAAATGCAAGTTTTTATTTTTTAATTATTCATACTTATTTGCTCACAACATTATAGACGCCGTTTCAGTATCATATTGACTGTTATGAGTTAAGTATGAATGTAAATACGCGGTGCCTGCCGTTTGTTTTAATTTTTTCCTGACCAGGATTCGAACCATCGATTTTTCTTTCTAAAAATGTTTATAAATTAATTAAAAAGAACCAAAAAGCCGAAAATAAAGTCAATTTTTATTAATTTATAAAATCGATAGTTCGAATCCTGGTCAGGAAAAAATTAAAACAAACGCCAAGCACCGCGTATTTACATTCATACAAATCTGCAAAATGCAGATAAATCTGCCCTTTTGGCAACAATGCTCCAGGGTACGATTAAATCTTTCTACCGTGCCATCAGACTGCGGATGCAGTGGTGTCGTTCTTGTCTTTTTGATACCATAAACATCACACATTTCTTTGAATATAGCCGATTCAAAATTTCGTCCCTGGTCTGAATGTAGTTCTAGTGAAACACCGTATCGACACACCCAATTGTTCACAAGGGCGTCTACCACTGTTTTAGATTCTTGGTTTGGAATCGCATACACTTCGGGCCATTTGCTAAAATAATCCATTACCACTAGTACATATCGGTTTCCAGCATCACTAACGGGGAATGGACCTGTGATATCAATAACTATCCGCTCAAAGGGTGCACCTGCGTTGTACTGTTGAAGTTTGCCACGACTTTTTCTTACAGGACCCGTAATGCACTGCTCGCAATTAGCTTTCCAATCGGCTACGTATTGTTGGCAGCCCACCCAGTAAAACCTGTGCTTTATCTTTTCCAGAGTTTTTGTTATACCCATATGGCTGCCGCTGGGACCGTTATGGAACTGCTTTCGTATCTCATTTCTTTTAGAAGTTGGCACGACAATTAAGTCCGTTGTAGTTTTGCCATCTGTACTTTACCAAGATCGATATAAGCAGCCATCTTCTACTTTCAGGCTATACCACTGAGCCCAGTATGATTTTGCTAGTTGGCTCTCTGCCGATATGTCATTAGGATTCGGTCTTCTGTTGATTTGCTTAGCCAATATAACTTTTCCCAAAATTGGGTCATCATTCTGGGCCTTCGACCAGTCTTCCCTTGACCCAATTTGGGTAAGCCGCACATCAATAACGTACTCCTTTTTCTTGACTTTTGTGCAGTGCTTGCACTCTACATTACATGGCCGTCTTGACAGGGCATCAGCATTATTGTGCTTTCCACCTTTTCTATGCACAATACTAAAGTCATAGCTCTGCGGACGTTCAGGATTCTTAAATTGCATCAACCAACGTAATGCAGAATGGTCCGTTCTTAAAGTGAAATGTTGACCATATACGTACTTGTTGTAATGTTTAACACACTCCAGCACTGCTAAAAACTCCCTTCGTGTAACGCAGTAATTTCTTTCAGGCTTGGAGAGCACCCTGCTGTAATAGCCAATGAACTTTTCTGTTCCATTAACCTCCTGAGAAAGCACTCCTCCTATTTCATAGCCACATGCGTCCATGTCCAATATGAATTTCTGTCCAGCTATTGGATAGGCGAGGACTGGTGCCGTACACAAAAGCTTCTTGAGCTCCTGGAATGCTTCTTCCGCTGCTTCACTCCAGTGGTATGGTTGCGATTTCCTGGTTAACTCGTGGAAGCTAGAAGCGACTTGAGCAAAGTTTGGCACAAATCTCCTGTAGTATGTGCAAAGCCCCACGAAACTACGCAGCTCATTAAGATTTTGTGGGCGAGGCCAAGTCCTTACTGCCAGTACTTTGTCTTCATCAGTTGACACGCCCTCTGCCGTTACACAATGCCCCAGGTATTTGACCTCCTTTTGAAACAAACCACATTTCTTAACACTTAATTTTAATCCTGCAGCTGTTATACGCTTGAAAACTTCATCCAGGCTTTTGAGGTGTTCGTCAAAAGTCTTCCCCTTCACGATTATGTCATCCAGATACACTAAGCACGTCTTCCAATTGAGACCCTTAAGCATACGTTCCATTAAACGCTCAAAAGTAGCTACAGGGTTGCAGAGCCCGAATGGCATCACCTTGAACTGCCATAAACCACCACTTGCGCTAAAGGCAGTTTTCTCCTTGTCTTTATCAGCTATCTCTACTTGCCAATAGCCGCTTTGCAAGTCCAAGGTTAAGAACCATTCCGTTCCAGCCAACGTGTCTAAGGTATCGTCAATTCTAGGCAACGGATAACTGTCTTTCTTGGTGACGTCATTGAGCTCCTTGAAGTCAACACAAAACCTGGTACTTCCGTCCTTCTTCTTTACTAAAACTATTGGTGAACTCCATGGACTCGAGGATGGCTCAATGACTCCGTTGCGTTCCATTTCACTGACAAGTTCTTTGATCTTGTTGCGTTTTGCTAGGGGAACACTTCTGGATGCTTGTTTTATAGGCCTCGCTTCGCCAGTATTAATTTCGTTTTTAACAGCTGCCGTTCTACCTTGGCTTTTATTATTTAGGGCGAGGACGGAGGCGTGTTTTCTAAGCAACTGCTTTGCTTTGTTTCTGTCAGGAGGTGTTAGTCCTGCCACCGATTTTTGCACCTGTTCTGCTAATGAATCTCTTTCTGTGGCTGTTATTTTAGGACATACTGTATTCGCCGCACAATCTGGCTCACATCGACCCATCTCAAAATTCCTGTTAATTGTTTTTTCGCTATTGGACAGATTAGGTACTCCCACAGGAACTCTGCCATCGTCGCAGATTTTCACGGGGGCTTTTGCTGTTATGATATCGTCTTTTAGTTCTTTTGGTTCCACCAACCACAACCGGTTCAACGGCAAGTAGCTTTTTTACTGTGGTCCTGCTGTCATATCCAACATCCAGGGGTATATCCACATTGCGCCAGATCATTAATTGTTCGCCCATATGCAGACTAATACCGTGGGCAATCATAAAGTCTGCACCAATGATAGCTTCATCTACTATATCGGCAACAACAAATACATGGTCAGCGCTGATGTTTGCAATAGTCATTCTTACCCTGGCTTTTCCATAGACAGTGGCTAAGTCGCCAGTAGCAGTGCGCAGTCGTACATTATTTAACGGTTCCACTGCCCCTTTTACTAAATCGGACCTTATAATTGACTGAGATGATCCTGTGTCTATGGTGAGGACTTGCTTACTTCCGTTTATAAGACCGCAAACAATTAGGTTGCTATTTTTCTGTTGTATAATGGAAATGGAGATTGTGGGGCCATCGATGGTGGGAGCCAGCACTTGTCCCTTAGTGCTAGCTCTATTAAGTTTAACGGTGACGGATCTACAGTTCCACTGAAAATGGCCAGCCTCACCGCATTTAAAGCATTTAGTGCGAGAATTACTTTTTTTCTCCTCCATTATCTGTTTGACTAACTCTTTTATCTCGCTTTTACTGTCTGTGTTATAAGTTTCAGTATCAAGACATCGCACCTTGTACACCTGTGGCTTCGAGATGACTTTTGCGGTCTCCTGAGCTAGTGCATACGAAATGGTTGCTGCAAAATCTTAAACTGATCCAGAAACGGCTGATCTTCGCCTGGGTAAGTCAGCTGCACCGAAGTCTTGAAGCGTCTCATTTGCCTTCTGCACCCTGCCTCGTAGAGTTCTCTTTTATGCTCGCCACCGTACTTGCGTTGTAACGCTACCATTATGTCCTCATAATTATTTCTGCAACCGGCTGGTAAGTTTTCGAGAGTCTGTGCTGCCGGTCTCTTTAAGGCCAGAATTAGCTCTATAGCTTTTTATTCGTTGTCCCATCTATTTTTGCTGGCCACTGTTTTAAACTGGAACAAAAAAACATTAAAAGGTGTGATGCCGGCAAAGCTCGGGGTGTTAATCTTGCTGGCGTGCTCAGAGATAACTCTCACCGGTCCCTCCTTAATTTGTAGATCGCCAATCTGCACTTTTAATTCATGTAATTCTTCGTCTACTTCTCTCTTTAGGCCGCACAATTTCTCATCAAACTCGCTGACCCTCTCTTCTACGATGTTCACTCGTTTGTCGAAGACTTCTGATATTTCTTCAAATTTCTCATTTACCTTCGCTAAAAGCCTTTCTCCGTTGACGCTAGAGCTTTCCTGCATTGCTTTAAAGCTTCTGGTTTTGGTTTTCCTGCTTCTGGTTGTTTTCTTCTATTTTCTTCATCTGGTTCTGGTTGGTTTCTTCTATTTTCCTCATTATAGCGGCAAACATTGAATTTAAGTCTTTAACGCTGTTTGTTGCTGGGGTACATACTTCAATCTCTTCCTTTTCGTCTTTTTCTCCAAATTCGTATGTCCCAATATCGATACCACTCTGCTTAAATTCATCTATTAACCGCTTTTGCAATTCCGCTTTATTGCCTGCTGTCGGTAGATTTAACTTACTCAGCTCCATTTTTAGCTGCTCAACTTTTAGCTCGTCGAATTTCATTGTAATTATTTATTTATTATTTTGCAATTTCACTTCTGACACCAGTTGTTACGTTTATTTAAATTATAAACGTTTTATTTATGAGTTCTTTTTTTGCAAAATAATTATGCACACAACTTTTAGAGTTTTAATTAAATTACACTTTATTTGAACAATTATTTGACGATTTAACTATTCGCGATTAATAATACACGTTGGGAACTTTTCTTGTTATACCACAAGATCTTAACTAGATGACGCTCACAATAAGATTGAATCAGTAAGTCTTGCCGTTGCTTTTATATACCCTATTTTAAGGCGTTCTGGAATATTCGAGAAGTTCTACAGCCATCTGCTGAGTAATTGAAAATGCTGCGTTGCCACTATTATCTCAGACACATTAGTGAGCATTGTTATTTACTTCTAGAACCTTCAATCATTATTTAAAAATACATGTGTATTTTTATTTCGTTGTTATACAATGCAGGTGTGTGTATGTTTGTGTATTGTGTTTGTTTACGTATCGCTTTGTGTTAGTTGTTTTTGTTTTGTAATAAAGATGTTTCGTAGAAACTTCTAGCTTCGAAAACAAACATAATAGGCCATTTCGTTTCACTTTCTTTGCCTAAATTACGAGGGCTGCTATATAAATTTCTGGCCTGGCAACACTGAGTGCTGCCAAGTGCAATCTGACATTTCCATTGGAAAGTTTGTCATTTTTAAGCATAATCGTACTCAAAACGTTTTCACGTACGACCATTATTTGTGATGTTTACAGTGACTTGAAAAAATTAATATAGAAAAAAATGGAATTAACTCGTGAACATTTTCGTGCAATCATTTTTCATAACTTTCGACGTGGATTATCACAACAAGAGTGCATTGATGAACTTAAATCTTTGTATGGCGATGAAGCACTGTGAAAAATTGGTATAATGAATTTAATCGTGGCTGAAGCTCGCTCAAAGACGAATTCCGTGAAGGTCGTCCAAAAACGGCTGTTGTGCCGTGCGTGAACTCATAATGCAAGATCGACATGCGACATATCGAGAGATGGAGACATCCTTGGACATTTCTTCCACCAGCATACATTCGATACTGCTTGAACACCTGGCCGTAAAAAAGGTTTGTTCTCGTTGGATCCCGCAAAACTTGAAAGTCGCTCAAAAAAAGGCTCGTGTCGATTGCAAAAATACGATTGCGGTGCTTCAAAAGACGTTTATAAGATCGTCACAGGTGAAGAATCATGGATCCATGCGTATGAGCCCGAAACGAAACAACAATCGACCGTGTGGGTCTTCAAAGACGAGCAAAACCCAACGAAAGTTGTTCGTGGAAGAAGCACTTCGAAGCAAATGGTCGCCTGTTTCTTCGGCAAAACTGGACATGTGGCGACTGTTCCGCTTGAGCAACGTAGGACGGTCACTTCTGAGTGGTACACTACAATTTGTTTGCCTGAAGTCATCGGAGAAATTCGAAAAACCCACAAGAGAAGACGAATCATCGTTCACCATGACAATGCGAGCTCTCACACATCGGCTCAAACCAGAGCGTTTTTGACCGGCCAAAACGTCGAATTAATGGGTCATCCGCCGTACAGCCTTGACTTGGCACCTAATGACTTCTTCTTGTTTCCGCACATGAAGAAAAAAATGCGTGGTCAACGATATTCGTCGCTAGAAGAAGCTGGTGAAGTGTTCAAAAACCATGTTTTAGAGGTGTCTCAATCGGAGTGGAAAAAGTGCTTCGACAACTGGTTTGAGCGCATGCAAAAGTGTATAAATCATGCTGGAGAATACTTTGAAAAACAATAAAACCATTTTTGATTATAAATATTAGCATTTTCACTATTAGGCCAGAAATATATAGAGCAGCCCTCGTATTTCTACATCTTTTTATGATTTTAATAAAGCATTTTTGTAACAATATTTTAGTAACAAAACAAATGAAAACAATTAATTTTTTATATCAAATTTCAGAAAGCAAAAGGACAAAGTGGGTGTTTCTGGTGGCTCTTCATCCTCATAGGAAATGTACCCTAAAGTACATAAAATTTTAGGGTCATTTAAAATGCACAATCTAAAAGATGTCGTGCAGGAGAGTATCTGCGGTAAGCTAATTTTACAGTGTTTTAACTTTGTAATCTCTTTTATTGTAACTTTAACTTTATTGTAAATACATTTGAGAAAAATAATAAAGAAGAAATTGTAATTATTTTTATTTTTTTTATAGATATGTTAACAAATTTACATACATATGTGCATTGTTATTTTTGAAATTTCAGACAACTGGCAAAAATATAGTGATCTAGAGGTGTTATTAGATGACTTTTATTCAATGAATTTTGATGATGTTCGCAAATTTATTTGGATTCCCCATCTCCGCCAGAAAAGTCATCTACAACATGCATCACTGAAAAAAATAAAATTAAAAGTCGTGATGATTTAATACAAAAGATTTCAAACAAAATTGAAGGTATAGAACAAAATTATATTAAGGAAAGATTAAATCAAAGTAAATGGGAAGAAAAAATTTATAATTTAGAAGTAGAAAAGAAAAACACTTTAGAAAAATTGTCAAAAGACAATGAAGAAGTTAAAAATGAGCTAATAAATTTGTTAAAAAAAAATCAAAGTATATTTATATTAAGTACATGCAAGTCTACAACAACATGCTGTAGTCTAGGTGGTAACCACGTTGACTACAAATCTGGCTGCCCTGGGTTCAACCCTTGCGGCAGTCAAAAAATAAAAATGTTTTTTTCTGTTTAATGGTATAGATACATAATCAGAATTAACATTAAAACAAGCAGCATCCTTCGTCGATACTTCTTCATAGCATTTTCGCCGGTGAAGTAAAATAATTAATAAAATGGCTATATCTATCTCTTTTCACCACCTGTCTTCTCTCTCATCTATCCCTTTCCTAAAGAATGTAGCACGGTTACAAAAAAACTGAACTAAAGTGCTACTTCTCTTTAAAAAAAAAAAAATACAACATTTGTGTAAAATCATGTATTATGTCAAAAAACAGTTCAAAGACGGCAAAGTGGGTAATATTTTATAATTTTTCTAACTGAAAAATTAATATTAATTTTACTTAATTATTATAAAAAAAGTTAAGAGAATGACCTTTTAACGACTATATCAATGTAAATTTAAATAAGAATTCAATAAAAGGATATTCAATGGAACTTCAGTTGGAAAAGTGTAATTTGAATATTTCGTTTACCATCCCTGATAGAACATAATAAAAATGAAAAGTAACACGTAAAAAACAAAAGAAATGTATAGCAAAATATAAATTAAAATAAATTTAAACAAATTTGACACAAAACACGATAAACACTTGTTATAGATATACTTTGGAAAAAATAATTAGCCTTATATTATGATTGTTTACATTCATTGAAAAAATGTATTAAAATTGTTACTTTTGTTGGTTATTTTTTTTTTAATAAATTAATATTTAAAGAACAAAAATTCGTTTTAATTGCATTATACACACAATGTAAACTTATAGGTTGACGTATTCTTTCGGCATCATTTCGAATGTCATCCAGAATAACTCACTTTGAGGATATTGGCGACCCTTGTCATAATTTTGAAAATCAATAATCCACTTGCTATTAATTTTATCTTTATTTTCATTAAGAAAGTTATGGAGTACGCAACATGATAGTATGATAATGTTAACATTTTTTATGTCACTATCAATTCCTTTTCCTATACGACGAAACCTTGTTCTAAGATGCCCAAACAAGTTCTCTACTACTCTTCTTGCTTTTGACAGCGAATAAATAATCTTTTTCTTTTAACATCATTTTCAGCATTAAATGGATATGGCTTTATTAGATTTTTCGAAAACCGAAACGCTGAATCACCAATAATATAAACTGGAACGGTTACTCCACATATGTATATCTATGGAATATTCGTCCAAAGCTTGGCTTTCAGAGAGAGATATTTTCAAAGGGGGTTTCTCGTATATTTGGGAGTCATTGCATCTTCCTGGACTTCCCACATTTATATAAAGTAATCTATATCTGCAAAAATATATAAATTGTATACCTCTTTATGTTTCATCTCAAACCTAAAATTTCAAATTAGATGGAAATTTAATTACCTATAGACTACGAGTGCTAACAAAACAGTTGAATACCAGCCCTTGTAGTTATAATAGTCAACAGCATCTTCGGATGTTGGAAGAATTTCAATATGACAGCCATCGGTAATAAATATTTAAAATACGTGCAAACATGTTTATCAAACGAAAAACATATGTACTTACCTATAGCTCCGAGACATTGGGGTAATCCCAAAATTGTAAGGCCTTGTCCACAGTCTGCAACAGTTTCTTTGGATAATGGAAATTTTTTTAAGTACATTGGTTTCAGCTGTTTGTACACTTCATGGCAGAACTCTATTAATAATTTGCACGCCATTGCTTTCGACACTTTAAACAAATTCCCCACACTTCTATATTCGGAATATGATCATAAAGCATACAAAGCTATGGATATTCTTTTTTCGAAGGGTATAGCGTTACTAAAGGAACTGTTTTCTTTTTTTATATTTTTTAAATATTCACATAGTTTATTATTGAATGTTTCGCGAGACATCCTGAAGTTATTTTTAAAAATTTCAGTTTCATGTTCTTTGCAATCATGTTCCCAAAAACGCGAAGATGTCCTTAAAATATTTATGAAAATACTTATTTACTCAAGAATACAAATCCTACCAATTTCCAAAATCCTGGAGACTTTGCAATTGCAGGTTTTGCAAGAAGAATTAAAATATGTTTTTTAATAAGGCTTCGTTTAATTCTTTTCTTGCATAATTAGCTTTGTCGCTGAAATAAAATTGTAGCATTTGTAAAGTTATTACACACTTTTGTCAGCACATGATTTCTTAACACTACATAATTTTGCAGAATTTAATTTTATCTTTCATTTTATTCATTATATTTAACTTTAAAATAACACAATTTTTTCACAATAAAAAAAATCTATTATTGTTGTTATTTTTGGCCACCAAATTTCTATTTATGTATAATCTTATATTTTAAGCTAATGAGGCCTGAATTAATCCATGTAAATAAAAAACAATTTTTATTACATTTTCCCCAACGTTTCGTGAATTTTTTGTTCACTTTCTCAAGGGGTCGTCTATTTAATTAAAAAGAAGAAAATTTAACACAGTTACAATTAAAAACAATTACCGCGAAAATGTACAAAATATGTTTACTTACACTATGACAGTAGAGTTTACATTAATAAATTAAGGATTTTTGATAAAATTAACAATAAAAAAACAATATTAAACATGAATTAACAAACACGAAATTTAATTTAAACTGTTTCTTAAACTAATGCGAGTTTATAACTGGCGCTTAAATTGTCTGTGTCCTCTTTAATGTTCATTGTTTTGTTTATTTTTTGTTGTATTCTTAAGCTTTCTATGGTGTATCTCTTTTTCTCGTTGTTTAATTTGTCTAGTATTTTTATATTGTCAAAATCAGGCTTATGTTTTGTTTGTGTTATATGCTGAGATAGTGCTGTGTTTTCTCTGTTTTTGTTGACATCAGCTTTGTGCTCGTTTACTCTTGTCTCTAAACTTCTCTTAGTTTTTCCAATGTAAATAAGATTGCAGTTATTATTTTCATCCCCTTTACATTGAATTTCGTAAACTACATTGTTTTGCTGTAGTTTTGTTATTGGTGTTTTTGTTTTTGTAAAAATTGCATTTAACCCTTTCGGGACGGAGTTTTATTTTGAAAACCAAATTATATATCGCCAAAATTTTTTCATATTCTAAAAGGTATGAAAAAAATATTATATTCTCCATACTTAGAAATCTTAAATTCGTCCTTTTATCCTGGGACATATAATCCCAATAAGTATTTTCAGTGGGACATGGGATCCCAATAAGCATTTTTCGTGGGACATAAAATCCCAATCGTTGTTTTCGAAGAGGTGTTCGAAATTAAAAAGATAACTAAAATATAAGTATTATTAGATTTAAATAAAAGTTTACATTTATTTTTAACATTTTAAAAATGCAATTAGGTATCTATTTGTGGAATGGCCCAAAACACTTGTAACATAAGGCGTTGTCACAACCTGAGCATATCATCTTTGTTCGCTTTTCTATGCCAAGCGAAGAGCAGCGGACACAGCGACAACGCTTCTCTTGCTCTACTGGGAAGTGGTCTCCAATATTGAGTCTATCCGTTTTTGGACGTTTGGCAGTTCTACCTGCATGACCTGCCTTTGAATTTCACCATACATTCATCAATAGACTGGAAAGTACTCTCACTACGAGCAGCTGCAAATGTTTGTTTTAGACAGCTCACAACATCAGATATGTAGTAGTCTTTGTAAGCATCGGTGGGTTTTCCACAGTCATTGAAATAAAGCTTTGATGCTAATAATAAAAAGCGATCTCGCGATATACAGTTTTTTATAACAGAATTACCCATTGATGGATTTTTACTCCAATAATCTTTCAGAGACGGCAATTTATTATAATGCATAATTAATGAAACGCCCAGAAATACAAGGATTTCATTTGGATCCGTCAAATTTCGTTTTGACTGCACACGACGGTTCAAGGCTATCAAACGCTGATTAGTGCATTCAGAAATTCTTATGCACAAACTGTACGGAAATATGTTTGAAAATACTTCATACTCACTGGAATCATCAGTAATAGCAGTAAGGATTTTGCAGTCTCGCTCAGTCGGGAATTTGTACTTAGGCTGGAAGTCTTTTTGAGTATCAGGGGTAACATTTATCCATTGAGCAACTAGCTGTGACTCGTCATTTTCTTCATCGATTTCACATGGTACAGTTTCTAAGGCAGATTCGGTGTCGTCGGAGCTCTCAGTTAAATATTCACTTCCAGAATCCTCAAAGTCATCACCAGAGTCTAACTCTTCGCACATAATACGCTCAAGGTCCTCACGAGTAAGCTTCCTTTTTGGCATCTAGAATATAAATTGGGACAATAAATCCCACATAAAAAATGTATTGGGACAATTGATCCCACGTTAAAAACGTATTGGGACGATATATCCCAATTTTATTATACCATCTATAACTTACCTTTTATTATCAAAAAACACCACTAAATAAATTTATTTCGAATATCAAAAACTTTTTTATAAAAAACAAAACCGTTTCACTAAATTGCAACACTTTTACAACAGTTTTCATCAAAATATGAATCCAAACTGCTCAAATTTCAACGATGTTGTGAAATTCATTGCCAAGCAGCATAACTACGCTGAGATTTACCGTTATGTTTTTATTTACATATTAAAGTTAACACTTAAAAATTGCTTAGGGACTATTTAGGAAATAAATTGCATTGAAAGTAAGGAAAATACGACAGTTTGGAAATTGCTGGGACGTATTATCCCAGTAGTCCCGAAAGGGTTAATGTTTTGTTTGGTTTGTATGCAAAGCTTATGTCAATTTTATTTATAAAATTTTAAATAACATAAACCTCAAAACAGTCGACATGTTTTGTCCAAAACAACTTGATTTGCTTTTAATGGAAACGCACTATAAATTCTGCTCCTTTAATAATATGTGTATTTTTTGGGAGTGTTTATTTTGACTGTAGTACTTTAAACCGTTAACGGTTTAACTAAACTTGGTTTCGCAATAATAATAAAAATAATTATTGTCTGCTTTTCATTGAGAGAACACACAATTTGCAAAACAAAAGTAAAAAAGTAAAAAAAAAAAAATATATATATATATATACAGTACTGTTCGAAACCTAAGCAACTTTTTCCCACTAAGTAATAATAGACTCATATCTTTTCTTTAAATAAATTTATAGAAAATATTTTTTTTTATTTACTACTACACATTGTGTCTATAATCTAAAAATTACAACAGAAATTAAAATGCATTTCTTTGGAAGTTATGATAAAATAAAAACAAAATTAACTTAAAAATTGGCTGTTCAAAACCTAAGCAACTTTTAATATTTGGTATGATTTCCTTTATTTCTCACGACCTCAGCCCATCTTTTGGGCATAGATTCAATAAGATTCGATAGAATAGATGTTGTTATAGCTTCCCACTCCGATTTTAGACAGTTTATCAACTCCTGTTTATTTTTAAAGCGTCGAGTTCCAACTTTCCGTTTTAAAATTTCAAAGAGGTTCTCTATGGGATTCAAGTCTGGCCATTAAGGTGACCAATCCAAAACTTGAATCCCATTAGCTAATAACCAATCCTTGACTAACTTCGATGAGTGTTTTGGGTCATTGTCATGTTGAAACACCCATCGAAGTGGCATTTCCCACTCAGCATAGTTAAGCATGTGAGTTGCTAAAATGTCTCAGTAAACAAAACGGTCCATTTTTGTTTAATTTTCTACAAAGGGACCAACACCACTGGCCGAAAAACAAGTCCAAACCATCACATTTCTCCCTCATGCTTTATTGTGGCTTTTGAGTACCGAGGATGTAGCCGCTTTCCATTTGGTATTCTCACGTGGCAAACTCCATCTGAATTTAGTAAGTTAAATTTAGATTCATCACTAAACAAAACAGTTCTCCATTTGGATATAGTCCAATCCATATGTGCTCTAGCAAAATCCAACCTAAAACTATCGAAAAGCTGAGAAAATCAGAGACTACGTTGCAATCAATCAAACAAACATCTTTTTTAGGTGCTTCTTAGTCAGCATAGGCTTTTTAGATGGCATGAAGCTCCTTAAGTTTTGTTCCAATAAACGTTTTCTTACTGTGGAAGAACTAATCTGAAGTTCAAGCTCATTCACTATACCTTTCGACGAAATAAATGAATTTTTTTAACTAGACGGAAAATTTTCTGGTCTGTTCGCTCAGAAGTTTTTCGAGGTCGCCCACCGCTATTAGCCTTCTCAACTTTCCTAGCAGCATTATACTTTTTTATAAGTCGGGAAACTATTGATTTATTAATATTTAATTGGTTTGCTATAGCAATTTGGGGTTTAAAAAGTTCAATAATCTTTAGTTTAAAAGCTGATCCATAACATGTTCGCGTCATGGTTGCACTTCTAAAGAATTGGTACTACTTAAATGCATAAAATCAACCAAAATCACTTTTTTCAATATCAATCATAACGGGACTAAAATTTTTGTTGTTTCAGTTAATTTTTTGCAACAATGTAAAAGTTGCTTAGGTTTCGAACAGCGAATTTTTAAGTTAATTTTGTTTTTGTTTTATATTTGCTTCCAAAGACATATAATGTATTTTTTGTTGTTATTATTAGTATGTAGACTATATGTATAAAAATAAATAAAAAGGAAATTTTTCAATAATCTATTTAAAGAGAACACATACGACCATGAGTATTTACTGGGAAAAAGTTGCTTAGGTTTCGAACAGTACTGATTATATATAGCTTGAATTGTTTTATTTCAATATCTTTTTCTGTCCAAAACACCCCAACATTTTGTTCCGTTCCAGCCGGATCCTAAAATATTAACTGAAAAATGTTAACTTCTTTTTTTCTTCAAGGATCATCACCTTTCTTCAACATATTCAGCACACATTTACTACACTTCTTAAGAAAATTTTAATTTGATTAAAGGTTCGTAATTGTTTTAATATATTTTGAAGTGAATAATACAAAGTGCAAAGGTGAAGAAAAAGAAAAAGTGCATGTACATACGTATATATGTATTCACTAAATACATACATTTACAATTGTTGTTTTGTGAATATTTTTACCTATTGTGATTGATTGTGTAGCAACCCTTGTGTCTTGTAGTGATTAAAAATCAACTGCAGACAAACTGAATCAAATATTTAGTGGGTAAACAATTAATTAATTAAATAAACAATAAGTTTGTAAATAATTACTAAGAGTAATGGAGTGCATATCAGTGAATGACATGAGTTGATTCAATTTTACTGCCTACTCCTACTTTTATTGCTTTTGTTTCGTTTTCAATCATTAACAGTAGCAATTGCATTGCTTGTAGAGTTTGCTTTTGTAAATGCATTGCTTATTACTTAATCTTATTTTCGATACCGTTAGCAATAACAACATACAAATCACTCCTTTGTATATAAGATACTCAAATGATTCATTAAAGCTCAACTAAATGTTTCAAAATAAAAATTAAAAAAATTTTTATTAGAAGTAAAATAAACATTACCATTACGGCATTCGATATCGATCGAAAATTACATTTAAATTATTCTTTCTTAACTTTTGGAGTGTAGCTGATATTGTGTAAACTTTTTTTTTTAATAATAATTATTACGTTTTAGTACTAATAAACAAAAAAACAAGATGAATGCTTCTAACTGCCATACTTAAATTAGCGCGTAAGACACAAAGCAATGTAATTTATAGCTTTTGCGCTGGAATGTCATCCCTAAATAAGAGCGTCAACTTTGTGTCTTTAACAGTAATGTAACTCGTTTTATTTTATGAAACCTGCTGTATAAGCATAAAGAAGAGATATTACTTTTTAACCATAACAAAACAAAGCAAACCAACAAGCAGCTAATTTCACTTCCTAACGCACTGTCAAAATTGGATTTTCCAATTGCTAAGCGTTGACGCCGTGCTATTTAGGGATGCTTCATACATTTTGTATGTACATGAGAAATTTTGACAGATATCTTGCGCTTTACGCTCTAATTTAGGGATGGCAGTAAGTAGTATATTTTATTAAAAATGTACGAGATTGTTGTTCTTTCTTTTCTTTTGTTCGTAATTCGTTTATTCACATTTAAACAGTTAAATACTTAAACATACTTACTGCTTTTATGATTAGTTGGAGTGTTTGGAATTTGCAATCAACTACAAGCATTTTGTAGCAAAAGACATGCTGAATTGAATTATGCTTTAACAATTTTCATTTAGTTGGTGCGTATTGCTAGCTCAATATTAATTTTTCAAAAGTCAAAAAATTGCCATTTGAGTGCGATTCATGCCATTCTCTGGTGCATATACTTATATTTACATACATATATATTTGTTATACACTAACAATCAGATAGTTTTTTTTTCGTGAAACCAATTGTAACCCAACAGCCAATTTGACTAGGGTTAGTTGCCAAAACGTTTGGTGATACTTTGCTGTCAAAAAGTTTTTATTTATTTTTAACTATTTGTAATTCATTTTTTTGTAATTCGGTTTGTTGGTACACATAATTGATTTTTATTGGAAATTTTGCTATTTTTAAGCAAATCGTAATTGATTGAAATTATTACATTTGAGTGACAAATTAAAACATTTTTACCTGAGACAGAAACAAATATATTCACCTAAATTAATTATTAAAGAAAGATAAATGTCGTAATCACCACTAAATAAATTTTTAAAAATATCGGATGCGCTTATTAAATTTGAATCAAATTTTTGCCTGTTTCGTGAAATGCAAACCATTTATACTCTAGAAACTAAAGGTGTAGAATTAAAGAGCTTATGGGAAAAAGTTAAGTTTTCGTATAGGCTTGTTTGAAATTTTTTGAGGACAATGCTAAGCGTACTTAAAATGTTCGGCTGTTGTAAATGAAAAGTTCATAATTTCCAAGCGGTCCAAAAAGCTGGTTGTTCTACGTCTATGAACTCCAATACGAGTAGTTTAGCCTCCTTGTGATGTGAAAACATTGAAGCTGATTATATTGCGCGGCCCTCATTTAGGGATTTATTTACTGCAATTAATATATATATATATATATATATATATATATATATATATATATATATATATATATATATATATATATATATATATATCAAAAGTTAGTACTGTTGAAAGCGAATGAGATAATGTCGAATTGTGTTGGTTAATAACCATTTGAAATTTTTATTTAACCTTCCTTTGGTGGATAGAGAATCTAGTGCCGGGCTTAAAACTGTTCAACGCGGCATTAATAATTGTCTTACTTTGTTTTCTGTATATCAGATACAACGGATATTTGAGATCCAAGCTTAATTTTTATGTGAATTCAACGTCTGCCTTCTACTGTTAGTCTATGGGAACAGGGTGTTTGTAATAAATCAGTTTGTGTATTTGAAAAGAGTTTGATGCTTTTCTAACAGAAAGAATGCAGACTCTAGAGTGCGTTCGTGATCTTAAGGATTCACTGTCATGTGATGCATCTTCTGGACAGAAGGTTAGGGCACATGTTGTGAATTCAGCCTCATCTTCCTGCATTTTAAGTCGTTCTTCAGGTAATTTTTTGAGGACTTGTAAACGTTTAAAAAAATATTTCGATTTTGGAAAGACTTTCAAGTATAAAGACATTTCACCATCATACGTTACTACATCGTAATGAAGCAAGTTTAGAGGTTTCAGCTAGGGATAATTCGGCACCGGCTCCGAGTAACATTGCACAGAGTGGTAATGTTGGCTCTTCCCTACTTTCTACATCGAGCGGCATGTAGCATGATGGCAACTCTAATCGACCGAAATGAGCTTCTGGTGGCTCAGAATACCGTATTTGGATGGAACGTTACGGGATGTAATCAGGAATCACGTGTGCAAGTATATGCAACCACTGTAGAGATTTATGCAGAAAATTTAAATAAAATCTGCTTCGCTTTTGGGAACTTGAGGAAATCCCCAAAGCGAAAATATTATTACCAGCTGATAAATTTTAATGTATTTTAGAACAAATTTGTATGTCAAAAATTTCATAAAGCACATTTTGAAGTCATTTTATTTTTTATGAATATGGCCGTTAGTATTTATTGAATCTAGTAGCTCAAAAACATTCGGTATTCAGTGGAATGCTCATTTGGACTCCTTTTACTTTCGTGTAGAACCTATTGCCGATAGGACACATTACACGAAAACGGAAGTGTTGTCTATAATCGCCAAATTGTTTGATCCTGTGGGATGGATAGGTCCGGTAATCATTACTGCCAAGATTACTATGCAGAGTATCTGGCGAGGTAATATTGATTGGGATGATTTTTTAGTCCCTTCTACGGACAGGGACTGGAAAAAATGTGTCAACTTTTATACGGAAATAAATGACATCCGAATACCCAGATTGGTGCACTATGCACCTGGGACATTAGTGGAACTTTCTGGTTTTTCTAATGTCTCAGAAAAAGCATACGCGGTGATGATTTATGTTCGTGTTGAAGCAAATTTATACTTGTTTGCTCTCTTGCAAAACTAAACTGTCTCCAATAAAATCGATTTCCCCACCTCGCTTGGAACTTTGCGGTGCAGTTTTGGACTCAAAGTGGTTAAAAGCTCTTATTGGAGCGATTGATATTCCGATAAGGTAAGTGCATTGTTGGACATATGCTACTATTGTTCTTTGTTGGTTGGGGAAAATGCCGGATAGCTGGACAACGTTTGTGGCTAATAGCGTTTGTCGAATTTAGGAGAATGTAGGGAAACAGTTAGACACAAATGTCGAAGCTAGATCTGTTAGAGCTCACGCCTCCTTCTTTTCGGATTATAAGGATTTTCTTGATCGGCTTTCTAAAGTTGACCGCGCTTTTAGAGTAATAGCTCACATATTTCGATTTTTTGTTATGACTGTAGTGCATACAGTATACACATGCATACACAAACATACATAAACTAGAATAAAGTAAAAAAACAAAAATACGAGTAGAACTTTATTACGAAACGGTGTAATTCATTAGTATACAAATATATGAATATACAAATAGTTATTAAGTAAAATAAACATATTGATAAAGAAAATTAGAGGAAAGTAAGACATGTAATTTCAAGGTGACCGTTGTCAATTGATATGGGTCTAAAATAGCATAAGTAGGTTAAATAATTAAGTAGATCAAGATTAAATAAATGAAAGAAATTGAGTAACTAAAGGTCAGATCAAAATGAGTATGTTTTGTATAAAGAATGTCAATTGGTCTGATTTACTATTTTTTTTATTGTAAAGAGTGAGAGAAATACATTGTAATAATAAGGTAGAATAAGTTAGAAGGGCTAAGCCAAATTCGTGTAAGTAGTATATAAGCGGAACCAATTTAATAATAAAACAGATTCAAGATTATGAACTTAAACTGGCAACAAACCTTTGCCTTTGTTTTATTTTTTTGAATTCTGAAATTGTCTCGGCAGTTCTTATGAACCCCTAATGACTAGCTGGAACCCTTCAGCTGTTTAAAATAAACTAAAGGGTTATAGAATTTTGTCATTTTCATACACCGGCACCCCACGATTATTACATGGCGATCCTGCCAGGAGTCGGGAATTAGGAGCACAGTTTTTGTTAGATCCTGTCAACTAATCCACGAAATTTTCAATCCTGCCTAATCGGGTCAATTAACCAAGCAGTTTTAAATTACATTGCACTTTATTTCGACGAAGAGGTTAACGAACGAACGCACTCCTCTACTACAGATTGGATTTGTCAACAACAAGAGAAGAACAGAAGATGATAAAATCCGAGATAAGGAGCATCAAGAAAGTTATAACTGATACTTATATAATTGATAGTTAATTTGACTATAATATAGAAAATAATAAAAAATAAGAGAAGCTATCATTGTGAATGAAAATATTAGTGGTATATTAACAATAACTCAGGATCACATGCAGCAAATAATTTTGGTCCTTTTAGTTCTACTAGTATTAGGAAAGTTAAATGAACATTATAAGGAATACATGAAGAAAAAAGCTATCAAACTAAATAAACCTGTACAAGATGTAAAATTAATGGATAAGTTGAAAAGTATTTATAAAAATTTAAAGAAAAGTCCAAATAGAACTTACACCCAAAATTATGTAGAAGACACTAAACGAATAATTATTCTCTAGAAAAAATAAATAAAATTGAGAAAAAAATTTAAATTATTTCAAAATAAAAGAAATTGAAAACATTGCATCGTTAGGCATTTTAGATACATCAAAAATTATACCTGAGGTCAATGGTGACCTCAACCAATTAAATAATTTTATAGGCGTAATAGAATTTTATGCTGAGACTCTTAAGGATAGTTCAGAAACCAATAAGTTAGTCGAATTTGTTCTAGCTACTAAATTAGCAGACAATATAAGAAATAAATTAATTTCAGAAAAAACACCAAATTCCATAGAATCATTCATACACACCCTCAGAAAAGTATTTACACCTAGGAAATCTCTCTCTTCCATACATACTGAATTAGCAAAACAAACTCAAGGAAATGGTACAGTAACACATTTTGCCAATAAGATTGAATCACTTGTAGCTTGCCTAAATGAATTACAAATCGCTGAACTAGGTTCCCAACGCAGGGAAACAGTTATTAAAATAAATGATCAAGTTGTACTTAGTACTTTCAAAAATGGTCTAAATGAACCATACAGAACCACGGTGCTAGCAGCCAGACGTTAAAGTTTGAATGAGGCTATTCAGATAGCACCTGAAACAATTTATAACACAAATCGATAATTAATTTTAATAGGAATAGGAGACAATTTAACAACAGGAGATATAGCGATAGCAGACAACATTATATTAACAATAATACTTACAATAGGAGTGGTAAAACCAATTATGGTTATTATAATAAAAACTTTAATAACTCCAGGAAAACCAACTGCAACAGTAATGACAATGGCAATCAGAGGAATAATAACAATAATAGGAATAATAACAATAATAGTGGCAATAATAACATTAATAGAAATAGAAACCAAAGAAGAGTATATGTTACTCAGGAGCAGGAAATCGGAACAAACCCCTGAAATCCTCAAGAGTAAGCTTAATGGAAGATTTAGGGGAAATAGGATATATTGAAGAGTATGCTTTAAAAATTTACAATTCGCACGTAAATACTCCGCAATACGTTATGCTATAAACACAATCAAAGGCTACCGACCATCGACTACCGACTACAAAAGTAGCTGGCTACAAAAATAGCCAAGTCGTCAGCTACTTAATTCTTTTAACGACTACCGACCATTAACTACAAAAAATAAACATCTGTTTTGACATATGTATTAAAGTTAACCAAAACAAAACAAACTTGATTTTCTTAAGTGAATTTGTGTGAAAAAAAAAATTTCAAATGTATCAAGAAAATTTAATTAACTTTATAAGTACTATTGCTAAAATAGTGGAAACAACGACATCAGTGTATGAAGTGTCCACGTCCATATTTGCATGTAAATTGAACAAAACATTTACATTAAACAATATAATAAAGACTTATAAACAGTAAAAATGACTATTATATACTAAAGGGCTGCACAAGCATAAGACAAATGTCTTATAAGCAATCAGGTAAATTTCAAGTAGTGTGTGTATAGAACACTCTCATTTTCAAACACATACTTCCAAACACAAATGTTTTGCTTTGCCACCAAAATAGAGATTAAAGAACAAAAGTGTTTTAAAACAACATTGAAGTAAAACATAACAGAACTAGAACAAAAATGAAATAGAATATCAAAACTGAAGTAGAACATTCAAAACATGCTTGAAGTTTTTGATAGCAGAATTAGGCTAAAGAGAAACTACAATCATTTTCTTTTTTCTCAATATGAGGTGTCGTCAACTTTAAGATTTGAAAACGAATAAAAATGGAGAAAAAACATAATATCTGTTTTATTTAAAATGTTAATTGAATTACTTTTTCAAAAAAAATTTAAAATTTTTATATTAAAAATATAATAGTAAAATTGTCTTTTACATTTCGGGGTTTTTAGAAAAACGAATAGTAATAAAACTTAACAAAAATAAAAAAAATTGCTTTTATTCGATCGTACTAAATAATATATTTTTTTTATAAGTTCTCTACAAAAAATTTTAAAAAGGAATTAAAATTAAGGAAATAAAAGTAAGGAAATAAAAGTAAGGAATTAAAATGAATAACACGTGGTTCTTTATCTATTCTTTTATTAAGATATTTTTTAAAAATTAATTTTCTATCCGAAGTTTCATATTTTCATATTAAAAATATAACAGTAAAACAGCCTGCAATAAAAAAACATATTTGTATGTTTGCATATCATTTCTATATTGTATAAAAGTATTTTCTTTCAACAGCCTTAAATCGCATTATTTAACAACACTACTTTATTTTCGTGAGCATGCTTTGTATATGTTCTAGTGCACTCGATGTTTCTACTATGATTTACAGTTTTTTTACTTCATTGTCGCCTTTTGTTTTGATGTTCTACTCTGTTTTAAAACACAAGCACTAACAAAGCTGTAAAGAGAAACTTTTCGAATGGTGCATGTTTTGTTTTAGTGAGAGCCATGTTTTGTTATTCTTGTTTTGATATTTATATTTACACTGAAATTCTGTGTTTGGAAGTAGTGTACACTAGAACATAGAACTTTTAAAACATTTTGTGCCGCTCTTTATTATATACTTACCAATATAAATAAAAAGACCAAAAAATAAATATAAATAAAACAAATTAGAAATTGATGAAAAAAGAACTAAATGGAAAATTTGACAAATAAAAAGTAAATGAAAAATGCGCCAGATAAAAAGTAAATGAAAAATGTAAACAAATAAACAGATGATTATTATTTTTCAATGATGCCACTATAAAAGTTGTTCACGTTTTTAATAGCGATATTTAATGTATTGCGTTTTTAAAACCAACATTTCATGCATTTTTGTATTGGCAGCACTAATCTGTTTTTTGCAGCCAAGAATAATAGAAATTAGCCTAAGTAGCCGTGTAGTCAGTAGTCGTGTAGCGGCTAAAAGAATTATTCTCATAAGCACGCATGTATTCTATTTTTGACATCTTGTAGTCGATGGTCGATGGACATGATTGTGTTTATAGCATTACAATTAAAACTGGTGAAGGTCATTACATAAAACTCTTGATAGATACGGGTGCAGACATTTCCATATGTAAGGAAAATTTTATAGGAAATAAAGAAATAAGAAAACATAACGCTTGCAGACTTACGGGTATTGAGAACAGAGCAATACAAACAATGGTCACATCAATGTTAAGACTGGTATTACCAGAGAACACAATGGATCATGAGTTTCAGATAGTAAATAAGGAATTTCCGATAACTACAGATGGTATCCTGGTAGAGATTTTTTCGTTAGATATTTGGCAAAGATAGATTATGAAACAATAATTTAAAGATACCACCTAGAACTGAGATGATTCAGGCAATAAATTTAGAACTAAAAGAGGATATTGTTGTATGCGCAAAGCAGATTATTGAAAATGTTTAACATTGGACATGACGAGCTCATTCCATCAAATAGAGCTAGAACCAGCATCCAGACCCCATACAGCATTTTCAACAAAAAGTAGACACTTTCAATTCAAGAGACTACCTTCTGGTGTCAAGATATCGTCCAACAGCTTTCCAAGGATGCTCACTATAGCGTTAACCGGTTTAGATTCCAATGCTTTTATATACCTAGGCGATATAACTGTTTTTAGATGTTCTTTACAACACCATAATAATAATTTAGCAAGAGTTTTATAAAGACTGAGAAACCACAACTTAAAATTAAATGCAAGGAAATGTAATTTTCTGAAGCCTGAAGTAGTCTACTTAGGATATCTCATCACAGATAAGGCAATAATGACAGATCCAAACAAGAGTAAAGCACTGGAAACATATCTAATTCCAAAAAATGCAGATGATGTAAGAAGATTCGTAGCATTCTGCAATTATTATAGACGTTTTTTTTTTTAGAAATTTTGCTCAAATTGCCAAACCTCTTAACGAATTACTGAGGAAAAACCTTACTTACTATAC
Source organism: Gymnosoma rotundatum (assembly GCA_916610165.2). Lineage (NCBI taxonomy): Eukaryota > Metazoa > Arthropoda > Insecta > Diptera > Tachinidae > Gymnosoma > Gymnosoma rotundatum. The sequence goes on along the minus strand of OU744340.1, from coordinate 37,498,763 downwards.
TTACCACTGATGCATCAGATTACGCGTTAGGAGCGGTACTTTTACAGGGTGAAACAAATAGCGATTTGCCAATTTCATACGCAAGTAGATCTCTTAATAAGCACGAAATCAATAAACCCATAATAGAGAAGGAGCTATGGGGAATTACCCATTTTCGACCATACTTATACGGTAGAAAATTCAAAGCAGTGACTGATCACAGACCACTAGTATCACTGTTTACCCACAAGAACCCTTCATCAAGACTGACAAGAATTAGATTGGATCTCATGGATACACAGAGAAAAGAGATTCGTCGTGAGAACCGAATTTGTTGCCAATCGAATTTGGTCGGCTGTGGTTATTATCTGAAATTCGGTTAATAGGACTGAATAAATACGGTACTTCCAATTATTTTAAGAAATTATTCGATAGTCGATACCAAGTATTATTGTGATTTAAATTAAACAACGATATTTTTTACATTTGTCTTTATTTAGGGTAAAAAAAAGAAAATAAATAAAACATTTCTTGACTGCAACAATAACTTTTACCTAAGCACTCCTACTTCCTCATGCTTTTATGCTTTAAACTTTTGACTCCATTGTCTTCTGTCTTACATTTCACTCTGCACGCTTTTCCACTGCAAAGTAATACAACTTTTGAAAACCTATTTTATTTACACATGTCTCGAACTCACCTCTTAACGTTATAGGAGAAATTTTCGCAACTTTTAATAAATCTTATTGCACATTTTTTAATAAATTTTAATATTTTTAAAATTTTAATATTTTGTATATAAATTTTATTTTTATTGTGTCAAAAAACTAAGAAGAAAGAACGCAATCGATATTTGTAATTCTAACTTCCAATATTAGGGTTTCGGTACTAAAGTGCTGAATAAGTTTCGTTGCATTACGCAATAACCAGAATAGATTTTAGTACAGACACAAATTGGGCAGGTAAACTTTGTTAACTGTTGTTGCGACCAACCTTTAAAATCTAATATAGTTTGTTAGTTTATAGTACAAAAAATCTGTCAAGATTATGTTATATTTATTCAGGCATGTCACAGAACTCAATTCCGATCGAAAGTGGTTTCAATTCCGTAAATTGCTTCTTCAGAAAACGAAAAACGAACAATTTCTTCGGAATGAAACCACTTTTAAATTTCAATATGGGATTAAGATTCCTGGAAATTTAGTTACTTGCGGTTTTTAAATTTACTTTTATTTTGTGTCCTTATTCAGATTAGCTTTGTTGTTTGCTTAGGTGTGCGCAATAATACAATATTTAAATAAAAAGGTGGAGATTAAGCATTTTTCAGAAATAAGCAAAATCGATCGGAATCTGAAGAAGGTAAAACAAAATCGATCGGAATTGTTAATACGGAATTAAAACCATTCCGATCGGAATTTGTGACATGCCTGATTAAATTAAATTATGATGTTAGTAATTGAATTTTGAATATTTTAACTGATTTTTTACCGATCTTTTTTCTGTGTGTACGATTTTGAGATAATAAGCAAGGAAAATAAATACAAATGCGGTTGCTTTATCAAGAATTAAACAAGATTCAAATGACTGAAAGGAAATGATACCAAAATCTATGAACGTAATGACTAGAAAAATGAATAAGAAATCAAAGGAAGATAATGAGAAAGATACAGACCTGGACAGTACAGAAGGAAAAGATAATGTGGATGAAGTTAAAAAGAATTATATGTGGAATAGTATTTCATTTTTTAAAGAAAAGCATGCCAAAGATAGAAGTTTTTGGAAATCGTGTAATTATATCTTGTAATGAAAACGCATACTCGAATTTAGATTTAGTCTTTCGGAAGTTAACTAAGATACGGGATAACCAATTATGTACAGAAGCGCTAGCAAAAGATGATATGAAGATTTGTAATACCAAACAGAATACGGATAAAAGTAGGCAAAGACCTATAGAAATTATATTATTTAATCGGCCAGAAAGAATACTAGAAAAAGATAGACAAAGGGAAATTATAAGAGAATATCATGAGAGTCCATACGAGGGACATATAGGAGTAGGTAGAACTGTCATTAGAATAAAACAGAGATTTATATGGAAGAATATGTATAAGATGATTAAGGATTTTGTAAGCCATTGTGAAAGTTGTAAAAGAAATAATACCAAAGCACCAATCCAAATTACTAACACGCCTACGGGTCCATTTCAATGTATACAAAAAGACACGGTAGGTCTATTAAGGATATTGAATGGATATAGATATATATTAACCGCATAGTGCGAACTGACAAAGTATATAGACACATTCCCAATGATAACGAAAGAAGCGTCAGAAATAGGAAGAATATCAGTGGAAAAGTTTGTACTGAAATATGGAAGCTTTAGAACAGTTAAGACAGATAGAGGAACTGAATTCGTAAATGAATTATTTAAGGAAATATGTGCACTTATGGGGATTGAACACGTAACTTCTACAGCAAACCCCCATGAAACTTTAGGTAGCGTTGAAAGAAACCATAGAGTATTGAATGAGTATATGCGTTCCTTCTCGGAAGAGTATAATTGGGATGAGTGGATTCTATATAATATATTCGCGTATAATACGACCCAGCACACATCCACAGGTTTTTTGCCATTTGAATTGGTATATGGTAGATTAGCGTTAATGCCAACTGAACTCAAGCCAAATGAAAAATTTTATAATTATGAAGATTATGTTACAGAATTAATAATAAAATTAAGTCATGCACACGAAATTGCAAGAAAAAATTTGTTACAGAATAAAATAACACAGAAAACTTTTAAAAATAAGAACACCAATAATGTTAGTATTAAAATCGGATATAGAGTATTTTTAAGAAGAGAGAACGCAAAGAAAAGCGAAAGCCAATATATGGGACCATTTGAAATAATAAATGTAGGAAATGTAAATGTCACAATTTTGAAAAATAATAAACTTATGATAATATACAAGAATAGAATAAAATTATTTTAAGTACTTTAAATGTAATTCTATACTTAATTTATAAAAAAAAAAAAAATGTTTAAATATTGTGTTATGACAAAAACATTTTTTTAATTTTATATGATTACAAAAAAAGAACAAGAACATGCATACACAAACATACATAAACTTAAATAAAGTAAAAAAACAAAAATAGAACTGTAATACGAAACGGTCAAGTGCATTAATATACAAATAGTTATTAAGTAAAATAACCATATTGATAAAGAAAATTAGAGGAAAGTAAGACATGTAATTTCAAGGTACCGTTGGCAATTGATATGGGTCTGAAATAGCATAAGCAGGTTAAATAATTAAGTAGATCAATGTTATACAAATGAGTTACAATGAAAGAAATTGAGTAACTGAAGGTCAGATAAAAATGAGTATGTTTTGTATAAAGAATGAAAATTCGTCTGATAATGTAAATATTACTATTTTTTATTGTAAAGAGTGAGAGAAATACATTGTAACAATAAGGTAGAATAAGTTAAGCCAAATTCGTGTAAGTAGTATATAAGAAGAACCAACTTAATAATAAAACAGATTCAAGATTATAAACTTAAACTGGCAACAAACCTTTGCCTTTGTTTTATTTTTTTGAATTCTCAAATTATTTCGGCAGTTCTTATGAACGCCTAATGACTAGTTGGCACCCTTCAGCTGTTTAAAATAAACTAAAGGGTTGTAGAATTTTGTCCTTTTCATACACTGGCACCCCACGATTATTACAATGACGTATTGTTGCATAAAGGCAAACAATCTTCTGGTTCTTCTACCGTTTCAAGAGATAAGATAAGAAAGATTGGGATGTGTTTAGCAATTTTGGCACAGAAAATTCATTTTGTAGAAGAATTTAAATATTTTTTTTTAGCAGGAGAACCCATTTTATCGAAAAGTTCGCTGCGTTCACTTAATCCCTTTTTAGATAATAACAGTGTAGTGAGACTAAATGATCGTTTGGTAAAATCGCCATCTTTGTCTAACACGGAGAAACATCAGATTTTTTTACCTTTTTCCTGTAGGTTTAAAGTTCTTTAAGGAGAATTCGTGCATTAATTTTTCATCCATGGCGGTAATCAGTTGATGTTGATGATTATGCGCATTGAATATTGAATCTCTCGACTTAAGGTTCTAGTTCGAACTATTACAAATATATTGGATAGAATATGCTCATGCTCTCAAATATTCGCAGCCTAACCTCCGGATCGAACTACCTTAGTGCGACATTTTACCACTACGGTTGTTGATTTTGCAGGCTTCTTTGATCTGAAAAGTTTTAATGGCAGATCTTGCCGGATAACAAAGGCACATGTGAGTATCTTCGTTTGTTTTTACTAAAGCAGTCAATTTGAAAGCAACGACTGACTTAACGTCGGATTCGTTTTTGGCGGCTTTACATAGGTTTATTGCTAGACGTGGTTGCCCATTTATAATATTTTCTAATAACGGAACCAATTTTGTAGGGCTTCTTGTGAGATTAAGACGGATTTTCGAACGTTTCTCCCGTTCCGGGTCTTTCGTGACGGTTTATCCTGCTGGTGCGCCTCATACGGGAAGCTGCTGTTAAAAGCTTTAATCTTCATTTTAGAAAGGAAGCTTAATCGGTAAAATATACCTTCGCAGAACTTTCTACCATACTTGCCCGGATAGAGGCTTGCTTGAATTCTCGACCCTTATGTCCTAAGTCGGACAATCTTAACGTGCCCGTCGCCCTGACTCCTGGTCATTTGGCCCCACCAGAACCATCTATTTATGAGCCACCTCTAGGTTTAGTAAATCGATATCAAAAAAATTAAGGCATTTTCCTATGATTTCTGCCGACGATGGTTAGAGGAATATCTTCATTACCTGCATTAACGCCACAAATGGAAATTTCCCGATTGGGACATAGCCTTAAACGATTTGGTTGCTATTCGTCATGAAAAACTATCTCCAAAAGTGATGATCATATACGCGTCGCCAACGTTCGCTCAGAAAACGGGGTTGTGAAAAGACTAATTACAAAACTGGTAATTTTAAACAATTACCATGCATTCACCATCTTTTTATTTCCTAGTATTGTGGCCACCTTATCAACCATTTTTGAAGATGCCTTTGTAGAAGATTATGAGGAGGTGATGGAGCAGCAGATCCCGTTACAAAAGCACCCAGCACTATACCTTCGACAACGGCTACGATGGCTTTGGGATCTCAACTACTTGAACCTTTATTCAAAGTGGATGAACCTGTCGCTGTGGAATCGACATCTACGGATCCTGCACCAACTGGATCCGCCAGCCTTTGGTCATGAAAAGAAATTGCGTCATGTGCTGATTTAAGGCCATTACTCACGTTTTTGGGCCAGCAATCACACGTTGAAAGACTGCCGAAGCGTTCGAAAGTTCAACAAATGTCAAGGAGATCATACTACTCGGCTGCATTCCTCGAAGCGAGTTGAAGAAAAGGGTACCAAAAAAAATAGAGATTAGATAAATCGCATAAAATTATTTGAATCAAAAATCTTTGCCGGGTATTGGTCAATTCCTGCGCATCTATTTGTATGGTGATAACTTGATCCTGAACAGCTAATACCAGATTCACCACGTATCGCGCTTTTGCATTTTAGACACTCAGCCATGCCTTAATATGTCCTTTTTGTCCAATTAATATTACATTTAAAACTTCTTAACGTCTTTTTATTAAGTCTATATTTTATTCTTCACTTTTAACTTAATTTTCCTTATTTTTCCAAGAGCTCACACAATTTACAGAAAAAAGGTAAAAATACCGAACATCCAAAACACACAGCCAGTGACGACGGTTATTACCGAAAATTATAATAACAGTTTATTATATACTGGCGGAATCAACCCAATTAATTTAATACCGTAAAAATATTTAATAATAAAAATAATATTCACAAAAATAACTTCAATTGTTTTATTTAGATTTCTTTTTCTGCCCAAAACACCCCAACTTTTTGGTCCGTTCGAGTCGGATTCTAAAAAAATTATTATCTTCAACATTTCAACACACATTTTCCCCTTAAGAAAATTTTAATTTGATTAAAGGTGCGTAATTGTTTTATTTTTATATATTTTGAAATGAATAAAACAAAGTGTAAAGGTGAAAAAAAGAAAAACTGCATATTCACTAAATACATACATTTACAATTGTTGTTTTGGGAATATTTTTAAATATTGTGATTGATCGTGTAGCAACGCTTGTGTTTTGTAGGGATTAATAATTAACCGCAGACAAACTGAATGTAATACAATATTTTAGCAATTTTTTATATTAAAATCAAATATTTAGTAGGTAAACATTCAATTAATTAAATAAATAATAAGTTGATAAAATAATTACTAAGAGCAATAGAGTGCATACATATGTATTAACATACTAATTTATTTGTTATACACTTATAATAAACTAGTTTTCTCTTATTATCGTGAAACCAACTGTAACCCAACAGCCAATTTGACTAGGTTTAGTTGACAAAACTTTTAGTGATTTTAATTTTTTTAAAAATGTGGTGTATTGTTGACCATCTAATTTTTGATAAATGATTTTAATCCTTTGTTTGGCTTAAGGACGTTTTGGGTGACTAAAACACTTTATTAATATTATTTAACTTTTATTCCCAATATTTCGAATATCTTCGCTATTCATCTTCAGGGGAAACTGTTTTAATCAAACAAAATTAACGAAAAAATATTTACATTTTTAAATTAAACAAAATTAAATTAACACTACTGATGTTTAGAAGGGCGCTTATATTTTGTGCAGTAAACACTTATCTACTAACAGCTAAGTTGATCTTGTTTGTTTACTAACCATATTTCTGTAAATTTGAGCGCATTTTTCGATGTCTTGTTTGCAATTCAATCTCTTATTTGATGGAACGTCAATTGTCTGTAACATTTCTAAAGTAAATCTTCTACAATAGTTTTTCTCTTCTTTCAATACTCCCACATTGTCAAAGTTTTGTTTTTTACTCCACCGGTTTGTGTAAGCTTTTAAGTCAGATTTATGTGATGCGAGTCTAGTTTTTAGTCTTGGTTTAGTTGTCCCGACATAAATCATATCACACTTACTGGATTCGTTTCCATTACAATTAATGTATTGTTACGTTTATTTAAATTATAAACGTTTTATTTATGAGTTCTTTATTTCCAAAATAATTACACACACAACTTTTTGAGTTTTAATTAAATTACACTTAATTTAATCAATTATTTGACGATTTAACTATTCGCGATTAATAATACACGCTGGCAACTTTAATTGTTGTACCACAAGATCTTAACTAGATGACGCTCACAACACGAATGAATCAGCACGTATTGGCGTTGCTTTTATATAATCTATTTTTAGGCGTTCTTGAATATTCGATAATTTCTACCGCCATCTACTGCGTAGTTGAAAATGCTGCGTTGCCACTTTTATTTCAGACACATTAGTGAGCACAGTTATTTACTTTTAGAACTTCAATCATTATTTAAAAATGCATGTTGTGTATTTTTATTTAGTTGTTATACACTGCAGGTGTGTGTATGTTTATGTATTGTGTTTGTTTAGTCATCGCTTTGTGTTAGTTGCTTTTGTTTTGCAATAAAGATGTTTTATAGTAACTTCTAGCTTTGAAAACAAACACAATAGGCCATTTCGTTTTACTTTCGTGGCCTCAATTATTTTTATGCATCTTTTTATGATTTAAATAAAGCATCTTTGTAACACTGCCGCCCACTTAAGCCTTTTCGCACCGAATAGGCTCAACATTACCTCTGCCATATTTAGCCAACCGCTCCAGGTGAACCACCTTCATTTTGGACCTCGGTTTATGATATCTCTGTCTCCGGTAAACCACGTCATTCAATTTCTTTATCACTTTGTACGGTCCATCCCAGTGGGTTTGCAGTTTAGGGGATAATCCTTTCTTGCGTTGCGGGTTAAATAGCAGAACCATTTGTCCTTCGGTAAATCCCTCCCTATTTGCTGCGCGATCATATCTGGCTTTCATCTTATCGCTGGTCATTTTAATGCGGCTACGTACAAACTCATGTAGCCCATGCAGTTCTTTTTGTGCCTGGAGAACATTTCCATTGTCTTCGTGCACATGTCCAGGTTTAACACCAAATTCTAAATCTGCTGGCAGTTTTAGTTCTGTCCCAAACAAGATTTTTTGCTGGACTACGTGAGGTTGAATCGTGTACAGCTGACAGATACGCCAGTAAAAATTTGGGTATATGCTCATCTCAATCCTTTTGGTGTGAACTGACCACTTTTCTGAGATATTCTTCTAGGGTACGATTGAATCTTTCCGCCATTCCATCAGACTGTGGATGCAGCGGTGTCGTTCTCGTCTTTTTGATACCATAAACGTCACACATCTCTTTAAATATAGCCGATTCAAAATTTTGTCCCTGGTCTGAATGTAGTTCTAGTGGAACACCGTATCGACACACCCAAGTGTTCACAAGGGCCTCTACCACTGTTTTGGATTCTTGGTTTGAAATGGCATATACTTCGGGCCATTTGCTAAAATAATCCATTACCACTGTATATATCTGTCAGGGAATGGACCTGTGATATCAATAGCTATCCGCTCAAATGGTGCACCTGCGTTATACTGTTGAAGTTTGCCACGACTTTTTCTGACAGGACCCTTGGCTTTTATGCACTGTTCGCAATTAGCTATCCAATCGGCTACGTATTGTTGGCAGCCTACCCAGTAAAATCTCTGCTTTATCTTTTCCAGAGTTTTTGTTACACCCATATGGCTGCCGCTGGGACAGTTATGGAAATGGTTAAGTATCTTATTTCTCTTAGAAGTTGTAGTTTTGCCATCTGTACTTTCCCAAGATCGATATAAGTAGCCATTTTCTACTTTCAAACTATTCCACTGAGCCCAGTACGACTTAGCTAGTTGGCTCTATGCCGATATTTCATTGTGATTCGGTCTCCTATTGTTTTGCTTAGCCAATATATTTTTTGCCAAAATTTGGTCGTCATTTTGGGCCTTCGACCAGTCTTCCCTTGACCCAATTTGGGTAAGCCGCACAACAATAACGCATTACTTTTTCTCTACTTTTGTGTAGTGTTTGCACTCTACATTGCATGGCCGTCTTGATAGGGCATCAGCATTATTGTGCATTCCACCGTTTCTATGCACAACACTAAAGTCCTAGCTCTGCAGACATTCAACCCATCGTGCAAGCTGGCCCTCAGGATTCTTAAATTGCATCAACCAACGTAATGCAGAATGGTCCGTCCTTTTAATGAAATGTTGACCATATAAGTACTTGTGGTAATGTTTAACACACTCCAGCACTGCTACAAGCTCCCTTCGTGTAACGCAGTAGTTCCTTTCAGGCTTGGAGAGCACCCTGCTGTAGTAGCCAATGACTTTTTCTGTTCCATTGACCTCCGGAGAAAGTACTCCTTCTATTCCATAGCCACTTGCGTCCGTGTCCAATATGAATTTTTGTCCAGCTATTGGATAGGCGAGGACTGGTGCCGTACACAAAAGTTTCTTGAGCTCCTGGAACGCTTTTTCCGCTGCTTCATTCCAGTGATATGGTTGTGACTTCCTGGTCAACTCATGCAAGCTAGCAGCCACTTGACCAAAGTTTGGCACAAATCTCCTGTAGTATGTGCAAAGTCCCAGGAAACTACGCAGCTCATGAAGGTTTTATGGGCGAGGCCAGGTCTTCACTGCCAGTACTTTGTCTTCATCAGTTGATAAGCCCTCGGTTGTTACACAATGCCCCAGGTATTTGACCTCCCTTTGAAACAAAGCACATTAATACTTAATTTTAATCCTGCAGCTGTTATACGCTTGAAAACTTCATCCAGGTTTTTGAGGTGTTCGTCAAAAGTCTTCCCCATCACGATTATGTCATCCAGATACACTAAGCACGTCTTCCAATTGAGACCCTTAAGCACACGTTCCATTAAACGCTCAAAAGTAGCTGGAGCGTTGCAGAGCCCGAATGGCATCACCTTGAACTGCCATAAACCATCACTTGCGCTAAAGGCAGTTTTCTCCTAGTCTTTATCAGCTATCTCTACTTGCCAATAGCCGCTCTGCAAGTCCAAGGTAGAGAACCATTCCGTTCCAGCCAACGTGACTAAGGTATCGTCAATTCTAGGCAACTGATAACTGTCTTTCTTGGTGACGTCATTGAGCTTCCTGCAGTCAATACAAAACCTGGTACTGCCGTCCTTCTTCTTTACTAAAACTATTGGTGAGCTCCATTGACTCGAGGATGGCTCAACGACTCTGTTCCGTTCCATTTCGCTGACAAGTTCTTTGAACTCGTTTCGTTTTGCTAGGGGAACACCTCTGGGTGCTTGTCTTATAGGCCTCACTTCGCCAGTATTAATTTCATGTTTAACAACTGCCGTTCTACCTTGGCTTTAATTATTTAGGGCGAAGACGGAGGCATGTTTTCTCAGCAACTGCTTTGCTCTGTTTCTGTCAGGAGGTGTTGGTCCTGCCACCCATTTTTGCACCTGTTCTGCTAATGAATCTCTTTCTGTGGCTGTTATTTTAGGACATACTGTTTTCGCCGCACAACTAATTATGGCTTCTGCTGGCTCACATCGACCCATCTCAAAATTCCTGTTAATTGTTTTTTCGCTATTGGACAGATTAGGTACTCTCACAGGAACTCTGCCATCGTCGCAGATTTTCACGGGGGCTTTTGCTGTTATGATATCGTCTTTTAGTTCTTTTGGTTCCACCACCCACAACCGGTTATCCTCACAATCTGTCTCCACACGTGCCCATACTATAGTTTCCGCCTGAGGTGGTAATTTCTGACGTTCAACGACAAATAGCTTCCTTACTGTGGTCCTGCTATCATATCCAACGTCCAGGGGTATCTCCACATTGCGCCAGATCATTATTATCATCATCATTATCGATTTAGTTTAACGGTGACTCATGAGATTTGGTGTTGTTGGCCCGCTTGTTGTCGCTTGCTGGCGAAGCAGATCTTGATCTTCTCTTTGCGGGTCTACAGTTCCGCTGAAAATGGCCAGCCCTACCGCATTTAAAGCATTTAGCGCGAGAATTACTTTTTTCCTCCTCCATTACTGTTTGACTAACTCTTTTATCTCGCTTCTACTGTCTGTGTTATAAGTTTCAGTATCAAGACACCGCACCTTGTACACCTGTGGCTTCGAGATGACTTTTGCGGTCTCCTGGGCTAGTGCATACGAGATGGTTTCTGCAAAAGATGATTTTTGCATAGCACAAACAGCATATTTAATATCTGGATCCCGTATGCCATTCACAAATGCTTCAATCTTAAACTGACCCAGAAACGGGTGATCTTCGCCTGGGTAAGTCAGCTGCACCAAACGTTCAATTTCCATGGCGAAGTCTTGAAGCGTCTCATTTGCCTTCTGCACCCTGCCTCGTAACTCCATTCTGTAGATTCTCTTTTATGCTCGCCACCGTATTTGCGTTGTAACGCTACCATTATGTCCTCATAATTATTTCTGCAGCCGGCTGGTAAGCTTTTGAGTATCTGTGCTGCTGTTCCCTTTAAGGCCACAATTATCTCAATAGCTTTTTTTCATTGTCCCATTTATTTTTGCTGGAGACTGTTTCGAACTGAAACTTAAAAACATTAAAAGGCGAACTGCCGTCAAAGCTCGGGGTGTTAATCTTGCTGGCGTGCTCACAGATAACTTTCACCGGTCCCTCTCGAATTTGAAGTTCGCCCATTTGCGCTTTTAATTTATGTAACTCTTCTTCTACTTTTCTGTCAAGGCCGCACAATTTTTGTTCTACGATGTTCACTCGTTTGTCGAAGACTTCTGATATTTCTTCAAATTTCTCATTAACCTTCGCTTAAAGCCTTTTCCCGTTGACGCTAGAGCTTTCCTTCATTGCTTTTAAGTTTTCTTGAAGCTTCTGTTTTTTTTCTTCTATGTTCATCATTATAGCGGCAAACATTGAATTCAAGTCTATAACGCTGTTTGTTGCTGGGGTACATACTTCAATCGTTTCTTTTTCCTCTTTTTCTCCAAATTCGTATATCCCAATATCGATACCACGCTGCTTGAGTTCATCTATCAACCGCTTTTGCCATTTCGTTTTATTGCCCGCTGTCGGCAGACTTAACTTACTCAGCTCACTTTTAGCTGCTCAACTTTTAGCTCGTCAAATTTCTTTTAACTATTTATTTATTATTTTGCAATTTCACTTCTGACACCACTTGTTACATATGTAAGGAATAAAATCGTTTTGTTTATGAGTTCTTTATTTGCAAAATAATTGCACACACAACTTTAAGAGTTTTAATTAAATTACACTTTATTTAATCAATTATTTGACGATTTAATAGTACACGCTGGCAACTTTAATTGTTGTACCACAAGATCTTAACTAGATGACGCTCACAATACGAATAAATCAGCATAGTATAGTATATATTTATTTCCCAAAATTTTAATGATGTACATGTTTTCTTAAAACTAATTTTAATTAATTATTTATTCCTTACATACTAGCGTATTTTTCAAGGACTTGTCAAGATATTCTATAAAAGTATTTGCAGGATGGCCGCTTATAATAATATTAAAGTTAAGTTTACTGTAGGTACAACATTTGTTTTAAAATTTCCCAAAAAAAAGGTAATTAGGAAGGCATTTGTGCTTAATTCTAATATTAAACTAAACCTTATAGTAAGGCGAGAAAGAAGAACAAATAGCGTTATATACAAAAGAAAATAAAGTTATATACAAAAGAATAGGAATAGCCTATTGGGCGGTATTATACACCATATTTTCTATATCTAAGGTATTTATTCTCCTATGGTAATATAAGAGGTTTGCACTTTCATATAGGAGGTCAGCTCCGTTCAATGTCATAAGGTCTATCGGTGATAAGTAATTAGACAATCGTATGGTCCTCAGATTGTTTGCGCTTTCAAAGCAATGTCCAAGAAGACTGTTTTCAAGGGATTGAGCCTTCTCAAGAAATTTTATAACCGACCCTACCATATAAGAGTCAATTCTATTGAAGCCTATTCCTTTGTACATTGATTTGCAAGATGGTTTGCGGTAGATGCCATCAGGCCCCTGCTTACACCGTAGGCCAAGGCAAGTGACCATAAATTTCCTCTCCCATTTCCTTAGCTTTTCCATCTGAGCAGAAGAAATTTTGGACCAGACTTTGAAGGCATAGGATATGAGAGGTCGAATTATCTGGCGATAAACCAGGAATCGAATTTTCCTATCGAGTCCTCCCCTATGTCCAAGAATAGATCGATATGCGGCATATGCAAGCCTGCCGCGCCCCAAGACAAAGTCTATGTGATGATAAAACTCAAAATTTTCATAAAAAATTACACCAAGGTATTTTATCCTGTCCGAAACCCCGATCAGTTCGCTGACTATAGTAAGAGTTGGTATGAAAGATCTGCCATTGGGATATAAAAATTTGCGCTTGCCCTTTATCATAACTGCCTCAGTCTTATTCATACTTAAGTGAAGCCGCCACTTACCAAAGTAGGGCTCCAGTCGAGTCAAGTAGTTGTTACCTCTTCCGTTTACACTACGAGCGAGGGGTCCAGAAGCTGCAATGAGTATATCATCTGCATACATTAACAAAAGATCGCTGTCAGCCGGTTGAGGTATATCAGCCATAAATATATTATAAAGTACAGGGCCCAGCAAGGATCCCTGTGGTACTCCAGCACTGACAGATTTTTCAATCGATCGAGTTCTGCATATTCTAATGCCAAAATTCCTATCAGATAGAAAATTGGAGACGATTTTACACACACTTCTATCGAAGCCCATGTCCATCATTTTAAAAACAATGCCATCCTGCCAAGCGGTATCAAAAGCCTTGGCAAAGTCCAAGCTAACCGCAATTGTAGGATATCTTTTGTTAAGACCTTTGGAAACATAATCTGAAAAAACCATCAATGCATGCGAGGTTGAGTGTCCTTTTTTAAATCCAAATTTGCAATCTGCAAGAATATTGCTGTCTGATATTTTGTCCGTGATCTTGGAATGAATAAAGAATTCTAATAACTTTCCAAAGGGAGATAGGAGAGAAATCGGCCTATAGTTGCTGCTTTGCCTTGGGTCAGATTTGGGTTTCAATATCGAATTCAATAGGAAGGCATTTGTGCTTAATTCTAATATTAAACTAAACCTTATAGTAAGGCGAGAAAGAAGAACAAATAGCGTTATATACAAAAGAAAATAAAGTTATATACAAAAGAATAGGAATAGCCTATTGGGCGGTATTATACACCACATTTTCTATATCTAAGGTATTTATTCTCCTATGGTAATATAAGAGGTTTGCACTTTCATATAGAAGGCCAGCTCCGTTCAATGTCATAAGGTCTATCGGTGATAAGTAATTAGACAATCGTATGGTCCTCAGATTGTTTGAGCTTTCAAAGCACTGTCCAAGAAGACTGTTTTCAAGGGATTGAGCCTTCTCAAGAAATTTTATAACCGACCCTACCATATAAGAGTCAATTCTATTGAAGCCTATTGCTTTGTACATTGATTTGCAAGATGGTTTGCGGTAGATGCCATCAGGCCCCTGCTTACACCGTAGGCCAAGGCAAGTGACCATAATTTTCCTCTCCCATTTCCTTAGCTTTTCCATCTGAGCAGAAGAAATTTTGGACCAGACTTTGAAGGCATAGAATATGAGAGGTCGAATTATCTGGCGATAAACCAGGAATCGAATTTTCCTATCGAGTCCTCCCCTATGTCCAAGAATAGATCCATATGCGGCATATGCAAGCCTGCCGCGCTCCAAGGCAAAGTCTATATGGTGATAAAACTCAAAATTTTCATGAAAAATTACACCAAGGTATTTTATCCTGTCCGAAACCCTGATCAGTTCGCTGACTATAGTAAGAGTTGGTATGAAAGATCTGCCATTGGAATATAAAAATTTGCGCTTGCCCTTTATCATAACTGCCTCAGTCTTATTCATACTTAAGTGAAGCCGCCACTTACCAAAGTAGGGCTCCAGTCGAGTCAAGTAGTTGTTACCTCTTCCGTCTACACTACGAGCGAGGGGTCCAGAAGCTGCAATGAGTATATCATCTGCATACATTAACAAAAGATCGCTGTCAGCCGGTTAAGGTATATCAGCCATAAATATATTATAAAGTACAGGGCCCAGCAAGGATCCCTGTGGTACTCCAGCACTGAGAGATTTTTCAATCGATCGAGTTCTGCATATTCTAATGCCAAAAGTCCTATCAGATAGAAAATTGGAGACGATTTTACACACACTTCTATCGAAGCCCATGTCCATCATTTTAAAAACAATGCCATCCTGCCAAGCGGTATCAAAAGCCTTGGCAAAGTCTAAGCTAACCGCAATTGTAGGATATCTTTTGTTAAGACCTTTGGAAACATAATCTGAAAAAACCATCAATGCATGCGAGGTTGAGTGTCCTTTTTTAAATCCAAATTGGCAATCTGGAAAAATATTGCTGTCTGATATTTTGTCCGTGATCTTGGAATGAATAAAGAATTCTAATAACTTTCCAAAGGGAGATAGGAGAGAAATCGGCCTATAGTTGCTGCTCTGCCTTGGGTCAGATTTGGGTTTCAATATCGAAACTATTAATGCCCTTTTTCATGCTCTCGGAAAGTATCCCAAGTTTATGCAGTGGTTCATTAGAATTGCCAGAAATCCCCAGGTATCCAGACGAGTTCTCTTAAGTACTAGATCAGGAATTTCATCCCAATCACTCGATTTTTTATTTGTTATATTATGCTAATATCCCATAACATTTTTAAATAAAAATGCAATTTATTCGTTGGTTGGAAAAGCAGGTATCTATACGTATTTCGCCGGTTGCTTAAGCCAGCTCATCAGGAAACCTTTATCCAAATTTTTAGAAAAACCAAAAACATTTCCTTTAAGTATAAAAACTTCAAAAACAACATGAGAGTTATTTAAGAAGCCAATACAGAAGTGTTAGGGCTTTAACAAAAATTACCAACAAACAAACCACGTTTTTATTTTTGCGTACATTCCCTTCTGCGTTAGGTTGGTTATATGCCAACTCTTAATGCAGACGTAAGGTGTATTAAAAATAAAAACAACACAGTTATTTTTTAATTTCTCAAGAGAAAGAAAAAAAAACAACAGTGATGCCAACAGTTTGCACAAGCAATTGCATATAAATTTTATTTTAAAAATTATTTTGGGAATTTTTATAATATTATTTATTATATTATGCTAATATCCCATAACATTTTTAAATAAATATGCAATTTATTCGTTGGTTGGAAAAGCAGGTATCTATACGTATTTCGCCGGTTGCTTAAGCCAGCTCATCAGGAAACCTTTATCCATATTTTTAGAAAAACCAAAAACATTTCCTTTAAGTATAAAAACTTCAAAAACAACATGAGAGTTATTTAAGAAGACAATACAGAAGTGTTAGGGCTTTAAAAAAAATTTTTTGTTTGGTCTTCTTCTTAAAGTTTCGCCAATGGTTTCTGCTCTAATTAGCTGGCTGTTGTTCGAGCCGCTACCATCTGCGGTAGTAGTCCTATCAAAAACCATCATAGGTGTCCTATCCTGTAAAGTGGAGACTCTACTTGCGACGGTTACTGCAAAAGAACCGGAAACTATTTCATACTCGTGCACGCTGTAGAAGTGGTCTGCCAGTAGATTAGTCTTTCCTAAGTCATCAGATACCATTGAACCATCCGCAGATCATCAGATCGTTGATGACAACATTTTTACTTAAACCAGCCGCCAACTTTAAAGATCTATACGTCCTATCATTCAGCCTAATGTTGCTTAATTTTCTCGTCCAGTTTTCGCGCTCGTAAACTGGACTTGCACCCTGTATTATTCTATCCAGGTTTTTTACTTCTGCTTTAAGGGTAACACGACGTCCTGGGTCCTCACATCTTTGAACTATACGGCGCAATCTCTTTTTTCATCTAGAACCTAAGGAGTAGAAAGTTCCATAGCATTCTTAAAGACATATGTCATTGACTCTATACACTCGTCAATCTCCGCTTCGGACACGTTCGTATCTACTGGTAGCGTACAGTCGGCAAGTTCCCGGGATAGAATCGCATTAAATCTTGCCCTCTCCATCTTGTCAAAGTCTAACCTTGTTGGTCGTATTCTCCCAACACAGTCCGCAATGCCAAAAACTGCTTCCACAGCTTTGTGATCAGATTCAAAATCAAGGGTTTTAAGCCCATTTCCCATGATTATGGGAGACATACCAACAGAAGTTATCATTATGTCTATATATGAAGAGGAAACGGCCGTAGTTCTATCGGGCCATCAGTGGGATGAATTTCTAGGTTCGGATTCGCTAATAGTAAATCATGTAGCAACCTACCACTTGTGTTCTCCAGGGAATCCCCTCAATACGGATGCCTAGCATTTAAATCGGCTCCAACTACCACTGCCCCAGTATTAGCTAGGTCAAAAACAGGCCTAATATCAGAAGCTGACATTGTCACTGTTGGTCTACGATACATCGACACTACGGTTATAGAGGACCCATTTATTCTGTGAATGCGCACAATCGTGTTTTCTAAAGTTCCAGTGTCAACTATTACCCTTTCACATGAAATACTATCCTTCACTAGAACGGCCGTCCCTCCTCCTTGTCCAGATTGACGATTCTGTCTAAATATTTTATATCCAGCAATGTCTAACTTGTATCGAGGACTTAATTTATGTTCAACTATTAGAGCAACGTCGGGTTTGTGTCTGTCCAAGAATAGTTTTAAATAGTGTCTCCTATGTTTAGAGACAACTGAATTCACATTAATGAAAATTACTTTAAGTGTCCTAGACATTGTTTTGTAGCATCATTAGCATCCCAAGCAAAGCCCGAGATTTACCCTCATCATCTTTAATTGCATGATATTCACGTGCAAATCCACCGATTTTATTAATGCAGTTCAACAGACCTCCTCCAAAGAATCGTTTACAGTCACTGTCAATCATCGCGAATTGCGCCATTGCGCTCTTAAGAGTTGGTGCAGCGCTGCTCGACGCCGTTCCAAAAGAATTACATGGTTGTGAACCGCCTTTTCAAAGTCGCCGAGAGTGCAAACCACTATATTAGTGGCATTTTTGCCCATAATCTTAATATTATAATTAGTATGGTCAAGTGCCTTATCAATAATATTAGTTATTTCTTTTACGTTAACATTATAAGTAGTAATAACTGGGATTCTTATCTTACTTACAATGCTACTTTTTCCTTTTAGTTTTTTACCGGCATCCCTATTTTGAGTACCAGGAACCTCTTCCGCTTTTTCATCATCAACTTCCTTCTTGGATGCGTCGTCATTTTTGTTTATTGGGCTAGCGTCAATAGTTGAAAAATCCATTCCTTCTTCCGCATTAGCATGTTTTGATTTTTTCGAATTCTTATAACTGTCCACAACAGTAACCTTCCTCTGCTTTTTTTTCTTCTTGCGAACCACATCTATAAAAGTAGCATCTTCCTCACTAGATGCCTTGACATTTTTTCCTGCTAAGCCTTGCATTGAATTCCCTTTGAATTCTTCAACCATTTTTTTAGTTTTTTATTTTCGTCAAGAATGGCATTGACTTTGAGGCTAAGTTCCTCAATTGCCTTATCCTTTAAGCTAAATAGCCGGCTTACTTCGTCGTCAGATGAAAATTCGCCAGCCACCCTCGCTCGCTTGAGTGAATACAAGCTGTCGTCCGCCATTGTTGACAAACTCTACCTGCACCACTAATTTGTATATTGTGGATGTTGAAAATTTTGCAACAAAAATTAGCACAACTTTTCTTTATGTTTTTTTTCACTGCACACTTGTTGTAAGCACGATCACTGTCAACAGTCGAATCAATTGGTAGTCAAATGTATTCCGAATGAATCAGCACGTATTGGCGTTGCTTTTATATACACTATTTTTAGGCGTTCTTGAATATTCGAGAATTTCTACCGCCATCTACTTCGTAGTTGAAAATGCTGCGTTGCCACTTTTATCTCAGACACATTAGTGAGCATTGTTATTTACTTCTAGAACCTTCAATCATTATTTAAAAATACATGTTGTGTATTTTTATTTAGTTGTTGTACAATGCAGGTGTGTGTATGTTTGTGTATTGTGTTTGTTTAGTTCGCTTTGTGTTAGTTGTTTTTGTTTTGCAATAAAGATGTTTTATAGAAACTTCTAGCTTTGAAAAGAAACACAATAGGCCATTTCGTTTTACTTTCGTGGCCTCAATTATTTTTAACATCTTTTTATGATTTAAATAAAGCATCTTTGTAAAATTATAGTACACAACGTTACTTTTATCTCCTTTGTCAAGTTTCGATTGTTACTAACAATATGAAATACAGATGAAATACAGTACAGATATATAAGTTAAACTTTTGGCGGTTTGTCTATTTTTGTCCTTTTTTTCTTCAACATTTTTCATCAATTCTTTGATAGTTCTTATTGGGAAATCATTTAATTTATTTAATCTTTGTGAAAAACCGTATTACTAACGTCTAAAACTCTTCTGATAAAATTTGTGACTGTGTTTATAATAATTTTTCTAGGATGTTTAGAATAGAAGTTTCTTAGTCGTCCAAAAGCAGTTGGATTTTGATACCAATTCAGTAATAGTCTGTCCTGTTGTCTAATGACTATAGTATCCAAATAAGGTATTTTGTTTTCTTCTTCCTTTTTAACTGTGAATTGCATTTGTCTGTTGAATGAGTTTAAATTATAAAGGACTTCTTCTGCTTTATCTCTTTTTAGTATTGTAAAAATGTCATCCACGTACTTTGTTAAAATCTTAGGTTCATATCCAAGGTTTCTAATTGTTCAATCTAGTAACTCTTCCATTACAATGTCAGCAATTACGGGAGATAAAGGTGATCCCATACGTTGTTCGTAAATTTTATTTTTATATATATGTTTTTATATATTATATTTTTTTTATTTTTTATTTAAAGTAACTGCCTCTTTTTATGCAGAAAGCTAATAGTTCCATGAACAACGTCTTGCTTATTTTCGTGTACTCTTTTAATCGTTCCCAATATCACTCAATTATCTCTAATGCTAAGTTGATTGGAACGCTTCGGAAAGCGTTCATGGGAGTATTATTTATCCGTAACTTAAAACTTATTGCGTTTTTGATGTTATATTTTGACTCTTTCGTCAGGCTTTTTAAGATTGATGCTAAGTACTTGCATAGGTCATAGGAAGAAGAGTTTTGTGAGGAACAAATAGGTCTTAAAGGTGTACCATCTTTATGTAGTTTTGACAAACCGTTTATTCTTGGTGCTATTGCTGTTCTATTTGTTAATGTGTTTTTCTCGTTGATTGTTATTATGTCCAATTTATTTAATTTTTCAACAAACATATTAGGTTTGCTTTGTATTATCGATGTTGGATCTCTTTCTAAACGTTAATCTTTTCTTTTCATTGCCACTGTTTTATTGCCTTTGTCAGAATTTAAAATTAATATGTCTTTATTTTCTTTGAGAAATTTTTTAGCTTGTCTCGCTGTGCTTAATATGTACTTGTGCCTTTGGTTTGTTTTTGTTTTGTTGAGATGATATTAATTTTATTCTTGCATTCTTTTGTTTTTCTTTCTCTTCTAAAGTTTGTATGCAATCTTCAACATTAGCAATGCAATTAAAAAGTGGAAACGTTTTGTTTGAGTTAGGTAAAGCAAACTTGGGGCCTAATGAGAGCAACCATTGTATATTTGTTGGTATATTTACATACGTCTGTTTTGTTAAAAAAAACACTGTTCGTTGTGTGTTATATTTAATTTATTATTTGGTTTTTAATACGTTGAGTTTGTTAATATGTTTTCGTTTTTGTTTTGTGTTAAAGTTTTTATATAATATATTTTCACTCCTGAAATATAATTCTCTATTTCCTTCCTCCAGAAGTAATTCTATTATTGTTATATTCTCTTTATTTTTCTTTTCACATCCTTATATTAGTTGGTGTTTCTGCTGTATCAAAAAATTCAATAATTTCAAATAAAAATTATTGATATGTTTTGTTAATAATTCGTAAAAATTTGGCGGTATGTTGTTATTCACCTTGTATATGTTATAAACGTTTTTTGTTGAATTATCTAAAAAGTTTGGGACTATACTAAAGACGTGCACATATATATCTGTTTATATCAGTTTTTGTGTGTCTACTCTTATGAGTGCGTATAGATGAGTACTTTTGTGTTTCTGATATAAGTTGATATTGTTACTTTTTCTGTTTGGATGGATGCGAATGAGTAAAGACAGAATGAGAGTAACATATCTGTTCTCCTTTGTTTCGCACAAACGGGTATAAACAGATATTGATGGTTGTACCATAAGTACTCATTGTATGCTGCGAATCAATATCCATTCATACGTCCATATGCATTGGTTTATTAAAATTGCAAAAATGAAGTTGATGTTGCTAAACATGATCAATATTTTTAATTGTTTTATTGTTTTTTTATTTAAGTTGAATATACAAAACTGAATTCTTTAACAAAAATTTATGAATCTAATGCATATAATTGTATTAAAAATACTATTATTAATAACTTTTACCAGCGATTACAACAGTTCTAAGGATAGAATAACTAAATAAATATATGTATGCATGTTTCTATATTTATAAGGACGAAAAGCCTGATAATTTAAAATCAATTAAAAAATATTTTTATCTTAAGTTTGTTTTAAAATACCTTTTGAATCCAAATTATTTTTAATAAATACGGCCGAAAATATTAAAAATTCAATTTAAAAATGAAGTATGAATATTTAAATATTTTTAGCAAAAATAAAAATAATGTTTTCATTACCATGTGTTTTCTCTGTTTTTATTGACATCAGCCTTGTATCATTTACTTTTGTCTTTAAACTTCTCTTAAATTATATTTTTGTATTTATTAATTAATGTTTAATATTGTTTTTATTGTTATTTTTTATCAAAAATCTTTAATTTATTAATGTAAACTGTACTATCATGCTGTAAGTTAACATATTTTTTTACATTTTCGCGATAATTGTAACTGTGTTAAAATTTTCTTCTTTTTCATTAAATAGATTACCCCTTGAGAAAGTGAACAAAAAATTCACGAAACGTTGGGGAAATATGTAATAAAAAATTATATTTTATTTTATTTACATGGATCAATTTAGGCCTTATTAGCTTAAAATGTAAGATTATACATACAGAAACCAAAATTTGGTGGCCAAAAATAACAACAATAATAACTTATTATCGGGTAGCTGTCCGAAGTAACACCTTTATTTAATTAGAATCTGGTTTTTTAACTATGTTACTTTTATAAAACAGAACATGAATTTTTTCCAAAAACATAACTTTCAAATATAATGGTGAGACCTGCAGAACTATGAAGGAATACTGCAACGAGATAAAAAGACTGGCACAAAAACAACAAAGACTTCGATTTTTACTATCATGTAGGACGTATGGTTTACTACCTAATCACACAAAAAATACAAAAACACAAGTAACAAAATTGTTCACAAGTGGGACTGTCAAAGGTAAACTGACAAAAATTTAATAAAATTTTCACAAGAAAATTCTTAATCTCGAAATGTCACAAACAAACACTGATTTAAAACGAGTTAGAGGAAAACTTTACCACCTTAAAACGGGTATACAAAATTTTGTGACAACAGACGACTTTGAAACATTTATTAAAAACAAACAGAGAGAGCAAGACACATAATGACAAATACCAAAGAAAAACAAAGTAAAAAGTTAAATACACTTAAAGAAAAACAATTTAAAAAACATGGACAAATTTTTAATGAACTAAATAATACCGTGGGAATGTAAGTGGCTATTGTCTCTTGGGAAAAAAATTTGCTATACCCGTAAATAGACAAAGTTTTTCACCACTACATGTGACAGCAGATATTAAGCAGTGCATCCAACAAATTAAAGATAGCAGAGTTGGGGAAAAAGAACAAACAAGAAAAATATTAGCCAACAGGGTCACACAATTTAAAAGAAATATAAATAACAATCAAAAAGGAAAATTTATTTAGCTGTTTCTGAAAAAAAAAAATTTACGCAAACATAGACATAATTCTAACACAAGCAGACAAAGTTAACAAAACGGTGGCAATATATAAACAAGATTATGATAAAAAAAATGGAAAAATTACTAGAGGACAAGAACACATATCGAATTACAAGAATAGACCCTACTCCAAAATTATAAAAACAAATAACCAGATAATAAATGAACTACATAAAAAAGAATATATGGACAACTGGCAAAAACACATACTTACTTGTTCCGGCGCAACAGCTCTGAGAATTTATGGACTACCTAAAATACATATACCCAACATGCCTCTCAGACCCATAGTGTCATCAGTTCAAGTACTATATTACAAGCTCAGCAAACACGTAGGATCAATACTCATGCATAATTTCTGATAAATATAACGTAAAAAATTCTTTCAAAGTAAAACAACAAAATATAAAACTGGATGCTACTGACACTATGGTTTCTTTTGACGTTATTTCACTCTTCACGAATATACCAATTAACACTGCTATTAACAACATAATGGATAAGTGGAACTTAATAAAAACAAACACAAAAATACCACGTTCAACATTTTTAGAAGTTTTAAAATTTTGCCTGTATGACAACAATTATTTTGTATATGAGAACAAAGCATATAATCAAATATTTAGTATGCCAATGGGAAACCCGCTCTCACCTACAGTTGCCGACATCGTATGAGACAATTTACTGGAGGTAGCATTAGCCAAATTGAAGGCCAAAAATATTCAAATTAAGTTCTTAGCAAAATACGTAGATTATGTTTTAGCTATAATCAACATTGACGACAAAGAAGAAATACTTGAGACATTAAATAAATACCAGCCCAAAATTCAATTTACTATGGAAGTAGAGACGGCCAATAGGATAACATACCTTGATATGATGCTGATTAAAAATGAAAACAAAATAACATTTGACTGGTATCAGGCAGGATCATCAATTTTAATGCAATATAACCAAAATCCTAAATAATAAACACGGCCAAAAACCTTATAAAACGAGTACTGGACATCAGCGAAAATATATACCATCCAAAAAATATTCAAAAATTACCGACATATTGATCAATAACAGCTTCCCCCTAAAATTAATAAAGTCTCTAATAACTGCATACAAACCAATGAAAAAAGCAACAATGGAAATACCAATATAGAAAAAAATTTTTACAGTGTAAAATACATACCTGGCCTAACCGACAACAATAGTATAAAAACAACAATAAATAAAATTGAAATAAGCTTTGCATACATGCCAAACAAAACGTTAAATGCAATTTTTACAAAAACAAAAACACCAATAACAAAACTACAGCAAAACAATGTAGTTTTCGAAATTCAATGTAAAGGGGATGAAAATATCAACTGCAATCTTATTTACATTGGAACAACTAAGAGAAGTTTAGAGACAAGAGTAAATGAACACAAAGCTGATGTCAACAAAAACAGAGAAAACACGGCATTGTCTCAGCATATAACACAAACAAAACATAAGCCTGATTTTGACAATATAAAAATACTAGCTTAAGAATACAACAAAAAAATAAACAAAACAATGAACATTAAAGAGGACACAGACAATTTAAGCGCCAGTTATAAACTCGCATTAATTTAAGCAACAGTTTAAATTAAAATTTTGTGTTTGTAAATGAATTGTTAATTCATGTTTAATATTGTTTTTTATTGTTATTTTTATCAAAAAAAATTTATTAATGTTAACTGTACTGTCATACTGTAAATTAACATATTTTTGCGGTAATTGTTTATAATTGTAACTGTGTTAAAATTTTCTCTTTTTAATTAAATAGAGGACCCCTTGAGAAAGTGAGCAAAAAATTCACGAAACGTTGGGGAAATATGTAATAAAAAATTGTTTTTTATTTACAAGGATCAATTAAGGCCTTATTAGCTTAAAATGTAAGATTATACATACATTATTTTTTTAATTTTTATTCCCAATATTTCGAATAGCTACGCTATTCATCTTCAGGGGAAACTGTCAAAAATACAAAACAATACAAAAAACATTGTTACACTAAAACAAATAAAATTAACGAAAAAATATTTACATTTTTAAATTAAACAAAATTAAATTAACACTACTGTTGCTTACAAGGGCGCGTATATTTTGTGCAGAAAACACTTATCTACTAACAGGTAAGTTGATCTTTTTTGTTTACTAACAATATTTCTGCAAATTTGAGCACATTTTTCGATGTCTTGTTTGTAATTTAATCTCTTATTTGATGGAGATAAAGGTTATCCCATTAGCGTGCCCTTACGTTGTTCATAAATTTTATTTTCATATTGACTCGCATCATATAAATCTGATTTAAAAGCTATACACTAACCGGTGGAGCAAAAAATAGCACTTGCTGCCCACTGTGCAATAAAAAATCATATACCAAATTTTGACAATGGGAGAGTATTAAAAGAAGAGAAAAACTATTGTAGAAGATTTACTTTAAAAATGTTACATATAATTGACGTTCCATCAAACAAGAGATTAAATTACAAATAAGACATCGAAAAATGCGCTCAAATTTACAGAAATATTGTTAGTAAACAAAAAAGATCAACTTTGCTGTTAGTAGATAAGTGTTTACTGCACAAATATACGCGCCCTTCTGAACATCAGTAGTGTTAATTTAATTTTGTTTAATTTAAAAATCTAAATATTTTTTCGTTAATTTTATTTGTTTTAGTGTAACAATGTTTTTTGTATTGTTTTGTATTTTTGACAGTTTCCCCTGAAGATGAATAGCAAAGCTATTCGAAATATTGGGAATAAAAATTAAAAATGAAATTAAATTAATTAAAGTGTTTTAATCACCCAAAACGACCTTAAGCCAAACAAAGGATTAAATCATTTATCATTAATTTTTTTGTCATTCGGTTTATTGGTGCATTTAATTGGTTCCTATTGGAAATTTTGCTATTTTTAAACAAATCGTAATTGATTGAAATTATTACATTTGAGTGACAAGTTAAAACATTTTAACCTGAGATAACAACAAATATATTCATCTGAATAAATTATTAAAGAAAGAAAAATGTGGAAATCACCACTAAATAAATTATTAAGAATATCGGATGCGCTTATTAAATTTGTATCAAGTTTTTGCGAGTTTTGTGATGAAATGCATACTATAGAAACTAAGCGTTTAGAATTAAAGAGCTTATGGGAAAAAGTTGTCCTCGTATAGGCTTGTTTTGGAGTTTTTGAGGACAGTGCTAAGGTGGAGCCTACTGATTTAGAGGTAGCTTCGTCCAAGTATCATTCCACATATTTAGCGTATTTAAAATGTTCGGCTGCTGTAAATGAAAAAGTTCATAATTTCCAAGCGGTCTGGTTATTCTACTCCTATACGGGTAGTTTTGACCATAATTTGTCCTTGGCTCCTTGTGATGTGAAAACATTTGAACGTGATTATATTGCTCTGCCCGCATATAGCAATGTTGAACGGCTTTGTCATTTGATACGCAAGACCGCCGGTGAAGCGAATGAGATCGTGTCGAAGTGTCCGTTGAGTAATGAAGTGTTTGATGTGGCATGCCAAATTTGTAAAAGGCATATGAGAACCCTCGTATGCTGGTTAATAACAAATTGGAATTGCTATTTAACCTTCCTTTGGTGGATAAGGAATCTAGTGAGGAATCTAGTGCCGGGCTTAATACTCTTCAATGCGGAATTAATAATTGTCTTGCTTTGTTTTCTGTATATCAGATGGCAGTGGATAATTGGGATCCAAGTTTAATTTTTATGTGCATTCTGCGTCTGCCTACGTCTACTGTTAGTCTATGGGAACAGGGTGTTCGTAATAAATCAGAAGGTCAGGGCGCATGTTGTGTATTCATCATAGACGTTTTAAAAATCTTTCGATTTCGGAAAGACTGTAAAGAAATTTCACTGTTTTGTGAATTGCTTGTCGCGGGAATACGAGGTGAAAAATTGTAAAAGTGCTTTTTGTTTCACGACTTGTAAGCATCATACGTAACTGCATCGTAATGAAACAAGTTAAGAGGTTTCAGCTAGGGATAGATCGGCAACGGCTTCGAGTAACATAGCACAGAGTGCTAATGTGGGCTCTTCCCTACTTTCTACATCGAGCGGCGTGACAACTCTAATCGGCAGACTTTTCATGTCTCTCAGAGCCGAAAAGAGCTTCTAGAAATAGCTATGGTGAATATTATTCATCATAGTGTGACACACCCCGCTCGCGCTCGCTCGTTATTCAGGCGGATCGCAAAACTACAAATTTCATCGAATATAACCTCTAAACGTAGTTTAAATGATTGTCTTTTTGTGGGACCCACCTTGCAATCAGATTTATTTCTTCTGATTATTCGCTAGAGGCTATTTCGATTTGTTTTTAATTGCGATGTTACTTAAATGTATAGACACATTCGTCTAGATCCTGCTCATACTCCATATTAGCGTATATTTTTCTTCGATCTTCTCCGAAAGAAGAGCTAAAGACGTATGAGTTGCAAACTGGTAATACGGACACTGTCATAAAACACATTTCGAAGTAATTTTATTTATTATGAATATGGCAGTTAGTATTTGTTGAATCTAGTAGTTCGAAAACATTGGGTATTCAGTGGAATGCCCAGTTGGACTCCTTTTACTTTCGTGTAGAGCCTCTTGCCGATAGGACACTTTACACGAAAAGGGAAGTGTTTTCTATAATCGCCAAATTGTTTGATCCTTTAGGATGGATAGGTCTTTTAATTATTACTGCCAAGATTATTATGCAGAGTATCTGGCGAACTAATATCTATTGGAATGATTTTATAGTCCCTTCTATAAACAGGGAATGGAAAACATTCGTCAACTTTTATACGGATATAAATGCCATCCAGACACCCAGATATGTGCACTATGCACCTGAGACATTAATGGAACTTTCTGATTTTTCTAATATCTCAGAAAAAACATACGCGGGGATGATTTATGTTCGTGATGAAGCATGTGACCAAATTTATACTTGTTTGCTCTCTTGCAAAAGTAAAGTAGCTCCAATAAAATCGATTTCCTTACCTCGCTTGAACTTTGCGATGCAGTTTTTGCCTCAGAGCTGTTAAAAACTATTAATGGAGCGATTCATATTCCGATAAGGCAAGTGTATTGTTAGACAGATGCTACTATTTTTCTTTGCAGGTTGCGGAAAACGCCGAATAGCTGGACAACGTTTGTGGCTAATAGGGTTTGCCGGATTCAGAAGAATGTAGGGAAACATAATTAGTATCTTATTAGATCGGAAGAAACTCCAGCGGATTTAGGCAGCAGGGGACTTTCGCCCTTAGATCTGACTAAGAGTAAACTCTAGTGGCATGGACCCAGATGGATTCGTTAGTCTAAGTCTCAGCAGAAGATTCATGATCTCTCTGCTATGGACACAGATGCCGAAACTAGAGCTTTTAGAGCTCATGCCTCCTTCTTTTTGGATTTTCTAAACTTGATCGCGCTTTTAGGGTAACTCCCGAACTATCTAGTTAACCAGTACGTGCGTACCGTTCCTTGACATAACTTTTCACTTGGCACTTGCAATAGAGCCTTTATCTTTGCGAATAGCTAAATTGAAAAAAAGAAAATTGCACTCAACAAGAGGTTGTCACCTTCATGTATGGCGGAAATAATAATACGGCTGGCATGACAATATAGATATACATACATACATATATATATATATATATATATATATATATATATATATATATATATATATATATATATATATATATATATATATATATATATATAAATGAAATGGTTCACTTACGTAATGTAATGGTGTGAGAACGGCTGGAGCGATTAGGCTGATTTTTTGGTTCGATTCCAAATTTTCAGGAGATGGTTTGTATGAAAAAAAAATTATAAACTTTTCTCACTCGACGTGTTCGTTTGAACTGGTTTGACGAAGCTATGTGGTCGTTAGTTGTACATTTTTCTTTTAATTTTACTGTTAGTGTATACGAGTTTGTATATAAATGAGTTTGTATATGTGCAAACAAACTTATACATTCTTCGCATACGCTAAAAAAGGCATATATCAAATGAAAAGACACAAAACAAAAAAGAATTAGAGACCAAATGAAGAGAGACAACATCTTCAACTTCGGTCAAATCGAAAATTATTCTAACATCTCAACAGTCATGGATGTATTTTTATGTTTGAAGATTTTTAAAATCATTACTGTACATAGCTTGTGGATTTTTTGGGATAATACCGTCACAATTTTGTGAAAAAAATCTTACTTCCATTAGAATTCACAATAAGATAACATGTAAATCTATATATATATATATATATATATATATGAAATGGTCCACGTATGTAATGTAATGGCGTAAAAACGGCTAGAGCAAATTAGCTGTTTTTTTTTCGATTCCAAATTTTTAGACATGGTTTGTATAAAAGCTCAGAAAATTCATTTATTCTTTTCCTGCTTGCTTTTGTTGTTTTAAACACATATAAGTTATTTACAATTTGACATGTTCGTTCGAAGCTATGTAGTTGTAAGTTGCATATTTTTCCTTTTAATTTTACTGTTGATGGTATATAAATCAGTTTGTATTCGTGTAAACACATGTATACATTCGTAGCATACGCTAAAAAACGTGTAGAACAAATCAAAAGATTTAATATTTTGAAATTAAAAATTAATGTTCTTATTCGATGCAACTTTAACGATACGATATTTATATTGCTTATACGCTAAAAAAAAATCCAATATCAAAATTCTTTTGTTCTGAAATTTTATTGCTAAAGTAAAAAATAAAAGATTAACTTCGAACGATTTTGTTGGCAGTCAACAACATTTCTTAAAATTTGAATGATTATCTACATCTAGGTATATCTATCTACATATATAAAAATGAAATAGTCCACGTATGTAATGACATCACATGAGAACGGCTGGACCGATTTGGCTGATTTTGTTGGTTTGTGTGAAAAAAGTTAAACAACTTTTCGGAAAACTAAGAAAGTTTAATTTTTTGTTTGGTTTTTTCTGTTTGCTTGCTTTTACGACAACTTACCCATACACAAATAAGTAGTTCACCAGTCGACATGTTTTAACTGTTTGGACTAAAAATATGTATGTATTTGCATTTAAGTTTAATGCTTACACTAGAGCTGCAAAACTATCGATAGTCGGCACATTAGATAGTGTGCTTAAAAACTATGGATAGCATAGTTTCGATAGTTTTTTAAAAAACCATTGATATTATCGTTGCTATCAAAATTTTTAAAGTGCTGATTCCGGCAACTTTCGCTTATCGATATAACCGCATTTGAAAGAAACTATCGATAGCTAGCCAAAACTAAAATTTTCGATAGTACTATCGATTATTTTGCAGCTTTAGCCTATACATTCGTAGCTCCTCAATCAGCCAACACTTAGGAATTGTACGAGATTGGTTATTAAAACGCTGATGCCAAACGCGATTAAAGCAATTATAATTATAGGAAAGTTTGTAGGTGAAAACCTGCTTATTCCAAGAATATCAGGTGATCTACCATTTAAGTTTAAACGTGTCCGATTTGCCGCTCGCCTTGCATTCGCAATGACGATTAATAAATCCCAAGGACAATCGCTAAATGTGTGTGGGTTAAACCTAGTATCTCAATGTTATGCCCACGGCCAATTGTATGTTGCATGGTCGAGAGTTACTACACTGACATCACTGTTTATTTTCTCTCCCAACAGAAAAATAAAAAATATTGTTCACTATCAAGCTTTAAAGTGAATTATATGCTTATTTTTTTATTTGTTTACTTTTTTAATGAATTATTTTAAGAACTGTTTAAGAAATAAATTGAGAAAAATTGGTGTTATTTCTTCTTTGTACTGAAATTTTTGAATTTTAATTTCTAACTCCATATGAAACATTAATGACACTGTTCAACAGCATTTTTGGAACAGAATAGCGACCCTATAATTCTGAAAGGGTTTGTTGAGTAGATCATTTTTGTAAAACAAACTTATGGTCCAGCACGTCAAAGTTTTAATTTTTTGGTCAAAGCGAGCATTATACTGTATGAAAAAAATGCTGTAAGTTAATATCTGAGAGAATTCTTATGGTCTGAGTAATATTGTGGAATTGTATGAGGATTATTTTTGTGGAAGATCTTAACTCTCTAACTGGTCCCTTTATGGGTCTATTTGACCCTTTTTTCGAGAAAATCAAAAAATATCCTTTAAAAAAGGACATTTAAGGATTAAAATATTGTACGAAAATGTTTGCCGGAAAATTTCAGTGGGGGTCACCAAAGATGCCATTGTTGTAAAAAAAAGCTATTGACCCTTAATTAGTAAAATTATACACCAACATATACAAAACAGGTAAAAACAGCGTCAAGTTCGGCCGGGCCAAACACTGAGTTCTCGCGTATAGTCAGCTGTGACTTACAAATCGGGTGTGATATTAATTAAAATTAATAATAAAAAATAAAAAAAAAAAATCAAGCATAATTGAGCTACTCGGCAGTACGTATCGGGTGTGACTTTTACTAAAATTAATATAAAACAAGAAAAATTGAAGCTTAAATAAGCATGGCGGATTCTGTTTGCAAATTTAGAGATTGATTTTGTTTTATTTGTGGACATTTTCATTAAAAAATGAAAATTTTGACCCACTGTAAAAAAAAGCTCAGATGTGCTGGACCATAAGTTTGTTCTACAAAAATGATCTACTCAACCCCTTCAGAATTATGGGGTTGCTATTCTGTTCCATTCAAAAAGTCTTAATTTGTTGGACAGTGTAATTAGCAAATAGCTTCCGAGCGAAGCTGGATCGGGTCGTACAGCTAGTTTAATATAAAAATTAAGCTGTTGTTATAATTTTCGGTAATAACCGTCGTCTCTGGCTGTGTACTTCAACGTTTGGCGAGCGCTTTCGATGTGATAACATCATTTTCAAGCCACATGTTTATTAAAACTGAAGAGAAAGTGTTAAAAATAGATAGTGTTAAGAATAAACGGTAGTGGGTTTATGCAATTTTGGTCCGTTTAGATAGTATTATGCAAGTAGATTCCCTGATATCTGTCCTGTTTATTGGGGTAAAAAGTTTAATATTTGGGCCTTTTATTATTGGATAGGTAAGTGTGACCGTCTGTGGGTGGTTTTCGTTTGTAAGAGTGTTTTAGTAATTTTAGTGGTGTAAAAATCGTGTTAGAGGTTGTGTTTACCTGTTCGTTAATAATGTCTCTGTTAAACGTTCGTGTTTTTTAAATTTCCTTGTTTTCAAGAATGTCTGGTCTTCGTCCTTTTTTACTTGGGTGTAATACTGTCATACATTCATATATTTCCCTTGGTTCGTGTTCATGGGTGTTAAGGTGTTTTGTGAAATTGGAGTCTTCCCTTCTCCTTTTGTATGATCGTGTGTGTTCTGTAAACCTTGTTTTTAATTTTCGTCCAGTTTGTCCGATGTATGTATGGTTGCAAGTACAAGTAAGTCTGAATACTCCGCTGGTGCTAAATTTATCGGTTGTTTCTATTGATGTCTTGAGATTGTTGCGTAGAGTGCTGCTCGTTTTTAATGTTGTGTGTAAACCTTCTTTTCGGAAAAGGTTAGTTAATCGATATATTTCTGGTCCTGTGTAAGTAAAGATGTGTAGTCGTGTTGTGTCGATTGTTTCCTTGTGAAAAAGAGCAAAACAGAACTTTACATTACCTTGACATATCAAGGAGGAATTGATACCTTAAACTTTGACATTTATAGAAAACAAACCATGACAGACACAACTATCCACAGCTCCTCAAACTATCTTCTCAACATAAACTCGCAGCGTTTAGACACATGATTCACAGACTTAAAATAGTCGATACAATTTACACTATAGCTAAAAATAACGGTTACAACCAAACAACCATTGACAAACTACTCAGACAATACAACAACAAAAACAAGAAGAAAGAAGACAAGGACACTCCCGACACGATTATGTACCAACCTGTCCGCTTACACAACAAACAGTACCACTTCAAGCAAAAATAAATAAATGAAAATACTCTGCTTGCGTCGCCACCATACTCAAACTCACCAACAACATTACATGCTATGCTTCGTGTGTTCTCCTGTTTTCTTGTATGGCTTATTTACTAATTACATTTTATATTTGTGTTTTTCGTATGCTTGGTTTCTCTTATGTGTGGTCGCTACTGAGACGATTTATTCATATAAAAGAGCAAATGCTATTCCTTGATTCTCAAAAGCGGCCATGAATATGGTGACGCACTAGACTAATGAGTGAAAATATTAAACTTAAATTTAAGAAAATATAATAATTATGAAAATAAGTAGGTGATTGAATTTTTTTGGATATATGTAAAAAAAAAAACATGCATACATGAGCAAATAAATATAGTGTTCTTAAATATTATTTTAGTACTTTGTATAAATAACAAAATGCAAGAAAATAACACAAAAATGCATAATGCTTTTGTGTGCACAAAAACATATATCTGAATATATGAACTTTTTAAAATATCGATATGGGTTTCATTTACAAGCTTTTGAAAAGATCTTTGAGCAATACGTCATCAATTTCAATTGCTTTAGATTGTTGGGATTTTCTCGCCGGGTTAACATAATGCATTTCGACTGTCGAGTGACAACCCGGGAAATGTGTATTTAACAAGACCTCCAGTGACTCTTGTGCACTGGTTGTCCAAGTGCCATCCACTTTCCGAATGTATCCCGGAATTGAATGATGCTTTGCAAGTATTTTACGCAGCCTGGTCGTCTCTGAAGAGCCCTCTATGCCACTGCGGAAGGACCTCCAGCGGTAGTACCCTTCCTGTTCACAATAAAAAAGACAACGTAACGATGATCAGAAAAGGAACAGTCCTCGGAGACTTTCCAATCCTCAATCAAGAACGCATGGTGTGGATCAACAATCGTGATTTCAACACCTCCTGCCTATTCGATACTACGAAAGTTGGTTCTAAACCCCTATTCGCTACTACTAGATTATTATGTATCCAGCAGCTCGATACGAATCATCTCCCATTTTTCACGAGAGATGGCTCCGTCGCAGGCGCTTTTGTCTATTATAGCTCTTATCAGTGGGTTTTCAACAACATCACTGTAAGGTTTATTAATGACTCTGGGTTGAGCTTGTTGCTAATTAAGCGTTTTTGGACATTTACTGTCCGGTTGTTGGTGTTGCTGTTATGACTTCTCTTCCCCAGACCGTTGTCTTTTGGGAGCTGTCGATGAAGATGGTTTGTCTTCACCAACATGTGGTTTGGAGTTGTTCGCAGCAGCAACGTGAGCCTTTGCCCAATTTAGAGAAGATTTCTCCTCTGTCGACAGCTTCGTGGGTGAGATGTTGCCGAGTTTGTCTGAAAGACGTTGTGCGGCGCGCCACTCAACAAAAGCCCTTCTTTGACTGTAATGCGTCTTGTTTCGCTGCCGTTTTGGCAGGGTGACGTAGCCAGTTGAACTTTTCGAGTGGGTCAAATGTCCAACCTGTACAACTACCGCAAGGCTAGTCGGTTTGGGTTTCCCCTGCTGACGTCCTGCCACAATAATTGTGTTGTTAGACATTAACGTCCTTATTCACAATCAATTTTTAAATTTATTACAGGTTTATAAAACCAATTTTGTATGGAAATTTTGTTTTATAAACCTACTATTAAAATAAAAAATGATTGTGAATAAGGCCTTTAGGAAATAAGAAATTAATTAAAAAGGTCAAATAAAAACTTTATTAAAAGAAAAAATTAATATGTCAATCAATCAGATATAGTGTTGAAAGAGGTGCTATGATCGGTTCATGTCCTTCGAGGCAGCAGGCAATACACCACGCCCTCTTACTTGTATTGATTGGAGTTACTTTATTGCTCCAAAAGATATTTAAAAATTATAGGCAGGTGTGGTATTTGACCCGTTGCCCCGAAGGACATGAACCGGTCTTGCTGATTTCCAATGGCACCTCTTTTGACTTTACGTTTGATCGGTGCCTCGGCAAACTTGATTTCAACATCAACACGGACCGACAGACGAACATCGCTCAATCGACTTCGCTGTGTATAAAATGGAAGAATATATATACTTCACAGGGTCGGAAATGGATATTGTAGAAATTACATACAGAATGACAAACTTAGTTATACCCTTTTTCCACTTTTTGTGGTGAAGGGTATAAAATAATTGATACAAATATAAATCAATAGCCGATAGTAAGTTACAAATGTTTGTGTAAAAAAATAAAAACTAAGAATGAAAAAAGAAAACACGAATCGAAAGAAAACACTTTCGGAAGATAATGTCATACAAGCTCGAATGATTTTCTTTTCGAAGTGAGATGCAGGGTAGCTCGCCATTAACGGAACCCCAGCCTCAAAAAGCCGTTTTTTGATTCTCAGTTTTTTACCAAACTTTTTAATTATCAATGGGGTTTGCTTTTAGAAATTCAGATTTTTTGGTAGTCTAGAGTTTTTTTGTGAATTTTCGATTTTCAGTTCAGTTAAGCAATAAATATAACTGAAAACAAACAACAACAGCGATGACATTCGCAGAAACTTAAATCTAGTTTAGTGAATTAACTCCATCAAAAAAGCAAATAGAAAAAGAGAATTAAAAAATAAAAAAAAATTTGGGTCTGCATATTTATAATTTTACGTAAAAATGACATCGGCTTTTAATAGGTTAAGCATTTTTATAAAGTTTTAGTAATTTCTTAAAGATCTCTTTAAAAGCTTTAAATTGATACCCATATTGATATTTTAAAAAATTTGAAAGTTTTAGAGCCCCATAACTTGGAAAATATGGGCGAGTGTCAAATTTTTTACTTGATATTTTTTTCTTATTTTTTTTTAATTATTTATCGTCCCATGTATTTATTTTTTAAATTAAAGTTCCTTTATTGTTCCAAATGACATGAAAAAATTAGAGGAACTCGTAAGCGTGGTGTTTTGCATGCTGCTTCGAAGAACATGGAGGGATCAAGCTCATTTCCAATAGCACCTCTTTCGAAATTATTTCTGATCGATTGACATATTTACTTTTTTGTGAAATAAACTTGATTCTAACACCAAAACTAACGGGCAGGCGGACATCGCTCAATCGTCTTCGCTATGCATAAGAAGTCAGAACATATATATATACTTTATGGGGTCGGAAATGGATATTGTAAAAATATTGTAAAAATTAGTGAAGGGTATAAAAATGGCATGCAAAATGGGCATGTTGTTAATTTCGACTTATTAATCTACTATTGATTACTGCTATTCACCTTTGTATTCTTGAGCTTTTAAGCTATTGGGATTGCGTATGCCGTTAAAACTTGTATTAAGCAATAAAAAAATTACATCTTCAACATCTTTTATTTAAACATAAAAGCTTTAAGTTTACCAGATTTATAATATCAATAATAAGATTTTGTTTTTTCTTAATTTTAATTGATTATTTCGATTAGAGTGTTATATCTTGATTTATTTAACTATAATACACTTCTTTTGGTTGCAGCCTCTTATCTGCATTTTAAAACCCATCTTATGAGGAATTGGCAAAATAGTTTGGCGCAAAATTTTAATTAATTTATTAATTTTATTTTTTTAATTAGAATTAACGGCAGCTCATTAACTCGCTACGTAATTAAAGAAAATATGTTTTAGTCAAGGGATTGAGGAATCAATTGATACTTTTGTGAAATTAGCTATAAATTGCAATTTTTCGTGGTGACATTTATTGATTATCACAAATGATTAATGATAAGTGAAAAAATTTGGTTTTACAAAGTGCAACTACAAGTAGATGTACAAGCTACAAGTCCAATACATAATATATATATATATATATATATATATATATATATATATATATATATATATATATATATATATATATATATATATATATATATATATATATATATATATATATATATATATATTTAGTTATTTATTTATTTTCCTTAATGGATTTATAATAAAAAATACATATACATATGCATGTACATATATCTGCATATTAAACGAACAGTAGTTCGTGCATAAGCAAACATATTTCAACTTTCACAGAGTTTAGCAGATTACCACCGTCATCTCGTTAAGCTTTGACATAAATCAAATATATTTTGAGGAATACAAATACACTTCACACATGAATTAAAAAAATATATATATATGCATTTACTATTTCACGCTGATAGTCGCGGTAGTTGTATAACTTTGAAATAATAAAAAGCAACCGCGAAATATCTCTTGACAGTTGGGTGTCATGTTTATCATCAATTTTTTTTATTCATTTAACCATCCATCGTTGTCGTTATCCCATTTTAAACAGTGCAGTTCATAGTTTTCTTTGTTCATTTGTATTTTGCATTATTTAAATTCGGCAAATAGACAACCCATCTAAATCATCTCAACCCATCCCAAGAATCTTGTTTCGAATTACCATTGAGCATGTCGTTTGCTGTACCCTTACCCTTTTATGTGTAATATTGTTTTTATAACTTTTCTGGGTACAAACATATCAATGCTGGGGGTTATTTTTTATGTTTTTCCTATCTTTCAATTTTATTTTTTTGTTCTTGGTTAGAAACAGCAAAACTCCTCAGTTAAAAATAAATTCTAATTTCACATAGTTAACATTTGGTTAGGTAATTTATTATTTTGATTACTTTTTTTAATGTATTGTTTTCTATTGTTATTGTTGCTTTCATTTTTTTAACAATCAAATTTGATTTACATACAAAAACGAAGTGTCACCCTTAACTTATTATCTTATTGAAAATATTATGCATAGATTTGTAACATAAAATATTAATAGGGGTAGCAAAAAGCCTCACTTAGTTTTATTACGTGTGTATGTCGGATCCGTCGAAAATTTCAAATTTTATAATTTTTCGCAAACATTTTTCTGCTATAGATTTCGAAAAAAGAAGTTTTCCAATATAATGTACATATGTATTTACGATTTTTAATATATTTAAGAATATATATTACAAGTTCATATATGTATGTATATATATGATGTTGTAAGTATCAGAATGAAGTGGCTTTTGTGTTAAAGCATCAGTATGATAATGAACAGAAAATTTTCATTTTTTTTTCTTCTTAATTTTCTCTTGTATTTCGAAAAGCAGGTATCCGTATCGTAAGTATTCAAAAGATTTTTTTTGTAAGCCATAATGATTTTTCTGACAGAAAATTTTTCAGAGAAAACTTCGTATGTCAATATATATATTGTGCACGGAATATTCGGAATTAAAGTTATATACTTATAACAAGCACATACCAAAACTCAGCTGAAAGCTTTTTAGCCGACTTCAAAAAAAGGAGGAGGTATAAATTCATCTGAATGTTGCGTTTTAAATGTTTTTGCCTGCAGAACTCAGTCATTTCTGAACAGATTTTGAAAAATTTTTTTATGAGAAAGGTTTCTGCAGATTGGTCCCATTTTAAAAACAGATCATATTCCTAAAAATTAAAGAGCGTTACTATACAACATACATGATTGTATTACGAACCGTAAAAGGCGCCGCTTTAATATTAAAAAAATGCATATACTATATATAACAATAGCTCAAAATAGCATAAAGTAATACAAAAATTAATCTAAAAATTAAAGGGTGTCCCCATAGATGACGTAAATTGAATTATATGGGCGTATTTTATGACTCGTTATAGATAAATGCTTTAAAACTGACAGAATGTCGATTACTATGATCGTTATAATAACGTGGATGAATATTGAAATTATAAATTAAAGGGTGCCCCAAACTCGTATTTTTAGTCCGTTGTGATGCTTTCTCATAACTTACATACGGTCGGCTCTACCACTGCTTGTACTTGGAACCAAATGCGAGCAGAATTGAATTAAATTTTTGGTATTGTATAACAAAAAATAAAAAAACCTTTTATAACTCACAACACAAACTTCCTAATTAAATATTTCACTATCTAACAAATTGTTCATATCAGCTTCATACTTCGTTTGGTCAATTTACGGCTAAATTTTAAAATTGAAAAATTCAATTTCTGCACTTAAGTATTCATAATACCCTTTGCAAATAATTTTCAACAAATTGTGTTACTTTAAGTATCACAGTATTTGTTTTATGTTGCTTTAACTCCAGCTCCATTAAACTCCATTAAAAAATATTGATTAAAGAAATGCGTGCAAATAGGTGCAGCTGAAATTTATATACAGCTGCGGCCACGCACAAATTTGTAGTGACTTCGTTTACATCTGTTTAACTGTTGGTCAGATTCAACTCAAAACAAAATAATACATTCTTTGATGTTAATAGTTAAGTATCATAAGAAAATTATTTGGGTTTTTCCAACAGTTTATAATACGCTAATTAATATAAACAAAATACTTAAAAACTATATAGTCAAAATAATAGCACACACTTCCCTTTCAACAAAAATTAGTGGTCTTTTAAAATAAATCATAAATTTTACTTAGATATCTTGTAGATAAATCAATTGTATGGTTTCAATACTTTGTCGCGTGCCCTTTGTTTGCTATTACCGCAGCACAACGCATTCCCATGGCATCTTGCAACTGTGATGAAAATCCGAATTTTCTGCACAGCCTCCCAGAGCCCTTCAACGCTTGTTAGATTTATTGTAGATATACCCTTCTTTATGTCCGTCCACAGATTTTTGATAGGGTTCAAATCTGGGGACTGTGCAAGCCATTACATTGATGGAGTTATCGTCATTGCCTTACTGGAAAACCCACACCAGCGGCGCTACGTATTAAGTATGCAGCAGCATAATTTTTTTTTTATTTATTTTAAGGAATTTTACATAAACCGATGAATGCATTACGGTTTTGATCAAATATATAGGACCCATACTTTACTACGAGAAGCAATCCCATGCCATAATACGACAACCTCCATGTTTGATAGGTTTTGATGTGAATTGTAGCTTGTATTCACTGTTAGGTGGCCTACGAAAAAAACATATGCAGCCCTTTTCGCCAAAAAAAAAACAATTTTGGATTCGTCAGCCCATAGAACATTTCTCCACTTTTCCTTTGGCCAACATGCTTAGAGAAAAAGAACAGCACTTTCAAAGACTACGGGCATTGAGGCTGTTGTCTCGAAGTCTGCGGCGAATAGTTTCCACGCTTGCCGGTACACCCAATGTTTTTGAAGCTCCGAAGCTGTCATAAAGGGATTTGCTATAGTCGTCCGTACTAACCGTTTCATTATTACGGGTGACAAAACTCGCTTCCTACCACGGGATTTAACTTTTTGCGCATATCATAGGTTATTTATTATCATTCTATTGAAGCAGACCAGCAATTCCCTTACTTGGAAATACGATTTCCCCTCGAATGCAATTTTTTTTATTAGTTGACGTTTTTCCAGCGAACACACACAGAAAAAAGATTAGTAAAAATTCTGTTGATATGCTTAAAATTGAATTACTAATATAATTATTTGATTTTTAATATAAATAAATTATAATTTTGACTAATTTTTAGCACTAAAAGCTAACATATGATATTTGCGTCCAAATGTTGGTTGTAAAAGCTCTTAAAAAAGTTATCGTTACCGAT
This sequence comes from Gymnosoma rotundatum, assembly GCA_916610165.2. Taxonomy (NCBI): domain Eukaryota; kingdom Metazoa; phylum Arthropoda; class Insecta; order Diptera; family Tachinidae; genus Gymnosoma; species Gymnosoma rotundatum. Next base: position 37,458,184 of record OU744340.1, on the reverse strand, counting down.
TTGTACACTTACTAAAATCTATTGTATTAAATGGAAGATACAACCAAACTTATTCAGCACATTACTACTGCATACCAAATTTTGGTAGTTAGAATCATAAAAATCAATTGTGTCTTTTAAAATCGAAAAATGTTTGACATAATAAAAATGAACTTGTACATATTATACAAAAAAAATCAATATTTCAGTTTAAAAATACAAAGATACATATAATGTTATATACTGTGGAGAAAAGTTCTCCAATATTGCAGAAAGGTAAGTCCTAAATCAATCCTACAAAAACATTTGTAAATTAAAAAAATTCTGAAATGTTAAATACACTTTGCAGCAGCAAAACTGGTGGTATGGGATGAAAATTTGAAGAAACCACATACATATGTCGTAAAGAAGGGTCAGATGTGAAGGAAGGCTCTAAACATGAAATTTATAAAGTGTAATCTTATTCCTGTAATTTATTTTTAAAATAAAAGTAAATAATAACATATTTTATTGTTTTATTTCATTCACAATAATACTTTATAGTCACCCAAGAATCATTTTTTTAAACGGCTGTGAGTGCCACATTAATTCTGTTATTACAACCGAATTCAATATAATACAGACAACCGACGAAATTCGATTGGCAACGAATTCGGTTCTCAGAAAGAATTTCTGTTCCCTGTGCAGAAAGTACCGTCCGTTTTCATTTATTTTTTACAAAATTTTGCAAAATAAATTTTGAAAAGCTCGTGCTATTTTATTACTCGTAACTGCACGAAATGATAAGTGTTCACAAAAGATCTTTTTCTGAGATATCAAAAAATGTAGCTGTTTTTTGCACTCAAAAAAATTATATTAAAAAGATGAAATTTGTACATCTTTCGAATCAGAATACGAGTATTGCAACTGGTGCTATTATATTGACCGACACTGTATGTGTTTTTAATGCTTTATGTTACAAGTGTATTTTTGCCATCGGTACTTTACATATTACCAGAAATCATCAGTGGTGTAATTGTAAGCACATACCAGGGTTGCATTTTTATTAAAACCGTTAACAAAAACTCTTAAGTTTGGCTACTTTAATGACACGCAAATGAGAGTGATATTATATAAATTTATTATTTTGCATACAAACTCCAATTTTGAGTTGCAATAACTTAATATTTTCTAAACAATGTTCATTCATATTTTGCAAATAATGTAATTAAAGTGTTTTCTTTAAAAAAAAAAGTGTTGAATTTTTAAATAATTTTTGGCCAAACTTGGTACAGTGTATGCCGTGGTGACAAATTCTTTATAATTAAAAAGCTTAGTTTTAAAACGTGTCAACCAAAAAATAAATCGATTTTTGGTGGATTCAAGCTTTATAAAGGTAAACACATCATGTAGTGAACAAATTAAATATCAATGTTGCTAAGAAGTTTTCTTCGATGTACTCAAAACTACGGAAATGTTGCTTAACACATTTTAAAAATAAAGTTTTCAATTCGATAATATAATGCAAAGATACAAGTTATGCATGTGCATTGATATAAGTATACGGTATGTCAAATACTATTGTATCTGCAGCAGCAACATGAACAATGTCAACAGTATTCAAAATTTACAAACCGGGTAATGTCTAAGAACATCAACCATTTGGGATTTCATTGATATATTATTGTGTTGGAGTGCACAGTTTGCGATTCTAATATTTTACTTCTCCATGTAAATTAATTATACGTGCACAAATGCCTACAATATTTTTTCCATTTTAAAACACATGCATATTAGCATCGTTAGAAATCAATTGTTCTAAAATGTTGTCTATCTAAGTTTGCACATACGGTCATACAAATAAGTTTTTAGGGGTTTTTTATCCATTACATTATTGTGTAAACCTTTAAAATAAAATGCGGTAGATTAACATTTTTTGCTTGATACTTTTTTTGTTTTGAAAATACGAAAATCAATGGGTTTAAAAGAGATTTCTTGTTGCATTCAAAACATATACATTTGCTTATTTACAATCATAAGAGTAACTAATTTCCAATTTAGTATAAGTGTGTAAAGCAAATGTTAACCAAATTATCGAGTTTGCTTTCTTTTCTACCAAGGATTGATCCCTTTGTTATCAATTTTTATATCCGTATCTTTAAATAGATTTGTAGATACCTATACAAAAGAATAGATTATCATTCTACATACATATATGAATTTCAACTTACTGCGCAGGTAGTGCTTGCCAAATGTGTAACAAAATCAAAAATTTTCAAATCTTTTTGTTTTAGATGTACCCCTTATTTAAAAACAAAACATAAAATTTTAAACAACACTGTGTTGAATCATCGCACAAAAATATCTTTATAATACGAAAAAGGGACGTGTGACGTTAGCGCAGATAAAATCTGAAGAGTTTGTAATGGGATAAACACCTCGATATAAGAAACAAATTCTCATTTAATAATTAGACAGTAGAAACAAAAGCAAATTGATCAGCGACATTATTGTTTTTTAGCTCTAATGTTTTTATTCACTGTTTGACTACTGTTTTATTTTAAATTTAATGTAAATAAAAAGAACCACACTTTCTATTCATTATAAACAAGTATTATTGCTTTCCGCTCTATTGCGATGGCTTGGTACACACAAAAAAGGACAAAACCTTCGTTTAATAAAACCATGTTGTCAAAAAGAAACGTTATTGTCAATAACAATTGTAATTGAACCGATAACATGTTTATCAATACTACAAATTTAAAAATACCACTTAATAAAAAGTAGTTGATCAACAAATTTTTAAATATCCAAATCAAAAACATACTTGATTTTTTTAATAAAATGTTTATTCTTTTTTTTACTTTGCGTAGTTTTTGTTGACAACAACTGGATTCCTATGCACAGAAATCAAAGTAAAATAAAAAACATATTTTTTTTAATTTGAAAAAGAAACAACTCCCTGTAGAAAGTCAAACACATTTTTAAATAACTTAAAACTTATTTTTTTTGGGAGCCACATCCAGTTGATTATGTGACTATTTTTCTTGTCGCCAATTTATTATTTTAACATGAGCATGTAATAGGCAGTGGTCAATTGGTCATCTCTGCATGACCTTTTAATTGACTACTAATTACTTACTTTTCAACCAAATTAAAGTAGGTTTATATTAAATTAATTAATAACCCATTTTTTAAATGAATTTTTAAGCACTTTAATTTAAAATAATTTTTATTTAATTTATTAAATGAAAAAGCAATTACTATCAGCCTTATTATGAATATTCTCACGGAATTTCTTTCCCGCGAAAAAGATTTTTCTCGAGAAAAGATTGCTTCAATTATGAATTCCGTGGGAATAAAATTATAAAAAATTGGCATCATCGTAATTTGAAGGGAGTTTTTTTGTTTAATTTATTTTATAATTTATAATATCTACTTTTTTCACTTTCCGCAGTCAATCAAAAGGGGAAAAAATTTATAATTGGAGAAAAGAGAAAAGTGAAAGAACTCCCAAGGGAAAAAAAGGGGAATAATTTTATAATTGGAGAAAAAGGAAAAGTGAAAGAACTCGCACGCAGTTTTTGTTTATATAAATATAAAAATAGTTACTGAATGTTTGCTGTGTTTTTGTATATCACTTTTTTTTTAAGTTGTTATTGTCTTTTTTCTTATTGATTCAATGGAGTTCTCATTTAATCAATTTGGCTTTTGATATAAGACTTTCTGTTTTTCTGTACAAAATTTGGGTAAAATCCATTGATGAGCTATTTGAGCAGTAGTGAAATGGCCATATGGATATGCTTTCCCCGCAGTAATACATTTCATTTTGTAGTTTAGTTTAAAATAATAAATATTTCATGAGAATATCATGAAATATTTATATTTGAAGGAATCAAGCACGAATAAAGTAAATTAATTAAATTTTAAAAGATTCCGAATAATAAATTTTCACTTTGTTTTTATGTTTTGTTAAATTTGTTATAAAATGAACTAATAAAATAAATACAGTTTTATTTGTTAAGAGCTTCTTACTTAATGTTAAAAGATAGTTTAAAAATTAGTCTAAAGTGTACGAGTTTCGCTTGGAGCTACTGTATATAATTCAATAAATGTAGAATTGAATAAAATATATTTATGTGCATAGGAAACTTTGTACTGCATTATTGCGAATTGAAATTGATAAGCTTTTTTTCAACACAAACGTTACGAAAATGACGTTTTTTAATTACACCCAAAGCCTTTCGTGATTCTTTATGCGCACTCTTTTTCAAGCTATGCGCAAAAGAGCGAGCAGAAAAAAAGAGCCAATCGTTAATGCGCATTGTGCTTGCTCCCTCTTTTCATGCTCTGCTCTTTGATCAATGCGCATTGAATTTTATTTTTGGCTCTTTTGCTCTGCGCCAAAAGAGCAGCTCTTTTGCTCGTGCTCCTTTTGATAGTAACAGTGGTTCGTTTGAAAAATTAAAATAACTTCGTGGTTGGAAAAAAAGTACATGGAAAAATGAAAATAATTGCGTGTGCGGACGGCAAAAAAGTATATGTTACTATAACCAAATATAATAACATTTTTTATTGTTATTATTATTGGGTTTTTAGTTAAAATTTAAGTCTACCATTGCAGTTTGTTTTTGATTATTGGTAAGTAGTGGAGTTCCTTATAAATTTAAACAAGGGTTATATGAATGGCTCATTAATAAAAATGTGCAATAAGTGGTGTTATAAAAAGTAAGGATTTAGGGTAATATTTTGCTTAGCTTTAACATTATTGCAATTATACCTACAGAAGGAATTTTTGATGTTTACTTGTAAGTATTAGAGGCCTGCACAAATGCATTTGAACACACAATCAAGACATCGCACATTTTTTAAATGGTGTGCTGAAGTATGGTCGCGACAAACAAATACTGTCAAATACTGTAGAAATAAAACACAAACACTTTCTTGTGTGTATTTGAAAAATGTCTTGGTATCTTAGTATGTCTTGAAAACAACAAGATATCTTGAAATGTTTCAAGACGTCTTGTTATTTCAAGACGTCTTGTTGTTTCAAAATGTCTTAAAACATTTGTTGAGTAAATTATGAAGACAGCATTGCAACCATATGTTTATTAGAAGCGAGTGAAATAAAACACACAAGAGTAAATTGTATATTTGCTATTTTTGTCTTTTATTGTTGATTAAAATTGGATTAATTATGGAAAAAAATCCACTGTTACTTTAGTTTTTTATTTAAAATTTATTTAGTACAAAATGTGTGCATATAAAAATCAAATTTTAATTTTTTAAATTTATTAATAAGCATTTACAGTGATTTAATGTATAGAGATTATCATACATATTTTAGATCTTATACATATATACACATGCGGGTATTTAAGAGGGAAAAAATTAAAAAAATTGCTTGTTTATTTTTATAAAAATTAATTTTATTGCCTTTTAAAGTAAAAAGTAAAACATAATAAATAAGTTAATGTTAACATTACACGTTAAGAAAAATGCTTAAAGTTTATCATCTTTGTTTTAAAAAGTTGCTTTTTATTCAGTATTACTATGTAGATACATCATATATTTAAAAGTTTTGGAGCTTACTGACATATTCGTCCTCTTTTCTGATAGCAGTTGCCTAGCAACTGAAAACACTCTTTCAGATGCTGCACTACTGGCTGGAGTGGCCAATATTTTGCAACTTAACCTATATAGTATAGGAAATTGCGTTTGCTATAAATGCCACCAATTAATTACGTCAAAATTATCTTTAAATGGAATCTTTAAATTTTGGTATATTTATATTTCTTCAGTAACCTTATCTTCGGCACTTAAGTTTGATGCAGGCGTAACAAAGTTTTTAAAATATGATGAGATAATTGTATTATTAAATGATGGCGATTCTTTATTTGGTTTATTGTCTTCATTTCGCCAATATCTCTTCAGTTCCTCTATACATTCAGACTTTATAAGATTTTTGTCTCGTTCAGAAAATTGCAACAATTTATTAGTAGGTGGAAAAAGAAAATGTGAATTTTGTGTAACGTGGAAAGTTTGGAAAAGACAGTTGTTTGTAAATGATGGTACAATATTTCTTTAAATCGTCTCATAACTTCAATTTCGTCGTTTTCAGATTTTCAGCTGTCCATTAATCCACTGATATATGCATAAACGAGATGTAATGTTGCATATTTTTCACCTTCTAATGTTTTAAATGCCTGTTCGAATGGTTTTAAAATATTCACGAAGTACGTTACTAATTTCCATCCAATTTGTTTCCACAGATTCAAACAGATAATACAACGTGTTCCACCTAGTCGGACAAAGGCTCTTTAAGGAATTACTTAAATTGCAATTTTCTCACTTTCAGACTTTTTAAAATACTTGACTAGTTTTGAGCATAAATTGCATAGTTCTGACACTTCTTCTACTTGCTTTATAGCCTTTTCTATCACGTTATTAATAAGATGGTTTATACAGTTTATCCGTGGATATGTATTAAAAGCTGCCATTATATTCGAACCCCTATCAGTAACCATGACAGCTTCTTCCAGTTTGCAGTTATACTTGCCTAGCAAGTTTTCGATTTTTGACCGTATAATATCACCTAAAAAGAAGCGTAAGATAAAAAATAAATTAGCTTCTTTAATAGCGACATAACATTTATGCTTCACTAAATTTGATGTGCTCCTCTGATCAAACTTCATCACGGAAAAACAGTTTCTGCAGGCAACTTTTTTTTCTATCTCGACGCCATTATTCTCTATCATTCCGTAAACGTCCCAAACCTTGCTTTTGCCTCTTTTTGCAGTAATCTTAAATTTACCGGACAAAATGTTTTCCTTTATAATGGCACTGTCCATTAATTCATGGGAATCGGATTGGGTTGAACTCTAAATGTGGAAGCAAAAATAAGAAAGCACTATTAAATAATGTAACATTTTTAAAAATAGTTTTTTCTTACCATTATTTCTGTCATATTAAATGTTAAAAATCGTTACTTTTTTAATTTAAATTATGTATGTAAAATTAATATGTATGTCTAACACCACAGGCTCTTTTAAAAACTGATTATAAAACTGTTATCGACACTTTCATTTATACAAATAGAAAATATTGTTTTGACTATCTTACCAAAATTTTTATTACTTACTGCCCTTTTATAAACCAGATTTTATTACGTGTGAAAAAGGATAATAATTGTGGTTTAAAAAAATCTGTTTTACAAAAAAAAAACCAATTCGGGAATGTCCATAGACCAAAAAAAAAAAAAGGTAAATAAAAAAATTCAATTGAGCATTAAAAGGGTAATGTTTCATTTAGAGCAATAATTTTGAAAAAGCAGTAAAATTTTATGATAAATCAGGTCAATTTGGATGTACAAAATAATGTAATTAGAAATTGTGGTTGTTAAAACTACATCAATTTGGGAATGTCCCTAAATAAAAACAGGTACTAGAATATTTATCAATGGTATTGCAGTAGGTAAGTAATTTCAGTTGAAAGTGAAAATGTTTTTAAGTGTGATGTAAAAAGGGTAATAACTGCGGTTGTTAAAAATCTGTTAAAATTGCATTTGGAAATGGTAAAAAGGTAAAATAATACTTATGTATGAATTTCTGCAATAAAAAATATTGTCGTTTTCCATATTATAAATAGATCTAGGTAGTTATTGAACACTAAAAATTAAAATTCTTTAATTAAAAACTCTTGTATGCAAATTTCTATTTAAAAACGACAAAATTTAGTAAATTTTTATGGCCGCATTCAAAAAGAAATAGTTTTTATTTATAAAATAATACCAATGTAAATTAATTTAAAATTAACTTAATCGCATTGGCCTGTACAAAGCATCCAATCGTTCATATGATACACACATAAGAACAACAAGTATTAAAAAAAACACACAAATTACAAGTGAAGATGTTGATCGTCAGTTGTATTTTTTCAAATACTTGGACCATTTGAAATTTTTTTCTACTGTCACAAAATGTCTTGTTACGAACAAATACTGTCTTGACAGTATTTGAAAATAATCTTATACACGAAGTTCTCTATTTACTTCGTGGTACGAACAGTATACGACAGTATTTTATGTTGTTGTAATACAAGGAATGTGTATGCAAACCATTTAAACATAAGGGTGTGTTTGATGTTTAAATACATTTGTGCAGGCCTCTAGTAAGTATCATAAAATAATTATTTTCATTTGGGTTTTTTGTTTCTCCAATTGTTTTCTTGCTTTAAATTTGCATGTGTTATTTGTTGTTGTGGTTTTTCAATATAAGGTCTGTCTGCGTACACATATTTTTCATAGTTTTCTGCAAAATGTTGCAAAATCTTGCAAAATGTTGTCTGCGTACTCCAAATTTGTTTCAGCGAGAGAGCCAAAAAGAGAATTTTTTGACAGTTGGCAGTTAGAGAACTTGCAAAATGTTACTGGAGAAATTTCTTCTTGCAAGATTTTGCAACTAGTTTGAACAGCTGTTTTTATTTACTTTTTGAATGAAATAATTTTTGTGAAAAAAATAAAAATTGAAATTTAACAATGGCATAGGTAAGTAGTTAGAATTGTGTTGATTTTTAATGTTTATAACAAATTATAATAAACAAAACAATTTTAAGTATACTACAAAATAGATGGATAGGCAATGATATATTTTCCAGTCTAAAGCCTTTTCTTATGAAGCCAAAAGAAAGAAGTTGTGTAAAGCTGTATGTGGAAGAAATAGTGCCCAATTACTGCAAAGAGGAATTTCGAAGACATTTCCGGATATCGAGGTTACTGTTTAAAATCCTATGCGATCGGTTTTCAATTTAATTTTGCGTAAATCGTTTGCTTTGTTATTTCAATTGTTTACACACCGATCAGCTGTTTTCTTGCAAGATTTTACTGGATGCTGCCTGCGTACTTTTTGATATATTTTCAGCCGACAGAGTAAAATTGGTCTTACTCTCCAAAAAAAATTTACTGAGTATTAGCTGCGAACAAAAAAGGAGCAGTGAATAAAAAGAGCCAAGCGCATTGCTCTTTTTAATGCGATGCTCTTTCATTGCGCAGAGCAACGCGCAATAACAAGTTGGCCATACTTTTTAACAGTTATAGACAGACGCTTGGAATTTACAACGTACTTGTATTGGTAAGTCCGCTATATCAACTATTGGAAGTGTGTTCGTGGCCGGATTTTTGAACCGTTATAGTCAGACAGCTGAAATTTACAAGGTACATGTTTTGCTCAGTCCGCTATAACAAGAAGCTTATAATTTGAATTTAGAAATTTAAGGGTGTTCCCACAAATAATGTAATTGGTTCTATATGGCCGTATTTTTTGAACCGTTGTATACAAACACCTTAATTTTACTTTTTTTGGTATAATAAGAATTATAAATTATAAAATGTTATATTTTAAATTATATAGTTGATATAATCTGATGTATATGGGCAAACTGTTGAACCGTTACAGACATTTTATGTATATTGCCAAACTATTGAACAGTTGAAAAAGTATAAAGTTTGGAGATATATGAGTGTCCCAAAGTTAATGTGATGTGGCCATACACTTGAGCTGTTATAGGCAGACATATGAAATCTGCTTTGGAGTCGTCTTTTTTTCGCAAGAATTATTTAGAATTAAAGTTATATGGAATATAATTGACAACAAAACAAAAGGTTGTAACGGATAAAAGTAATTCAAAAATATAAATTTTTTTTTTTTTTTTTTTTTACATTCATACTTAACTCATAAAAGTCAATATGATACTGAAACAGTGTCTATAATGTTGTGAGCAAACAAGTATGAATAATTAAAAATAAAAAAAAAAAAAAAGTTGCATTTGTGACTATCAAATTGCTAGTACAAAAAAGCAACAACAAATGTACAAGACGAGTTACAAAGAGAATGACAAAGACAAGCTTTAAGTTGTGTGTGAACTTCGTCTCACCAAATTAACATTAAGATTAGTTGGTTAAATAGATGATGTTTACGATGTACATAACATAAGGTAGATAGATGCAAAGAATGCTGATGAAGGATGTGGCGGTCCAGAAAATGCTGCATTTCATTCTGCTAGCGTCTAATTTTTCTTGTTTTCTTTGGAAAACGTCCGCATACATTTGTAAATAATTTTTCTTTCTAAAAATGTTTAGAAAATTAATTAAAAAGAACCAAAAGCCGAAAATAAAGTAAAATTTCATTAATTTATAAAATCGATGGTTCGAATCCTGGTCAGGGTAAAAATTAAAAATTAAAACAACCGCTAGGCACCGCGTATTTACATTCAGACTTAACTCATAAAAGTCAATATGATACTGAAACAGTGTCTATAATGTTGTGAGCAAACAAGTATGAATAATTAAAAATAAAAAAAAAAAAAAAAAAAAAAAAGTTGCATTTGTGACTATCAAATTGCTAGTACAAAAAAGCAACAACAAATGTACAAGACGAGTTACAAAGAGAATGACAAAGAAAAGCTTTAAGTTGTGTGTGAACTTCGTCTCACCAAATTAACATTAAGATTAGTTGGTTAAATAGATGATGTTTACGATGTACATAACATAAGGTAGATAGATGCAAAGAATGCTGATGAAGGATGTGGCGGTCCAGAAAATGCTGCATTTCATTCTGCTAGCGTCTAATTTTTCTTGTTTTCTTTGGAAAACGTCCGCATACATTTGTAAATAATTTTCTTTCTAAAAATGCTTAGAAAATTAATTAAAAAGAACCAAAATCCGAAAATAAAGTAAAATTTCATTAATTTATAAAATCGATGGTTCGAATCCTGGTCAGGGTAAAAATTAAAACAAACGCTAGGCACCGCGTATTTACATTCATACTTAACTCATAAAAGTCAATATGATACTGAAACAGTGTCTATAATGTTGTGAGCAAACAAGTATGAATAATTAAAAATAAAAAATAAAAAAAAAAAAAGTTGCATTTGTGACTATCAAATTGCTAGTACAAAAAAGCAACAACAAATGTACAAGACGAGTTACAAAGAGAATGACAAAGAAAAGCTTTAAGTTGTGTGTGAACTTCGTCTCACCAAATTAACATTAAGATTAGTTGGTTAAATAGATGATGTTTACGATGTACATAACATAAGGTAGATAGATGCAAAGAATGCTGATGAAGGATGTGGCGGTCCAGAAAATGCTGCATTTCATTCTGCTAGCGTCTAATTTTTCTTGTTTTCTTTGGAAAACGTCCGCATACATTTGTAAATAATTTTTCTTTCTAAAAATGTTTAGAAAATTAATTAAAAAGAACCAAAAGCCGAAAATAAAGTAAAATTTCATTAATTTATTAAATCGATGGTTCGAATCCTGGTCAGGGTAAAAATTAAAAATTAAAACAAACGCTAGGCACCGCGTATTTACATTCATACTTAACTCATAAAAGTCAATATGATACTGAAACAGTGTCTATAATGTTGTGAGCAAACAAGTATGAATAATTAAAAATAAAAAAAAAAAAAAAAAGTTGCATTTGTGACTATCAAATTGCTAGTACAAAAAAGCAACAACAAATGTACAAGACGAGTTACAAAGAGAATGACAAAGAAAAGCTTTAAGTTGTGTGTGAACTTCGTCTCACCAAATTAACATTAAGATTAGTTGGTTAAATAGATGATGTTTACGATGTACATAACATAAGGTAGATAGATGCAAAGAATGCTGATGAAGGATGTGGCGGTCCAGAAAATGCTGCATTTCATTCTGCTAGCGTCTAATTTTTCTTGTTTTCTTTGGAAAACGTCCGCATACATTTGTAAATAATTTTTCTTTCTAAAAATGTTTAGAAAATTAATTAAAAAGAACCAAAAGCCGAAAATAAAGTAAAATTTCATTAATAAATTTTTTTCGATTTCGGATTCCCAAAACTTCTTTGCCGTGATTGCCGGTACGCAGCAAAAACTAGCGCGGAAATACAATATACAACGAAGGCTTTTTGTTATTGATAGTGTTTTAGATGGTAAAGAAATTTGTGCATTTTAATGATATTAAATAACCAATATGTAGAGTACTAACAGCTATAGATATTTTATTTAAAAACTTTTTGTATTTAATCTTCCAAGGAAAGTACAGATGTACTTTTTAGTATTTTGCAGATATTTTGTATGAAATTGAAATACACAAATAATTTACAAAAACTTTTATAATTAAAAATTAAATTTTAATTTTAAACTTAACATAATCAATATTACAGGAGTTAGTAATATCAAAAATACAAAATTTAAATATTTGATTTGCATTTTCCAAAGAATTTGCAATTATTTTACAATTATAATTAATATTAATCTTTGTAAAAGATACAATACTATTTTTTTTATTTAAGAAAGTATAAAACAACAATCTTATTTGTTTTCTTCAATGTAAAATAGAGTAATTAAGAATAGTTGTACTATAGGCATATGTATTTATATTATAGTTATTTATTAATTATAATGAATAACGACATGTATAACATAAGTATCTAGTTTATTTGCATATAAATAAAAATATACAAATTTAAGTACATATTTTTTTTATTAAGATGATTTAAGTATTCAATAACTTTGTTTATTGGATTTAGATCGATACTCAATAAACTTTTCTACTAAACCTTTTTTTTAAACTTACTGATTTACTAATTTAATAAAAGTCTTCATTGCTTTATTATCCAATTGTAATAAAAATTATTGGTATTAATATGTTTATTGATATTTTTTCAAATTTTTAATAAAGTGCTTATTGGTTTAAACAAAATTTAATTGTGTGTTGTGTTGTTCCAAAATAAAAAAAAAATTTATCAAAATTCTTATTATTTTCAGTAAGATACAGTGGTCGGAATATTTATTTTGACACCTGAGAAATCTTACCATTTTAAATTTTTTCAGATTTCCAAAAAACTAAAAATTCCAAAATTTTTTTTAATGAAAGTAACATTTCTTTAATAATTAAAAAACATTAAATCATAATTTCTTAAATTAAATTTGCATTCTATGCAACTAATTAAAAAATTTTGAGAGTGTCATAATTATTTTGACATATACTATTTTAACTCTTTAAACGAAAATATGTTATTCCAACTTTTGTAAACTACTATAAATTTCTAATATTAATAAAACGTGTATCCTCCTTTAGCGGCAATGACATTCCGGAGTCTTTTAGGAACTGAATCGATCAAGTTTTGAATGTATTTTGTTGGTATGTCCTCCCACAAAGATTTAACCTCTGAAATTGTTCCTTCCCTGGTTCTTGTCAGATCTGCGGTCCTTTGGCGCTTTATATATGACCAAAAATTCTCAATCACGTTCAAATCCGAACTTTGGGGTGGCCAATCCAAAGTTTCAATGCAATTTTCCGTCAAAAATGTCTATATCATTTTACTCTTGTGGCAAGGTGCATTCTCCTCTTGAAAAATAAATGACGGTCCAGTCAACCTATCGCCAGAAGGAAATGCGTGTTTATTTAAAATTTTCAAATATTGGTTTTGGTTTATCGAAACGTCGATGGGAACCAAGTCTCTTAAGCCTTTGTATGCTATAGAGCCCCAGAACATGACTGTGCCACCTCCATGACTAACTTTTTCGACAACAGGTGCGTTTTTTTTTTTCGAGTTTTATGGTCTAGTCTAACAAAAACTTTTTCCTTTGACGAGTTATATTCGAAAGTACTTTCGTCGGTCCATAAGACGTTTTGCCAGAATGATAGGGGCTTGTCTACGTATCTATTTGCGAATTCTAACCTTTTAATTTGGTTGCTTGGGGCTATACATGGAATTGATCTTGCTACATATGTATTAATGTTGGCTTCTTTTAGACGTCGTCGAACTGTTCTTTCGCTTATATGACTATCAGAGTGCGAATTCCATTTCAACGCTGCGTCTTTGGGTGTCAAACCTGGATTAAATTTAAATTTTCTAATAATTTGTCGACCTTCCACTGCCGTTGTTTTATGTTTTCTTCCTGATCGACGCAAATTAATGACAGAGTCTGTTTCTTTACATTTATTTATTTGATAATAAACGGTTTGTCTAGATATATTGTACTCCTTGGCAATATTTGTTACAGATATTCAAGATTATACTTGGTTATAATTTCACTCCTGTTAGTTAATTCCGATATTTTCCCCATATTTTATTTATCTTTCATCGAATGTTAATACTTAGTACTCAACTACGACTGCTTTGTATCAAAGCTTAACGCAAAAAACAAAATGAGATAAAGTTTTGGAATGACAAAATAATTATGCCGTTACAAATTACTGTACCAAATTGAATTTCTCCGTAAAGAATGAGATTAGGTAAAGATTTTAAAAAAATATTTTGCATACGTATGCTTAAGAATTAGTGCAAAGAAAATATCATGATAACTATGTTGTTACAGAAATTTCAATATTAAAAAACAATAAAGCAATTCTTCACTATACTTTGTCAAAATAAATATGCCGACTACTTACATAATCAATTTTACAAGTTACGTTTATTGAGAGTATGTGCAAGTTAATAACTTTTAATATTGTTCCAATAACTTTCTTTACTAAGTGAAAAAATTTTAAATTATTTATCAGTACCTCGTTTCTGTATTTCTCGCATCGTAAAAGTTTTCGCATGAAACAAGTGAATTTTTAGGAAAACGATGTAAATTGAAACAAAAAATGGGGTTTCTCACACAAGTGTTTCTGTATCTTTAAAATGCGAGAACTATATGTCATTTAAGTTATTTTCCAACAGTTATTGGAAGTTTGCGAGAAAAAGTGTTTCTGTACCAATATTTTGTGAAAAGTTTTACGCAAGAACTGTCAAAATAACTCACATTTCAAAACAGCGCGAGAACAAGTAAGATTTAAAATATATATTTAAATTTGTGTAAACATAGAGTCTAAATCAGCCGAAAGGTAAAAAGCAATTTAAATTAATAATAAACAAGTATTATCAATAAGTATTTATGCATTTATTTATGTTTTATATCTTTTTATTTAGAAAATAGAAAGAATTTCCAAATAGCAAAAGCTAATTGATTACATGTCCTCCACACTGTATTATACATTTTTTTCGCTATATTATTTAAAACTTATTTTATTTATTAACTCTTTTCTACACTTTCACTATTTTTCTATATTGATTGATAATTTATTTCTTTATTTTGACGTTTTGTTTTTATTTGACACTAGTACTGGAATTATTCCAGTAAAAACAGAATCAGTGCTGTCTGTTTTCGCATTAAGAACCAGAAACACTTTTTACTCGCATATCGAGAAACGATGAAATTTTTTGTTTCACTCTTGATGTGAAAACTTTAACGATGCGAGAAATACAGAAACGAGGTACAGTTTTGTAAACATTTTTTCACAGGAAATTTGAAAAAAAAAGATTAATTGGAATCCGGGATTTTTTTAATTGAATACGAAAAACATTTTTTTTGTGTAAAATAATACTAAAATGCAAAAAATGTTATTTGTTATGTGAATAAAGATGAACTCGTTCTTTATGTTTTATGATCAAAAATAAGATTGATAATTTATTCATACAAATCTTTGTTCTTATATACTATACATTTTCTAAACTTATGAGTGACTTTCTAAACTCACTCAATAACTTAAACTCTACTCAAATAATTAGAATAAAATTACACTCAGCATACTTTGCTGAACTTTGTTCTAGTTGGCGCTTGTTCTGCATTCCAGTTACTTGGGTCAGATTTCCAAAGTGACTTACTTCACAATAGTGACATACAAACACACTCAAATATAAAAAAATATGCGGTTGGTTCAAAGTAACACTTTGTAATAATTTAGTGCAACCCAATACATTGTATGCTTGAACTTGAACTAAATCAGAGTATGCAATTGTACTTTACAATATGCATACACTACACCCTTACCCCAAAAAAATCGTACAATTTGTTTTGACATATTGTATGATTTCTTGTCTAAGTGTTAAGTGCATTTAAAGTGGTATTTTCATTATTATTATGTTAATATAAATTTTGTATATATATATATATATATATATATATATATATATATATATATATATATATATATATATATATATATATATATATATATATATATATATATATATATATATATATATATATATATATAAATATTGTGTACAATTAGTCATAGGTATTATATTGATTATTAAAAATTCATATATATATATATATATATATTTATTTTTTTTTAAATACCTACTTAGTTTGTAACCGTGCTACATTCTTTAGGAAAGGGATAGATGAGAAAGAAGACAGGTGGTGAAAGGAGATAGATTTAGCCATTTTATGAATTTTTTTTACTTCGCCGGCGAATATGCGATGAAGAAGTACCGACGAAGGAGGCTGCATGTTTAAATTTTAATCTGAATATGTTATATACCATTAAACAGAAAAAAACATTTTTTTTTTTTTTTGACTGCCTCAAGGGTTGAACCCAGGGCAGCCGGTTTGTAGCCAACGTGCTTACCACCTTGACTACAGCAGCCTAAAATTATCAATGAAAATTACTTTATATGGACCTTGGTATGATGATTCATTCTTTTTTCTATTTCCAACTTTCAGTTGAACTAAATCTCCTATTTTAATAGCAATGCTATTTGTTTTGTATAAGGAATCTAAGCTTCTATTTTCTTTTACTTTCCGAAGTAATCTTCTGGCATTCTCTAAAGAATATTTCAGTCTAACTTTTACTTCATACTGGTGAATAATTTGTGTCTATATTGTAGGCTTTTAGTTATTTAGTTAGTTATTAAGTTAGTCATCATTAAATAAATTATGTACATATTAGTTGTAAGTCTTTTCATAAAATGTAATCACTACTTATTTTGCTAAGTGTAAACATAGATTAATTGTATTATTCATATATTATAATGCACGGGACAAGGATAAACATAGATCATAGAGATAAGTACTGTATGTAAAAGAGACCCAAATAGAATATAAGAAAACATGTAAACCAGAAAGATTGAAATAAAGTCAGTCGATAGAGAACGATCAACGACTAAAGATCAGAAGTGGTTGATTTCACGCTACAAAAAAAAATAAAAGTCTTAATTTTTATTTTCATATACACGGACACACACATATGTACATACACATATGTCGACCATCGACATTAACAAATTATTGCTGAAAAATTTAAAAGCGTGGTGTCAAGAGAACGGGATAGAATCTAGTGGCACGAAAAACGTAATTGTAGCTAGAATTCAAAATAACAAGAACATTTTTGATAAATGCGTACAGGAACTGTGTAGACCTGAAGAATTACAACAAAACACAGTTTCACAGAATATGTCCCAACAGATCAGTGAAGTTTTATTTGATAAAAAAAATGAACAGCAACGACGATGATACAAGCAGCGGCAGAGACGACACGGCTGGTGATGTTATAAAACAACAACAACAGCAACAACAAGGTAAAGAGGTTATACATAAAAACGAGGAAAACGGTAAGAAAGCTACAAACGAAATGCTACAACAACAACGTAAAGGAGACGGTAGAAACGACAACAAAGTAGAGCTAGACATAGATAAAAATGTAGAGGACACAATGGATAAGCTTAACGAAAATAAAAATGTGGAGAATGCATCAGAAAATATAACGGACAAACAACGTGAAGAAATAGAGACACTAACACAGCAAATAGAAGTTCTAAGAAAAAGAAAACAACTACTAAAACTTCAAAATGAATTAGCAAAGTGCGAAATAAATGAAAACATATGCCCAAATAACAGGGTGGTAAATTGTGAGGTGTCATTTGATACACTAAGGGAATTCCTGCCAGTATTTGACGGAGATAATAATTTTGAAATCTGGTTGTGTTTACTAGAAAATGTACGAAACAATTACGTAGTGGGGGACGACATGTTGCGTGCTTTGATATGCAATAAATTAAAAGGCAGGGCACAAGAATGGCTTTATACGAACCCAGAACATATGAGCGAAACGTTAGATGAGTTTTTACAAGAAATGAAAAATATGTTTGGCATGAAGGAGTCAAAATTAAATGTTCGTTACAAGATGCAAAATCGTGTTTGGCAAAAAGGTGAACGTTTCGATACTTATTATAATGAAAAACTGCGTTTAGCTAATAGCTTAAAAATCGACGAAGATGAATTCATTGAATATATAATCGAAGGCATTCCTGATGTTAATCTACAAAATACGCAAAACTACGTTGCTTTGCTACTAAGAATGAAATCTTACAAGAAATGTTGAGTTGATAGCAAATAGAACATTACAACAATCAAGTGGGCGTCCAAATGCAACAAATAATTTGGCAGCTAAAACTAGTAAAGTGACAGAACAGCCACCGAAACGAGACATCAAATGTTACAACTGCAACAGTAAGGGACATATAGCAAACGATTGCCGTAAACCTAAACGTGAAGACGGTGCTTGTTTTGCGTGTGCTGGATTCGGACATCAAGCCAAGGATTGCGAGTTGTATAAGAAATCTGAGAGAAAGAATGAGCACAATGATTATGTAAGCTATTTAGGTATTAGATTTTTAACAAATTGTAATAAAGATGTATCAATGTTTGTAGAATGTCTCATAGATTCTGGCAGCCCCATCAGTTTCATAAGACAGTCAAATGTTCCAACCGCTGTAGAAATTTTTGTTAGCGGAAAGAAAACATACTATGGTATAAATAAAAGCGAATTAAAAAGTAATGGAATTATAGAATGTGTAGTTTTGTTTGCGAATAAAAATATTGTAACGAAATTAATGGTTGTTGATGATGAATCTATGGGATATCCTATTGTTTTGGGTAGAGATTTCTTACGGCAAAGTGGTACAAAACTCGTTGTTGATGGTATGTGTATAGAAAGTATTGCTAACCCGACAAATGAAAATAATTGGGTATGTCATTCGAGAGTAGATGATGCGTATGATGGGCCGGGTTTATGGCAGATGAGTAGGAAAATTGAACGGCCACAACATACATTAATGAACATAGCGGGTAGTGAAGGATGTGGCGGTCCAGAAAATGCTGCATTTCATTCTGCTAGCGTCTAATTTTTCTTGTTTTCTTTGGAAAACGTCCGCATACATTTGTAAATAATTTTTCTTTCTAAAAATGTTTAGAAAATTAATTAAAAAGAACCAAAAGCCGAAAATAAAGTAAAATTTCATTAATTTATAAAATCGATGGTTCGAATCCTGGTCAGGGTAAAAATTAAAAATTAAAACAACCGCTAGGCACCGCGTATTTACATTCAGACTTAACTCATAAAAGTCAATATGATACTGAAACAGTGTCTATAATGTTGTGAGCAAACAAGTATGAATAATTAAAAATAAAAAAAAAAAAAAAAAAAAAGTTGCATTTGTGACTATCAAATTGCTAGTACAAAAAAGCAACAACAAATGTACAAGACGAGTTACAAAGAGAATGACAAAGAAAAGCTTTAAGTTGTGTGTGAACTTCGTCTCACCAAATTAACATTAAGATTAGTTGGTTAAATAGATGATGTTTACGATGTACATAACATAAGGTAGATAGATGCAAAGAATGCTGATGAAGGATGTGGCGGTCCAGAAAATGCTGCATTTCATTCTGCTAGCGTCTAATTTTTCTTGTTTTCTTTGGAAAACGTCCGCATACATTTGTAAATAATTTTTCTTTCTAAAAATGTTTAGAAAATTAATTAAAAAGAACCAAAAGCCGAAAATAAAGTAAAATTTCATTAATTTATAAAATCGATGGTTCGAATCCTGGTCAGGGTAAAAATTAAAAATTAAAACAACCGCTAGGCACCGCGTATTTACATTCAGACTTAACTCATAAAAGTCAATATGATACTGAAACAGTGTCTATAATGTTGTGAGCAAACAAGTATGAATAATTAAAAATAAAAAAAAAAAAAAAAAAAAAGTTGCATTTGTGACTATCAAATTGCTAGTACAAAAAAGCAACAACAAATGTACAAGACGAGTTACAAAGAGAATGACAAAGAAAAGCTTTAAGTTGTGTGTGAACTTCGTCTCACCAAATTAACATTAAGATTAGTTGGTTAAATAGATGATGTTTACGATGTACATAACATAAGGTAGATAGATGCAAAGAATGCTGATGAAGGATGTGGCGGTCCAGAAAATGCTGCATTTCATTCTGCTAGCGTCTAATTTTTCTTGTTTTCTTTGGAAAACGTCCGCATACATTTGTAAATAATTTTTCTTTCTAAAAATGTTTAGAAAATTAATTAAAAAGAACCAAAAGCCGAAAATAAAGTAAAATTTCATTAATTTATAAAATCGATGGTTCGAATCCTGGTCAGGGTAAAAATTAAAAATTAAAACAAACGCTAGGCACCGCGTATTTACATTCATACTTAACTCATAAAAGTCAATATGATACTGAAACAGTGTCTATAATGTTGTGAGCAAACAAGTATGAATAATTAAAAATAAAAAAAAAATAAAAAGTTGCATTTGTGACTATCAAATTGCTAGTACAAAAAAGCAACAACAAATGTACAAGACGAGTTACAAAGAGAATGACAAAGAAAAGCTTTAAGTTGTGTGTGAACTTCGTCTCACCAAATTAACATTAAGATTAGTTGGTTAAATAGATGATGTTTACGATGTACATAACATAAGGTAGATAGATGCAAAGAATGCTGATGAAGGATGTGGCGGTCCAGAAAATGCTGCATTTCATTCTGCTAGCGTCTAATTTTTCTTGTTTTCTTTGGAAAACGTCCGCATACATTTTTAAATAATTTTTCTTTCTAAAAATGTTTAGAAAATTAATTAAAAAGAACCAAAAGCCGAAAATAAAGTAAAATTTCATTAATTTATAAAATCGATGGTTCGAATCCTGGTCAGGGTAAAAATTAAAAATTAAAACAAACGCTAGGCACCGCGTATTTACATTCATACTTAACTCATAAAAGTCAATATGATACTGAAACAGTGTCTATAATGTTGTGAGCAAACAAGTATGAATAATTAAAAATAAAAAATAAAAAAAAAAAGTTGCATTTGTGACTATCAAATTGCTAGTACAAAAAAGCAACAACAAATGTACAAGACGAGTTACAAAGAGAATGACAAAGAAAAGCTTTAAGTTGTGTGTGAACTTCGTCTCACCAAATTAACATTAAGATTAGTTGGTTAAATAGATGATGTTTACGATGTACATAACATAAGGTAGATAGATGCAAAGAATGCTGATGAAGGATGTGGCGGTCCAGAAAATGCTGCATTTCATTCTGCTAGCGTCTAATTTTTCTTGTTTTCTTTGGAAAACGTCCGCATACATTTGTAAATAATTTTTCTTTCTAAAAATGTTTAGAAAATTAATTAAAAAGAACCAAAAGCCGAAAATAAAGTAAAATTTCATTAATAAATTTTTTTCGATTTCGGATTCCCAAAACTTCTTTGCCGTGATTGCCGGTACGCAGCAAAAACTAGCGCGGAAATACAATATACAACGAAGGCTTTTTGTTATTGATAGTGTTTTAGATGGTAAAGAAATTTGTGCATTTTAATGATATTAAATAACCAATATGTAGAGTACTAACAGCTATAGATATTTTATTTAAAAACTTTTTGTATTTAATCTTCCAAGGAAAGTACAGATGTACTTTTTAGTATTTTGCAGATATTTTGTATGAAATTGAAATACACAAATAATTTACAAAAACTTTTATAATTAAAAATTAAATTTTAATTTTAAACTTAACATAATCAATATTACAGGAGTTAGTAATATCAAAAATACAAAATTTAAATATTTGATTTGCATTTTCCAAAGAATTTGCAATTATTTTACAATTATAATTAATATTAATCTTTGTAAAAGATACAATACTATTTTTTTTATTTAAGAAAGTATAAAACAACAATCTTATTTGTTTTCTTCAATGTAAAATAGAGTAATTAAGAATAGTTGTACTATAGGCATATGTATTTATATTATAGTTATTTATTAATTATAATGAATAACGACATGTATAACATAAGTATCTAGTTTATTTGCATATAAATAAAAATATACAAATTTAAGTACATATTTTTTTATTAAGATGATTTAAGTATTCAATAACTTTGTTTATTGGATTTAGATCGATACTTAATAAACTTTTCTACTAAACCTTTTTTTTAAACTTACTGATTTACTAATTTAATAAAAGTCTTCATTGCTTTATTATCCAATTGTAATAAAAATTATTGGTATTAATATGTTTATTGATATTTTTTCAAATTGTGTTGTTCCAAAATAAAAAAAAAATTTATCAAAATTCTTATTATTTTCAGTAAGATACAGTGGTCGGAATATTTATTTTGACACCTGAGAAATCTTACCATTTTAAATTTTTTCAGATTTCCAAAAAACTAAAAATTCCAAAATTTTTTTAATGAAAGTAACATTTCTTTAATAATTAAAAAACATTAAATCATAACTTCTTAAATTAAATTTGCATTCTATGCAACTAATTAAAAAATTTTGAGAGTGTCATAATTATTTTGACATATACTATTTTAACTCTTTAAACGAAAATATGTTATTCCAACTTTTGTAAACTACTATAAATTTCTAATATTAATAAAACGTGTATCCTCCTTTAGCGGCAATGACATTCCGGAGTCTTTTAGGAACTGAATCGATCAAGTTTTGAATGTATTTTGTTGGTATATCCTCCCACAAAGATTTAACCTCTGAAATTGTTCCTTCCCTGGTTCTTGTCAGATCTGCGGTCCTTTGGCGCTTTATATATGACCAAAAATTCTCAATCACGTTCAAATCCGAACTTTGGGGTGGCCAATCCAAAGTTTCAATGCAATTTTCCGTCAAAAATGTCTATATCATTTTACTCTTGTGGCAAGGTGCATTCTCCTCTTGAAAAATAAATGACGGTCCAGTCAACCTATCGCCAGAAGGAAATGCGTGTTTATTTAAAATTTTCAAATATTGGTTTTGGTTTATCGAAACGTCGATGGGAACCAAGTCTCTTAAGCCTTTGTATGCTATAGAGCCCCAGAACATGACTGTGCCACCTCCATGACTAACTTTTTCGACAACAGGTGCGTTTTTTTTTCGAGTTTTATGGTCTAGTCTAACAAAAACTTTTTCCTTTGACGAGTTATATTCGAAAGTACTTTCGTCGGTCCATAAGACGTTTTGCCAGAATGATAGGGGCTTGTCTACGTATCTATTTGCGAATTCTAACCTTTTAATTTGGTTGCTTGGGGCTATACATGGAATTGATCTTGCTACATATGTATTAATGTTGGCTTCTTTTAGACGTCGTCGAACTGTTCTTTCGCTTATATGACTATCAGAGTGCGAATTCCATTTCAACGCTGCGTCTTTGGGTGTCAAACCTGGATTAAATTTAAATTTTCTAATAATTTGTCGACCTTCCACTGCCGTTGTTTTATGTTTTCTTCCTGACGCAAATTAATGACAGAGTCTGTTTCTTTACATTTATTTATTTGATAATAAACGGTTTGTCTAGATATATTGTACTCCTTGGCAATATTTGTTACAGATATTCAAGATTATACTTGGTTATAATTTCACTCCTGTTAGTTAATTCCGATATTTTCCCCATATTTTATTTATGTTTCATCGAATGTTAATACTTAGTACTCAACTACGACTGCTTTGTATCAAAGCTTAACGCAAAAAACAAAATGAGATAAAGTTTTAGAATGACAAAATAATTATGCCGTTACAAATTACTGTACCAAATTGAATTTCTCCGTAAAGAATGAGATTAGGTAAAGATTTTAAAAAAATATTTTGCATACGTATGCTTAAGAATTAGTGCAAAGAAAATATCATGATAACTATGTTGTTACAGAAATTTCAATATTAAAAAACAATAAAGCAATTCTTCACTATACTTTGTCAAAATAAATATGCCGACTACTTACATAATCAATTTTACAAGTTACGTTTATTGAGAGTATGTGCAAGTTAATAACTTTTAATATTGTTCCAATAACTTTCTTTACTAAGTGAAAAAATTTTAAATTATTTATCAGTACCTCGTTTCTGTATTTCTCGCATCGTAAAAGTTTTCGCATGAAACAAGTGAATTTTTAGGAAAACGATGTAAATTGAAACAAAAAATGGGGTTTCTCACACAAGTGTTTCTGTATCTTTAAAATGCGAGAACTATATGTCATTTAAGTTATTTTCCAACAGTTATTGGAAGTTTGCGAGAAAAAGTGTTTCTGTACCAATATTTTGTGAAAAGTTTTACGCAAGAACTGTCAAAATAACTCACATTTCAAAACAGCGCGAGAACAAGTAAGATTTAAAATATATATTTAAATTTGTGTAAACATAGAGTCTAAATCAGCCGAAAGGTAAAAAGCAATTTAAATTAATAATAAACAAGTATTATCAATAAGTATTTATGCATTTATTTATGTTTTATATCTTTTTATTTAGAAAATAGAAAGAATTTCCAAATAGCAAAAGCTAATTGATTACATGTCCTCCACACTGTATTATACATTTTTTTCGCTATATTATTTAAAACTTATTTTATTTATTAACTCTTTTCTACACTTTCACTATTTTTCTATATTGATTGATAATTTATTTCTTTATTTTGACGTTTTGTTTTTATTTGACACTAGTACTGGAATTATTCCAGTAAAAACAGAATCAGTGCTGTCTGTTTTCGCATTAAGAACCAGAAACACTTTTTACTCGCATATCGAGAAACGATGAAATTTTTTGTTTCACTCTTGATGTGAAAACTTTAACGATGCGAGAAATACAGAAACGAGGTACAGTTTTGTAAACATTTTTTCACAGGAAATTTGAAAAAAAAAGATTAATTGGAATCCGGGATTTTTTTAATTGAATACGAAAAACATTTTTTTTGTGTAAAATAATACTAAAATGCAAAAAATGTTATTTGTTATGTGAATAAAGATGAACTCGTTCTTTATGTTTTATGATCAAAAATAAGATTGATAATTTATTCATACAAATCTTTGTTCTTATATACTATACATTTTCTAAACTTATGAGTGACTTTCTAAACTCACTCAATAACTTAAACTCTACTCAAATAATTAGAATAAAATTACACTCAGCATACTTTGCTGAACTTTGTTCTAGTTGGCGCTTGTTCTGCATTCCAGTTACTTGGGTCAGATTTCCAAAGTGACTTACTTCACAATAGTGACATACAAACACACTCAAATATAAAAAAATATGCGGTTGGTTCAAAGTAACACTTTGTAATAATTTAGTGCAACCCAATACATTGTATGCTTGAACTTGAACTAAATCAGAGTATGCAATTGTACTTTACAATATGCATACACTACACCCTTACCCCAAAAAAATCGTACAATTTGTTTTGACATATTGTATGATTTCTTGTCTAAGTGTTAAGTGCATTTAAAGTGGTATTTTCATTATTATTATGTTAATATAAATTTTGTATATATAGATATATATATATATATATATATATATATATATATATATATATATATATATATATATATATATATATATATATATATATATATATAAATATTGTGTACAATTAGTCATAGGTATTATATTGATTATTAAAAATTCATATATATATATATATATTTATTTTTTTTTAAATACCTACTTAGTTTGTAACCGTGCTACATTCTTTAGGAAAGGGATAGATGAGAAAGAAGACAGGTGGTGAAAGGAGATAGATTTAGCCATTTTATGAATTTTTTTTACTTCGCCGGCGAATATGCGATGAAGAAGTACCGACGAAGGAGGCTGCATGTTTAAATTTTAATCTGAATATGTTATATACCATTAAACAGAAAAAAACATTTTTTTTTTTTTGACTGCCTCAAGGGTTGAACCCAGGGCAGCCGGTTTGTAGCCAACGTGCTTACCACCTTGACTACAGCAGCCTAAAATTATCAATGAAAATTACTTTATATGGACCTTGGTATGATGATTCATTCTTTTTTCTATTTCCAACTTTCAGTAGAACTAAATCTCCTATTTTAATAGCAATGCTATTTGTTTTGTATAAGGAATCTAAGCTTCTATTTTCTTTTACTTTCCGAAGTAATCTTCTGGCATTCTCTAAAGAATATTTCAGTCTAACTTTTACTTCATACTGGTGAATAATTTGTGTCTATATTGTAGGCTTTTAGTTATTTAGTTAGTTATTAAGTTAGTCATCATTAAATAAATTATGTACATATTAGTTGTAAGTCTTTTCATAAAATGTAATCACTACTTATTTTGCTAAGTGTAAACATAGATTAATTGTATTATTCATATATTATAATGCACGGGACAAGGATAAACATAGATCATAGAGATAAGTACTGTATGTAAAAGAGACCCAAATAGAATATAAGAAAACATGTAAACCAGAAAGATTGAAATAAAGTCAGTCGATAGAGAACGATCAACGACTAAAGATCAGAAGTGGTTGATTTCACGCTACAAAAAAAAAATAAAAGTCTTAATTTTTATTTTCATATACACGGACACACACATATGTACATACACATATGTCGACCATCGACATTAACAAATTATTGCTGAAAAATTTAAAAGCGTGGTGTCAAGAGAACGGGATAGAATCTAGGGGCACGAAAAACGTAATTGTAGCTAGAATTCAAAATAACAAGAACATTTTTGATAAATGCGTACAGGAACTGTGTAGACCTGAAGAATTACAACAAAACACAGTTTCACAGAATATGTCCCAACAGATCAGTGAAGTTTTATTTGATAAAAAAAATGAACAGCAACGACGATGATACAAGCAGCGGCAGAGACGACACGGCTGGTGATGTTATAAAACAACAACAACAGCAACAACAAGGTAAAGAGGTTATACATAAAAACGAGGAAAACGGTAAAAAAGCTACAAACGAAATGCTACAACAACAACGTAAAGGAGACGGTAGAAACGACAACAAAGTAGAGCTAGACATAGCTAAAAATGTAGAGGACACAATGGATAAGCTTAACGAAAATAAAAATGTGGAGAATGCATCAGAAAATATAACGGACAAACAACGTGAAGAAATAGAGACACTAACACAGCAAATAGAAGTTCTAAGAAAAAGAAAACAACTACTAAAACTTCAAAATGAATTAGCAAAGTGCGAAATAAATGAAAACATATGCCGAAATAACAGGGTGGTAAATTGTGAGGTGTCATTTGATACACTAAGGGAATTCCTGCCAGTATTTGACGGAGATAATAATTTTGAAATCTGGTTGTGTTTACTAGAAAATGTACGAAACAATTACGTAGTGGGGGACGACATGTTGCGTGCTTTGATATGCAATAAATTAAAAGGCAGGGCACAAGAATGGCTTTATACGAACCCAGAACATATGAGCGAAACGTTAGATGAGTTTTTACAAGAAATGAAAAATATGTTTGGCATGAAGGAGTCAAAATTAAATGTTCGTTACAAGATGCAAAATCGTGTTTGGCAAAAAGGTGAACGTTTCGATACTTATTATAATGAAAAACTGCGTTTAGCTAATAGCTTAAAAATCGACGAAGATGAATTCATTGAATATATAATCGAAGGCATTCCTGATGTTAATCTACAAAATACGGCAAAACTACGTTGCTTTGCTACTAAGAATGAAATCTTACAAGAAATGTTGAGTTGATAGCAAATAGAACATTACAACAATCAAGTGGGCGTCCAAATGCAACAAATAATTTGGCAGCTAAAACTAGTAAAGTGACAGAACAGCCACCGAAACGAGACATCAAATGTTACAACTGCAACAGTAAGGGACATATAGCAAACGATTGCCGTAAACCTAAACGTGAAGACGGTGCTTGTTTTGCGTGTGCTGGATTCGGACATCAAGCCAAGGATTGCGAGTTGTATAAGAAATCTGAGAGAAAGAATGAGCACAATGATTATGTAAGCTATTTAGGTATTAGATTTTTAACAAATTGTAATAAAGATGTATCAATGTTTGTAGAATGTCTCATAGATTCTGGCAGCCCCATCAGTTTCATAAGACAGTCAAATGTTCCAACCGCTGTAGAAATTTTTGGTAGCGGAAAGAAAACATACTATGGTATAAATAAAAGCGAATTAAAAAGTAATGGAATTATAGAATGTGTAGTTTTGTTTGCGAATAAAAATATTGTAACGAAATTAATGGTTGTTGATGATGAATCTATGGGATATCCTATTGTTTTGGGTAGAGATTTCTTACGGCAAAGTGGTACAAAACTCGTTGTTGATGGTATGTGTATAGAAAGTATTGCTAACCCGACAAATGAAAATAATTGGGTATGTCATTCGAGAGTAGATGATGCGTATGATGGGCCGGGCTTATGGCAGATGAGTAGGAAAATTGAACGGCCACAACATACATTAATGAACATAGCGGGTAGTGACAAAACGGGCGGCAACGGAGACAGTGACAATTTTGAAGTTCAGATGTTACTAATTGAATGCGAAGAGGGAAAAGTAGAGTATAAAGTGGGGGAACAGCTGACATTTGAACAAAGGAAGTATTTTGAGAGATTATTTAAGGAATCGTATATAGATCCGGAACGACCGGATGAACCTTTGGTGAAA
This sequence comes from Gymnosoma rotundatum, assembly GCA_916610165.2. Taxonomy (NCBI): domain Eukaryota; kingdom Metazoa; phylum Arthropoda; class Insecta; order Diptera; family Tachinidae; genus Gymnosoma; species Gymnosoma rotundatum. The sequence continues at coordinate 37,429,691 of OU744340.1, read as the reverse complement.
TGTGAAATGCGGTTGATAATAGACGACCAAAGGGTATTTAATTATTCACCCAGGAGACTTTCATATTCGGAAAGGGAGAGGTTACAGATAATATTGGATGAGTACTTGGCAAAGGGTTTTATACGTCCAAGTGAGTCTCAACATGCCTCACCGATAGTATTAGTAAAGAAGAAAACGGGTGAGCTAAGGATGTGTGTTGACTTTAGGCAACTTAATAAGGTCACGACAAAGACGAAGTTTCCAATTCCTTTGATAGATGATTTGTTGGACAAGTTAGTAAACAAGAGTGTATTTTCGAAAATGGATCTGAGAAACGGTTATTATCATGTTTACATGCACGAGGAATCGGTAAAATATACGTCATTTACAACACCGTTAGGTCAATTTGAGTTTCTTAGGATGCCCTTTGGACTGACTAATGCACCATTTACGTTTCAGCGGTTTATAAATAGAATATTTAGTGATATGGTACAGGACGGAAGGGTGGTTATTTATTTTGATGATATAATGGTAGCGACGCAGGATGTACAGGAACACTTGGAGATACTAAAGGAAGTTTTTAAAAGGTTAGTGGATAATAAGTTGGAGCTGAGGTTGGACAAATGCAGTTTTTTTCAGACTGAAGTCAAATATTTAGGGTATAGGATATCGAAGGAGGGCATTAGAGCAGACAATGACGGGATTAGAGCAATTTTAGATTTTCCAATACCGAAAACGGTGCAAGAAGTGCAGAGTTTCTTAGGAATGTGTTCGTACTTCCGTAGGTTTATTAAGGATTTTGCGATTATAGCAAAGCCACTTCACGACTTGACTAAAAAGGAGAAAACTTTTAGCATGGAGTCGTCAGCACTGGAGGCTTTTGACACATTAAAAAGGAAAATTATAGCAGCGCCTATATTAGCGCTATATGATCCAAAAGATGAGACGGAATTACATTGTGACGCAAGTTCGATAGGGTTTGGTGCAATACTACTACAGAGGAAGAGCGACGGCAAATTCTACCCTATATTCTACTTTTCGAAGAGGACTACGGACACAGAATCGCGATACCATAGTTTTGAACTGGAGACCTTGGCAATCGTGTACGCTTTGAAGAGATTTAGAGTGTACCTACAGGGAATGAATTTTAAAATAGTTACAGACTGTAATTCTTTGACGTTGACACTGAACCGAAAGGAACTGAACCCGAGAATAGCTAGATGGGCTTTAGAATTGCAGAACTACGAATACAAGTTAGAGCACAGGTCAGGTAAGAGAATGCAACACGTAGATGCTTTAAGTAGGTGTAATACAACTCTTGCAATAGAGGAAAAAACATTTGAGGATAATTTTGTGATTTGCCAAACTAAGGACGAGAAGCTTAACAAAATACGGGAACTCTTAGGTAAAGGGGAGCATAAACTTTAGGAGATGAGGAACGGTGTGATTTATAAGAAGGTAAAGGGAAATTTATTGTTTTGCATTCCGGAGGCAATGGAGAATCACGTTCTTTTCAAATATCATAATGAAATGGGCCACGTGGGAGTGGATAAAGTTATGGAGGTAATTGGAAGGAGTTATTGGTTCCCTAATGTTAGGAAGAAAGTTCAGGAGCATATAGCGAATTGTCTGAAGTGCATAACATTTGCAACTAAGTCTGGGAAGCGAGAGGGATTTCTGAACATTGTACCAAAGGGGAATATTCCTTTTCAGGTAGTACACGTGGATCATTATGGGCCGATTGTATGTAAGGATTCTATGAAGAGGCATATTTTAGTGATAGTAGATGCATGTACGAAATTTGTTAGACTATATCCGACTAGGACAACTAAGTCTAGGGAGGCAATAGACGCACTGGATGATTATTTTAGAGCATATAGTAGGCCGAGTTACATAGTTTCAGACAGGGGATCTTGTTTTACATCAGGGGAATTTGAGGAGTTTTTACGTGACAATAATATTATTCACGTTAAAATTGCGACAGGATCTCCACAGGCAAATGGACAGGTGGAGAGGATTAACAGGGATGTGGGATCGATGATTAGTAAGTTAATGAATCAAGGGGAAAATAGACCATGGTATAGGGTGTTACCGGACGTAGAACATGCAATGAATAATACTGTACACAGGAGTATCAACCAATGCCCTAGCGTGATGTTGTTTGGAGTAGGTCAGAGAGGGAAGGTAGTGGATGGTCTAAGGGAGAATACAGTGGATGGCAAGCTGAGTTGTAAAGACAGAAAATTAGATGAAATAAGGAGAGAGGCAGAGCAAGTACAGAGAAGGGTTCAAGATTACAACAAATCTTATGTAGACGGGAAACGACAAAGTGCCAGATTGTATAGAGAAGGGGATTATGTTATGATAAGAAATTTTGACTCTACCGTGGGGGTGTCGAGTAAATTATTACCAAAATTTAAGGGTCCTTTTAGGATATTTAAGGTGCTGGGGAATGACAGATATTGTGTTAAGGATATTGAAGGATTCCAGCGGACACAGAGACCGTATGAAGGAATTTGGGCAGTTCAGAACATAAGGCCGTGGCTTAAAGGGGCAAACGGGCGGAACCTTAGGGTTGATGACTTAGATGAGCAAGGTTGGGACAGTGAAGAATATAATGCTCATTTGGGAATGAACGAAGATACGGGACAAATGACAAGGGTGACGACTAGAAATGTGCTGGCTCGAAAGGGAAGTCATGGCAACGACAATGGAGGGTCGGATTAGATAAATCGCCTAGTATCGGGTGATCCTAGAGATCAGGACGGCCGAGTTGTAGGCTTTTAGTTATTTAGTTAGTTATTAAGTTAGTCATCATTAAATAAATTATGTACATATTAGTTGTAAGTCTTTTCATAAAATGTAATCACTACTTATTTTGCTAAGTGTAAACATAGATTAATTGTATTATTCATATATTATAATGCACGGGACAAGGATAAACATAGATCATAGAGATAAGTACTGTATGTAAAAGAGACCCAAATAGAATATAAGAAAACATGTTAACCAGAAAGATTGAAATAAAGTCAGTCGATAGAGAACGATCAACGACTAAAATATGTGGAGTTATATTATATGCAAATGAATAATAAGGAATCCATTCACTCCAATTATCATCGTTCACGAAAGATAAAAAGTATTCATTTAAAACACGATGATTTCTTTCAACAGTACCTAAGGTTTCATGATGATATGGTGTTGAAAATTTCTGTACTATTCCTAATAGTTCACTAATGTCTTTCATCAAATCATTTATAAACTCCGTACCTCTATCAGATTTCAAAATCTTGAATGGTCCATACTTTAGTATAAGATTCTCTGTCATACATTTTGCTATTGATTTGGCTTCTTTTGTTTCCATTGGGGCAGCTATTATGTATTTTGATAATTCACATTGCATGGTTAATTATATATCGATAATTCCCCGATGGACGTAAAGGTCCAACTGTATCGATAACAATAGTACTAAAAGTCTGTGTTGGTGTATCTATAACTTGTAATGATTCATTAGTGTGTTTTATTTGTTTGTTCCTTTGACAAAGATCACACGTTGATACATATTTCTTTACCATTTTGTACATATTTTTCTATATGTATTTCTGTTTTAATCGTCGCAGTGTTTTACGCACACCGAAATGTCCTCCGCATGGTGTATTGTGATATAACATTATTAATTCTTGCTTCTGTTCATCATTTAATATTTTCTGAGGATCATTGTATAGAAGAATTTTGACGTCTTTTGTTTTGCTTTCATTAACTTTATTTTTCATACCTTCATGGCTTATAATACTGAATATGTTATCACTTCTCTGGAGTGCGTAACTCTTGTAATTCAATTTCTCTAGGCTTGATAGAAGTTTCTCCAAGATATTATCTAAATAATATGGATTATCGCTACATATCACCTGTATTTCATTCATTCATTCATTCCTCTTGTTATCACCAGCGTCCTTTTAACTGTTTCATCAATGTTTAATGGTATCATATCTTTAAGTAAATCAGAATCCATTTCTATCCTTGATAACGCTTCTGCATTTGTGTTGTTAGTTCCTTTTTTGTAAACTATCTGAAAATCGTAGTTAGATAATTCCAAACGAATTCTTGTCAGTTTTGAACTAGGATTTTTGTGCGTAAATAGTGCGACAAGTGGTCGATGGTCAGTTACAACTATAAATTTTCTTCCAAACAAATATGGGCGGAAAAATTGTATACCCCAGTGTATACCAAGTAATTCTTTTTCTATAACCTCTTCATTTCTTTCGTGTTTACTTAATGAACGGCTTGCATATGAAATTGGTCTGTCTTTCCCAATTTCACCTTGTGACAATACAGCTCCTAATGCAAAATCTGATGCATCTGTTGTTAGGACAAAAGGTTTGTCAAAATTCGGATATTGTAAAACTGGTGGACTTATTAGTTTCACCTTAAGAGTTTCAAATGATGTTTGACACTGTTCTGTCTTTTGTTTTGCTTTCATTAACTTTATTTTTCATACCTTCATGGCTTATAATACTGAATATGTTATCACTTCTCTGGAGTGCGTAACTCTTGTAATTCAATTTCTCTAGGCTTGATAGAAGTTTCTCCAAGATATTATCTAAATAATATGGATTATCGCTACATATCACCTGTATTTCATTCATTCATTCATTTAGTCCTCTTGTTATCACCAGCGTCCTTTTAACTGTTTCATCAATGTTTAATGGTATCATATCTTTAAGTAAATCAGAATCCATTTCTATCCTTGATAACGCTTCTGCATTTGTGTTGTTAGTTTCTTTTTTGTAAACTATCTGAAAATCGTAGTTAGATAATTCCAAACGAATTCTTGTCAGTTTTGAACTAGGATTTTTGTGCGTAAATAGTGCGACAAGTGGTCGATGGTCAGTTACAACTATAAATTTTCTTCCAAACAAATATGGGCGGAAAAATTGTATACCCCAGTGTATACCAAGTAATTCTTTTTCTATAACCTCTTCATTTCTTTCGTGTTTACTTAATGAACGGCTTGCATATGAAATTGGTCTGTCTTTCCCAATTTCACCTTGTGACAATACAGCTCCTAATGCAAAATCTGATGCATCTGTTGTTAGGACAAAAGGTTTGTCAAAATTCGGATATTGTAAAACTGGTGGACTTATTAGTTTCACCTTAAGAGTTTCAAATGATGTTTATTTATTTATTTATTTATTTATTTATTTATTTATTTTGGTATCTTCTGCAGCAAAACTTAAGTCTTAAAGTAGCAAAAGTTTACAAATCGTTATTTTAACATTTATTATAACAATAGTACAAAAATTAGGATACAAAACAAACATTGTTACAACTAAAATAAAATTGCAATAAAATTAACGATAAGAATTATACATATTAAATTAAAAATACTTAATTATAAGAGGTTAAGACAAATAAATGGATGAGGTCATAAAGAGTTTTAATCAGTTATTGTTATTTCAATCACTAAATTGTAGCTAAGAATAATATTGTAAAATTTGCCTTTTAAAAGATAAGACGTTGCTAATGCTTCTAATATCCGGTGGGACAGTGTTCCAAAGACGTATTGCGAATATAAAAAATTGCCAATTTGAAATTAGTGACTTACTTATTAAGGGTACAATCGCTTTGTTTCTACCGAAGCGACTGAAACTAAGTCGATTATATAATTCTTCAGGCTGACGAGCAGTTACTATTTTATGTAGGAATATTAACACTTTAATTTTCAAAAAATCATCAAACTGGACACCAAAAATTTGTCTTGCATAAAAGCTTATATGATGATGATTTCCATACGACTTAAGCCCAAAAACATATCTTGTTATGTTATTAAAAGTAACATTAAGCCTTGACTTGCTTTTTGCATCACAGCTTCCGAAAAGCTCACTGCCATATGTTAGTACTGGAATCAGATATGTTTTTGCAAGAAGAAGTCTGATTCTTAAAGGCGTGCAATATTGTGTAGGCCATAATGTCCGGAGTATTGAAAATGTTTTCCCACAAGCGGTTGAAATATGATCCGACCATGTTAATGTGCTGTTGAATATAATTCCTAAATTCTTAGCTTTATTCACTATTTCAATTTTTTCACAGTCTACAATAACATTTGGTTTTATAGTTATTTGTTGGGATCTTTTATGGATCAGAACACATTTTGATTTTTTTGGGTTAAGACTCAGACCATTAACGGCAGCCCATGAGGAAATTCTTTTTAAATCTTCGTTAAGTTTATCTACAAAATTTTCGCTTTTGTCACTGATAAATATTTGGACGTCGTCCGCATACATTCTAATATTACAATAACTAAGTTGATCCGGCAAATCATTTGTATATACAGAGAAAAGTAAAGGCCCCAAGATTGAACCCTGTGGGACACCTCTAGTGACAGGAAGTGAAACTGATGTAGCCATTTTGGTAACCTCTACGTATTGCTCTCGATCACTAAGATAAGTTCGTATTAGCTTTGTAGATGTAGAAGAAAAATGCATCATCTTTTCTAACTTTTGAAGCAGGACAGTATGATCAACAGTATCAAAAGCCTTGGAGTGGTCAAGTAAAACCAACAAGACCATATGACCATCATCCAGCTCCTTCCTTATGCCTTCAGTTACATCAACGAGGGCAGTGATACAACTGTGTCCGGCGCGAAAACCTGATTGTTTACATGTTAAAAGTTTGTATTCATTAAGGTATTCTGTAATTTGTTTATGTAGAATTTTTTCAAAAGCTTTAGATAGATAGGGTAGAATGGTAATTGGGCGATAATCTGTGGATGATTTTGGAATAGGACGGACTTTTGCAAGTTTCCATATTTTTGGATAGGTACTGGTTGTGAATATAAAATTAAATATATGTGTTAAAAATGGTAAGATAAATGGGAGAATCATTTTAAGGAAAGCTGGATGTATTTCATCAGCTCCCGTAGCCATTGATTTAATAGAAAGGCAGCTTCTCAAAACATCTACATCGCTTACACAGTCAAAGTTGAAAAGTCGGGTTGGTGTCTTTTTAGCATCAAACATGCTGTAAAACAAGTGATCAGCATTTGGCATTTGGACCTCAATAAAATTTTTATTAATGTCATTTGGATCAGAGATGGGATTTACATGAACGTACTTCTCCTGCACAGCACCAATTTCTCTAATGGTTCTCCATATATTTTTTACATTTGTGGATTTTTCAAATTTGTTTGCGTAGAACGACAACTTAGCTTGCCTGATTGCTTTGTTAGTATTTTTCCTAGCCAAACGATAGTCTTCATATAAAGCATTCGTTAGATATTTCTTCCAACGCGAATATGCAATATCACGTTTTTTCATTAAATGCTTTATATTTGAGGTAAACCACGGCTTATTATTACTTTTAATTACTTTTGTTTGTAATGGTATAACCATGTCATACAAGGCCAAAATATGTTTATTCAAGAACCCCAACTGCTCGTCCACCGTTGAAAAATAATATAATTGGCCCCAATCTATCTTTAAAATCTCTTCTTCCAACAAATGTCGATTAGCTCTTTTGAAGTTACGAAAACTTATAGGGTTATTAGACGGTTGAATTTGAATGTTATATATCAGAAAAATAAGATCATGTTTGGAAAAACATGATGCTGATATTTGATCATACATCAAAACATTGGCCATATTAGAAACAAAAAACAGATCGAGTAAAGTACAAGCAGTTGATGAAAAGTGTGTTGGTGTGCTTATATTAGTTGGAGTAAGGCCAACAAATTTCATATTTTCAGTCAGATTTGTGTCAGATAGTAAGTTTGAGTTAAAGTCACCTGCTATTATTACTTCAGCATAAAGTGGTGTTAATTCTTCTATCGCCCTATAAAAATGAGATAAGTCAGTACGATTATTTGGTCTATAAACGCTACCGATTAGAAAATTGCTAGTCTCAAAACGTATCTCAATAAATAAATGCTCAACTTTATCACTGTGTGTGGTATTATTTGTGCTCCTGATTTTGCAAGCCAATTCAGATCTAATGTATATAGCCACACCTCCGTATCCATCTTTTCTGTCATTTCTAAATAACTTATACCCATTCATTGATACCATTGCGTTTGTAATTGAGTCGCGGAACCAAGTTTCAGATATGCATATTATATGTATTCCGGAAAACTCAAATATGTGACGAAATTCATCAATTTTGTTAAAAAGACTTTGAGCATTTATATGACAAATTTTGAGTTCTTGTTTTTGTTTACACAGTATTTTTAACATATTTGCAGTAACGTCTTTAGAACGAGCTCTATTATTTTTTGTTAAAAGCATGTAGGAAAAGCTGGGCTAGAAAAATAGCTTTAGCAACGCTTATTATAGCTACAATTAGTGTTTCTTTTATAATAATCATACAATACATAATCATATAATTATAAATTTCAGAAAAAGAATAAGTGACGGTTATAGAATTTTCAAAAAAAATATATTTAAACATTGGGTACGTTTGCAAATGGATAAACATTACGTAAATAGGATCGAAGATATTAATCTCGAAAAAGCTGCTGAAGTTGTTCTATATATTCTACATGCACGGGTTCATCAGCAACTTGTACTTTTATATATACCAAACCACGTAGACACTGACACTGTTCTGTCCAATCGAATTTTTGACCCTTTTTTAATAATTTGTTTAAATTATTAGCTATGTCAGCAAAATTTTTAATAAATCTTCTGTGGTAATTACAAAAAGCTACAAATCTTCTCACGTCATCAGCGTTCTTTGGCACCGGATATTTAGTTGCTGCTTCAAATTTTTCAGGATCTGGTTTTATGCCATTTGGAGTTATAAGGTGACCAAGATATACCACTTCTGGTTTTAGAAAACAACATTTATCTGCATTGAGTTTTAGATTATACTTTTGTAAACGATGAAGTACTTTTACCAAATTTGAATTATGGTGGTTTAGACTACATCCGAAGACGATAATATCATCCACGTAAATAAATGCTTCAGAATCCAAACCAGTCAAAGCAATGATTAACATACGTTGAAAACTATTTGATGATATTTTTAATCCAAACGGTAATCTGGTATATTGGTAATGACCATTTGGTGTTGAAAAAGCTGTATATGGTCGAGATTGTCTTTCCAGTTCAATCTGATGAAATGAACTTGTCAAGTCCAACGTTGAAAAATATTTGGCTCTACCCAATTTGTCTAAGACATCTTCAATGCGAGTTAATTGAAATTTATCGTTTATTATCTTGTCATTTAGTTTCCTAAAGTCAACTACCAATCTCCACTTCTTTAGATTAGTTTGACCTTTTTTCGGAACTAGTAATAAAGGTGCGTTATATGGACTAACAGATGGTTCTATTATATTGCTTTCTAACAATCTTTAAATTTGTGCAGGAGATAACTCCTTCGTACTGGCTTGCGGCAAACGGTTATTTTTTATATATACAGGACTATTATCATGAAGGTTTATTTTTTGCTTATAAAAATTGTTAGCAGTTAAATGTTCATCATCCATATGGAATACCGATTGATACTCACGCAATATGTTCAAAAGTTCTTCTTTATCAGTATCTTTTAAATCATCCAATTTTAAACGCCCTAGTAGTCTATCAAATCGTTCTCCTGTGTTTTTCTTCTTATGAGTATTTACATTAATAGAACATACATCATATTTACCTAGTGGAATAGTTTTAATTATCAAATTTTTCACTGTTACAGGCTTATTTGTAACATTAGTAATTTAATATGTTGATTCTTTGAGTACAATCGCATTCGCCAAATATACACCATTTGTAATTTCTCTATTTTTTACTACACTGTCTTCATCTAATTTAATCTTAAAAGGTATTATAATTTCTCTTCTTTGTGGTATTCTTACATGATTAACAGAAAATACGTTATCATGTATAGGCAGTGTTACGAGGGCTGCTATATATATTTCTGGCCTGGCAACACTGAGTGCTGCCAAGTGCAATCTGACATTTCCATTGGAAAGTTTGTCATTTTTAAGCATAATCGTACTCAAAACGTTTTGACGTACGACCATTATTTGTGTTGTTAACGGTGACTTGAAAAAATTAATATAGAAAAAAATGGAATTAACTCGTGAACATTTTCGCGCCATCATTTTTCACAACTTTCGACGTGGATTATCACGACAAGAGTGCATTGATGAACTTAAATCTTTGTATGGCGATGAAGCACCATCCTATAGCACTGTGAAAAGTTGGTATAATGAATTTAATCGTGGCCAAAGCTCGCTCAAAGACGAATTTCGTGAAGGTCGTCTAAAAACGGCTGTTGTGCCAGAGAACATCGATGCCGTGCGTGAACTCATAATGCAAGATCGACATGCGACATACCGAGAGATAGAGACATCCTTGGACATTTCTTCCACCAGCATACATTCTATAGTGCATGAACACCTGGCCGTAAAAAAGGTTTGCTCTCGTTGGATCCCGCACAATTTGAAAGTCGCTCAAAAAAAGGCTCGTGTCGATTGGTGCAAAGAAATGTTGCAAAAATACGATTGCGGTGCTTCAAAAGACGTTTATAAGAAACAACAATCGACCGTGTGGGTCTTCAAAGACGAGCAAACTCCAACGAAAGTTTTTCGTGGAAGAAGCACTTCGAAGCAAATGGTCGCCTGTTTCTTCGGCAAAACTGGTCGTGTGGCGACTGTTCCGCTTGAGCAATGTAGGTCGGTCACTTCTGAGTGGTACACTACAATTTGTTTGCCTGAAGTCATCGGAGAAATTCAAAAAACCAACAAGAGAAGACGAATCATTGTTCACCATGACAATGCGAGCTCTCACACATCGGCTCAAACCAGAGCATTTTTGACCGGCCAAAACGTCGAATTAATGGGTCATCCGCCGTACAGCCCTGACTTGGCACCTAATGACTTCTTCTTGTTTCCGCACATCAAGAAAAAAATGCGTGGTCAACGATTTTCGTCACCAGAAGAAGCTGTTGATGTGTTCAAAAACCGTGTTTTAGAGGTGTCTCAATAGGAGTGGAAAAAGTGCTTCTACAACTGGTTTGAGCGCATGCAAAAGTGTATAAATCATGCTGGAGAATACTTTGAAAAACAATAAAACCATTTTTGTTTATAAATATTCGCATTTTCACTATTAGGCCAGAAATATATAGAGCAGCCCTCGTACTGTCTCATTGTGGATAGTAAATGACAATATATACGTATCATAATCTATATTGCATTTATATTTAGAGAAAAAATCTCTACCAAGTATTCCATCCGTATTTATTGGAAAATTATTTGGTACTAGTTGTATTTTATGTTGAATTTCATTATTTTCGATTTTAATTTTTATATTTGTGGAACTTATAGATTTAACGACTTCTTTCGAGATTCCACTTAAGTTGCAATAATCATCTGGATCCTCACCATAATGACATACAAAATCTTCCTTACACAGGGATACATCAGTTCCTGTATCTATCATGAATGTTAAAGGATAATTTGTATTCGAAACGCTAAGTTTTACGTAATTTTTGAGGTTAGATGATATATTATAAATTTTTTTTTTGATAATTACATGTTTTCTTCCGAAGATTTCTGATGTATGGTCTCCGGGCTCAGGTAGTTTCCCTGATCCTCAATATGGTTTATATTACGATTCCTATTGGATGTATAGTAGTTCCTGTTGTTAGAATTAATATTAGTTATATGGTTTCGATTTCTGTAATTGGAATTGATAAATGATTTAAATTCTTTGTTCGGCTTAAGGTCGTTTTGGGTAATAAAAACACTTTGTTAATGTTATTTAATTTTTTTTTAATTTTCATTCATTATTTTCATTTAATTGGAATTGTTATTTCTGTTGTTTGAGTTATTGTTATTATTATTAGAATTTGACAAACACATATTGTCGAAGTGATTCAGTGTTTTACATCTGTAGCATTCCTTTCCTTCTGCTGGACATTTATAGCCATGTGTTTTTCCGCATTTCCTAAATGTGGTATTTTCAACGCGTCTATTCTGTGTAGGTCTAACATTTTGACAAAATACTTGTCTTTGTTTTGACCTTGATGTAGCATTCTCTGCTGTTTCCAAAGCTTCTACGAATGTTCTGACCCTACTAGCATCAATGGTTGATACTATCTGTGGATCTGAAAGTCCATTTACAAATGCATTATATGCTATTTTCGCGTTCGAGTTTATTATTGGAATTCTATTCATTTCGCCTTCTTCAGATATTTGTATCTCATTTAATTCATATACCAGGCTGTCAATTTTTGTGGCAAAACCAAGCAAATTATCACCCCTTTGTTTTATACTTGTCAATTCGTTCAAAATGCTATTAGAATTCTTAACCAATTTATATGCACCCTTCAAGGTATTAATCAATTTTTCAATAGTTCTAGGAATTGAAGTTTGTTTTATCCTATTTTGTACTTTCGAATCTAATCTTGAATTGAATATGAAATTAAAGAATGAAATTTGGTTTGTGCTACTACTTCTAAGTTCTTGATGAAATCTGTCAATTTATCCTTCTTTCCCGAGAAAATTGGGACTAACTTAATTATCGCTGTCTATTCGTTAATTTCCATGTTCGCCATACTTATCGCTTTTTTCTTGTCGATACTAGTTTTCTTATTAGAGTGTTGCTCCAATAAATCTAAGGCCTCTGTTTTCAAGTTTTTGAATTCTACTTTCTTATTTTCAGTTGGTTGTAATCTTGAGAAATCCTCTTCTAAGTTATTTATTTCTGTATTTTTAACAGATACAGTGTCTATTGAATACGGACGATTTAATGATTTTTTTGCAATCGATATTAGTATCCGTAGACTCTCTAAAATTGTATCTACACCAATTACTCATAAAGTTATTATTATATTCTTCTTTATATATATATATTCTTAAATTTTTATTTTTGTTTTAATATTTATTATTATTTTTTTATGTAGGACAATATTTTTCTTATCGATTCTAGATAACTTGAGTTTTCCTCCACAAGTCCCTTTACCTCGGATATTTTAATCAATAGGGTTCTTGTATATTTTATATATTTTAATAATGAAATACATAAAACTACTAAAATTATTAATATTACAAACTTTATAAAATTCCTATTTAGCATTATACATATGTACTATTTTCTATTTTATTTATTAATATTCTTTTTATTCTTGTTTTATCTTAATTAAAAAAAATTTTTTCATTCCTTTTCCCCCTATTCTCCTTTTTGATGTTCTTAATTATATTCTTCAGGGTTTTTATTTTACCCACCAAAATTTGCCTCGTCCCCTTATCCTCTTCATAGAAGAGTTGAGAAATAATTACTGATAGTTCTTTTTTTGCTTTCGCCAAGGCTCCACCTCTTGTTTTGTTGACGTTTGGTAGGGGAAAGATCTCAAATTTGGGTTCGATTTTCTCCTCTTCGCGGATTCGTAAAGGTTTTGGTCCAACAGTTAGTATTGCTGGTTTTGATGCATCCTTGTTCTCTGACAACAACTTTGCCTAGCGCTTCTCGGCCTCAAGGAGTTCCTCCAATATCTTTTCTAACGTGGGTTTCATGGAACTTTTATTGTGTTTGAGTTTTTTTTTATTATTTAAAAGGACACAACTAAGCAAAGCTGTGTATGTTTTTATCCTTCTCTTTTTCTCTGAACTAAGCAATTAATTTTCCCTTTCTAAACAAGCAGGATATGCTTTAATTTAAGAGAATCTTTTATCGCTTTATGTTCAGAGTGGCAGGATCGCCATGTAAAGAAAGAAGAACTCGTTCTTTATGTTTTATTATCAAAAATAAGATTGATAATTTATTCATACAAATCTTTGTTCTTATATACTATACATTTTCTAAACCTATGAGTGACTTTCTAAACTCACTCAATAACTTAAACTCTACTCAAATAATTAGAATAAAATTACACTAACACACTTTGCTGTATTAAACATGCATGAACTGTGTTCTAGTTGGCGCTTGTTCTGCATTCCCATTACTTGGGTCAGATTTCCAAAGTGACTTACTTCACAATAGTGACATACAAACTGAAAGTATTACTCCATAAAGAACACACACAAATATAAACAAATATGCGGTTGGTTCAAAGTAATAATAATTTAGTGCAACCCAATACATCGTATGCGTGCACTTGAACTAAATCAGAGTATGCATTTGTACTCTACAATATGCATACACTACAGTTACGAACTTAGTTCACGACCAGCAGTGACGACGACTTCGTCAGCGTGTCATTTCTAATTTTTTTAAAAAGCAAATTTAGAAAAATGTGTTTTTTTAATATTTATCTTTCAATTTTGTAAAAAGTGTTAAAAATTTTCCATCTATATATATATATATATATATATATATATAGATTTTTGCTGTGAGATTAAGTGCCAAATATAGTTTCTGTTAACTCAGTTTTATCAAGGAATAAAAAAATAAAGTGAAGTAAAGGTCTTGTGACGAGCTGCATTTGTGCTGAGCAAAGAATGTGTCATTAACATATTATGCTTGTACGTGCATATATACTTAGGTATAAATACAGGAATACAGTCGTTGGTGGTAGCTGTGAATGGGTTATCAGTGGCACATTTAAACTGAGATTGTCTGGTTTGATCTCTCGAAGACACTTTTATTAGTTGCCTGCATAGCTCTGCCGCCTAGCCAGGTGTTCATATTCTAGTATTGCCCAGTGATAAATTCTGTAACATCAAACATTAATGCCTTGAGGCAAGCTTTAATAAGCACATGAATAAAAAGCGTTCAGTACATTTAATCTCCCCTGAGCAGATTGTAAACAATAGTAAAAAACATTTAACGTTCAAAAGTATGCCGCTTACATCTAGCCCGGGATAAGCTATGCTCCCTGTTGGGCGAAATGTTAAAAGACGTGACAAATAAGAAGACTAAGTCTTATTTTCTTGATATGAAAAGTGATATTGACGATTTAAAGACTGAAAACACACAATTACAAATGGATATAAAAAAATACCAATGTTATTGTTACAGGTTTAAATACAAATAATAATGCTGATGTTTGTACAGAATTTTATAAAAATTATATTGATCTGCTACATGTCGAAGTAAATACACGATTGTCGTTACTGCAGATATTAAGAAACTAAAAGGGAACAAAGTATTTACGATGATGCATATTAAAAAAAACTATTGAACGATTGTAAATTCACCATGGAGGTGCATGCCAAAGAAGAAGTAGGCAGAGGTCACGTATTACCCTTAAAATTATCGCAGTAGCAATAGAGTATTTGCCATTTAGTTTCTTTTAATGTATGCAATTTAGAAAAGGCAATAAAATTTGAAAATTTCATTCCTTTATAAACAAATTTGACGTATTTTTTCTTTATAAAACACATCTAGTAAAAGATAAGCAGCCTAAATTTACATCTTGTTTTCCTAATTATATCTTCCATTCGATTTCTGCTGAGTAAACATATAGAACAGGTCATGCAAGTGGTGGTTATCTTTATGGTTTTAAATTGGAAGTGCAGAAGAAATATAATTTAAAATTTTTAAATGTCTATAACAACATCGTTTTATCCTCTAAATTTACAGGAAATACCATTTTATCTTATACCAATTTATGTAAATTGAACTAACTGGAAATATGACTTCGCAAAATTTAAAGAATTTTTGCAACACTTAATCCTACAAGTGCTAAAGAGCAAACCTTGGCTAATGATGCTTTACAATTTTTTGCCACATATAAATTTGCAAGGGAAAAGTCTAATGGAACTGATTGAAAATGTTGGAGGTATCATAGTCAACGGAAGATCTTGAAGGCAAATTTAACTTTTGCGGTGTTATGGGCAACTTGGTAATCGATTACTGTATCGGCTCATATAATTTTATGCAATACATAAGCGATCTCTTAGTTGCTTCAAACCCGGATTGAGACCGTATGCCATTGTGCTTAAAATTAAAATCAGGACTGATGATATGAGAAAAACCGATAGCCCTTTGCCACAAAGGCTACGTCGGGACCCAGAGTCTGCCGGAAGGTATGCAGAAAATCTTAGAACCGGTTGATGACATAGTAACATCTTAATGAATAAAATTACAAAGACGGTGGGTAAAAAATCTAAAAAACGATATTTTGAACCAAAGCAACCGTGGCACAGTGGTCAATTTCGCGAGATAGTGGTCAAAACTCTACAACTTTTGACCGGATTGGTATTGTTTACGTAATTTGTTTTGTTCAATAGCAGGGATTTTAAGCTTCAATTTGCATGTTCAAACGTAAAAATCGACTGATAGGAACGTAAGAAAAGTGGAGTTAAAAATGCATTTTAATTTTTTGTTGAGTTTCCATGTAAAAGTTGAGTATTTTGACAATTTAAATAGGTATTTTTTTATAATTTCTTATTTTCTTCAATCGTATTTTACAATCAATACTTATTTATTATTCCTAAACTTTATTTTGGTCAGAAAATGCCAACATGCCAAAGGGGCCAAAGGTTGGTTGTTTTGGAAGAAAGCTAATTCTTGTGAGGATTAAACTGAGAAATAACACTGAAATTCCCAACAATATCAATACCATTTGGATATATTATATACAGAACACAACATCGATAAAATTTTAAGTAAACTTTTACTATTGGTTAAAGTGCACATATATTTTATTTAAATGTATTAATAAAAATTTATACTAAAATTAGAAACAAATTATAATCTTTAAACTAGTATTAATTAAACACTATTAGTAAAAATTTCTTCCAAATAGCTTTGATTTTCATTTTGCAGTAGTTGTTTAGCTTCTTCATCTAACTCTAATGAGGTTGATTTCCATTTTTGTCGAATACTGGACATATATGGGTCTGATGTGCACAACAAAATAATAATAAGATCTTCATTAGTACAACATCTGGAAATTTTTCTTGAATTGTGCTCGCGAAAGAATTGTAGTCTTTATTGCTTTTTTCTTGCGCTTCTTCTGAGAGATCTCAAATTGGAAGCATATTGTGCTGAATTATTTGTTCCCCATGTAACAAATATTTTTGGTTATAAAGGATTGCTGTCTCATTAGTATACTGGTCAAATTTTTTGCATCTATCTTTTTGCTACATGCTATAACTATCGTCTTGTGTTGGTGGTTGGCTCAATTGACTTGATGTTTTTTGGCATATGGTGCAGCTTGATGAAGACTTTGTTTCGGTAAAAGCTTGTGCAACTTTTCAATCGATCATTGTAAGTGACATTTTAAAGTTAACTTCGATGCATTGGTCATTAAGTTCAAATATCACTGGTTGAAGTTCTTTAATTTCAGCTCTTATTTTGCCAACTTCTTCAGTTATGACATCTTTAGTTTCTTTTTTGTAAGCAAACTTTATTGCTCTACAAAATTTTGTTGACGAGGGAATTTCATTCTTCCATACATCTATCTCTGCAGCTCTACTAGTTGACGGCTCTGAACCAATATAAGTTTTTGTTAAACGTAATAGAACGAAAGAAATCATGAATAAATTGGCATCTGATGAATTTTCCGCATTACATTGTTTGTATTCTTTCTGGCCAGAGGACCCATCACATCCCCATTTAGAAATTAAAGTCATGCTGCAATTTTTAAACTTCTTTAAATAGTCAGCATCAAATGTCTTTAATAATCGTTCTGCAGTGTGTTCAAGAAGATGCTGCAATTTT
Source organism: Gymnosoma rotundatum (assembly GCA_916610165.2). NCBI lineage: Eukaryota > Metazoa > Arthropoda > Insecta > Diptera > Tachinidae > Gymnosoma > Gymnosoma rotundatum. The sequence continues at coordinate 37,412,112 of OU744340.1, read as the reverse complement.
ATTTCTGCTGAACTTGAAGTTACACTAATAGCAGTTGGTGAAGGTAAGCAATCTTTTTTGGCAGAAACTGTATCTCGATATGATGGAAAAATTCCACAATTTTTTCCATTGATTCGCTTCCGGAATTCTGTATATTGGTTTTTAGTCATTTTCAAATCCAAAAACAGTGCAAATGCTTCTTCTGGAGTAAATTTATTTTCTTCAGTTGGTGTCGGCATACTTTCTAAAATCCTTTTTGTGCGTCTGGGGCTTGCTTCCACTATTTTTTTAATGATAGCAATTTTACTCTTTTTAGTTTTCGATGGTTGAATTTGATGCAGAAATGAATCCTTTATGATGCTACAAGAAACTTCTTCATCGATATGTTTAAGCTTGCGTCTTCGTGATCTTTCACTACAATTATCAATTGGATTTGCTGGTCGACCACCTTTTCTTGGTTGCGTGAGTAAACAATTTCTTGTTTCTGGAACATTGATTGTACCGTTTTCTTAAAGTATTTAAAAGTTTTTTATTTTTAAGTTATGAATTTTAATTTCTTGTGTGTCGCATATTTTGAAGAATGGATTATTCATTATATGTAAAATAATGTCGTGTTCATCTTTCCGTTCAAAATATATATCAGATAGAACACTATAACTGAATTTAGCCATTGTTTAAACAATAATGAAGAAAAAAAATGAATGCATGGATTAATATACTATTGCTCGAAGTTTCAACATGATCTTTTTTTCCTCTTTGAAACATAATATAACAGGTACTTGGTTTTACCAGTTATTTCCATTGGTTTTAAATTTATTTGCAATTTTCAGGTATTTAAGTTGTGCACTATTAGATGGCAATAAAATCGTTTTTTACCTTTTCCAAATGAATTGCTAGATACAACATAATTTGAGAGTTAACAGGTACTGGTAATAATATAACAGGTACTTGGTTTTACCAGTTATTTCCATTGGTTTTAAATTTATTTGCAATTTTTAGGTATTTAAGTTATGTAATATTAGATGGCAATAAAATCATGTTTTACCCTTTCCAAATGAATTGCCAGATACCACATAATTTGAGAGTTCTATTGTCATTTTTGTCAAAATTTTAATACACCCTTCTATGTGGACTAGGTCCAAATATGGGCCAACTTCTTCTAATTTCAACAGAATTATTTTTTGGGTCAATAATAGCTCTTGTACAAAATTTCATCAAAATATATGCATAATAGCCACTTTCACATACAAATAACTTCTCAAAAAATATGACGTGCATTTGTACCGAATATCTTACCTTGGGTCAGAAAAATTACTGTGGTTCAAAAAGTGCAGTCCCGATGCATGGACATGTATATATAGGAATGTAGGGGAGAGTTAGGACTACAAAATAGTAAATTTGTGTTTTGACTCAGCTTGACTCACAGGAGTTGTGCTCTATGAAGTAGCAAATTTCCGAGAAATTTGACGTTTTTTAAAAAAATAATTAAATTGTTCTGAAAACAGTAGAGCTTCAATTTTTTTTACCAGTAATAGGAAACAAGTTAAGTTACAGAATTTATTTCGTCTAAAAATCTTGAAAAACAAACTAGTTATGATCATTTAAACTTTAAAAATTAACTAAAAATATCATAAATTTACTAAATTCTGAAAAAGCCCATTTTGGACCAACCTGTTCACAGTGAAATAGTTGAAATAGAGTTCTAATTTTATGGCTCCCGAGGTTTACTACTGATAACTTTCATACGAGTCTAATAACTTAAAAATCGGAGAACAAAAACCAAAAGGAGTTTTGGCCGCTATCTCAAAATATTGACCACAATGCGTGGTTTGGTTGGTGTTATACTCTTTCTAACATGCTGAAACAACTTAGATTATGTACAAAAAATCATACTTTAGAAAGAAATATCCTCTATAATAAGGCAAGTTTGCATTTGTGAAGTTGCGTAATAATTAGAAATATAAATGTACAACAACAATATAGAAAAACTTAACAGATCCATGATATCACGCCCGCAGATAGTTAATGTAGGAAAGAAAACACATACATTCTTACAGATTTTTATTGAACTTTTGATATGATTCATAGCAATTCACTCTAATACAAGCTCGCTAAACTAGGATTATCATCTAAAACAATCAGAATATTGCAGTGCGCTTATGAAAATACAGAAAATAGAATAGAATCGAGATATATTTTGTTCTACGCAGCCCACAGACTACGAGGAGGTTGAACAGCTGCTTAGATTTTTTATTAAAAAGATGCTTCGCTTGCCTTCTACAACCCCGAATTGCACCTAGAAACTTTTTATGACTCACTGTATATTTCTACCCTAAAATTAGACTTTGCTTTATTGACAAGATTATGAAAATGAACCATCAAAAATTGACACGTATATTGGCTGAAAAAATTATTGAACTGAACATTTGCTGGGCAAAAGAATGGAACGACCTATATGTGGCTGAGGTATACACCAGCTGATCTGACTAAGCCTTTTTATGTCTACTGAAGAGATATTTTAAATTTAGTAAAAAAGAAGGAACGGGAGGTCAATATTTACAAGGCATTAAATTCTCCTCATAATGACTTATCCCGTTACCTAAAATACGATGATGTGTGGCTTCATAATCTTGTTAATCTTTCATCCTATCCTACGAGCTTAATTGTAAGAGCAAGGGGTGGTCTATTAGACCTTAATGCTAGATAACTTAAGAAGAACAATAATACACTCTGCTCTATTTGCAATTTAAATGTTGAGAAAAACATAGTCCACTTTATAGGTGTATGTCATCTGTACAGTAATTTCAGATTTGGGAAACGCTGCTTAATTTAGATGAAGTGTTAGATATTCTAAATGGTAAAAACTTAAATTTTAACATTTTATATAAGTACTTAGAAATATGCTTAAAATATAGAAAATTAATAGTAAATGAATTTGATACATAATATGCCAACATGGCAAACAGCTATAAAGGCTATGCCGTGTTATTGCAAAAATGCTTAAGTAATATTATTTTTATACATGTATTAATAAATATTGCGAAATAAAAATGAATTGCATATCATACTCTCATCTTCGACAGAATATATATGGTTGAGCGTTTGACGTAGAAGTTCGTTGAGAAAAATAAGAAATAGGCAGGGAGACGAAAATTAGACATACTTTCCATCACTTTGGAAAATACAAAGCAAATTGCAGTAGTTTTCACGATTAGCAACTTTTAAACATAATGCGAATTCACCAACATTCTACAAAATGCTGAATAGTTCTGCTAATGGACGCGCTTACATGTCACAGTAGTTCAAGAGGCCAATCTAGCTGGAAAAAAGTCAATTTTTTATGTTTCAAAGTTTGTTCGGTATTTGTTGGACAACTATCCACTGTACATAACTACATATCAGTTTTTTTTCTTATATGCATTGTTATGATGTTTCAAAAATGACCAATTACATTGTCTCTGTTGTAACAGGAGGCCAGTCGATTCACAGCATCACTTTTGAGCTATTCGTAACATCAGACAATAACACATTTTGAGTTTTTTTTTTACATTGCATTATGTCAGATATGTTCTACATATATTATAAATAAATTTTGAATTTAAATGTTTTCTATGTAAAATAATGGGTAAGAGGAAATATGTATTATGTGAAGTAAATATTTAAATTTTATGGTTTTTAGAGTAACTTTTAAATTGGATTCCCAAAAAATTAATTGTGCCCTGTTTATCTGCGTAATGTAATGTGATGTGTGGATTGCCGAAGTACAAAGCAAAGAAAAGGCAAATGCTGTTATTAAATATTTTTTTTGCTAAAAGTGGATTACAGAAAATTAAAACAGAAGATTATTGCGGTAAAGTTAAGTTAGCTGTACGGAGATTAACGTATTAAATTCACGAAAGATGGATAAAAGCAAAAAGTTCTAAAAAATATTTTGAAGACTCAAACAAAGTTTGGTTAGATGAAGTTTTTTGTCTTCCTTCTGAAAAAGTATTAAAAATTCCAGAAGATTCAGGGATCCAACCGTCAACGTTAAATTTTGGCGGACCTCGATCGAATTTTTTAGTGAAATCTGAAGAGGGAAAGCGTTTGGAAGTGTCTGCTTTAGTTAGAGAATGTTCACCTGAGAAACTAGCTTTCCCTGCTGCCGTTAGTTTTTATAAATCTGGCAAGAGGGATGCTGCCGCGATTCTAAAAAACATAAATGAATCTCCAATAAGAGCAACAAAAATTAAAACAAAAAAATGTTAATGCACAATCGAAGGAACCAGTACCATATACAGATGAAGAAGCACTACATCTGTTTATCGATGGAAAATATACGAAAGCGAATTTTTAATGGTGCTAAGATTCCTAATGCGGACATATACCCATCATATCATAGAATTTTTGAAGCTAAACAAAAGTGCTACCCAAGTAATGGAATAAAAGTATCGGATGCTATAGCAGAAGTGCCTCTGCAGGACTTAGTTGATCACACTGCATGTAGAATTGTAAAGTTACAAAAAGTGGTCATAGAGAACTTTAATTGTACGGAATTGACGTTGATTTATAAATTGGGTTGTGACGGTAGTAGTGGACACTCAACCTATAAGCAAAACTTTACTTCAAATGATTCTGGCAAAACAGATGAATATTTGTTTATAATTTGCTTGGTACATTTGCAGCTAAAGTACGGTGATGATATTTTATGGGAAAACCCACGTCCATCATCTACACGTTTTTGCAGACCGATTAAACTGATTTTTGTAAAGGAAACAAAATCTTTGTTTCAAAGTGAAACTAATTATATACAAAATAAATTGATGCAATATTGTCAACATCCACTAAAATTTAAGATAAGACAGTTATTGTTAAACATGTTTTTTATTTGACAATGATTGATGGCAAGGTTTTCTCAATTCTTAGCGATTCCTCTACTCAAAGACGTGGTATTTGTGGAGCAACGCCAACTACTATGAATAAATTACATGAAATTAAAGCCTTGAGTGTAAGGGCTAACCTTACCGAATATGGATTATCGACATTGCATGCGTGGATAAAGTGCCTGAAATGTGTATATCATGGCGAGCTCGTAGTGAGTCCGATAAAGCTTCACAGAATACAATAAAACAAGAGATATATAATGAATCAAAAATTAATTTGCTTATTGATATTCCAAGGCCGGGAGAGGGAAGTACAAATGACGGTAATACCGCTAGAAATGTTTTTCAGCAACCTTCTTTATCTTCTCAAATAACAGGAGGAAATGAAAGTTAAATAAAAAGGCTAGGAACAATTTTGATAACTATGTCACCTGGTTATGCAATTAATGTGGAAGCGTTCCGAGAGTATGCAATGAATACTGCGGAACTATACGTGGAATTGTACGAATGGTACTTATATGCCATCGAGTGTGCACAAAATTTTGATTCACGGCGCAGACATAATTCAAAAGGCGGCATTTCCGATGGGAATGATGTCGGAGGATGCGCTTGAGTCTCGGAACAAAGATTTCAGATTTATTCGTGAATATCACACTAGAAAAATGTCATGAGAGACAACAATGGAAGATCTTTTCAAATATTTGCTTTTGTCATCAGATCCATTAATTTCGTCTTCTTCGACAAAACCATTTCTTAGTCCATTCTTAGAATTATTAGATGATGAAGAGATTTCGTTACTTTTAGATCTTTTTATACAGGAATATATAGAATAATATTTTACTTTTCCAATAATGTTGTGCCGGGAGCAAGCACTACGAACTAACGTTATAATTATTCTGCAATTAAGCGATAAGTTTGTTACTGTAATTCAATAATATTTATTAAAACAAAACATTATAGTTTTAAGTTTTCTTTGTAATTTTTCTTAGTATTATTCTTTTTATGTATGCTGTTTTAAAGTCTCAAATAAACCTTACCTTACCTTATATATTAATATTATTATGTTGTTTTGTATGTAGATATGTATGTTATATGTTAAAGTCGCAATTATATATTAAAAAGAATTTGTTATTTTAAAAATTTTATGTTTACTATTAATATTAAAAAGCTGTTCCCGAAAGCCTCTTCACTTCTTAATTAATACATTTATATTCTGAATCGTTACATTTTGATTTTCTTAAAAACGCCATTAAAAATTGCTACGCCCATTTCACCTACAACGCCCACTTTATGCACAAAGAATACTTTCAATAAGAAGTACATAATACCAAAGTTTCATCTTTATAGCTGCTTTCGAAGAGAAGTTATGATTTTTTTTTCAGCTAGATTTCCATCTTGAAACACTGTGCGTCGAAGATGATGATATTTAAAGACCAATGCTATACGTTATTTTGACGTTTTGAGGCCCTCCTCATTTATACATATCTCACACCGAACTGTCATTATAAGTGATAAAATTGCAAATCTTCCTTTGAGAGCCTTGAGAGGTACTTAGACGTATTATTTTATATATATTTAAACTTTTTTAAATATTTTTATTCAAATTTTAGTTAGATTTCTATAAAATACTGCCTAAAAATACAATTTTTCCTTTCTACTTATTTTGAACAACAGTTCAAGGAAATTTCAAGTAATTTGGAAATGTCTGTTACTATTTGCTGCCTTGATTCAATATTCTAGCCCGAGCACATTCAATTTATTTAAATAAAGATTTATTTATTATTTATGTATTAAAGAGGTAAAAATAGTCTTGTATAATAATTTCTTTCTGTTTTTATTTGCTTAGTTTAGTATTTGGAAAAACGGTAAGAGTGTATCCAGTAAGCTTGGTTTTCATTCCATTGACCCCTAGAAACATTAAGTTTTTAAATAATTCTCAAAAGTAAACCACGGCTACTTTGTCGAACAAGTAGATAGTAAGTGGTCACCATAACATACCCCATCACAATTGTTATTAAAATAATCGGATGAGAATACCAAATAATAGAAAGAAAAGAAAAAATATGTTCAAATTAATAGCAAATTTAAAAGCAAAACATTAAATGAAAAGAAGTAAGATTACTATATAAATATGTCAATCGATCATATATAGTGCCGAAAAATGTGCTATCGGCAAAACACCACGCCTACCTGTAATTTTTTATGTCATTTGGAACAATACTTTATTGTCTCCAATCAAAAAAAATAAATATATGGGGCGATATAGAATTAAAAAATTAGAAAAAAACATCAAGCGAAAAAATTGGTGCTCGCCCATATTTTCCTAGTTACGGGGCTCTGAAATTTTCAAATTTTTGAAAATATACGGGAATCATTTTAAAGCTTTTGATAGATATTTAAGAAAATACTAAATTTTTTAAGATGCGTAACCCATTTTTAAATTTTCTGTCACCCCAATATTTGTTTTTTGGTTGGAGTTACTTCACTAAGCTAGATTTACATAGATGCTGAAGCGTATATAAGATTCGGAGTAGCCGAATATAGTATTTAGTCGTAGTAACAACGAATAATGGCATGAACAACATCTTTCTCCTTCCACCTAGGCATACATTTTACCACCAAAGGCAAGAATTTGTCCTATATTGCTTAATTTTTGCTTCTGAAATTGTTTTTGTTTTTTTCATTAAGCGCAGACGTTATTTTTATGTAAAATTATAATTTTTTTATTTTTGAAGTCTCTGTCACCCCAATATTTGCCTTTTTGATTGGAGTTCATTCACTAAACTCGATTTAAATAGATGGTGAAGGGTATATAAGATTCGGTATAGCCGAATATAGAAATCTTACTTGCTTTTTTTAAAGATTAATATTTTTTTTAAAGCACTAGTAGAATAGATGTAGGGAAACTGGCTCAATGCATTTTTTTCAAAGAGTAATATATTTTTTAAGGAGTAAAACATTCTTGCAACTAATTGCTTAAAAGAAAAACCTGTTACAAAAAAGAGGGTTGAAATATTGTGTAGATAGTCAGAATGTATGAGTGCAATGATCTTATGTGTGTGGAAAAAATGTAAGTAATTTGGTTGGAAAATGTAATAATACACTGTATAGAAAAACTGAGAAGTGGACAGACAGTATTAAAATTTTATTTTTGAATGCTGAGATATGTTGTAATGTAATTAAAACGTGTGGCTATGATCTTAATTATGAAAATTTTATTCAAAGAGAGATATAAGATGATTGCAACTAATTGCTGTTGTTGACATATCGATAATTGTGACAATATGATTAAAGTATGGTGGAAGAGAAGCCGAAAACATAACTTTGTTTTTGTAAAATGTACTGTTATATACTTGTTTTGTTAAATATATTGATAAGGAGTCTTCAGGTTTTGGGTTAGGTGCAATAATGTCTTTTACCAATGTTATGATTGATGTTATAATCAAGTTCCTTGTTAAAATTTTATTTTAGAAAATTCTAGTGCTCGAAAATTTTCTTCTTTGTAAAAAAATTTATTTGTGTTTTGTCGTTGTACTATTCTTGAGCGAAAAAGTTGTTTTGCATTAATACCAATACTTTAAAAATAAATCTATAATAATTCTTGCGAAAAAAACAGACTTCAAAACAGATTTCATCTGTCTGCCTGTAACAGTTCAAGTGTATGGCCACATAAATTAGATTACCACATACACCATATTTTATCAACTATTGGGACACCCGTTTATTTCCAAATCCAAATTTTATACTTGTTGTTATAGAGGAGTTAGTAATACAGGTTCTTTGTAAATTTCAATCGTCTGTCTACAACTGTTTAAAAGTATGGCCGTATACCAAACTAAATGAACTATTAGTGCACGCTTTAATTTATAATTTTAAATATTATCAGCTATTACTATAACGGCCATAGCAACCGATGTTGCGTCAAATTTACAAGCGTTTGCTATAACGGTTCAAAAGATAGGCTTATATAAGTAAATCTACAGTAATTATGGGACACCCTTTAATTTATAAATACAAATTAAAAACTCGTTGATATAGCGGACTTAGAAATACAGGTCCTTTTTAAGTTTCAGCGTTCTGTCTATAACGTCTCAAAAGTACAGCCACACACTTGAAATTACATCAACTATTGGAACACCCTTAACTTCCAAATCCATATTTTATACTTGTTGTTACAGCGGAAGTTGTAAATTCCAAGCGTCTATGTATAACTCTCAAAAAGTATGGCAATATACATTTAATTAAATGAACTATTGGCGCAGCCTTTAATTTTTAGTTTTTAATATTAATAATTGTTACTATAACGGCCATAGCAATCGACATTCTGTTTAATTTGCGAGCGGTTCAAAAGATAGGCTCGTACAAGTAAATCTTCGTCAATTATGGGACACCCTTTAATTTCTAAATTCAAATTATAAACTCGTTGATATAGTGGATTTAGCAATATAGGTCCTGTTGAGGAATAAACAAATTGATTTTGTATTTATTTCAACAAAAAGAAAATACTATATATTTTGCGACTTTATTCGCGATCAAATTCAACTTTATTATACAAAGGGCGAAGTTAAAGTGATTATTAGCTTAAACATTTCTACATGGTATACCTTAAGCTAATATAATTCATATATATATATACATAAAAATCTGCTTTAAACCAGTATAAGATTATAATGAATAAAGCAGGCAAGAAAGTAATATGTAAGCTTGTAGCAGATTATTAGCAAACATTTATAATGATAACATTGGAATGTTGATACCGTTTTAAATTAAAAAAATAAAGACAAACAATTTATTTTAATAACAAATTTAAAGCAAGCAGTGAAGGTGAAAATATGAGACACATGTAAAATATTCTTGAACATCCCGCGCCGCCCTGAAATATAGTTTCAGCATAAATGTAATTTACCCCTTTGACTGGCGAGAATTTCGTCCCGGAAACTGTTTCAAAGTTAGAGGCCCAGCATAGTCACAACCTGTACTTTCGAACGGAAATGCTTGTCGGACACGAACGCTAGGTAAGTCTGCCATTATCTGCTGAGTTGTGTGTCTACGAAGACGAAAACATCTAAGGCAGTTGTGAGTCAATTTTCGGGAGATTTTGAGCCCCTAAAATCCAATACCTTTGGCGTGTGATGACAAACAGTGCAGAGACTCCAGGGTGTAAATTTCGCTCATGTAAAGCGATAAGATAAGTTGTGTGATTCTGCTGGACTTTGGCAAAATGATTGGATTTTGTGCGGCAGCGTCAAGATGTGAATTTCGTAAACGGCCCCCAACACGCAAGACACCGTGGGCGTCAACAAATGGATGAAGTTTTAGTAATCCGGACTGAGCACTTGAAACACCCTTTTTTTGAAGATAAGCTCTGTCATCTTTAAAAACGTTTTGCGCTTATTTCAGTAAAACTAGTTCAGAACGTTGCAGATCATCAAAACAAGGACATAAAACGTTGGTAGTTTTACGGTGTTTCGTAGCAAAAAAAAAAAAATGTAAACATGTACGCTACAATTCGAACCAACTTCCTTCATTTTGATATTCGGTTTATAATAAATTCCAGCGGGTTGCAGTCCTCCACGGTTATAACCATAGCACTGACATTGAGTTTGAGTGCTTCCAGTGCCTCACGACATGTATTAATATTAAAATTATTAGAATGGTTGATTATCGAATTATACTTCGAGGTATTGCTTAGCCAGATAGAACCACTCCACCAAAGTTTGTGATTAAGTAATTGCGACGCTGACATTCCTCTGGAAGCACAGTCCGCTGGATTTTCTTTTGAGGAAACATGGTCCCAAAATCTTCTAGGAATATTATCTAAAATTTCGGAAGTTCTATTGGCTTCAAAAACCTTTAATTTTAAGGGTGGCTATGAGAGCCGTGACAAGACAATTGTTGAGTCACACCAAGCTCGAATTTTGATAGATTCATGTGGTAAGGCATCGACTATTCTTTTAAGCAAGCGCGAAAGCAATAAAGCTCCACATAATTCCAGTTTTGGTAACGGTTTTTGTTTGAGAGGGGCAACCCTTGTTTTTAATGAAATAAGTGTACATGAGAAACCTCCGAAGAGTCAATAAATCTTAAGTAAACAGTTGCTGAGTATGCTAGCATCGAAGCATCTGAGAATCCATTGAACTCCAGGTTTGAAAAATCACTCTGTGCAAATCGAGGCATTTTGAAGTTTTCCAATACGTGGAAATCTTCTCGGTATTGTGACCATAAAGTGGGAAGGTTCTCTGGCAATGGTTCATCCCATGCTAAATTTAATGTCCAAATTTCTCTAAGTAAACTTTTGAATCGAACAATAATTGGAGATAAATTTCCCATGGGGTCAAATATTCTCGACACATCAGATAGAAATTGTCTGTTTGTAGAAAGTGCATTTTCTAAAAACGTGATTTTGTAGCCTAATTTATCATTTACAGGGTCCCAAAAAACTCCCAGAACCTTCTTAATATCATCGTCCGGAGATGTTAGAATGGTAAGGTCTTGAGTACCCATTCAAGACCTGTCTGAGATAGCAATTTTGTTAACCTGTCTCGTTTTGAAATGATTTCTTCTTCTGAGGCAGCACCAGTAAGGACGTCATCAACATAAAAATCCTCGAGCAATATCTTTGAAGCTTATGGAAATGTTAATTTGTAGTCATGAGCCAGTTGCTTTAGAACCCGAACTGAAAGATAAGGGGCGCAAGCTGTGCCGTAGGTTACAGTACACAACTGGTAATGTTTTATTTCTTCTGAAGGTGAGTTTCTCTAGATTATTCTTTGATAATTTTTGTGGCTCTCAGCATTCCATATCTGTCGAAACATCTTTACGATGTCAGCTGAGAAAACGTATTTGTAAAAGCGAAAGCGTACATGTTACGCATGTGCCCATGATTTACGTATTCACGCATAAAGTTGTTATATTGTTCTCTTAGGACCGCAATTCGTTGAAGTCGTCTCTCTACGGCATAGAAACGGGAAAGGGCTCCGCTAAACGTATTACCAAAACGTGGGTCTTCTATTTTAAATGGTAACTGTACGGCATATTTACTATCAGTTGAACGGGAGTGAGTTGATTTGAAGTGAGATTCAACATAGGCATCATCTGGATCCAGCTTTGTTTTGTGTTCAGGCTCCTCGGTTGACACAAGGGAAGTAGTTCTGTCGCTACTCGGCAACGGTTCAACACAAGTAAAAACCCATCCAAAAATTGTCGATATAGCGATCGTGTTTCCTTGCGAGTCATATCGTCTATCATATGTTAATATGTTCCAAATATGCTCAAGCCCTAGTAAAATATCTATCTGTGATGGGACGTTATAAAATGGATCAGCAAGAGGCAAATCTTTCAAGTATTCTGCACTTTGATTGCTAAATGAATGATTTGGAAGAGATGTTGTTATACGGGGTAAAACGTGTACTACTGCATCAATATTGGTTTCAGACACTCTTGACTGTACCAAAATGTGGAAAAATCCACGAGTGGTTTCGGCTTTTAACGAAGTACCGCTAACTAAAATCTTTGACGGAGAACGAGCATGTCCTAAGTGCTGGGCACAACTTTCGGTTATATATGACAGTGTTAAAGCAGAGTCTAGTAAAGCACGACAAGTTAGAAGTTTACCTGAACGAGTTTTCACATGGATTAAAGCTGTTGGCATAATAAATTCTTTTCTGTTTTTTTCTAGAGCCCCGAAAATTTAGTGTAACTGATGGCTTTGAGACTGGACAGGCCACATTAGATATGGTTGACCAAGATTACGACGCTCGTTGAAAAAATAATGGACATTTAAAAATTGTGTGGTCTGGTGATTTACATTTAATGCAGGAATTCGATTTTCCATTTGTGCTTACCAAACATTTTGTATTCTTTCGATTTACCTTGCTTAATCTGAGAAGTTGGTTTACGTTGACAAAGTTCTAATATAATATAATATAATATAATATAATATAATATAATATAATATAATATAATATAA